>CM044553.2:17067896-17752896 GCA_024416835.2 Perccottus glenii
CATGACTGATGTGGGACGTGGACTCCTCTGTCTCTCACTCACACTGCACTTCTTTATAACTCACTGACATTTGCATTTTTTCAGAGAAAGCTCTGTTTACTTGTGTTTCTCGTTTTTCTATAGCAACAGCAAAAAATTCAAAATGATCAAGAAAGTATTTTCATTTAGAATTTTGTGAAGTTTATTAAAGTGAATAAGTTAATGCCCTAAATTACGTGTTTTACAGTTGGATAATTTATGGTAAATATTCATAATCGTTTGCTTTTTTTTGTTCATTGTATTTGTACATTCCATGCATAATTATCTAACGTCTTACACAAATTAATACAAATTGAATAATGTCAAATATGAACTTTAGTCATTTTCATTTAGTCTGAGTCATTGGTTAATAATGTTTAGGAATAATATGTTAGACATATTTTGAAAGCCTTTCCAATTGAACTTTGTATAAAAGCAGTCATTTTATTAAAAATACTCAATGAAGGTGAGCTTCTATCAGCTCAGGATCAGAGTTGAGGTGAGCTGTGCTTTTACAGGTTTGTTTACAATAAAATCAGAGCATGATAAAAAGGCCTGTCCTACTTAAATGTTCAGATACAAAACAGTGATGAAGGGTCAGAGCTGACAACAGAGGAACTTTATGGTCATTGTGTCTTTGGTGAGATGCAGTCTGCAACAGTTCTGCTGCAGTAGTCCTTTTGAAAACATGAAGCACATAGGCTCCTCCTACAATAGAAACAAAATTTATAATCCCAGCTCAACACAAAAAAAACAGCAGTGGTTCTTGTACATGACCACAATCCAGTCTGTTTTTATACAACTTAAACTTCATTAAAGAAGTCTCTATTTTCACTTGGCGATAGAGATTGAACACAAAAGCTCACATCAACAAACATAAAACAGTCATTTTCAAGGAACATGTGATAAAAAGCAATTTTACCATTAATAGTAGCCACAAAGAGTAAAGTCAAGACAATTCTATTTGCCATTGTCTTTTTTTAATACAACATCAAACTTCAATGCTTTAATGCAACCCTTTATGTAGCGACATAAACCGGCCCAAATGAACCAGATCTGCCAAAGTGTCAGTATAAAGAATGAATCATTTGCATACACCTCCCTCTGCTGGAAACAGAAGGTAACAGGAAGTGAGTGTGAAAAACATTGACTCAGACTTTAAACACACACAGATAACACAGTGGAAACAGTTGTGAGAGCAGGACAGACGAATCAGTCTTGGGGCAAAGTAAATTATACAGTGCATCTACATCTTCACAGTGCTTAACTTTTTACACATTGTTATGTTACAGCCTTTTCCCAAAATGGATTCAATTTATTATTCACCTCAAAATTCTACAAATAATACCCCATAATGGCAACTTGAAAGAAGGATGTTTGAATTCTTGTCAAATTTATATATATATAAAAAAACACACACACAGCAAATGCACATAAGTATTCACAGACTTTCCTCAATACTTTGAAGCACTTTTGGCATTAATTTGAGACTGAAGTCTTTTGGAGAATAATGCTTAGCACAATTATTTTTGGGCAGTTTCTCACATTCTTTTTTGCAGAACGTCTCCAGCTCCATCAGGTTGGACGGTGAGCGTCAGAACACAACCATTTTCAGATCTCTCTAGAGATGTTTAATTGGGTTCAAGTCTGGGCTCTGGCTGGACCACTCAAGGACATTCACAGAGTTGTCCTGTAGCCCCTCCTTTGTTCTCTTGGCTGTGTGCTTATGTTGTTGTCCTGTTCCAGATCAGTCTGGAGCAGGTTTTCATCAAGGATGTCTCTGTTCATTGCTGCATTCATCTTTCTGTTGATCCTGACTAGTCTCCCAGTTCCTGCCGCTGAAAAACATCCCAGATATTGTCCAGGTGATGAGTGGTGCCTGGATTCCTTCAGACATGACGCTATTCAAGCCAAAAGAGTTTAATCTTTCAGACCGGAGAATTTTGTTTCTTATGGTCTGGCTTTCATGTGCCTTTTACCGAGGACCTGCCCCCGTCTGTCACTCGAACCAAACAGACATGATCCGTAGTAAAGACATACAAATTAAAATGATAACTGACTGGGAATTTAAATTTTACTGGATCCAGCTTGTGTCATATTGGAAATATTTCCAAAGGATCTACAAAGTAATCGTAATCGCTTTGACCTGAAAAAAAACTTCTAATTGTTTGGAAAATGATTACTGTCTCCTGGCCTCCACAGTCGCTCAATGTAAAACTAAGATTACTGTATATCTTCATATTTAGAACATAACTGCGATAGATGAGAGCTGACATATTTGTTGATAAGTGGTCTCCAATCTGCTTTTCTCTCTCAACAGAATGACCTGCTCATTGTTTATATTAGATATGTGCTACTGATGGGCCTGTGTCCACTCTGTTATTTATATGTTTTCATCTAGAAATATTGATTTCAGTTACCTTTGATGTATTATTAAGTGATTTGCACTGAAAATTTTTATAAAAACAAAAATCAAGTAAAAAAATAAAATAGATGACTCTCTTATATTTATAAAGAAAGGAGAGGCTAGGCTTTTGCATTGACCCCTCCCACTAAAACACACCAGACTCCACAGAAGAAGTCTGTGAATAATTCAGATGCATCAAATAAGTCAAAGGCAAAGCAATTTTATTTTTACAGCACAATTTATACACTGTGTAACTCAAAGTGCTTTACAGGAAAAAAAGACCATTTACAAGATTTAGATTAATAAACATAAGACAAATTAAAACATTTTAAAAGAAGAGTGCAGATAAAAAACACAACGGAGCTAAAGAGGAAGGATTTTAACTTCCCCTTGAATATTGTTAAAGTTAATTAATTGACTTCATATGGTAGGTTGTTCCAGATTTTTGCTGCATGAAATCTAAGTAGATAAAAATTTAGGATTTAGATTTAGGAGTAAAAACTAAACTTTTGAGTTTTCTTTGCCTTATGGCCTGTCTAAACAGTTTTATTGTTGTATGACTGCTCTTCAGATGCAGCTGACAGAATTATGTCATGAGGTTTATCCTCTGGAAAAGTCAAGTTTTAATGAGAAAAAAAACAGTAGAGAGTTGCAAATAAAATAAGAAAGTTGCTGACAGCAGAGACCAGAATATGGATATGTAGTATGTATTAAACATAATAAAAACTTTATGGTTTGGGATCAAACAGAGACTAGGGTTTCCAAATGTTTAGAGCAAGTCATAATCAAATTCACATAAACCTGGTGATTATCCTGTTTAACCCCTAGTGTCAGACTTTTAGAAAATATTATTAGATTTATGTAAGTCACAATTCTCTTGAGATACTTTCATCAATGGTAAAAGTATCTCAAGGGGATGATTTATATTTATTTGACTTTGACATCTGTGTTTTTCTCTTGACCCAGTAAAAAATTTTTCAAGGATATTTATTATCATCGTTGTTGTTTAAATGGTGAGTGGTGTAAGAGCTCCTCCTCTGGTGGATTCACATTAAAACACCCTGAAGAGTTTTTGTACAGCTCTAGACATGTTTTGTGTGACTGTGGCTCTCCGAGCACAGAAGTACACTGCAGTGTCTTGAGGCTGCATGTTCTGTCCATTCAGAGTCGCTGTGTTGCTGGAGGAGTCTAAACGAAGACTAAACTTATTCTTTAGTGATTCTTTTACGTCAGAATCCATTCCAATCCACTCCAGGCCTTTCCCAGCAGGCTGTCTGATCCAGGCTGTGTAGTGGCTACTAACAGAATAAGAGACTCGACAGGAGATGGACAGACTCTGACCTGGCTGCACAGTCACAGAGGCTGGCTGTGTCAGCTGCTGACACTTCACACCTGTGGAAATAAATGTGTTAAATATATGGTTAAATAACAGTGGGTCTTCAGTAAAAAGCAGATAAACTCACAGAGCAGACAGAGAGCAGCTAACAACAGATGAAGTGTATTCATCATCCTGACACTGCAGATGTGAACTCTGAGGGTCCACACAATGAGCCCGACACAAGTATACAGGCCACAGTGAGGATTTGCATCTCCATATCAGGGCTTCATCTTCAGGAAGGCTCATGCAAATTAAAGATTTGAGTAAAAGAGGATCTGGCTTGTATAATAATTGTTGATGATGAACTTAATATGTTACTGTAAATATAGTTTTTGTTACAGCAAATGACGTGTAGTGTAAGAGGGTATGTTTGTATAAACATATAGAAGATTAATTTTAATAATTTTAATAATTAGTTTTGATATTAATATTAATTCATTAAAATTAATTTCTGATTAAGGGGCACCACCCTGGTTTTAACAGGTCCAGAGAAACTGTTTAATCTAGTCTCATTAATCTTAAAGGAAGAGAATTCTATTGTTTTCGAACATTTCTTAATATAAACAGAGAAACATTAATGTCTTTTATGGGATTTTATTAAAAATTATGGTAAACGACATTGGAACAGGGAAAGGATAAACACAAAAAGGGATAAACACAGGGTTAAACACAGAAATAAATATTTGCTTTCACAGGGTTTGTGAACCAAAGGAATGCTCAGGCTTGTTAATCTAAATGATGGAATTTAACCAAAGGGGCTTTTAACGGAGAAGGGGATGGCGATTTTGGGCAGAGGACATTTAACGACACCAAGGCTGTTGTGTCACGTGCTGATAGCGACCAACCTAACCAAGCCAGCCCCGCTGGCTCGGTTAGGTGGGTCACGTGGGTGGGCGGTTAGGTGGGTCGCGTTAGGTGGGTGGAAACGAACAGTATAATTGTTAGTACATCAACACAATATCTTTCTTTTAAACAAATTAACACCCAACTGTCCTTTAGCGAAGTTAGAGCCATTTGTCCATTTTAACATCAGGGGGTATTGTTTGATCATCCTCGAAGGCTCTGATCAAAGCATTCCTGTCCTGGTGCCTGGAACGGGGGTATTTCTGTTAAAGCTGAATACACAACTTTATCAACCAAACTTTACGGTTATGGTGCCATTCTGTCCTGGTCTTGAGTCCTTTGTGACCTGGGTGTCAGATCTCTCCGGTCTCTGTCTTTTTATGATAACAAACAGAGTTGTTAATTATAAGTCCTGAAGACTCGTTCGGTCTTATCCAAGCAAGAAACATCTGTGAGTATTTAAAAAGGGCACATTTAATCTCCTGTGGGGAAGATCTCGGTGCTAGTCCAGACTCCTGCTTGCTGGAGCGTCTGGAAGGGATAAGTGTGGAACTGGTCTGCTACAGACGTTAAAAAAATAAAACCCTCAAATGCTGTAAGTATATTATCCAGGCCTATTGCTCCAGTTCCTGAACACACACATTTTGTTTAATATTTTAATTAATAAATATTAATATAATAATATTAATTAATATTTTTAATTACTCTTAACAACATTCTTAACAAGCTGTGAGCCCGACTACCTCTAGTCGGTATCTCTCAACCTCCCACACAAACTCAGACTCCTTTCCCACGAGCGAGGTGACATTCCATGTCCCTAGAGCCAGATTCTGTGTCCAGGGATTGGGTCTCTGAGGCCCCGCCTTTGACTGCCACCCAATCCACTTTGCACCCGTCCCTTATAGTTCCTCCTGCAGGTGCTGGGCCCACAGGAGGAGCGGGCCTCTATTAGAGATTAAAAGATTGGGTGTTTTTTAAGTAAAAAAGAATTGGAGAAAGAATCTATAAAAAGACAATAATCACTTTTATTAGAGACTGATTCAAAACTGAGAACAAATGCTGGGACAACTTAAGTTATTCTAGGTTATGTTTCAAATTTAGCATCAAAACTGAGATATAATTTTTGGTCCAACAGATCTGAAAAGAAGAAGTGTTACATTTTAAAATTGCACCTGTTGCAGCCATTGAGAGACACAAAAAGATCTGTTGTGATCTGTTAATTCTCTGTCTGAGTGAAGAGACTTCACTCAGGAGCACTGTGTTGCCATGGTAGTTTTGTTTTATTTAAGAGAACTGCTTACATAGAGCACAAGCCTGCTAGCGCAAAAACTGACATCTCCACTGATCTGAGGAGGTGCAGGAGGAGAGGCTGCAGAGCACGAGTTAAGCATCGAGCAGCAACAACTACCAACTGAAGATGTTCCATACGTTTTTGGAGAGGACAGTTGTATTTATAAAGTGATGTCAATTCACTTTAAAGTCTTAATAAGCAGGATTTTTGTGGGAATGTTTTTACAACTAGTGTCTCTGTTGTCCCCACTTTACTTTATCATGGCTCTGACAGTTTTGTTCTATTTTCATTCATCTTTGAGCCACAATCTAAAAAAAATTTTTCTTCAGTGTAAAGAGTTCATATTTTACCTTTAACCTTACTCACTCCGGATTTGTGAATAATTTTTGGATTTCTTTATTCTGTTTATAATAATTGATTCCATTTTATATTAGAAATTAGTTTGTCATTTATATGAGCGTGAGTAGGAGCTATTATTGTTTAATGATATATATTTAAATGTCTCACACCTGACAAAAACATCAGTGGGAATATTATTGTACAAATATGAAACTGAAAGAACAAAAATAATGAGGAAGTTAAAACCACAAGCTTTACCACCTGCCCACTTCAGTGTGTTTTTACATTTTTCCACATTGTGTAGCAGTGTTTTATATCTTCTACTGCCCCCTGGTGGTTCTGGTGGCTCTTTGAGGTTTTTGTAAAGCCTGACAATAAACATTAACACTGTGTGTTTCTGGCGCAGTAATAAACTGCAGAGTCCTCAGGTTTCAGGTTGGACAGTCTCAGAAACACCAGGCTTTTGCTGTTATCTCTGGTGATTTCTATTCGTCCTTGCACACTGCTTGCATAGTTTGTTTTACTTGCATCGTAGTAAATAAGCCCCAGCCATTCCAGTGCTTTTCCCTCAGCTTGTCTAATCCAGTACATGCCATAGCTGCCAAAAAGAGACCCTCTGCAGGAAAGACTGAGCGTCTCCTGTGGGTTTTTTAACACTGAAGAAGAGGGAATGGACTCCAGGCTCTGGCCGCTCAAACCTGACAAATAATCAGAAGTGAGACACACAACACAAATCCACAACATAATCGTAGCTGCATAAATGAACTCACAGGGCAGAAAGAGCACCATCAGAAGGTACACTTTGTCCATCGTAGTAAGACTGTGTGAGTGAGAACATCTGCTTCAACCTTAAATAGCAGCAGCGGGCACTAATAAAAAGCTACAAACTATTCATTTGCATCTGAATGGTGTGAGGGAGGGGCTAATGTGGCCATCATCTTGTGTCTTATAATGTAGAATGTGTAGAATTTAATATTTCTTCTTAAGCAAAACCCCTAGAGATTATGCAATAAATCCATATTATAGACTTTTACATATCACAACATTTGTAATTATTTATACATAATTTGAAAGGTAGATCTTCTCAATGTCTTTGTTTCTGGTTAAAAGTTATTGGTAATTCTTAAATGTATTTTTGGCCTATGAAATCCATTCTTGTAAACACTGCGTTAATGCTCTAGTATGTTTTGTTTGCCAGCATTAACTTACTTTTCTAAAACAAAGCTGCAAACGCCCTGTTCACACAAGATTAGATTTCTGCAAAAACACTAAACTGTCTCAGTTTTTCTCTCTTCCTGTTCTGATTGTCCCATTTTTTTAACCTCAATGCCAATTATAAAGCCAAAGTAGCGTACTTTGTTGGAAACTCATTTGTCAGTAGACTGTCTGTTTGAGTTGCCAAAAAAAAACTTAAAAAGGAACTCTCACATAATCTAGACATTATAGATCAGTAAAATTTTTACTGTAACAAACCTGTTTTGAGCAATGATGAGAAGAAAAATAATTCAAATTTACAATCTATCTTAGATGACATTTATATTCATAAAGCCCAAGGAGCATTTATAAGATGTCGGGCTAAGTGGATAAAAGAAGGAGAGAAGAATTCAACCTACTTTTGTGGTTTAGAAAAAAGAAGACAGGAACACAATAACAATCTTTTCTGGTAAATAACATTACAAATACAGATAAAAAAAACTATCTTTTCTGAATATATATTTTTTTATTTTATAGCCAGCTTTACATTTCAAATTCAATTTCAATTTTCAAATAGATTGTAAAACCTTTCTAAGAGAAGTTGATCAGTTTATACCAAAAATCTTAAAGATTGCAGAACAAAGAGCCCAGAATTATAGAAAACAGAGGCCTACTACACTTAGAAATTCAGACTAAAACCTTTATACATCCGGACTTTCTAATCTGATTTTTTAAAAGGCAGCTCAATACATAATAATATAAAACTCGTCATGGACGATGTTTTGTCTCTTATTCCAAGAGACTTTTTCTATTCTTTTGGAATAAGAGACAAAACGTCTTCATCTTGAAAACCTAGTCCAGATGTCTTTGCTTCAACATTTTTTTCAAGATGACCTGGATGACTGAGAACTTTGACAGAACAATGTACTTAACGTTTCCTAAAACACCTAAAGTAAAAGAAACACACTTTAAAATCATGATTAACAACTATCCATCTAAAAAAATATTTAAATTACACTTTAACATTCAGGAAAATAATTGAATATTTTGCGATTATAATAAAATTGAAACAACTGACCATCTTTTTTTTCATGTGTCAAAGTTAAGTTACCATCCCACAGTGCTTTGTGCAGTGCATGTTCTGTCCATTCAGAGTCACTGTGCTGCCGGAGGAGTCTACATTTATACTGAACTTGTTCTTTAGTGAATCTTTAAGTACCACTGTGCATCCAGCACAATGATATCCAATCCACTTCAGGCCTTTTTACTCCAAGTTGTAACAAAGCCACTAACAGAATAAGAGACTTGACAAGAGATGGACAGACTCTGACCTGGCCAGTGTTGTGCCTGAACGCGTTCATTGAACGATAGTTCATGAACTCGTTCATATTTTGTGCGAACGTGAACTGAACGTGCTGTATTACTGCCTGATGAACGTTACTGTGAACTCGTTCAGTCTGGTGTCTGTGAACGCACGCGCTCTCAGGTTAACCGTTCAATAGGGTGCCAGATTTCTTTAGAGCCTTCCAGGCGAAAACCCGGCTAAAACACACCGCAAACGGGTCTTAATATGTAGCGGAAAAACACCAAACCTGGCAACACAAGCCACCAGTGTCGCACCGCCGTCCGCCGCATGCGTGACGCGTCATCCAAAAAAATAAAATAAAATAAAGCATGGAGGCGACAGCAGCATGTAGTAAGGCGTATGATCATTTAAATTCATTCATGTAACTTGTTTGTTGAACCTGCCTGGTCTATTTTCCCAGGATTCCAATATTCTGTTTTAGCATGTGGACAATGGAAAATTATTAAAATTTAAAAACGTTTGCACCTTAATGATTACTGTCCTGTTTTTCTTTGAATAATTCCTCATTAAAATGACCATTCAAGCAGCACGTTTTTCCTTATGTTTTTGAGAATGTACTGGTTGAAAGCTGCAGCTACTAGTGTGGAGTGAATGGACAGCAACAAAGAATTAAAGCAACAATGGGGAAATGCTGTCCCCTCAATGCTAATGTAAACCCTGGTTGGATAAGGATTGAAAATTGGATATGAAAATTAAATCTGATGCATAGCTTCATTGTTAAAACTGATAAAATAATTGCTGTCTGTGATTCTACTGTATATGGGCTGTGGCAATAATTTTGAAAAATAATAGCTCGCAGCAACATATGGAAAAAAAGAACTATGAACTAGTTCATTTTTGGAACTGTGAACTTAGTTCAAAATTTTGAAGTTTGAACTATGAACTGAACTAGTTCATTTTAAAATTTGTGAACTGAACTTTGAACTAGTTCTTGTAGAAAGTGAACTTTCCCAACACTGGACCTGGCTGCACAGTCACAGAGGCTGGCTGTCTCAACTGCTCACACTTCACACCTGTGAAAATAAATGTGTTAAATATATGTGTAGTGAATATGTTGGCAGTAGGTAGTGATGATATTTCAGATTGATATTATCTTATTAAGATTTAATTGTGGGTCACCATTCTTGATCTATCAGTATTTATTTCATAACCGTCTCGAAAACAAACAGTTATGTCTCTAAGATCTCATTAAGGTGGAAAATTATTTGTGATTTGACTTTGGTGTTTTTTATTTGACTTTCAGTAAAATTTTTAAATGGTGTTTAAATGGTTGGTGATGTAAGAGATCCTCCTCTGGTGGCTTTTTTTCCGCACACTTTGAAGAGTTTATGTATTTTGTGTGACTGTGGCTCTCGAGCACAGAAGTACACTGCAGTGTCTTGAGGCTGCATGTTCTGTCCATTCAGAGTCACTGTGCTGCTGGAGGAGTCTGCATCAATACTAAACTGATTCTTTAGTGACTCTTTGTAGTTAGACCCTCCAGTATATTTTCGTTCAATTCACTCCAGGCCTTTCCCAGCAGGCTGTCTGATCAAGTGTGTAGCATAGCTACTAACAGAATAAGAGACTCGACAGGAGATGGACAGACTCTGACCTGGCTGCACAGTCACAGAGGCTGGCTGTGTCAACTGCTCACACTTCACACCTGTGAAGAGAAAATAAAATAAAAATGTGTCAAACAGCACTGTGTAATTTAACAGAGTTTACTGATGTTAACAGAGAGCTACAGACAACATTGTCAGTGAGTGACCTCAGGGCTGGACTGGGACAAAAAAAAGGTCCTGGCATTTTTACTCAGACCGGCCCACCACAATCAGTCAGACACAACCGACTAGTACACCATCCTTGCGGTCCCTGTAGATATGCATATCTACTGTTCCATTCCAAAAACCCCTACAAAGCTGAGAACTAAGTGCCATGGACCAGTGTACCAGTGCAAGTGGACCAGTGTACTCACTCTCTCTTGACAGACTCCCTGGTGATCAAAGGTTCCTCCCTGTCTCTCTCCTCCACTGCTAACTCAACCTGGCTTGACTATACATAAGGACAGAGAGAGAGAGGATTACAATTATTTGGAAGAGTTATTAAAAGTACACTTAGTAAGAATCCATTTTGGTTATATAGTCCTGTATTCTTGAAGAGCAGGATTTCTAGATGGACAAAGTGCTCCATGTTATAAAAGCTAGTTAACCCTTTAGAACCCAATATAATGTGGATGTAGAATACTGCTAATTCTAAAAAGAAATGTAAAAAAAAGAAAAAGTATAGGCTACTTTGTTTTAAAGAGCACAAACCCCTCTTTAATATGACACCAAACAAGATTTACCTCTCATTGTTGAGATACTCCCCTTAAAAAAAAGAAAACCAACCTATACTACCAAATTACTCACACAAAACGTCCTAAAAATATATGATATTCATATTATTCACTCACCGTAAATATTGCATATTAATGATGTTGGAAATTCATTAGAAACATGACCAAATATCTACTTCGTTGAATATACAGCTAAACAAAAATATACAGCTTTCAAAATGCAAGGCGGGTTTTAATCCCCAAATAGCAAGCGTTACTCGTCGTGGGCGCTTTGACGCAGCCATTCTGAGTAATAATTAAAATAATCAAATGGCATCATTTAAGTTTTTCTAGAGAATGGCCGTACGGCCATTATGGGTATTAAAGGGTTAACATTAGAATAGTCAGCCAAAGTTGCAATTGAATAAGCTAACTCTGCTAACCTAGCTTATGCTGTGTTATTTGACTTTAGCTGACTAAGTGGCTAGTGCAGTGGGTGACAATCTGACAGACTATATAATGGCAACAACGATTAAGTTGTCTTATTATAATATTCCTCAATTTAGGTAAATCATCATCTTCGTCGTGGCCCAACCAGGCCCACACACACACACACACTTTCCTCCTGCACCCTGATTAACACTCCCTCCCTGTTAATCATGTAGCTAACATGCTTACCGTTTCAATTACACTCTCCATGTTTCTGCAAAATGTCAGGTACTGTAGGCTTGGATACTGAAGCTATAGCACTAAACATGTCTGTTATTTTTGCACATGTTGAGGCATCAACCTCTAGCATTTTTATTTTTGGCCCGCAACCCCTTCTCCCCCTTGCACTTGTTTCTCCATCCTAAATTCACAGATTTCTGGCTCTGAGCCACTAACTGCATCTGACACAAGAAACAGAGGAGGAGGGGTGGAGCCTGTTAAGAGATGATTGGGCCAGCCCAGTGTCAGTATGAAAAATGAACCAATGGGCTGCTGTCCCTGCTTTACGGGCCGGAAAAAAAAAAAATTCATATTATATGGACCGGCCCCCAAGTGCGTCGGCCCACCGGGCATTTGCCCGGTATGCCAGATTACCAGTCCAGCCCTGAGTGACCTCACACAGTCTCATGTGGACTGTATATAGCCTCACAGTTCTGCAGTCACTAGTTTGCATTCAGCCAAAAAACAAATGTCATATAACGGATTTTTAATGTTCATTTATTTACATTTTAAAAACTTATACCTGTCGTTGGTTGTGAGTTTTTTGGTGATAATTCAAAAACAGAATTTATAAAATCAGTAGTTTTAGGTGAAATAAAAAACAACAAGAGACTTGTGCTAGTCCTTTACTGCTAGTTCTATTTGGTTCCTATTTTAATTTAAAAGTTGATGAATGTCAGATTAGGGTTAGGGATAGAATGAAAATGTGGTCACACAAAATAATCTGAGAATTGAGTGTGTGTGAGAGTAGAAATACACTTTTTGTCTTTTATTTCCTTCTTTCCAGTATGTTTTGGTGAACCACCCCATCAGCTGTTAGCTGTTGTCTACGGTGGTCGTTAAGAACAAACAAAATAACAAAAACAAAAACAAAATAACAAAGCAGAAAACAATTGAACAAAACCAAAAACACAACAATTCAGACAAACTGCAAAAGGTAGTATCAGACAGAATTCTTACTGCTAATTGGACAAGACATCTGTCACAGAAGATATACAGGAAGTAGGTATCTAACTTTATATCTTTTACATGTGTTCTGCCTTCATATTTAATATAAGAAGATAGTGATAATTTCCATTAGCAATTAAGGAGAAAGTGGAACTCATTCAACTCTACTTTGAGGAAGGATAATCAAATGCTGTGATTTTGGAAATGCATATCATGGCATAAAGATTAGTCTGCCATCTCTAAACAATATCAACAATAAGGAGAGTACATGTTTGCACATTCATATACACACACTGATCTACCGCAGCAGCATGCTGTTCTTATTCTACTTCTAAAGTGACAGATGTCTCGTCCAATCAGCAGTAAGAATTCCGTCTGCTAACAATACCTACTTTTTCTGATTCGTTGTAATTGTCGTTGTGTTTTTGGTTTTCTTAATTTATTTGCACTTCACTGCCACCATAGTTGTCATATGTTTGGTTCATTTTTAATTTACTCAACTTGCTGTTTCCTACATGTCATCTTTACACTTCAGTAGTTTGTTTCTTTTTTAGAATTGTTTCTACTAAATGTTCCAGATATTTCTTACATATTTGTTTGGACTAGTCTGGAAACAGATTCAGTCCTGTGCCAGATTAATATTTATTTTTGAAAATGAATTGAACCAGTGTCATTTAAGTGTAATTGTTAGGTCCAAGTGCATGATGTTATAATACAATGTATATTTACAGAACATATGACACGCATTATTAAGTTTATTTATGATGTTATCTTTTTCC
Source organism: Perccottus glenii (assembly GCA_024416835.2). Classification (NCBI taxonomy): domain Eukaryota; kingdom Metazoa; phylum Chordata; class Actinopteri; order Gobiiformes; family Odontobutidae; genus Perccottus; species Perccottus glenii. The sequence goes on from CM044553.2 coordinate 17,081,464, forward strand.
AATTTGCAAGAGGTTTTATAAAATAACTACATATTACATATTTATACTACTTGAAATTATATTAAAATAGAAAGAAGTTAAATTTAATATCTTAGTCATTCAAATTATCCACAGTCAGAGAGCTCCTCCTCTGGTGGCTACAGTGTTTCACACCCTGAAGAGTTTTTGTACAGCTCTAGACATGTTTTGTGTGTCTGTGGCTCTCCGAGCACAGAAGTACACTGCAGTGTCTTGAGGCTGCATGTTCTGTCCATTCAGAGTCACTGTGTTGCTGGAGGAATCTACATTTATACCGAACTTGTTCTTCAGTGAATCTTTCAGGTATAAAGTGCATCCACTACAGTGTTCTCCAATCCACTCCAGGCCTTTCCCAGCAGGCTGTCTGATCCACTGTGTCCTGTAGCTACTAAGAGAATAAGAGACTCGACAGGAGATGGACAGACTCTGACCTGGCTGCACAGTCACAGAGGCTGGCTGTGTCAGCTGCTCACACTTCACACCTGTGGAAGGAAATATGGTGAATAAAGAGTGAGTCTGATCCCAGCAGTGAGTTATATTCAGTAAAACTCACTGTATCCAACAGCCAGCAGCAGCAGCACAGACACACACTTCATGATTGGATTCAAGCTCTTCTCATGGAGGGACTTCTCTTCCTCTGCTTTTTATATGTGAGCTCTATTTGCATAAAGCACAGTAATAGAGACTGCATGTGACTGCTGTGGTCGATCGTTATCTTTTATTAGAGTTGAAAATATTGGGTGTCCTTTAAGTAGACGAAAGAATGGAAACAGTGCCGAAAACCCAGTGGCCGAAAACTGTGACAAATTCAATAAAAACCTGAACTTTTTCAGTTCAAATCAAAATAACACCTGTTTAAGTCTATATAAAACCTGTTTAGGTCCAACTAAAACTTGTAAAATCCAACCAAAACCTGTTCAAATCCATCTAAACCCCATAGTTTCCTATTACATACACTGTAAAAAAAAATCCTAATTTTACAGAAAATAACTGTAAATTTTTTAGAGTATTTTTCTGTTATTTTTAATTACATTCAAAACTCTGTAAAATTACAAACAATATCTGTAAATTAATGAATTGTCTGTTAATTTAAGGATTATATCAGTAATGTCAAATTACAGTAATGTTTATTTTTTATACAGTACAATTACTGTATTATTTATACAGTATTTTTCTGTTTTCTTAAATTACGTATAAAGTAGTGTAAAATTACAATAATAAAGTGTAATTAAATGTGTAGCTCATTATATTAAAGGTTTATATCCATACTAATAATCTTACATATTTCCTTGTTATTTTAAAGTAAATATTTTTTTTTATACAGTACAATTACCATATTATTTATACAGTATTTTTCTGTTTTCTTAAATTACATACAAAGTTGTGTAAAATTAGAATAAAAATGTGTAGCTCATTATATTAAAGGTTTATATCCAGTTTAGATTAAGACAGGATTAGACCTTAGTTTAATTAGGGCATGCGATTAGCTTTTAAAAATGTGCCTTAGATAAAAAAAATACATTATGTGTGCATCTTGAGACAAAACAATGGCACTGACATATTTTAAGACATGTCAGTGCAAGTTGCTTTCAGGTAAAACAGCTCAAACATGCATTTTAGTCTGAGACTACAGGCTTAAGCCTTGCCTGTGAAACCTGAGGTACATGTTGTAACTTGTATATAATTATGCCAATGGTAAACAAGTTTTGGATTAACCTAAACCAATAGGTTGTGTAACAGTGCCACACAGGGTGAAAAAGCAAGTTGACATTATTAGGCACTAGGCAGGCATAAGAGTGTTTCTTATAGGAAAGGTCAAGAATTTGTTAAAGTGCAAAAGGGTCATATGGGTCACATGAATGTAACTCTAATGTCACCATAATACCAATCCATTAGATTTTCATATAGCCTAGGTCTACATACATGATTTTTATGAATACATATGCAGTGTTTTTCCTCTGTTTAATAATCTGTTTGCTCTGCTAAATTGCTGTTTAGCAGAGCAGTGGTAAATATATGTTGTTATATAGCCTATGGTATATAAGTTACCATAATTTTAATTTTTAATCATGCACTTCAATGAAAACACAATTTAACCAATTGATTAAATAACAGCCAGCCTATAAATACAACTAGATAAATTACCACACTATTGGCTGTCTCTCCGAGTGTTTTTGAGCATGATTGGTTATTCTGAGTGTGATCCAGGAATCTGGCCAATAACAACTATGCGCCTTTACAGTTCAAATTTGAATACGTCAGTTGGGTGAGTGAGTGAGTGAGTGAGTGGTGAGTGAGTGAGTGAGTGAGTGAGTGAGGCGCTGCTGCTCGGGATATTCAGTATTAACTTACTTCTGTTCTGTGGCTTTTATATTGTTTAAACATGGATTGGTTTACATCGGACTGCTACATTTTTATTTTGAGCGAGTTGCAGGATGTAAATGAAGAACAAACACGGAAGATGGACAACGATTTTTTTTTAACAACGCGTAAAGGACATAATGCAATCTGCGGAAGGTAACGTTAAATAACTTTTTATTTTATAAAAAAAATCTGCTAGCGTTACATCAAAATATAGTGTGTTAAGTTGATAATCTAAACGCGATTACATATTTCAATGTAGTATGCTAATGTTATGTGTTGTTTGCATGTGTAAATATTGTCAGCTAACAGTTATTTAGATTAGCATAGGAGCTTTACAATGAGTGAAATGAGAACATTGTCTTTTTAGACAGAGAGGAACTCGAACCATAACGTTACTCCTTGAATCTAGAAGAATCTGCAAACTAGGTTTTTGAATCTACTGTTGATGGCGGGATATAGGCCCATATAGTTGCATGTGTGTGTGACTAGCGCTAGCCTAGCTGTAGCCTGCCATTAAAACAGTTTTACCCACTCCACAGTACACCAAAAGCAAATCGATTATAACGCCAGACTACCGATGTAAATGTCTGTTGAGAGAATAATGTTAGAACTCAAACTACACTTGCATCTCAATGTTTGCATTACATTTACTGGAACTAGTTTCTCAGCAGCGGCGGAATTATACTTTGCTCCGGTTAGTACTGCGCCGGAATGTAAACAGAACAGAAGCGCACTACAGTCGGGACGGTAGGTTGCCTAGGTAACTTAATATCACTCCTCCGCTGCTGTAGACTGTGCTAATAAATACAGGGAACAAAGTCTAACTATTACAATGTGATGCAAGGTTACACTGGCCCTCCAGGAGTTTGGCACATTCTCCCAAATAATTTACTCACCCTCATGTTATTCCAAACATGTATGCATTTTGATTGCCAACCTTCTTCAAAAATATCTACTTTTAATGCTTGACAAAATAGAAATTTCAGGTTTGAAAAGACATGATGGTGAGTAAATGATGACAGAATATACATTTTTGGGTGAACTATCTCCAGTACTTTAATAATCGCACTCAAGGAGATTAGACCTTCTTTTTTAACGCATAATCATCATCAATCCTTTATTGAGAAAATTGAGAGAAATAATCCATTGTTGTTGTGAATCTACATGTTCCTTCTTTTGGTGATGCACATTTTTTGTCACATCAGACACAAGTTTTAGATACCAGACAAAACAGAAGACAAACAGACAATTTAAATACAATTTATTAAGCTTGTTTAAAAGGAAACAAAAATAATTTAAATCATCCTTTTTAAGAGAATCATAGTGTGTTCTTTTTTTCCTCCCAGATGCACCAAGGATCCAGTTGATTACTGGCCGTTTGCAGGATTGCTGTGACGCTGCTGAGTCTTGAACGCGGATTGACAACAGACCCGGAAGAGAATACAATGCTGAATAACGTTTTTTTTGGACAAAACTTTATTTTTGATGCTTCAAAAATTCTAACTAACCCACTGATGTCACATGGACTACTTTGATGATGTCTTTATTACCTTTCTGGACATGGACAGTATACCTATACATTTTCAATGGAGGGACAGAAAACTCTCGGACTAAATCTAAAATATCTTAAACTGTGTTCCAAAGATGAACGGAGGTCTTACGGGCTTGGAACGACATGAGGGTGAGTCATTAATGACATAATTTTCATTTTTGGGTGGAACTAACCTTTAATGTTTAGAATCAATAGTGGTGTGAAATCTTGTATGTATCAGTTTTGTGTAGAGTATGTTTAGAAAATTTCACTTTAATCCTAAAGTTTGAGAATTTGATAACTGTTCTATAACTACTAGTTAAAACGTTGTATTTAATTTAAGATATATACTGTAATTTATCAACTGAATCATTCCATTTAATTTAGATTATATGTTTACGGAAATGATTTAAATCCGTTTTATACATTATTTTTTTTTTTTTACAGACTTATTTTGTCTTCCAAAAATAAAACTGTTAATGTACAACCTTGAGCACGTCTTGACAAGTTATTGAATGTGTTTGATCGTTATAATTTAGCAAAGGTCTGTTAAATAACAGTGTTTGTCATTAGAACCTTTAGTGCTGTCACTTTATTGAAGGTGTTTGATTGTAATAATTTAGGAAATACCTGTAAAATAACAGCGTTTTTCCATAAAACTATTAGGGCATCACTTTATTGAAGGTGTTTGACTGTAATAATTTAGGAAATACCTGTAAAATAACAGTGTTTTCCCATAAAACTATTAGCGCATCACTTTATTGAAGGTGTTTGACTGTAATAATTTAGGAAATACCTGTAAAATAACAGTGTTTTCCCATAAAACTATTAGCGCCGCTTTATGAAGGTGTTTGACTGTAATAATTTAGAAAATACCTGTAAAATAACAGTGTTTTCCCATAAAACTATTAGTGCATAACTTTATTGAAGGTGTTTGGTCATTACAATCTAGGAAAAATCCATAAAATAACAGTTCCCTTTCGAGGGAACTCAACACTGCGTCGTGAAACGACACTTTGGGAACGCCTCAGCGTGGCGGCCCTGAAGCATGAATGAAACTTAGACCAATCTTGATTGGTACCGTCACGTCACAGCGTAGTGAGTGCCGGCCTACCCGGAAGTATAAAGGGCGCCAGATCACGCACACGCCAGCTTTTCGCTCTTCAGCAAATGCCCTGGGTGTGAACGAGAGACTTGTTGAGAAACTTTTGAATGAAAAGTATGGCAGAACAGTTTGAGAAGTGTCTGTACCCCTGCCCTCGTTACATTACGGGTAGGGACACGCACTCGTGGTGTCTGATCTGCTTGGGAGCACAGCACGCTTGGTCAGCTCTTGAGGGAGCTGGCTGCGTGCACTGAGGGGCAGGGTGCTGCGCTCCGCCTGGCCGTGTTTGACCGGGCCAGGCTCGCGTTCCCGTGGTTCAGGTCCCGTTGCCGCCGGCGCGCGGTGGCTGAGAGTGGGGATCGCAGCTGGGACTGTTTGATGCGATTGGCACAGCTGAGGCTGTTCTCCGTCCTTCATCAGACAGCTCGGATGCATTCCTCCTGTGCAGGAGCCGCGAGGCGGCTTCTCCGGCAGGAGGCGGTCTGATGCTGGAGCAGTCCACGCCTGAGGACGGGGACGTGCTCAGCATTGAAAGAGGTGTGCGTGCCCCTGCCCTCGTTACATTACGGGTAGGGACACGCGCTCGTGGTGTCTGATCTGCTTGGGAGCACACAGCGCGCTTGGTCAGCTCTCGAGGAGCTGGCTGCGTGCACTGAGAGGCAGATCAAAAGGCGTTCCCGTGGTTCAGGTCCGTGGCCGCCAAGGCGGCGGCTGAGATCGTGGGGATCGCAGCTGGCTGGAGCTTGATGCGATTGGCACAGCTGAGGCTGTTTTCCTTCTTTCATCAGACAGCTCGGATGCCATTCCTCCCTGTGCAGGAGCCACGAGGCGCTTCTCCGCACGGGGAGAGGGTCTGATGCCTGAGCTGTCCACGTCTGAGGAGGTGGACGTGCTCAGCATTTGAAAGAAGTGTGCGTGCCTCTGCCCTCGTTATATCACGGGGTAGGGACACGCGCGCATTGTGGGTGATCTGCCTGGGAGCGCGGCAATAAACAGTCCTCTGCGGAGGGCTGTGCTACCCGCCTGGCCGTGCTGAGGCAGGCCAGGCTCGCGTTCCCCGCGGATCAGGTCCCACGCGGCTTCGATTGCGGGGATCGCAGCTGGAGCTGTCTGATGTGATTGGGCCAGCTGAGGCTGTTTCCCATCCTTCATCAGACAGCTCGGATGCCCTTCCTCTCTGTGCAGGAGCCCGCGAGGCGGCTTCTCCGGCACGGGGAGAGGGTCTGATGCGTGAGCTGCCCGCATCTGAGGATGGGGACATGCTCAGCACTGAGTCGGGTGACGTAGATTGGCTGGCCGGAGAAAAAAAAAAAAAAAGAAGCAGGCGCCCAAACAGCGGGGTTTGCCATCTTTTTTTGGACTTGCACAACGAGTTGTGTAAGTCCTGGAGTAAGCCACACTCTTCCCGCATTTCTCCCCATGCAGGAGCCCGCGAAGCGGCTTCTCCTGCGCGAAGGGAGGGGGCGATGCTTGAGCGGTTTACGTCTGAGGATATGGACTTGCTCAGCATTTACAGAGGTGTGTGTACCCCGGTCCTCGTTATATCAGCCGCCGAGGCGGCATTCGTCACCTCACGTGCCCGCTTATGAGGAGCCCGTTGCCGTTGTGACTCGTGCGAGTAGAAGAGGGCCAGGTTTAACATTATCTGGCTGTCAAAAGGACAGGGAGCTACAGTAACTAAAAATAGCATTTCCTGCAGCGCAGAGCACGAACTGAGCAATAGAGCCTACACACGGGGTGTGTGGCCTGTTCCATGACCTGCGCAACGAGTTGTGTGGGTCATGGGGCAGGCCACATTTCTCGCCAATGAGATTGGGACTGCGGAGGCAATTTCTCAATCATCATGGGGGAGCTCTGTGGCCCCTCCCTCCCGGGCGGGAGCCCACTAGGTGGCTGCTCCTGCACGGAGAGAGGGTCCGAGGTTTGAGCCGTCTGCATCTGAGGATGTGGACGTCCTCGGCAATGCGGCGCATTCATTAAAACCTCGGCGCTGCCCACCGGGCCGTGTAGAGTTACATCGGCCATGGTGGGCGGGGCAGCAGGTATTGCGGGCACGCCAGGCCGACCTGTTAAAGGACTTGGAGGAGACACATCTGTGGATGTGGCTGAGAGAGTCCCCTCCAGGGAGAGGCGGCTGGCGCCGTCTTTCTCTGCAGTGGTTCCGGAACGGGCTGGGGTTATGGAACAGGAAGTACACTCCCTGCGGGAAAAGGAGGCCATAGATCGGGTTCCTCCGCCAGAAATGGAGTCGGGTTTCTACAGCCGGTACTTTATAGTTCCAAAAAGGGACGGAGGTCTGCGTCCAATTTTAGATCTAAGGTACTTGAACTGGTCTCTGAGGAGGCTCAGGGTCGAGATGAAAGGAACTAATAATACCTATTACCGTGAATTAAATTCGGTCCGAGGACTGGTTTGTCACGATGGATCTGAAGGACGCATGCTTCCATAAAGCCTTCTCACAGGAAGTTCCTGAGGTTCGCTTTGGGGGCGGCTGCCCAATATCGGGTGCTTCCATTCGGCCTAGGCAGAGCATGACCTGAGCATCAGAGCCTACACCACAGGTTGTGTGGCCTGTTCCATGACCTGCGCAACGAGTTGTGTGGGTCATGGGGCAGGCCACATTTCTCGCCAATGAGATTGGGACTGCTGAGGCATTTTCTCAATCATCATGGGGGAGCTCTGTGGCCCTGCCTTCCGAAAGTGGATGCGGTTATGGCTCCACTGAGACTCCAGGGCATCCGGAGGTTTCTCCTGAGGGGGAATCCATTCCGGAGTATCAGGGTTACGCGCAGGTGCTGTCGTTCCCTGTCAATATGGAGGAAACCCTGGTTTCTCTCCCAAGGACCAGTACTGGGAGCAACATGTCGCCGGAAATCCGGTTTGACAGATGTCTCCCTCACTGGCTGGGGCGCGGTCATGGACGGCCGCTTTTGCCCAGGGTCTGTGGCAGGACCATCATCGCTCCAGACATATAAATTGCCTGGAGATGTTGGCTGTGTTCAGGGCTCTGAGGAGCTTCCTGGCGGATCTCAGGGGTTATCACGTTCTGCGCGCTCCGACAATAGGTCGGTGGTAGCGCACCTGAACCGGCCAGGGGTCTGAGGTCTCGCCTCTGTGCAGATTGGCGCATCAGATCCTCCTGTGGTCCCAGGGGAAGTTATCGTCTATCAGAGCGATGTAAATCCCCGGGGACCAGAATCAGGGAGCAGACACCCTGTCGAGGCAGGGGCTGAGGCCCGGGGAATGAAGACATGGCCGAGGCTGCGTCTGTAGGCTTTTCCCCCGGTGGCGCTGCTCCCGGGGAGCTCTGGAGAGGGTCCGGCAGGAAGGGATCAGTCTACTTCTAGTAGCCCCGTACTGGCCGGCCCGGGTATGGTTCTCAGACATTATGGCACTGCTGGCAGGTCTTCCATGGCAGATCCCTTTGAGGAGGGACCTGCTGTCCCAGGCAGGGGGCACAAGACTGCATCCCCGGCCCGGGCGGTGGAAACTCTGGGTCTGGCCCCTAAGGGGGATCAGTACCTAGAGGCGGGCCTGGCGGCAGGGGTAGTAGAAACCATACGCAGTTCCAGGGCTCTGTCCACGAGGAGGTTGTACGGCTTGAAGTGGAATGTCTTTTCCACTTGGTGCAGGGGGCGTGAGGTGGACCCAGCTAACTGCCCAGTGGCTTCGGTCCTGGAGTTCCTCCAAGAGCGCTTCACTGCGGGGCTTACCCCGTCCACTCTTGCGGTGTACGTGGATGTCATTGTGGCGTTCCACGCTCCGGTGGGTGAGGGGCCTCTGGGGAGGCACCCATTGGTCGTACGATTCCTCCGTGGCACACGGAGGATGACGCCTGCAACGCGCCCTGGGGTTCCAACTTGGGATCTGTGGTGGGGCTTGAAGGATTGGCTGAGGCCTCCTTCGAACCACTCGAGTTGGCGACAGATCGAGTTCTGTCGCTCACGGTGGCGCTGCTCAGGGCTATCACCTCACTTTGAGGGTGAGGAACCTCCAGGCACTGGCTATGACACCAACTTGCCTGGGGTTTGCCCCCGGTGGGGTTAAGGCCATTTTACGTCCGAGGCCAGGCTATGTGCCTAAGGTGCCATCTAAAGTGGCACGGCCTACGGTACTGCAGGCATTTTCATCCCCCACATCATAAGATGTGTCGGCCGAAGAGGAAGTCTTCGCAGTGGAGGAAGTCAGAACGACTGCAAATGGGGGTCCCGCTTCAGGGGATCCGTGAGGCAGCAGGCTGGCTGCCCCACACACTTTCATTAGGCTCTACGGTCTATATCTCCCTGCGATGCCTGGAGCTAGGTTGCTCGTCCTAAGTGTGCCTGAGTATCCAGTTTCACACTAGGGCAGGCACGGTCGTCGTGGCATAGTGGGTATTCGTTCCCAAAGTGTCGCTTTCACGACGCAGTGTTGAGTTCCTCGAAGGGAACGCCTCGGTTATGCATATAACCCTTGTTCCCTGAGAAGGAACGAGACACCGCGCCGCGCTCCGCCACGCCTACCCGCCTGAGGGCGATTTGCTTCATCGCGAAGGGCTGGTGCGTGATGCGCGCCCTTTATACTTCCGGGTAGGCCGGCACTCACTACGCTGTGACGTGGTACCAATCAAGATTGGTCTAAGTTTCATTCATGCTTCAGGGCCGCCACGCTGAGGGCGTTTCAAAGTGTCGCTTTCACGACGCAGTGTCTCGTTCCCTTCTCAGGGAACAAGGGTTATATGCATAACCCGAGACGTTTTACACTGTAAAAAAAAAACCCGTAAAAAAACGGTCAAATGACTGGCAGCTACGGCTGCCAAACAAAAACCGTAAAATTAAAGTATTTGCACTTTATTGGATTTAAGATATTTTACTTTAATTTTACGGTTTTTGTTTGGCAGCCGTAGCTGCCAGTCATTTGACCGCTTTTTTTACAGTGTATGTTTAGAATAGTTTAGTGCCTTTTTTAATGTCCCAAAAATATCCCCTACCAAAAACATTGAAGAGCCAAATAAAACATTGTAATTAGGCCCCCAGGCCTTGAGTTAGACGTGTGCTGCAGCATATCTGTCAGCATATCTCTGCTGTTGTTGGCTTGTCTCAGATTTGTGGTTCGATTCCCGCTCTACCCACAATTTGTCATCGTGTCCTTGGGCAAGACACTTAACCCTCCTTGCCTCCAGTGGTGTTCCAGCTGTAACACTGGTGAAAGAAAGCTCAAAGTAAGTCACTTTGGATAAAAGCGTCAGCATGGCAGAGTGGCTGACTCCAACATTCTCGGCCGACTACGGTCTTTCTGTGAGGAGTCTGCATGTCCTCCGTGTGTTACCGTGGGTTCTACTGTCCAAACATGCATGTATAGGTCAAACGGTCTATATGTTAGCCCTGCAACTAACTGGCCAATTTCCAGTGGGGTACCCCACCTCAGGCCCAATGCAGCTGGGATAGGCTCCAGTCACCTGCGACCCCTAACGGGACTAAGCAGAAGAAAATGAATGAATGAATGATTAAAAACGAATGATAAAAAGCATAAAATTGACTATTAGCAAACAATTATAGATAGAGATGGGTTCAGCTTTGACTGGATGTTATCTGTGGGACTCAGTGTTATAGCCTAATAAAACTAATTGTCAAAATCATGTGACAGGCCAGAATGAATGGCACGTGATCGATCCACTTCTGCGAGCGTCGTATTGGGCGTCCCTGCTCCACCACAACAAAAAGCTGATCTACTCAACAAAGTAGTCCATTGAATCATTTTAAATGTTTTTCAAACACAAACCTTCACATTTCAGAACAAAGGTCTATGTCCTGAATAATCTGTTCATTTATTACAAAGAAAAGGTCTCTGCCAAAAGTACCTTACAACTGCTACACTTTAAAACTTTTTTCTAAAGCTAATTAATGATAGCTTCAGCCTTACAAATGTTAATATTCTAATATTTATATTCTGTGTGTTTTATCTATGTGTGTCAGTCTCACAGTTTCAGAACGGCAGAGAATTTTCTTTTTTTTTTTGGGCTGTGAGACCTACACTCAAGAAAATGTCCCTCCAATTTAAAAAAGATCAAATTGTACAGTATTAAGAACTTTTAATGTTTTAAGTTTTTATTTTAAAAAGTTCTGCTTATGATACTTTTAAAGATCACACCAGAAAGAACATGACAGGAAATATTTTGTTTTGTTTTCCTTTGCACATTAGAAACTAGTTGTTGTGGTTGTGCCATTTATATTAAAGTATTATTATCTCACACCTGGCCAAACCGACGATGGAAATATTAATATACAAAAGAAAAAAACTCACTCTCACGTGCTTTCTCTTGATCCGATCCACATTGGTGGAATGATCTACCTGCTGCTACAAGATCAGCAGATTAAAAACGCTGAAAACACATCTCTTTCAGCAACACCTGACTGACAAACACTGAATTCTACTTCCTTTCTATTGATTCCTTCTCTATTTAAAAAAAAAATAAAAAATAATAATAATTCTTTCCTATCCTTAGCTTTGTATACTGTGCTGGGTTGCCCATCCAGACGTCGTCTCTTTCAGGGAAGACCTTGCATTTTCCAACATGACAATGCCAGACCACATACTGCATCAATTACAACATCACGGCTGCGTAGAAGAAGGATCTGGTTCTGAAATGGCCAGATCTCTCAGCCATAGAAAACATTTGGCGCATCATAAAGAGGAAGATGCGACAAAGAAGACCTAAGACAGTTGAGCAACTAGAAGCCTGTATTAGACAAGAATGGGACAACATTCTTTTTCCTAAACTTGAGCAACTTGTCTCCTCAGTCCCCAGACGTTTGCAGACTGTTGTAAAAAAAAGAGGAGATGCCACACAGTGGGAAACATGGCAATTGGATTTTTCCTTATATTTACGCTTTTGGAGCCTGCCCTCTGGTGGACGGAGGTATATCGCTGTATGATGGCACCTTTACTCGAGGCCCTTTTAAGTGGTTCCACGAGAGGCTTGGTTCAGCTCGGGCTCTGAGATGGTGTTTACTGAACGACGCATTTGAAAAGTCCGCCCTTGAGCAGTTCTCTCTGCTCTTTTTAGTATTATCCTCTGACGCTGGAGTCCGAAAAGCCCGGGAGTAATTGCCATTTTATTGCCCTGTGGTGGGCTAATATCGGTGAATGGGGGAGTAAAGGGCAGACAACATCCATTATTTTTACAATCTATAGCCACAGTTCTGCAGTACATCAATGGGCTGAAAGATCTCTGGAAGGTGGATAAGTACAAGAGAAAAGTAGCTTCCTCATACACACGTTACACAAAAACAGGAATAAATAATAGAAACAATGTCTGGAAACAAACTATTTCTACAAGATGCCTAGTTTTAATTGTCCTTAGTGGCGTAGATTTTTATTTAAAAGAATTATACCTGAGCGAAGAAAACTGTTTTTGTACCTATTTGTCTGTGTGAGCTGGATGCTGTTTACTTGTTACTTCATAACTTAAGGTTTTTGGAAACTAAATAATTACACTTTTAAAGCTTAATAGACATGCTAACTGACCAATTTAATTCATGTTTATGTTCTGTTCTTGGTCCCTCTGTCATAATTCATGAAATTAATGAATGTGCTTATGTAACTTTATGAACAGTAAACTTGACATTTAAAAAAATTATACTTTTCTGTAGATATTGCAACTAAATGAAATATAACAATATACATAAATACATTTGTTTAGACTTTTTTCACATTTTTTCACATTCTCTTGCACAGTGTTTAAAATCTTCTACTGCCCCCTGGTGGTTCTGGTAGCTCATTGAGGTTTTTGTAAACCCTGACAATTCTTTCTGGCATCAATAATGAGAAAGTATTATCATTAAAGATTATTTTATATATAAGAAAAACTGTGAAAGAAAAACATTTTTATTGTTGCTAATCCGATGTTTTCTCACATTTTAACATTTTCTAATTCTATTTAAAACAATGCTAAATTGTTGAACAAAGCTCCTCACTAATAAACTGAGATTTCCTTCAAAAACAGAGAAATATTGTCCATGGCTCTCCAAACACTTTCTGTCAGGAAGCAGCTTACTTTTTGTATTACCACCATTTACAATAGTTCAGTTTAATCTTACTTCAAAGTAAAAGAAAAATATGTTTGCATCAATTAACAAGTGATAAACTTGTTCTTACCAAAAGTACCAACTATAGTATGTTGAACTAAACAAAAGAAAAACATATTGTCTGTGGGTGAACAAATCTTTCCCTGATTTGCTGTTGTCCTCTAACTTCATCACATCCCTCTCATCTTCACTGTCCATCTGTCTTTTATGGAAATTGGCAAAGCATCCCTGACACACACAGCCACAAGACACTACATGCAGAATTACTTTGTTTTTCTTGTGCATGCAACGTTATGGCATCTGCTGGCATGTTTTACTTCGGTGAAAAGAGGCCAGTGGTTACCAGGGCCAAACCTGATCTCAGGGGGAGGCCTGGACACTGCTCTACGTTTCACTGGAGCTGGAGTGCCACTTGGTCTTCCTTTTGTGGGTGTCTTGACAGAACCTGCATTTATTAGTGCTCAAAGTACAGATGCCTTGAAATGAAGGAGATCCCTCTTGTCCAACCCAGACATTCTGTAAAGGTGTTAGGCTTTCACAGTAGTCACATCTACATTTATTAATGAGATCCACTTCTTCTATATTCTGATTGTACAGCTGAACTAAAAATAGCCTTTGGTGTTGAGTTTTTATTTTCTTTCTTTCCTTCTCCGGGATAAATCTGAACAGGACTGTCCGGCGCAAGAGGAAGCCTTGTGTATCACTGAACTATCAAACCAGCTTGTGACATTGATGATCATTGCTGACATCAGTTTTAAATGTGCTCCCTGTAGTCTGTTGATTCTGCATGTTCCAGGGGCATATATACCTTGTTGTTGCAATGTCTGAATGAGTAGAAGGGTGCAAAAGAAATAATCAAAAAACACCTTTTACTGTATGTCATCACAGAGACGCATGACAACATCTGCAACCATTACCATTTCACTGACCTGACCACGCCCTGCTAAGCCCTGATACACAACCTGTACATGACTCCAGAGGTCCCTGCTCTCACCCACACTTTCACACTCCAGGGTTTGTGTTTTGGGGATGTACTGCTTGAGAGACAACCGGCCCTTGATGAATGGGAATTGATTCCTTGGGAATGATCTGTTCATTAACAGATTGAAATTGTTCAGGATGGTAGAGGTATATTCACATTGTGTACTTCAGTAGAAGTACAGACACCTGTACAGTTGTCTGTGGTCTGGCTTGTAAAAATATTTGCCCTGGGAGGTTTAATCGAGGAAAGAGAGATTATTACTGTCTCAATGCTGAGTTTGGACCATTATTACATTTTTTTTTTAAAGGACTTGTTCCACAATGTAAAAGTAAACTGTAAAATATTATTGTATTATAATTAATTATGGAGTTAAATGAGTATTGTTTGATATTATGTCAACTCAACTGACAGGCCTCCAATGTTATATAGCTCTGCTCTACAGTGTGACCCTTTAGTTTTTGACTAAAATAAAAATATAAAAACATCAGATCTGTGTGGTGCTGCATCAACACTACATCTATATGCACTTTTTAACTAAATTTATTTAAATCCCCAAAGTGATGCAAATCCTGCCGATTTCTTAGCTTTATGCTGTTTCACATTTTACCTTTAAACCTAGCCACTGCCTTCAAAGCCCACTGCATAGTTTCTGCCTCAGTGCTTCAGACATTTCTAATACTTGTGAATAAGTTTGGTTGTTCCTTGTGTCTGGTTTGTGGACCCAGTGAGCAGGTCAAGTGAGGACCTGTGGGGGGGTCTGGCATCACATTCAAACCCTCAAGGTGCACAAAACAAACACATAGCTCAAACTCATGAGACACTCAAGGCATATAAAGACAGAGCAGAGCTGCAAATACAACAATAATGTGTTTGTATCACAGCATTTTGTTCTCTCATTACATCAGCACAAATGTGGCATAGAAACCAATGTGCTTCTAGAATGTCTTTGTCACCCTCTTGTGGACAAAATAAATAAGGAACCAAATATGCTCTGCAGAGATAACCTGAAATAACCTTGGGAATTAACATCCAGTTGTGTATCTGAATTTTAGGTGAGCCTACTTCTCAGTTTGATAGGGTTTGACTGGTTTTGAGGCTTTTTCTCCCATGTCTCAAAAAACATCTGTTCATTCATTTTCTTTCACCCGTGAGGGGTTGAGGGTGACTAGAGCCTATCCCAGGAACTCTGGACCTTAGGCAGGGTACATTGAGTCAGACTGAAAATATATCTGTAAAAAAACAAATATTCTGAAGAGTCTGTGTCCTCAGTTACACCAGTTCACCTGACTGAAATACCAAAGCAAATGTGTAAGTGTCCCGGCTGGTAGGTTTGGAAATATTAAAAAAATGTCCACGTACAACAATAGTTTCTAATTTATTTATTGCCTTTTTTACAGATGCACATAGGAACAGTATCAAATGTTTACAATACAGAAGGAAACCAATTTTAAACTGGCCATGACCTCTGAAGTCAGCATCATTTGGTCTAAGAAAGAAATAAGAAGAGTTGGGTCAGACTGTTTCAAGGCTATGAAGGGTGTATGCCAAAATTGTAAAATTTCAAAGCTGCCATGTGGTATCTCACCTTAACCAGAGTGGCACACACACTGTAGACTGTAGAGATGAGAAAACAAAGAAGGAATGTGCAAGCCATATACCAACTCTCCACCCCTGTGTCCTCATTCAGGTCCGAATGAATAATATAGTCGAATAAGTTACAGTCTTCTAAGTTTTCTGAAAACAAACAAAGATATAATATTAATGTCTAAAGTTAAACGGTGCATAAGATAGTTTAGAATTGTTTAATTGGCACCTTTTTGCAACACATTGACGTCCAGTGTAGTAGTTGCATGGATGACTCGGCAGGTATGGATAGCACCAGGTAACATGTTGGTAGGAGACAAATGAAGGCGGCTTTGGATGATGAATTTTCCATCTGGGCCCGGTGGGCTTTACTGGTGTTATACTCCTGGAGTTCAGTGGAGTTATCAAGAAACCACGAAATATTAATGGGCGCTGGACTGAAACCAAACACCAGGCACACTAGTTCTTTTTCACCGCGGAGCAACATGGCGGAAGGCTGGGTTGGGGTTACAGATGCTATTGAAAGAACATATTTAAAGATATTTTTATTAAAGAGATGGTAGAACATTATGGTGAGGTTAGTTACGCTCTTACCAAAAACATTCCTTATTGTACTTTTGAAAGGTGCTACTGAAGACTCATGTCTCACGGCACAAGAATAGGTGGATTCGTCCTCTGCAGTGGAGGATATGTTCAGTCTGCTGCTCATCAAATAAGTGATGCCCACATTGTCTTTCCAAAGAGGACTGTTGATGTGGCTGGAAGATGGCATTTTGACGCCATTCTTCTCCCAGTAAAGTATGATGTCAGGAGGGTAAAACCAGAAATGAGGCAGACAAGTGTGGCAGTGTCTGATAGCTCAGAGAGGGAAGGCTGGATTAACTGTACTGTTGGTGGATGTAGGTCTTGAAAACACAATAAAAAATAAAATTAAAAATTTGACAACAGTAATGAGGAAGGTGTATGTTGAACTTCTATACCTCTGGTTTTGCGAGCATTGTCCTTGTAGCTCTGGTTAGAACATATGTGTCTTGCCTCACAGGACACTTGTTTAAAGGCATTCCAATCCTCTGCTGACAAACTAAAGGAGCTCTGCATTGTTTCTGTCCCATTACTGTGTTGCACGGGGGCCTCTGTTTGAACATCTTGAGCCTGAATATTTTCATCTAGTCTCCAAGTCACAGTGAAATCTTGAAGATGAGGACCAACCAGAAGGCAGGTGACCGTTAACTTGTGTTCCTTGTTTTGAAGCTGTTGAAGCGGTGGCCCTTGAACATGAATGCTAACAATCTTAGATGCTGGTGGAGTTACTAAAAGAACAAGAAATGAAATAATGATACTCAAGATACATACCACAATCTCAAAGATAAACTGTTGTGTTTTCAAAGGAGTTGACATGTTACCTGAACACACACTGATGTCCTCTTTGATCATTTTATTCAGAGACTTGTCAGACACTTCACAGGTGAAGACCTTCCCAGTTTTCCACTCTGTTTGAACCACTTGTAGCTGACTGGTCACAACTACACGTCCAGCTGCATTCATGCTGATGGATCCAGTTGATTCAGAGCGTTTCTGAGATCCAGAAAGCCATTCAATTTGAGGGTTAAATCCCCAAGCTGTGCATGAGAGAGTCTGTGGTCCTGACTCTTTACTGGAGGCCAAAATGAGCTGCATTGAAGGCTCCACTAAACAAGACACCAGTGTTAGTAACACTAACAACGCCCTGTCACTGTGAACATGAGAAGATATTCTTACCAAAGATATTCTCAGTGGAGTTTGATGTAAAGGAGTTGGAGAAGCCTTGGCTCACTTTGCAGGTGAAACTTTTATGTTTGTTCCAGTCGTTTTTAGACACAGGAAATCGTGTGCTGATTGAATGGAGGCCTGAGTCTTTACCAATATGGACAAACTGTTTGGGGGAAATATCCAAACCGTTTGACTGAAGGGTGACAGAGAGGTCAGACGAGGACAGTTTTGTGATGTCACACTCCAGCACAGTGCTGTCTCCTTCAGCAAATCTGAGAGAGATCTTCTGATGGTCACCACAGGAGGTGTAACTTTAGGTCCTGGAAGATAAGAAAAGCTAAAAGTTACAGTGTGTCATCTTTTTCACATTGTTTTTTATTTTTATCTTTAACTATAATGTTGTCCTCTCACCTGCAACACTGACAGTCTTCTCTGTATCTGGGAAGCATGCATGTTTTGCTCTGCAGGTCACATGCTTCAGTGTTTTCCAATGATTTGAGGAAAGTGTCAGCTCACTGATGATGTGAGTTGTGTTCACAGACACTGTGTTACTTTGTGCTCTACTGCCATCCATCAACCAGGTCACTTCAGCCTCAAAAACAGTGCGGACCGTACAAGAGGCTTTTACTTCAGAGTTTGCCATCATCACTGTCCGAATGATGGACTTTCCACAGAAATTAAAGCGGTGCCTTTAAATGTCCTGGGACTGAAGAACACAAACATTATTTTATAGTGTATAAAGCTATTGTTACATTTTCATGTTAGTGTCTGGCCACAGCAAGAAAGTTTTATTTTATATATATATATTGTTCTTTACAGTTGCCCAGACAGGACAGACTAGACAAAGCTTTTACTAACAAGCTTTGTGTAGTTGTTTAATAAAGGCCACCAGGCATGTTTAAAGTTTACAGTAATGTCATAGGAACAGCATTTAATAAGCGCTATTCTTCAACTTCACCACTAGATGGTACTAAACTGCACATATGTGTAATGATCTTCAAAATTCACTTGAAGAAGAAGAAAAAAAATCAAACACCAATATTTGCCATTTAACAGATGGATTAAGATCTGACTTTGTTTACCTGAACACACACTGATGTCCTCTTTGATCATTTTATTCAGAGACTTGTCAGACACTTCACAGGTGAAGACCTTCCCAGTTTTCCACTCTGTTTGAGCCACTTGTAGCTGACTGGTCACAACTACACGTCCAGCTGCATTCATGCTGATGGATCCAGTTGATTCAGAGCGTTTCTGAGATCCAGAAAGCCATTCAATTTGAGGGTTAAATCCCCAAGCTGTGCATGAGAGAGTCTGTGGTCCTGACTCTTTACTGGGGGCCAAAATGAGCTGCATTGAAGGCTCCACTAAACAAGACACCAGTGTTAGTAACACTAACAACGCCCTGTCACTGTGAACATGAGAAGATATTCTTACCAAAGATATTCCCAGTGGAGTTTGATGTAAAGGAGTTGGAGAAGCCTTGGCTCACTTTGCAGGTGAAACTTTTATGTTTGTTCCAGTCGTTTTTAGACACAGGAAATCGTGTGCTGATTGAATGGAGGCCTGAGTCTTTACCAATATGGACAAACTGTTTGGGAAATATCCAAACCGTTTGACTGAAGGGTGACATAGAGGTCAGACGAGGACAGTTTTGTGATGTCACACTCCAGCACAGTGCTGTCTCCCTTCAGCAAATCTGAGAGAGATCTTCTGATGGTCACCACAGGAGGTGTAACTTTAGGTCCTGGAAGATAAGAATGATAAACAAACTGGGAATCCTGTGTTCAATTCTTTATAAACATTCTTAAATTTTTAGTCATCTTACCTGATATTTCTACAGTTTTCTCTTTGGGAGAGAAACAAGGATGTTCAGCTCTGCACGTTAAAAATGACATTTGCTTCCACTTTCCAGATTGCACTGTTAGATTGCTGAGTATATGAGTTGCGTTTAAGGGTCCTATTGTTATTTGATCTGCAGACGGGAATTTGCCGTCCATGAGCCAAGTCACTGTGGCTCCTGTGATGCTGTGCACAATGCAGCTGGCTTTGACCTGAGAGGTTGCTGTCACCACTGTTTGGAAGCTGGGAATATCCAAATGAACAGAAGGGGAGTACTTGCAATAACTGCCAGAGAGAAAATAAGAAGAG
Organism: Perccottus glenii; assembly: GCA_024416835.2. Taxonomy (NCBI): domain Eukaryota; kingdom Metazoa; phylum Chordata; class Actinopteri; order Gobiiformes; family Odontobutidae; genus Perccottus; species Perccottus glenii. The sequence goes on from CM044553.2 coordinate 17,101,014, forward strand.
CAGGTAATACATTTCATAGGCACTGCATTATTCTGACTTGTTTTGCAATCTTCACAATTACACACCACTCTTACATTTACAAATACTAATGGATTTTTTGTACTCCATGTTCTGGTGAAAGGAAGTGCATGTAAAACTGGAGCCATTTTGCCAGTCGTTCATGTCTGGCTCTATCTCACTGCTCAGACTGAAAGTAGTCCCGTAGTCCCTGTGCTCTTCAGCTTCCTCTCGGTTGGTGCTGTGTCCAGAGGGCTTCCTTGGTTCTTGGTCCAGCTCAGGTTAATAAGTTCATCTGGATAGAAGCCGCCTAACGTGCACGTAAGCTTGACCGGTGAAGCTGGAAAATCTCCTTCCCAAGTGGGGTATAATGTGATGTTTGGGGAAACAATCCTCAACTCTATAAGTAAAACATTGATTATTTCATCTTTATTACGTTCACGTCAAACATAGACTGAGTTTATACATACCTGTGGATTTGAAATATTGTCCAAGTTCTAAGTGTAATACCCACTATATCCACTAGATGACAGAGTTTGGCTGTGTTAAAACCAGGTGGAGTGAGGGTTGGAGGAAGTGCATTGTGCAGATGTTTCAGCGTGGCAGGGCAGAGAGGTCACAGCAAGCAGCAAGTGAAGCATTGAGTAACAACCAGGTCCAAAAAGGGACACAAATGCAGAAGTGAAACATGCAGAAGAGCAGCAGTGCGTGGCGGACACCAGGTGCGAGGGGTGCTTGTGCCGTTAAGGGTATCACAGTCCAAATTTACATATCTCAGATGATTTTGAATTTGCTATAATAAGTCAACATTTCTTGTCACTTCTCAAAGTTTTGGTTCTGGATTAGATCACAAGTGGAGTAACACCCTCACACTTTGATCCCTCAAAATTTGCCTTCTGCACTAGACTGAGTAAGTGATCACAGGTGCAGAGGTGCCACGACACCAACCAGTAAACTCAGATCAAATGTGAGTAAAGTACATTCAACAAGAAACAACAAATATCAGCAAGTCATAAGTCTTACCTCAACGAAAACCTTTATTCAAAAAACATTTTGGTCATTAAAATGATCATTACTTACAGATTATTTATGACATAGCATGTGATAAGTATGTATTTAGCTTTATTCCAGAAAGTTCCTTCATTCATTTGACCTGAAAAGACAAAAGAAAAAAAGATGTAATAATCAGGATGTATAATGTGCAACAAACAAAAACAATGTGAATTATTCTGTTTTTTTTTATATTTTACTTTTTTATGTATAACTGCAGAATAATTTAAATGATCAACATAACATCAACATTTTTGCAATGAATTACAAATTTATATTGTAATGTAATCTAAACAACACTCAGTCGATATAATGGTTGTCTTTTAGAACTAAATATTGGTGAATACATTATTGGCGTAACCTAAAATGAAAACAGTTTAAAACTAATCATGATGTGACATTATACATATTATGGTGTAAGTTATTATTTTCTTTAAATGCTGTTTAAAAAGTCTTAACCACTGGCTGTCTAAAGCAGAAACTCATTCAAAGTACAATGTAATATTCTTTGACTTTTATAATTGACAATGTTAAACTATTAAACAAAAATATAACAACAAATTGGTTTGTCTTGTTTTTAAGCAAAATATTTTTGTTGGCTTTCCTGTAAGCAATGTTCAAATTCTAGAAAGTTCCTTTAGAGATTAATTGTTCTCCCTTTATTTGAAAAAATCCAACTGCACTAAAGTCAAAGACAGACATTTCAAGAATCAAAATAATAACTGGTGTATATCCTGTTCGAGAATTCTTAAACAAATGTTCAATCTGAAACTGGAAACAATTGATCTTCTCTTCTATAATTGTCAACATGCTCGTCTATTCTGCTCTGATATTCATAGCTGGGTTTTTTAGCTGGTCTCATTTCTCCAGTTTTAAATTAACTAATGTTGTATTGTACAGTTTTTTGTGTACTGTACATGTCTGTTGTGATTTTGTATAACTTTGTGATTCATACAAGATAGTTTGTCTTTTCACCTTTAACTACACTGCTTTATCTACAATGACCTTTTTACCAGTTCAATTTTAATGTGTAAAACCTGGTAAAACTTGAATGCAGGCCTTAATATTTAATCAAAATAAAATGTAAAACCATAAATATGTTGTCTTCATGCAGTGCAGCTGTAGCGTACCTTGAACGCAGTGGTTCCAACACAGAAGAGCAGAGTGATGAGGAAAAGGATGATGAAAGTGAAGGCTGTGTTTTGCATGTTGTCTTCTTCTGCCACTTGCCCATGGTTCCATGTGTTGTACATCTCAGTCACATAGTCTTCATCTAGTGCACATTAAAAATGTCATATATCTTATGACATACGTCGAGGTCAGCAATAACAACAATTAATAAAGTCTAGTCTTTGGTGATGTTGAAAAGCAGATGACCCTGAGTTGTTTGTGAGGCATCTTTTTGTCGGTGAAGCATGCAGCCACTAACGTCTGTATTTTTATGATCTAAAGATATAAGACAGTCCTGGTTTATGTGTGAGATAGTGCAAGATCCAGTAGAGAAACCACAGATACAATATGAGACAAAGTCACACAGATACAGTGAATGAAGCATGGCCTATTGCTCGCTTTGATTGGTAATGGGTTCATTGCAGTTCACACTAAATTATTGATGTATGTAGCAGAGATTTTGTCCAGAAATAAAGTATTGTAACAGAATGAACAGTATTCAAGACATGAAGTGAAGGGGACAAACAACAACATAGTTGCTAAATATATTTATTTATTTTTTCTTTTATGTAAATATGCAAAACAAAATATGAAATGACAAGAGACACAGACACATGAAGAGCAGAACAGACAGTGAGACAATGGCGTCTACTGGCTCGTGCACATGCTAGGGAGGTTCATGTTGAGGTTGACCATGTTGGTCTGCTCAGATGAGTGGTACGCAATGGACCTGATGATGGTACTGTTTTGGTCAATAGACTCATGGTAAATCTGACAGCTATACTCTCTGTTCGAATTTTCCCACTCAATGAGAGGAATCGTCAGTTGGCTATAGGCATAATAGGAGCCATTGCTTTGAATACTGTTTGTGGTACTGAACTTGTTTGTTGGCCCATTATCAACTTGCCAACGCACATAGATCTCCTGAGGAAAGAAGTCTTTCACATAGCAAGTCAGGGTCACCATCTTTTCACTAGTTTGTTTTAAAGGTGGCAGCATAAACACTGATGGGCGCGATTTGGTTCTGCGGAAATGAAAGGAGGATTAGACTTTTACAGTGAATCACTAAAGCAAAGACTACTTATAGCTGTAAAATAAAACACATACTATTAAAATTACCATTCATTAGGATTCTCTGGACTTTATGGAACCAAAAAAAAATCCTAATCTCTGGTACTTCTAATTGTTCATTGGAGTAGTTAAGCCTATACAGTTTAAACTGCTGCTTTTGACAGTGTGAGAATAATGTAAAAAAAGATTTAAACTATTGAATCAATTCAAATGATACATGTTTCCTATAAAGACACAAATTAAAATTTTAAGTGTAAAAAAATAAAAATAGAGACTTACCCTTCTTTCTTTGATAAGTCTTTTGGAGTGGATTCAGTAAATCATCATGATACATTTCGCAGGTGCGTGTTATCCCGCTGTTCCATTCATCATACGTGATGTCAAGTGGAAGGGTGAACAACGAATTTTTGTTCTTATTTCGGTCTGTGCCATTGACCAGTTCAGCGTTGTTTTCGTCCCTCCAGAAGAAATCTTTCACATTTTGGGGATTTGTATTGACAGTGACTTTACACACCAGTTTTCCTTTGCGTAATAAAAGCATGTGCTCTACAGAGGGGGGGATAATTTCCATCTGCACATCAACATCAGATCCAGAACCTATTAAAGAAGAATTAAAATTAAACAAATAATGAGGAATTGTTGAGCACAGCTACAGAGAGAAGTGACTGTTGAAACTTACAAGGCTTGTATGTATGAGTTGAATTTACTGATTGAACGTTTTCACCACTTCCCAAGTTAAATATGCACATGACATGAGTGTCGTGCATGTTTTCAGATGATAGAGTGAGGAAACTTGCAGCAGTGTACAGTGTCCCGTTCTTGTCCTTTCTGTCTTTGGAGGGTGTGGTGATCTCACTGGTTTTGTCAGTAATTTCTTCATTGTTTTTCAGCCATTTAAACTCATAAACACTGGGCGTGAAATCGTTGGCAAGACAGGAAAACGTAATCTTTTCATTGTCTTCAAAGGTCAAGATCTTAAGACTTGGCCTTATATAGACCACCTCTGAAAAACAGAAAAAGAACATACACACATATATAATTGCAGAAGCAGGGAATCAATCATATATATGCAGAAGTGAATATTTTGTCACTGAATTCAAGTGAATACATCCTATCAATGATGTAACATGCTACAAAAGTAATGTCTAAAGTAACTCTCAGTGAAGCTGGTTTTAATCTGATATTCAATAACTGCAGAGCTTCAATTCATCATTCTGCATATACATTGAGAGCCGAAGCAAGCCAACGTTGAGCGATAAAAATAATAAGGCAATGTGAGTGGAGACAGACAAGTAGACAAACAAGAAATAGAATTACACTGGACTTTAAACAAGAAAAGCACATTTCATTTTAGTCAGATTTCAAATAAAATGACTTCACTTTGATTTACAACAAGTTTTAGCCCTTCCACTCCACCTGTTCTTCAATTCAACTGAATTCAATTTGGTCTTTATCACAGACACAAAATATAAAAGGTCCAAAAAGAGTAGCTTCAGACAATTACACACACTACTGGTGCTATGTCATGATTGTGTTTCTTATTTTACCAACTCATAGTTGAATTTCGGTTTGTTACTTGGATGGATTTATGTTGCTACGGCAATTAAACTAGTTAACAATTATAGATGACTATATTGTTTATTGATAGTATTATAAAAAGCATACTTGACAAAAATGAAATAGGTCTTTCTAATTAATGCTAAATGTTAGAAAAGTTGACTTTTTAACAATAGTTTAAGCATTAATAGTGTGACACATAATTATAAACTTAAATCTAATGAAAGAAATTTTGGAGTCTTACTTGGCTTGATCAACTGAACTTCTTTTGATCCTGCAGCGTGATCGACTTTGCATTTGAACGTCTTCCGTGCGTTCCATTCCTGTCTCTTCACTTGGACCTGACTAACCCCTGAATAGACGTTGTCTTTCAGTACAGGAGGGTACTGGATGGAGTCAGTCAAGGTGTTGTCATCCAGGCTCCAGGCAAAGCTCACTGCAGAGGGAGAAAAGCCTGTGGCCAGGCAAGCCAAAGTCACCGTGTCCCCTGTCCCAGAGCCACATGGCAACACCGGAAACACTGTCGGTGCAGTGGACGTCGCTGAAAGACCAACAGAGAAAAGATATTACCAAAAACTCAATAAAATGTTTTTTAACACCATTTTCAAAAAAGATAAATCAGTTGATTTAGAGTGCAATGTTGCAAAGAAAAAAGATTTTACAAAACACATTATTAACTGTTGGAGGTCAGTGGTGCAGACTTGATCATTTCACACTTGAAGAATTTAAACCTCATTTAAAGTTTTATTCAGTAATTCAATGGCTATAATACAAGTCTGTAGATTATGGGACGTGTTACTTGGCACTATATGAGTGTCACAGGCATTATTTAATTATTAATATAATTCTAATTATTATTATTATTGCACTTTCTGTGATTTCAATCAGCCAAGTTAATCAGCAAAATGCTTAGATGTTTTTTTGTATTTAGTTGTTATTACATTCTTTATAAAAAATGATAATTGTTGTACCTTTTCCCCCTTTTTTAAAAGCACCATGGTTACACATCGATGACAAATGTAAAAATGCAAAAAGTAACATAAATTCAAAATCTTAAATTAAGATGCATATATTTTGATTTACAAATATATCAATGGAACATGGAAAGTTGCATTTGGAACCAGTGTGAGTGACATTATAAATGTACTCAAAGCTTTATTTGACATTTTTCAGAATAAAATCATACGCTGCTGTTGTATATATAATTTAGAAAGCTCTTACCTGATGTCACAGTGACTGTGGTGCCTTTTCCCCAATAGTCGAAATACCAGTTGTCACAGTTAACAAAGTCAGTCAACACCTCTCACAAAAACTCAATTTTACCATCCGAACAACTGAACTGACCTCAGACATATTCTTTTTGACTGGTTTTGACATTGTTCAAAATCATCAATGACCTATTCTTTTCAGGCTAATCTTTATATGAATGTATTTTATTTATCATAATCATAAATCATGAGATTACTTACCAGAAGTGACAGTGACCGTGGTGCCTTTTCCCCAATAGTCAAAAGCGTAGTCACAGTGGACTAGTTTACCATCAGCACATACAAAAACCCTCTCCATTATTTATAAAGATCTATTCAAATATTACAACATACAGCATTGTAGGAATTAAGTGACTATGTTGATAATGTTGTTGTAACTGAAATATTCTTACCTGTTGTATTTGTGCCTTTATCCAGAACTCACACACATATATTCACTGCATAATCTTAACACATTTAATATACAAACATTTTAATTATTATGATCTAGTTTGTGTAAAACCATAAGTTAACAGACGGAGAGGATATTTTACCTGATGTGACAGTCACAGTTGTTCCTTTTCCCCAGTAGTCAAAGTCACAGTGACACATTTCAATGGTGCGTCAGTGCAAAAACATTTTAAACACCCTTTATGAATCGGAATATTGTGTTGTATGTAGGTGCTGTACCACTCATACATGGGGAATAGTGAACAATGTGACTAAGTGAAGAACTATAACTGTATTTAAACAATATAAAAAAGAAAATTCCTGACACAAAATAGTTTATAATAAATCCATTACTTACCAGACGTTACTGTGACTTGGGTCCCTTTACCCCAGTAGTCGAAGTACCCGTAGTCACAGTGACACATTTCAATGGTGCGTCAGTGCAAAAACATTTGAAACGTTCTATCTCAATCGGAATATTGTGTTATATGTAGGTGCTGTACCACTCATACATGGAAAATAGTGAACAATGTGACAAAGTGAATAACTATAAGTGTATTTAAACAATATCAAAAAGAAAAACCCTGACATGAAATAATTCATGGTAAATCCATCACTTACCAGACGTTACAGTGACTTGGGTCCCTTTACTCCAGTAGTCGAAGTAGTAGCCATCACAGTGACATATTTTAATGGTGCGTCAGTGCAAAAACATTTTAAACGTTCTATCGGAATATTGTGTTGTCTGTAGGTGCTGTTATGTTGTTCCACATATACATAGAAAATACTAACCAAGGTGACCAAATGAAGAACTATGAGTATATTTAAACAATATAAAACAAAATAAATCCTGATGTAACATAATTCATGATAAATCCATCACTTACCAGACGTTACTGTGACTTGGGTCCCTTTACCCCAGTACTCGAAGTAGTTGTCACAGTGCTACAATACAACCTGTCTCTGATACAAATTCCAGTTTTCTTAAAAGTAGTGATAAAACATACATACAGCTTCTCTATATTTACTTTTTCCCTCTAGATATCAATTTCCTTCCTTTGTCAACAGCTAACAGCTGTCAGCGAGCTTCCTCTTTTCCAACGTCATTGCCATCTACAGGATGCATTAAGACTACATATTAAATCATTCATAATATACAATTGTACAGTGTTAAGTCAGTTACAAATCTTTGTATGTACTTAGAAACAACTATATGGTCACCACAATATAGAGCAGAGTTGACTGCCATCATCTGTGCAAAGAGGACATAAGACATGTCAAATAAAGCTTTATATGGGATAAATTTGCAAGGATTATCTGCTGATTTGAAGACAGTGACAAAAAATAATCACACAAATAATCACACAATTGCTATTTACCAGCACTTTTCCCCTCCTGGGTCATATTCCATTTTTCTTCCGCTTATCCAGGGCCAGGGCTCAGCAAGGATTCCCAAACTGTCCTCTGTACCCAGACTTTCTCTAGCTCTTCCAGAGGGATACTGAGGTGTTCCCAGGACAGCTGAGTGACATAGTCCTTTCAAAGTGTCCTGGTTTGGACTGCTGTACTTCTGGACCTCTTCCCAGGGGGACATGCCCAGAACTCTTCTCCAAAAACACACGACCAAGCTACCTCAGCTGGCTCCTCTTAATGTCTTGTCACTCTGCTGAAATTAATTTCAGCCACTTGCATCTAAGATCTTGTCCTTTCGGGCAGGGAAGATCAACCGGAAAATCCTGAGCCTTGCCTTGCCACCCTTTTCAGTTTGAGAACCATAGCCTTGTAGCATGTAGGCAGCATGATATCAGTAGTATTATTTGTTTTTATTGGTAGATACAGCTGTGTATCATCGGCATAAAAGTAAAAGTTGACTCCATAACTTCTGATGATTTATCCCAAAGGTGTAACATACAGAGAAAATAGTAGGGGACCAAGCAAAGAGCCTTGTGGCACACCAAATTTCACTGGTGCCGTGGAGGAGAAGGATTTATTAAATGATACGAAATGTGACCTGATATGACCTGACACAGATTTAATTCTAACCAGGCAAGAGCAGAGCAAGAGATACCAAAAACATCTTTAAGTCTGTTAATTGAATTAGAACTGCATGATCAAACGTTATCATATGCAGTGTTTAGATTTAGCAATAACAGTAGAGCTGATGAGTCCTCGTCCTCGGAGGTGATTGTTAGTCACTTTTACTAAAGCTGTTTTAGAGGCCCTAAATGCAGACTGAAACGGCTCAAGGAGATCATTTTCCGATAGATATAGAGTAAGTTGTTTTAACACAACCTTTTAAAGACTTTGGATAGGAAAGGTAAATTGAAGACAGGACAGAAATTATTTAGGTATCCAGGTTCCAGAGTAGATATTTTGAGCAGCGGTTTGACCACAAAGGACATCTTGAAAAAAAGGTTGAAGTCTGGGCTCAGTTTTCAAGGTGAAGACATTTTGTCTCTAATTCCATAGACTTTATCAATTCTGAGAGTTGATAAAGAATTGATAAAGTCTCTTGGAATTAGAGATGAAACGTCTTCCCCTTGATATCCCTTATAACTTCAATATCTTCTTCTTTTACGATTAAAGAAATCTTAAAAGTCTTGTGCATTAAAGGGAGAGGAAGTCCTGGGTGTTCCCTGGAGTCTCCTCCTGGTGGGACATGCCTGGAACACCTCCCCCTTGTAAACGATGTTGTCAGCCGGTCGTCCTCACAACATCCAGTTCCTGGAGGTACTTAAGGAAGATCTCCTCTACCCTGATGTCACAGAGGAGCTTACTGACCACATCAGTGACTTTTGCTGGGTAATGATTTAATCTCTCAGTGGATTTGCCGGGACCTCTTTCAATAGACCTCCTCCATGTCCTCTCCAAACGCTCCCAGACCCAGGTTTTGACCTCCCCAAGTGGGCTGAAGTTCACTTGGCCTAGCAGTACTTGTCAACTGCTTCAGAAAACCCACAAGTCAGCATACCTCCGCTTCTGCGTTAGGTTCAATGAATTCCTCTCTTCTGGTGTCCACCGACAGGTTTGGGATTGCAGACATATCCCAATAGTCAGTTTCTGTGTCCAGGTTTTAGGTTGTCAAGGACGGAGACTGCCACCCACAACACATCACAATCGCCCCTTGAGGTTTCAGGAGAGCTGTTGCAAAGCATGTGTAGAGTGGAAGTGGAAATAGAAAAAGCTCTGTCCTTTCTTGAGTTTGGTGGAAGAAGTGGGGCTGAAAGTTATCAACAAAACAATGGAAATGGAGACAATGGCTGGGATTTGAGGCATAGGTTGAGATCTGATGAAGATTATCTGGTGCTGGAGTAACTCAGACAGTAACTGGGAGGGGAAATGGAGGAAAAATAACAATTACATATTATTTTTTTGCCTACAAAAGCCACAGTAGTGCCGTGACACACAAGTATTTTACCTTTTCAAGTCATTTGTTTCATTCAAGTTACTATTGTACTCGCAATGTCTCACTATCGCAGTGGGAATGACGTGACGTCACAGTTCTTTATTCTAACACATGTTTGTTATGTGTTTGTCCAAGTGAAAAGTTCTCACATGAAGCAGCTGCCAGCAGCAGTAGCACAGCCACAGAAAACATGACTGATGTGGGACGTGGACTCCTCTGTCTCCCACTCACACTGCACTTCTTTATAACTCACTGACATTTGCATTTTTGCATAAAAATTAATGAAGACAGTTTTTTCATTTATAATTTTTTGGGGTGTATTTAAGTGAATACCGTATTTTTCGGATCATAAGACGCACTTTTTCTTCACCAAATAGTGGGAGGAAAAGTGCCTGCGTCTTATGGTCCGAATAGATGACCATAAGACGAGTTGCAGAGCGGCAGCGGGTGAGGGAGGACCCGCTGCCGCTCTGCAACTCGTCTTATGGTCCGAGTTGCAGAGAGGCAGCGGGTCCCCCGGGACCTTCCGTGTCCCTGGAAACTGCATCATCCCTCCCCCGCCACGTGTCCAGGCTTCTCAGTAGTCCACTGAGATACTGGCAGCGGGCCCCCCGCACTAAAACTTGGACTGAAGGATTGTAATGAAAAACTTGTTGAAGTGGAGTCGAGCCTGTCCGGTATGCATGACAGAATGGATGAAGCGGAGCGTGTTTGTAAATCTCTCCAGAAAGAAAACAAAGAACTGAGAGATGAAAATGAAAAGCTGGAGAGTTATAGCCGAAGATTTAACCTACGAGTATTCGGCCTTGACAAGGATATGGATAAAGGAAAACCAACCGAATTCATGGAGTCCCTCTTCAATGAGATATTTAAAGATAAATTGTCTTATAAACTTGAAGTGGAAATTGCGCACAGACTGGGGCCAGTTACAAAACATGGTTCGAGAACGATGATCGTCAGGATGCAGAGGTATGCGGCGAAAGAGGCTATTTTACAAATAATAAAGCAAGAAAAAGTTCATTCAAAGGGATGAAGGTTAAAATCTTTCCGGATTTATCAGCAGAAGTGTCCAAGAGAAGAGCGCAGTTTAAAGATCTGAGAATGAAACTACATCAAGCAGGAATAAAACACGGTTTGATTTATCCGGCGACACTGATTATAACATTTAATGGAGACACAAAATATTTTTGGGAGAAATCTACAACAATCAAATGATTGGACCAACACTGTCTGGAAATTAAGTAGATTAATGATTGAACTTCGCACCAGAAACAAATGCATCAGATGCAGGTATGATGAATTGAACTGAATTGTGAATTGCCTGATGGGGTATATACATACAACTTGAGGAGCTGGAAATTGATTGATGGACACAAACGAGGATGTAATTACTGATTCCATAGCATTATATTGATTTATCTAGTATGAAAGGTTAAATTCAGGAATACGAGGAAATCAATTTATTTAAATATAAAAACAGTGAAACTAAAACACAGCTGTACATTTTTTTATTTTTTTAATAAGGAATGTTTATGTTTTGCCTAATTTGTTTAGTATTAAGTGTCAGATAAAACATTCTGCAACTAGTAAGAAATTATACATAGTCTGTATTAATTAGGCTGAGAATTATGTTATGGAAGTCAAGTGGAGTTCAGCTCACTTACTGTAACCTTGACAACTGGTGGCAATGCAAAACTGTCTGTCTGAGTTTATGTGTATGAATGTGTATATGTGGGTTATTGTATATAGGTGGGTTAATTTAGTTGTTTTTAGTAAATTGTTTTGCTCCAATATACAATCTAATAGTATGAAACCAAAGAAATATGATCTCTTTTCTTCATTGAGAAAATTGCAGCACTCAGGCCTTCCCATACCTCCACCCCCCCCTCTTCCCACTCCCCCACCCCTTCCTCAGCCAGCTGTCCTATTGCAGTTTGAGCCTATTACCCTATCCTCCCTTTCTGATGCAGTCAAACATCTGCAGCACTCAAACTGCCCTTCCGATTGTCTTCCCTCCCGTCTACTCAAGGATGCTATAGTTCTTGATACGGTTGCTCCCGCTCTTCCCCGCACTGCTGATTAATGCCATTCTCTCTTCTGGGTGCGTCCCGGATGCCTTCAAGCATGCTGTGGTGCAGCCTCTACTAAAGAAGCCAAACCTTGACCCCTCTAACCTCTCAAACTTTAGGCCTATCTCAAAACTGCCATTTCTGTCTAAAATCCTTGAGCGAGAAGTTTATGTCCAGCTCCACTCCTTTTTATCTCATAACGAGAAATTCCAGTCCAGCTTTAGAACAGCCCACAGTACTGAGACTGCTCTCCTGAGAGTGCTTAACGACCTGCTCCTAGCCGCTGACACGGGCAGCCCGGTGATCCTTGTGCTTTTAGATCTCACAGCAGCCTTTGACACGGTGGACCACAGGATTCTGCTGTCACGGCTTGAGCATCGCGTAGGCATCAAAGGCACTGCCCTGAATTTTTTTCAGTCCTACCTGGCCGACAGGAGCTTCTGTGTCCAGCTGGGAGATTTTACATCATCTGTTGCCCCCCTCACCTGTGGGGTCCCTCAAGGCTCTATACTAGGCCCTATCCTATTTTTGTTGTATATTTTACCCCTAGGGGAAATCCTGGTTAAGCACAACATCTCCTTCCAATGCTATGCTGATGATGTCCAGCTGTATCTCCCCCTAAAGGCTGATGGACAGGCTGCAATCCATTCTTTGCTTGACTGTCTGTCTGACATAAAGACATGGATGGGTTCAAACTTCCTCAACCTCAATCCGGGTAAGACTGAAATAATTATTTTTGGCAAAACTTTCCCGGCCTTTTCCATCGATGCCCTGGGCCCTCTCGCCTCTAACGTCAGGCCCTCTGTCAGAAATCTGGGGGTGATCTTTGATAGTGCCTTCAAATTTGAGCAGCAGGTCAGTGCAGTAGTCAGGAAAAGCTTTTTTCACTTGAGAAATATAGCTAAGGCCAAAGCCTACCTGCCCCAGAGTGATCTAGAGAGAGTTATCCATGCTTTCATTTCTTCTCAACTGGACTACTGCAACGCTCTTTACACTGACATTAACCTTTCCCAGCTCCGCCGCCTGCAGTTGGTTCAGAACTCAGCTGCTCGACTACTCACTTGCACAAAAAAGCGAGAACATATCACCCCGGTCCTCGCATCGCTACACTGGCTTTCCATCCGATACCGCGTTGATTTTAAACTGCTACTTATAGTCTTTAAATCCCTCCATGGTGTGGCCCACCCATACCTATCTGAGCTTCTCCACCACCACATCCCCTCCAGAGCACTACGGTCAGCTGACCTACTGCTGTTGGAAGTGCCCAGGTCCAGGCTAAAAACCAAGGGGGACAGAGCCTTTGCAGTAGCAGCCCCCAGACTCTGGAACTGCCTCCCCCTCCACATCCGTGCAGCCCAGTCTCTAAACATTTTTAAGTCTCTCTTGAAGACTCACCTCTTTTCTCTACTTCTTTTTTGTCTTCCTTTGTTTATTGCACTTAGGATTTTATTGTGAAGCACTTTGGTGTGGCTCAGCCATCTGTAAATGTGCTATATAAATAAATTTGACTTTGACTTTTTGACTCTAACATGTTACATAAACTACCAAAGAAAGGTCTTAAACTGGCTCATATTAATATATGCAGTCTTAGAAATAAATGTGTGAGTGATTGTGATGTGAGTGATTTAACAGAAATACAACAAACAAATAATGTGCATGTATTGGCAGTATCTGAAACTCTACATTCGATGATGCAACTTTAATAAATGATGGATATAATATTTTTAGGAATGATACAGTCCATGCAAAAACTGTCTGTTGCCTACAATGACTCTATGAGGATGCTATTGAAGGTGCCAAGCTGTTGTAGTGCAAGTGAAATGTTTGTAAATTGTGGTGTAAGAGCTTGTGCAGCTGCTATACGCTTCTGTATTTATTCTTTTATGTGCAGATTAATGAAACTGGCTAATTATATAATACAAGCTCTGGTCTGTACAGACATTAGCGCTGTGAGATTTACTTCTAGAATGTGGAGACACTGGCGATCCTGTCTTTATTTATAATGTACTTGTTGTTTTTGTTCCTTATCTCTGGACCAGATGCTCTGTGTATCTAATAAAGTTTGAATTGAATTGAATTGAATTGAATAGGAATACATATGGAGGAGGAGTTGCTATCTATATTCAACATCATATACCTGTCCAAATGATGCCAGATTGAATGTATTCTGGTATTGAAATAATTTGGTTAAAAGTTAGTCTGAAACATCTTAAGCCATTACTCATAGGATGTTGTTATAGACCTCCTAATGCTAATAGTGAATATTTAGACAAAATATGTGATATGTTAGATCATGCTAATAGTATGAATTTGGAAACTTACTTAAGGTAGTATTTAGGGATCATTTTGGCTGTATTGCTGTGTAATGTGACCTTACCAAATTAAAATGATTGCTGTTATTGAACCCTCTGGAATTTAAATACAAGTGTGGGCTCTTTGTAAAGGTAACAACCTCTAGTTTCATCCACAACAGTCAGAATCTCTCTAAGTACTACTGATACAATTTTATACACTTTGGAACACACAGAGAAAATATAGTGAAATATTTAGTGAAAATAAAGTTGTAAAAGACTTCAGGTTGAGGACTAAAACGGCAGTGGCTCAGTGGTAGAGCAGTCGTCTTTCAACCGGAAGGTAGTGGGTTCGATTCCCGCTCTCCCCACAATTCATACTGTCGTTGTGTCCTTGGGCAAGACACTTAACCCACCTTGCCTCGTATGAATGTGTAAGAATGTTGAGTGAATGTATGTGGTGATGGTCGGAGAGGCCGTAGACGCAAAATGGCTGCCACGTCTCTGTCAGTCTGCCCCAGGGCAACTGTGGCTACAGTTGTAGCTTACCATCACCAGTATGACTGTGTATGAATGAATAATGGACGGACTGTAAGCGCTTTGAGTCCCTTGGTCCCTCGGGAGAAAAGCGCAATATAAATCCAATCCATTATTATTATTATTATTATAAAACACACTATGGGCCAAAATAATAACTTGATGACTACTCACATTTCAAACTTAAAAAGAATATCTGTAAAAATGAATTTGTTACACCAGTTTTTATGTTGGTAGGTCCGGTTTTATAGAGGAACCATAGTTTATCCAAAATTTATCCAAATTGGACACATTTGGAAAATGTATGAAAAAGTGCAATATGTTCTGAATGCTTCAACCCACAGGCATCAATAAGGGGTTTACTGAAAGCTTACATCTAGAGGAATCTGTATTTACAAACATAATCACTCTATTAGTTATGAAAATTAATATTCCATAATAATAACACAATAAAATTGACATATTTACATAAAAAATAGTCAAATTGAGTGTTATGGGCCAAAATATATATTTTTGAATAATATCCACACATAAAAAACATACTGCAAACTATATACATAGGTTATAAAACTGTTGGTCAATGTTACAATATATGTGTCAATGTTGCAAAATATGTGCTCTTGTCTCTTGTTGCAGAAAGCACAAGAGCATGTCACATGTGGAGCATTTTACTGCACCTCTGTGAAAAGACAAAGGAAAGGTGTTTCTTTCCGACTGCTGCTGGTCCAAAATGTCAATAAAAAGAAATGTACATGCCTCCAATACATCCTATAACAAGTCTTTTATTATTTTTGTAAGTTTTGCCAAACTCAATCTTTGTGCTTGTCTGTAAAAAAGGCTTTGGTGTCGGCGCTGTGGTTGTAACGTGTTAAAACGGTTTATATCGTCTGAAAGATGAGACTTTAAGCTTTAATTTGGTATATATATATATTGTTGGGGTTTGCATGACGAGGTGCAAGCACAACGCAGGCTTTCTTTTGTAGCTGTACAACGTCCTGGGACCGGGACAACGGGATGTTGGACACTAAGCCGTTGTGACTTCAACATAGATTGGAATTCTTCTGATTGTCCTAAGAAAATCAAAGTAATGAGCACAGCAATAGCATGTGGATTATCGCAGGTAATTAATAAACCGACTAGAATATGTTTGAAAAAGGATGGTACTCGATCTGTTTCCTGTATTGACCACATGTTTATAAATAAAAATACAAGTTTGCTCATTGTGTATCAGTGCCAGTTGGTTTCAGCGACCACAATCTTATTGCAATCGTAAGGAAAGAAAAATAAAATAAAAGTTCCTAAATCAGCTTCTAAAAGTAATAATGAAACGGTCATATAGAAGATTCAATCATTTACAATATGAAGATGATGTTAGAAATACAAATTGGTCAGAGGTAATTCTACAAAAAGATCCAGAGAAGGCATTTCAGCTTTTTAAAAAAAACCTTAATGACTATTGTAGAAAACCATGCACCAATAAAAAAGTTTACTGTTCAAAATGTCAACACTCCGTGGTTGGATCAAGAATTAAAAGATCTTATGAAAGAGAGAGATTAAGCTAAACAAGCAGCAATTATATGCAAATTAAAATCGGACTGGCAAGTATATTGTAAACTTAGACATTTTGTAACTAAGGTAAATAAGAAGAACTATACTAAGAAAATTGTAGAAATAAAACATGATAGTAAACAACTATGGAATACACTAAATAATATATTAAAAGGAAATAATAAATCAACTCCATCTTATTTAGAATATGAGGGTGATTTTTTTATGAAACCAAGTGATATAGCGAATCATCTTAATGATTATTTCATAAATAAAATAAATAAACTTAAAAATACTACACAGCCATACAAGACAGATTTATCCAATATATTGATAAATAAAATGATGGAAGGTAAAACATGCAGCTTTAAATTTAAGAGTGTCAGTGGTTCTAAAGTGGAACTACTTCTGATGAATTGTAAAAACAAACCACCTGGCGTTGATTTCCTTGAACTGAAGTTGCTGAAGCCAATAGTCTCAATCATTGCTCCTATTATTGCTTATATAATTAATCTGTGTTTTACTGAGAATAAATGTCTACAAGCATGGGAAATATGTAAAGTTATGCCAATACCGAAAAATAAGAAAATGCCTTTCTCTGGGCCAAACAGTAGACCAATAAGTTTATTACCAATTCTCGGTAAAAAAATGGAAAGAATTGTTTATGGACAGATTAAGTCTTATTTTATGAATAATGATTTAATCACAACATCTCAGATGGTTGATGACTGGTACAAGGATATGGAGAGGAAAATAATAGGTGTTGTAATGCTTGATTTCACTGCAGCATTTGATATAATTGACCACGACTTACTGTTAAAAAAACTAGAATATAATACTTTGTACCAAAAAAGTAAAAAGTCACTCTTGCGTACCTTCTCTGGATCTGTTCCACATTGCTGCTACAAGATCAGCGGATTCTGTAGCCATCTTTAAAAAACGCCTGAAAACACATCTCTTCCATCAACACCTGACTGACAAACACTAAGTTCTACTTCCTTTCTATCAATTCCTTTCTTTAAAAAAAAAATAAATAAATAAATAAATAATAAAATTGTCTTATCCTTAGCTTTGTATACTGCGCTGGGTTTAAACTGACTAGTTTTTTGTGCACTTATGCTTTTTGTACCTTGTGTTGTTAAAATTGCTTCCATTGTTTTTCCTCACTTGTAAGTCGCTTTGGATAAAAGCGTCTGCTAAATGACTAAATGTAAATGTAAATTATGGTTTTTCACAGACCGCATTATTATGGATGGAAAGTTATTTGTCAGACAGAAGACAATTAGTTTACTTTAATGGAGGTTTTTCAAAGGTAAGAGTTGTGGAACAGGGCGTGCCTCAGGGAAGTTGTCTTGGGCCGCTCCTCTACACAATCTTTACCAATGATCTTCCAACTGTTTTAGATAAAGCAAGCATTTCGTTTGCTGATGATTCCACTGTATATTTAGCAGGAACTGATATTGGTGATTTAAATGTAAAACTACAAAGAGAACTACAGTTAGTGGTGAACTGGATAAGGAATAACAAATTGATTTTAAATGTATCTAAAACTACCTGTTTTGTGGTTGGAACTCCTTTTTCTTTACTTGCCAAACCAAAGCTTGAACTTAGCATAGAGCAAAATTCAGTTGAGCAAAAAGAAGAGGCTAAACTATTGGGAGTGATGATTCATAGTAGATTGTGTTGGGACAAACATGTTCAGAAACTATTAACTAAAATGGGCAACAGTTTGGCTGTTATTAAAAGATGTGCAAAATATTTTACACCACAGATTGTTAAACAAATACTTTATGCATTGTTTTTTTCACACCTTGATTACTGCTCTGTGGTTTGGTCCAATACTTCATCAACTAATATAAAAAAAAAAAACTACAAGTTATCCAGAATAAAGCTGCACGTCTGGCTCTCTCATGTGGGTTTAGATCAAATGTTGACAAAATGCATGAAAGCCTCTCATGGTTTAAAGTAAAAAATAGATTGGAGTAATCACTAATGGTATTTTTATATAATGTTATAACAAACAAAAAACCTTTTACTTTATATGAAAAACTATCCTTTAGTAGAGATACACATCATTATCCAACAAGGCATGCAGTAGGAGGTAGTTTTACTTTACCAATAGTAAAAACCAAATCAATTCAACGTTCAGTAAGGTATAGAGCAATGGGTGAATGGAACTCTCTCCCAAATACTATTAAACAACAAAACACTTTGTATGGTTTCCAAAAAATCACTTAAGAAATATTACCTTCAAAGAAACATATATAGTTAATATTAATTAATTTAAGGATATACTGTTATAGGGTCCTTAGTCACATTATTTTTGATATCTATTCAGAGCGGCACAATTTTTTGTTTTGTTTTTGTCTTGTTTTATTGTTTATTTGTTATTTTGAGATCATTGGTATTATTTTGGTATATGGTATTATTTTGAGATCAATGGTATTATGTAGAATATGTATCTTCAATGTAGTGTAATGTCTTGTACGTATGGTGTGTCATAAATTGTATTGTCAAATGGTAATCCAAATCCAAATAAAACAAACAAACAGCAGTGTTCAAACTCTAATTAAGATGTGCAAAATTAAGGATTATGTTGAAACCAAACCAAGGTCAGGCAGACCAACAAAACTTTCAGCCACAACTGCCAGAAAAATTGTTTGGGATGCAAAGAAAAAACCCACAAATAACTGATACAGGACTCTCGGAAACAAAGTGCTGTGGCTGTTTCAAGATGCACATTAAAGAAGCACTTGAAAATAAAGCTGCATGGTCGAGTCACCAGAAGAAAGTCAGTACTACACAAATGCAACAAAGCATTGTGCTTACAATATGCCAAACAGCTCAGAGACAAGCCTCAAAACGTCTGGAACAAAGTCATTTGGAGTGATGAGACCAAAATTGAACTTTTTGGCCACAACCATAAACGTTAGGGAGGAGTCAAACAAGGCCTATAATAAAAGATACACCATTCCTACTGTGAAACATGGAGGTGGATTGATGATGTTTTGGGGATGTGTGAGCTACAAAGGCACAGGAAAAGATAAATGCAGCATGTTATGAGAAAATACTGGTGGTAATTTTGCACTCATTATTATTATTATTTTTTTAACCTTTATTTAACCAGGATAGTCCCACTGAGATTACAAATCTCTTTTGCAGGGGAGTCCTGGCCCCATGTGTGTTTGGGGGGGACTATTGTACATGTTTTTGGTGGTAGGGGAAACCGGAGTACCCGGAGGAAACCTACGCAGACACAGGGAGAACATGCAAACTCCACACAAAAAGGCCCTGCCCTATATGGGAATCAAACCCAGGTTCTTTTTGCTGTGAGGCAGGTGTGCTAACCACTTTGCCACCAACTCATCAGCACGAAAGCTGCGCATGGGACGTTCCAACATGACAAAACAATCCAAAGTACAAGGCCAAGTCAACCTTTCATTGGCTACAGCAGCATAAAGTGAAGGTTCTGGACTGGCCATCTCAGTCTCCTGACCTCAATATCATTGAGCCACTCTGGGGAGATCACAAACGTGCAGTTCATGCAAGAAAGCCCAAGAATTTACAGGAACTGGAGGCTTTTTGCCAAAAAGAATGGACAGCTTTTCCATTTGAGAAAATAAAAAGCCTCATCCACAACTACCACAAAAGACTCATTGATGTTAAAGGTGGCAATACACGGTATTAAGATCTGGGGTATGTAAACTTATGACCAGGATCATTTGGGTAGTTTCTGATTTTTCATAATTTTGATGATTTTATTATGATTTGATAAGAGTAAACCCAACCACTAACTATGAGTGAATGACAAGTTTTTGTGTTATCATTCATATTCTCTGAAAAATGAACTAAAAATCACATTCTGTATGTATGTACACTTATGAGTACAACTGTAGCTAGAAAACTAATGCAGCATATTTTTGATGCTGGTGGGGAAAACCAGAGTACCCAGATGAAACCCACCTGAGACCAAGGAGAATTTACAAGAGAGGTCTTGTTTAACTCAGGAGTTAAACCCTGGACCTCCTTGCTGAGAAGCAAGCGTGCTAACCACTGCAGCACCGTGCCACCATTTTGTACCATTAGAAATCCATTCTGTGTTCTGCTAGTTATTCAATAATACACTAAAGGTTACTTTCTTTTCCCTTATTGTGACTGTTCACACTCAAACTGTCCCTCCAATGTTTTCAAATGTTAAAATTGCTGAAATCCAGGGAAGTGTGATTACAAGCACATTCACCTCACCTTGTTCTAGACAAGCATGTGTGAGAATTTATAAATATTTTTAAGAAAAGGCTGTAGCTTTGGTGAACACTGCTCTTTGGAATACACTATTGTAGAGGTCTGAGGATTGTGGTCTGGGATATCTGAGATGAGGAAACACCTGCTGGAGATATGTCCACATCCTGTGTGTTGAATAAATAAAGTATTAAGGAAATACAAACCATGACGGTCATTACAACCTTAAAATCAAACCTTTTTACCTTAGAAAATATTATCTAAAAAGTGTATTTTAACATTTCAACATATGTGTTAAAACGTTGTATACTACTTTTAAGGTTATGGTTTTGTGACTAAGATACCAAAACTTTATGCAACCAATGTATTTTATGTACATTACCTTATGTACAAGGAGTTATTAATGACTGTAAGTGGATTGGATTCAGCATAATTTTTTTCACCTCACAGTGACATGCTTCAGTTCAGTTCAAGTCTCAACAGGTTTTTGTATTGCCACATTTCACTGTGGCCAGCCCGTATACACAGTGACACAAAGCCATACAAAAACCTCTGACTTGGTTCCTGTTTTCATTTTTCTTTTTGAGTATGGTTGGTCGATTCAATTTCACGTTGAATTAATTATTTTATTCAAACCTGTGTTTACTGTTTTTATTTCCAAAATGTGTAACTGTAAATGTTTCAACTGATCTATTTTACTGTGTTTGGATGTACCCTGTTGGACCCTGAAGTGATCCTAGAAAAACGGTAAAAAAAATATGTATTGATAAATTAATGTATTGTTATTACTGCATTCAGACATCATTCATTCATTCATTCATTTTCTACCGCTTTGTCCCGTTGGGGTCGCGGGTGACTGGAGCCTATCCCAGCAGCTTTGGGCCTGAGGCGGGGTACACCCTGGACAGTGGCCTGTTAGTCACAGAGCTAACATTTAGACATAGACAGTGACAGACAACCATTCACTCTCACATTCATTCACTAGGGACACTTTAGATTTGCCAATTGACCTATACATGCATGTGTATAGGACTGAGACCTTCACAGACTTTAACTGGTTTACATTATTTCTTGCCAGGTTGTTTTTTTAAATAAGTATGTTTTTGTAAAGAAGTATGTTGTATGTTCTTTTTAATCCACAATAACAATGGGCTCTGTACTCAAAAACAAAAGCTCTCATATAATTACTGATGTTTGAAACTTAAAGTCTCTTTTACTGTGTTCAGATGAATGTATTGACATGTAATGGCATATTCCAAATGAGACTTATTATTGTTTACTGTTGCCATAATGCCACACTAAAGTTTAGCCACTTTAGACAGACGCTGATCACACTGACTCATTTCTAACTGATAATGTGGACGATATGGACGAGCGGGAAATATTTGCATGTGATAAATAGTCTTTTTCAGAAACAAGGATAAATAAAGAAAAAAACAAATGTTTAACAGAAACAGACACCACTTTATGTGGACAAAAATCTGAATTACCAAATTGATTGACAACATGACTTTAGAAATGAATTATCTGTTTGAATGTGTCACGTTTGAGATTAATATGGAAAACACTTGTATCCAGAGAGCGCCTTGTGGTAACAGAGTCCTTCTTAGACAGTATGGAACAAATCTATACAAATCGGCAGTAGTAGTGGTAGAGCGGTCGTCTTTCAACCGGAAGGTAGGCAGTTCGATTCCCACTCTCCCCACAGTTCATACTGTCGTTGTGTCCTTGGGCAAGACACTTAACCCACCTTGCCTCCAGTGGTGTTCCAGCTGTAACACTGGTGAATGGAACATTAATGTAAGTTGCTTTGGATAAAAGCGTCTGCTAAATGACTAAACGTAAATCAAATAATAAAGATATTTTTGGGGATTTCAAAATAGTTTTTTTTTCTTTCTCTAAATCTCATAATCACACGCCCTACCAGAATCACATTGCTCCACCTTAATTATTTCCAGAAACGTATTAAATCAGACCATTACAAGTGGTACACTAATAAATGATATTAGTGACTACCTGCCAGTATCCTCACAATGACACTAGAAGAAAAACACATAAATAATAACAATAACAAAAATAATATAATAATAATAACAAAGCATATAAGAGCAAGAACTGATGACACGATCAATGCATTTGAACAAAAATGATCAAAACTAAATTGGGATTGTGTCTTGGGAGAAAACGATGTAAATAGAGCATATGAAAACTTTATAAGTGTTTTTATAAATTCTTCTAAATCAGGCAATGATGAAAAATGTTTCCTTCTCTAATTACATGATCGCACGATAATATGGAATATATTGTTAATTCATTTAACGACTACTTTGTTGCTGAAATGGCGGATAAGATTGATACAACAAATGACACAGATGTTCTCAACAGTATTATAAACAATACAATTTCTTTATTTTTGACACCAACACATTTAAATAAAATAATAAAGATTGTTACTAATGTAAGACTAAAAAATCCACTGATTGTAATGGCCTTGACTTTAATTAAAAGTGTAATAACTAATGTTGCAAGACCTCTAAGTCATATTTGTAATTTATTGTTGCTCCAACTTTTCAAAATTATTGAAAATTTTTTCATGGCTCATTCAGATGGATAATTTCAAAACATAACCTAGTTAATGACAATCAGTGCAAATTAAGGAATAACAGATCAAGTGCACTGGCATTAATTGAGCTGACATTCACAAGGAAATAACAAATAATATTAATTTAAATTTATATAAATGATTATTGTCTTGTTTGAAAGAGTTAATGAGTATAAATTTCTGGGTGTGATCCTCAGTCACAATGTTAGTTGGAGACCACAAATAGCTAACATTTGTTCAAAAAGTGTTGCTATGATGAGCAGGTGTAGACAAGTTCTCTCCATCTTATATCGTTCACTCTTTCTACCGTAAATTAATTACTGTACTGAAGTCTGGGGAAATACCTTCAAGAGCCATCTAGAGACATTATACAGACTCCAGAAAAAAGCCATAATGTGGAGATCATACTAGAGATCGTAGAGATCATTCTAACACACTGTTCTTAAACTCATTTACCCGAAAACCTGAAGACCTAGTCAAATTAAAAACTTTGTTGACAGTATACAAAGCTAAAGATAACCAACATTTAAGAGATGTTTTCTAATCAAGAAGGGGGATATATTTTAAGAGTAAAATACAATTTAAAGGTGCAGTTTGCTCGTACCACACAAAAGAGGCAGTGTATTACTCGAGGTGTTGAGACTTTGTGGAACGATCTGGATGATGATATAAAAGGTGCAACAACTTTGCTGTAGTAAAACAAAACATTAAGAGTAGCATTTTTAAAAAACATATACTGTAAAAGAAGGCTTTTCCATTTTTTTGAAAATAGAAAAGCCCTCTTTGAACAGAAGAGGTGGCCTCAGATTCATGTTGTCTAGTATTTATAACAGTGTTCTGAACCCTAAACAAAAGAGTTGCCCCCTAGAACAACAAACACGGCACCTGAATGGTGCAGTGTCACTAACAACTCTGCACCTGAATGGAGCAGTGTAACTAACACCTCTGCACCTGAATGGAGCAGTGTCACTAACAACTCTGCACCTGAATGGAGCAGTGTCACTAACGACTCTCCTGAGCCTTAACGACTCTCACATCAGGAGTCACACTTCCCTTTCAGAGCCAACGACTATGAGACCAGAACAGCCTGGTCCATCAGGTTTGGTTTCATGGAAACTCTTCCCTCTAGAGATATAAGCTCAGCTCTCTTACAGTTGATCTCAGAATTGATCAAGTCTCTTGGAATTAGAGACGAAATGTCTTCACCTTGAAAACTGAGTCAAGATGCTTTTTCTTCAACCTTTTTTTGTAAATAATGATAATTAATTAATGATGTTTAAATGACAGGAAAACTGTTTTCTTTCTGTTTTATTAACTTTTGTATTTGTCTTGTGTTTCTTCTGTTATGTTTTGTGATATTATGTGGTGAATTGATTTGAAGGTTGAAAAGTGGTGGGCACTTATAAGTCTTTGACTTCAGCCAACGTCCTTTTGGCAAATGTGAACTTTAATTGATATGGAATTATAGTGTTTTTTGTTTTCTATTTCTTTTCTCTCTCTCTTGGCCAAAATAAACAAAACAAAACAAAACAAAAATGCTTCTCTATATTTAATCATTTCTTATTCAAAAATTTTTTATTTATTTGTTTAAATAATTATTGCACATAAAAAAACAAATCTGCTAATACAGGTTTTTGTATTGGCACGTTTCAGGCTGTGGCCTCCCCCCCACAGCAGGACAGTCTTGAACAAAAACCACTGGAGGAAAAGAACGTTTTTATGCTGCTCATAAGAAGAACATCCATCCATCTTCCTTCACTTATCGGGGGCTGGGTCGCGGGGGCAGCAGTCTAACACTTCCTCCAGCTCTTCCGGGGGAATACCAAGGCGTTAATAATAAGAAGAACATAATTCATTTTAGTATATGCTAAAATGTAGACCATGTTTTACTTTTAGTTTTTCGTTTTAGCCTTTATTTTTGTAGATAGATGAGAAACCAGGAGAGAGAGTAGGAATGACTTAGAAGAATTGGACTTGTGACGGAATCTAACCTGGGTCTCTCACATAATGTGGCATGTGCTCTACCAAGGTGAGTCACCGAGGAGCCCCCAAATCATGTTTTTAGCAAGATAATCAAAACAAACATAACACAGTTATAATTCTATTATTAGCCTGAATATTGGCCATGTGTCTATCTGAAAAAACAGTATCTTGGAGTTATTAATGACTGTTAGTGGATTGGATTTATCATTATTTTTTTCACCTCACAGTGACATGCTTCAGTTCAGTTCAAGTCTCAACAGGTTTTTGTATTGCCACATTTCACTGTGGCTACCCCCGTATACACAGTGACACAAAGCCATACAAAAACCTCTGACTTGTTTCCTGTTTTCATTTTACATTTTGAGTTTGGTTGGTCAATTCAATATCACGTTTAATTTATTAAATATTGTTTGTCCTTACAATTCACTGACAAGGGTTGTTTTGTTTTTACTCAACAATCAAATATGTGCTTACTATGATTTTAACTCAAGTGTGTGTTAAAAACATGTTCAGTTGATCTGTTTTATTGTGTTTGGATGTGCCCTGCTGCCTCCTGATGTGGTCCTGGATAAAGCAGAAACAAATGTATTGACACACATACTTACAAACAAACAAACATTCATTCATTAATTTTTTATTGATTTATATTTTTCATTTAGTTATGTGTTAGTTTTTCATTTAAACACTATCCATTATGTCCGTAAGACAGCAGGAGTTTTTGTCATTATGTTTTTCACTGTGGCCGCTATATCTGCACAGTGATTAAAAGCTGCACAAAACTCCTCCTACAAAACTGGTTCACATTATTTCTTGCAGGTTGTTTTTGAACATATTCATTATAAAAATTATTATAACACTTCTGTAGTTAAATAAAGGTTTAGTAAGAATTTGATTTAGTGATTAAACAAACTAATTGCTGTAGTATTCAGTATGAAGGTACAACAGTTTTCTGTCTCATGTGGACTTGTTGTGTAAGAAGTTTATTAAGGTTCAGTGACAATTCATTACAAATGACTAAATGTATAACTTACAATATCACAATGTTTTTTGTCCTCACAGTATTAACACTGAGCCAGGATTAAGTTTTGTTTTTGAAACCTTCATGTCCTATTTAAATTTCAAATGTCATTTTGCACATTACTCTCATATTTACATATTTGTATTGTGAATGCAAAACAAATTATTAAATTAGATTACTTACAAACTACAGTCAAAGCTCAAAGCTCTCAAAGATAAAAATCTTGTGGATTATAAAATTGCTTAAAATTAATGTTAGAAATTAATTTTGTTTCAATTCAAAATACATTATTTTATTGTGTCTTTAAAACAATAGAGAAAATACTTGGCCTGTCTTTATTCATGGCTGTTTTAGTAAATGATTAGAATGTCAATAAAACACCATAAAAATGGTCTCTGTACTCAAGAACAAAAACTCAATTTTATTACTAATGTTTGAAACTCAAAGTGTCTCACTTCAACTGGTCTCTTTTACTGTGTTTAGATGAATGTATTTTCATGTGATGGCATTTTCCAAATGAGACATATTAATTAAATTCATGTTTACTGTTGCCATATTGCCACACTAAAGTTTATCAATGCTTCTTTATATTTAGTCCTTTCTTATTAAAAAGCAGGGGTGCACGTGGCAGAGTTTGGTTGTCTGTCACTGTCTGTCTCTAAATGTTAGCCCTGCGACTAACTGGCCAGTGTCCAGGGTGTACCCCACCTAAGGCCAAATGTTGGTGGGATAGGCTCCAGTCACCCATGACCCCTAACAGGACTAAGCAAGAAAAAAAAAAAAGTGTAGTATAAAGTGTTTCATTTGTTATTGCACATAAAAAACTGATCTGCTAATAGAGGTTTTTGTATTGGCACATTCCACTGTGGCAACCCCCACACAGCAGGACAGTCTCGTACAAAAACCTCTGGAGGAATTGAACATTTTAATGCTGCTCACAAGAAGAACAAAATACATTTTTGGTATATGCTAAAATGTTGATAATGTTGTTTTTTATTTTTTATTCCTTTTTAGCTTTTATTTTTGTAAATAGACAGAAAACCAGGAAAGAGAGTAGGAATGACGTGGAACAAATGGACCTGAGGACGGAATCTAACCGGGTCTCTCACATAATGTGGCATGTGCTCCACCAAGGTGAGTCACCAAATCATGTTTTTTTTAACAAGAATCAAATCAAAACAAACATTCCACAATAATTAATAGTTCACACAATTTGTTTTGTTTATAATACTTTCACTTTATTTTTGAGTATATTAATATATAATTGTACCATAGATAGAAAACACTATTGCATTGAAACAACAGTTAGAAGAAAAAACATAATAAAGTGATAAATTGTTTATAATCTTCTGTGCAGGCTCGCAGTACTGACACAACACATTATTGCACTGACATCTAGTGACTACAGCCAAGAACAACTTTCTGCTCAATAAAATAACACAAACACAAAAAACTTTCTGTAAAGTAAGTATAAACATTGCAATTGTTGATTATCTAACTGCTGACAGGTCTGGTCAGAATATCACACAAACAAAAGGAGAATATAATTGTTTAAATTCTAAAAAGAGGAATTTAAACTTTTGGACTGGGGCTGCAAATTCTTTACAGTTTGTATAAGTTCATTTTGTACATTCTGCAAAAGACCAATGCAGTTGTGAAATCAAATTCATCTCTCAAATGTGTGTTCTATTAATGTTTCATTAGAGCCAGTACATAATTATACTGCCCCAAAGATGGGTATTCGGTTTAATAACCATATAAATAGTGATTTTTGTTAATCCTGATGTTGTTTTTAATCTGGTGTGACTGTGAAGCTGGTGCTTTGTGTAACTGTGTTAATGATAAGTTCGGATCATTTTACTGATTCAGATTTTTCAGTCTCTGTGAGGGACATTATATATTTGCAGTAGTTATTAATTACCGCTTTGTCCTAGTCCTGCTCTTGTCATGTCCTTCATGTTATTCCAAACATGGACATAGACATAGACATAACTAGCCACAGACTACGTTCTGCACCTGGGAACTTTTTAAGTGGGGCGTGGACGATATACACCTCCTACCTCTGTATGTAAGGCCTGACATAAAATCTCATGTATTGTTTACCTTTGCAAGAAAAAACCACTGTGTACCATTGTTTACATGTGTGTGATTTGTTTCATCGTCTCTCTCATTGATCTGAACTAGAGACTTGAGTCATTTCGTTCATTTTGTTCATTTTTGCAAAATAAATGTGTTACTTCACACATCTACTACTTACGTGAATACGTTGATCCCACTACAAACAATACAAACCTGTGATGCTACAAGAAACAGAAACCTGTAATTCATTGTTTACCTGGGTCTTTGATTCCCTCATCTCCATCTGACAAGTCTTCAGGTTTAAGTCTAAAAGTCTTGAAACAGATGAACTAATTCCAGAACAGACTCTATATAATGTTGAAGAATGCACGAGCGACTGAACGAATGACTCCCCGAGACGACTCGTTCTTCACGAGTCCTATTAGGGATTTGTTCAAAATGAACAAATTGTTCAAGAACAACCCATCAGTCCTGAGTAACAGGTCTTCTCTTCTTATCCACAGGTATGTCGATTAAAGGGACTTTAATAACACAACACGGTTCTAAATCACTCTAAAGTAAAACAAATGTGTTGTAAACATACTGTGATGATTTGTGAGTACTTGTTTGTTGAAGATGTATTTTGGTTCTGCTGAACTAGTGTTACATTTACGACGAGTTCACCATAGTTTAGTAACAGAGTATTCACTAAATAAGTTTGTATTTGAAGCTTTGGTTGTGTCAATCAGGGGCAGAACCAACGCAATTTAAAAACATACAATAATTTAGATAAAAAGAGAAATGCACAAATCCTGCCTCATTGTAGTTGTTGTGATTGGTCATGTAGGATTCAGGGAAAAAAGGTTTTAATGGGAGGCGTTCTAGACCCACATCATTTCACTAAAAAATGTAATGGGTCTGATTCAGATTTTTTGTGGCTGTGCTGTAATATGGGTTTTTGCACAGCTCCTCCCTTTGACTCAGTCACAGTGACTCTCGGGCACAGTAAT
Source organism: Perccottus glenii (assembly GCA_024416835.2). Classification (NCBI taxonomy): domain Eukaryota; kingdom Metazoa; phylum Chordata; class Actinopteri; order Gobiiformes; family Odontobutidae; genus Perccottus; species Perccottus glenii. The sequence continues at coordinate 17,130,317 of CM044553.2, forward strand.
ACACCCCTGAATCTGCAGTTTGTAGGTTGTTCATCTGCAGATACAGCTGCTGTTTGTTGTTGTCTCTGGAGATGGTGAACCTGCCTTTAACTGACCCAGAGTAATAGGTAATGCCTCCATTGGTATTAATGTAAGCGACCCACTGCAACCCTTGTCCAGGAGCCTGTCTGATCCAGTTCATGTTGCTGTTGCTGCTAAATGTGAACCCAGATGCTGTACAGGTGAGTGTGTGAGATTCTCCAGGTCGTTTTACAGCTGGACCAGATTCAGTCAGAGTCTGACCGTTGTTACCCATGAAATGATAACATTAACTTGGATTTCTTTTCTTTTTCTTTTTTATTTATTTTTTTATTCCTCTTGTGCAGAACTCACGATACATACATTTGGTTGTTGCAGTTGTTGTAGTTAGATTTCAGTTAGTTATTTGTTCATTTGGATGTATGTATTTATGTGGTCAAACTGTAAACAAACAAAACCTAAATTACTATTTAGTATTATTACCTCATCAAATACAATCTGTGATTAACTCAAATATAGCACTTTCCTATACTGCAGAAAAAATGCTACATATTGGCACTTAACATCACCACATATTTAGAACAGTCTATGCGTCACTAAACGCATATTAATCTTTGTTTAAACTAAATGTAAAAGATATTACATAAACATTTCAACAAACAACGTAAATAAACCCACAGTAAATGTCTACACCAACATTAAACAAGTGTATAACATTAGCTGCTAATCACAAATAGCAACCTACTTACAATATTACACCTCAGAAACTATCAATTCACTTGAACAACATATGTCTTACTCACCACGCTGGGAATATAAAGCTTAAAGTTGTATTATTATTCTTTTCTTTTCGTAATTGTAAAGTTTAGCAAGGTTTTAGCATAAGAACATTGCCTTCACGCAGTCTGACTTAGTCCCGTTCCTTTTCTTTTTTTTTTTTTTCTTCCGCTGATTCCCTTGACAACAGCATAGCAACCTTAAAGGGGCAGCACCCAACATCCCGGCCCCAATGACCCAAACAGGTCATTCAAACAAAGGAAGGGTGATGTCTCTATTTTGCTAATTCAGCTAAAGGAATCAATTGAGAAGACTGGCTTCTAGGAGGCAGATTTTGTTCTCAGGACGGGTGAAAATTCCTGTCTTTGTTTTCACTTCCACAGTACGCACCAGTCCATCTGCTCCCGGGTAGACTTGAGTTATCAGACCTAGAGGCCAGTGATTGCGTGGCGTATTTTCATGCAGAATAAGCACAAGATCTCCTATTTGAAGATTCTTCCTTGGCTGTAACCATTTTTGACGTTGTTGCAATGCTGGTAAATACTCCTTGAGCCATCTACACCAGAAGACATCTGCCAGATATTGCACCTGGCGCCATCTGCGCCTATAAAGGTCTTGTTTTACAAAGGCTCCTGGAGGTAGGGTTGGACCAGCACGAAGTAGCAAAAGATGATTTGGCGTGAGTGGTAATGGATCTGAAGGATCGTCCGAGAGTTTAGTGATTGGTCTACCATTGACAATAGACTCAATGCAGCAAAACAGCGTTGTCAGCCCTTCATCATCTGGTGCTTGCTGCGATAGAACAGTGTTTAGAATGGAACGAACCGTGCGAATTTGTCGCTCCCAAACACCACCCATGTGGGAAGCGGCAGGTGGATTAAAGATCCATTTGACATTGTTTTGCAGTAGATAATCAGAAATCTTTCTCTGATTCCATTCACTAATGGCTTTACGCAACTCTCGTAATCCACCAACAAAATTAGTCCCGTTATCTGAGCGTATTTCTGTGGGTGGACCTCTCCTAGCAATAAACCGCTGTAAGGCGTTGAGGAAGGAGTCAGTATCTAAGCTGTGCGCAACTTCCAAGTGAATGGCTCTAGTGGCGAGACATGTAAACAAACACCCATACCTCTTGATCTCACTGCGCGCCTTCTTAACCAAGAAAGGCCCGAAGTAGTCTATGCCTACACGATTGAATGGAGGCTCACCTGGTGTCACTCTAGAGCCAGGCAAGTCTGCCATTTGCTGAGTTTGTGGCTTAGCCTTTAACTTGCGACACTGTAGACATGACTTAAGTGTTCGTTTGATGACAGCACGTCCCTTTAGAATCCAGAAACGTTGGCGGATTTCTGCAAGTACTCGCTCTGGACCTGCATGACCCAAGCGAATATGGTAGTGACTGATAATCAACTGAGTGACGTGATGATTGTTAGGTAGGATCACTGGATGTTTAGCCTCAAAGGGAATTGGGGCATTTGTTAATCTGCCTCCCACACGAAGGAGTTGGTTGGTTTCATCCTCAAAAGGTTTAAGCTTGAGAAGAGAACCAGGCTTGGCATGTAAAGATCTGAAGGATACAGTTTGTATGTAGTTGAGAATGGCTAACTCTGCTTGATACAGCTCACAAACAGTGATGGGTTCAGAAAGATGAACACTTGTTTTCTTGCGCAACAAAGACTTGACACGCAACAGGATAGCTGTAGCCCTTTTCAATCGATGCCAATTGGAGTATCGCTCCAGTAGTCTGTCCACTGCATTTCTCCTCGCTTGGTTTGATATTACAGTGGCTGCATAGACTTCTTTTGCTCTTTTAATCTCTGCTTGCTCTGGCAAATCCTTTATAATAGGTTGAACAGGCCAGTGTTCCTCCTCAAGTTGTAGAAAGTGCGGACCAGATACCCATCGTTCACTCGACAAAATCTCTCCCATATTCATTCCTCGAGAGACATCATCTGCAGGGTTAGAAGCAGAGTCAATGTGTTGCCACTGGCATGGTTCCGAACGCTCATGTATTTTTGAAATGCGGTTGGCAATGAATGTCTTGAAACGACAGTGCTTGTTGTGAATGTATTGCAGTACAATAGTACTGTCAGTCCAAAAGAACGTCCTTTCAATTGTAATCTCCAAGTGGCGCTTGATATGCTGATCCAGCTCTGTAGCAACTACTGCTGCTAGTAGCTCTAATCGTGGTATACTAACTGACTTGATCGGTGCAAGTCTGGCCTTAGACATTACCAGCCTGCAAGTATTACCAATCCTGATGTATGAAACGGCACCATACGCAAGTTCTGATGCATCAGAAAAGTGATGGAGTTGAGCAGTTAACAAGCAGTTAGTGTTTGTTGGTCTAAGACATCTTGGAATTGCCAATGCTGACAATAGAGGTAAGTCGTTTAACCATCTGCGCCATTGTGCAACCATGTCCATCGGTAGCTCCTCATCCCAGTCGACTTTCATGCGGCACAACTCTTGGAAGATTGCCTTTGCTTTAAGCACGAAAGGGCTCACGAATCCTAAAGGATCATAGATGGAGCTGGTAGTGCTCAATACTCCTCTCTTTGTTGCAGGTTTCTCCATTGCCTTGATGTCAAACGTGAAGCAATCTCTTTCTACATCCCAAAGGACGCCCAGAGTTCGTTCAAATGGCAAATCCTCTTGGTCAAGGCTCAACTCATGCAATGATTTTGCCCAGTCCTCCGGTGGAATTGATTTCATCACTTCCTTAGAATTGCTTAACCATTTGGTTAACCTAAAACCTCCATGGGTGAGCAGTTCCCGGAGTTCAGAAACAAGTTTAATGGCAACCTCCTCTGTTGATACTGACTTAAGACAATCGTCGACATAGAAATTCTGTCTCACTGTTTCCACAGTGACATCAGCGAAGTTTCCACGGTTGTCTTCAGCCACTCGTTGCAGGGCAAAATTGGCAGCACTAGGACTCCAGACACCTCCAAAAAGGTGAGCTTTCATCCGATAATGCTTAAGTGGTTTGTCTGGGTCATTATCCTCCCACCAGAGGAAGCGAAGCACATCTCTCTCATCAGATGGTACTCGAACTTGATAAAACATGCCCTCGATGTCCGCATTTAAGGCAATACGTTCTTGCCTAAATTTGAGAAGGACTCCGAGTAGCTTATTAGTAAGGTCGGGTCCTTGGTGAACGTGATCATTCAGTGAAGTACCTTGGTACCTTGCTGCACAATCAAAGACAATACGAACCTTCCTGGCTTATGCGTGGATGTAGCACTGGATGATGTGGTAGGTACCACACACAACCATCTTTTCTGTTAATGTCTACAACCTCTTCGGCGTATCCTTTCAGCAAGGAGTTTTGATGCCTTCTGTATATTTCTGATGCAAAGTTGGGTCTCTCTTTAGCCTCTTTCCTAAGAGGTCTAATCGATGTTTGGCCATTGTGTAGTTATTAGGCAGTTGTGGTGGATGTTCTTTGAAAGGGATTGGAAGTGTATAGTGTCCATCTTCTTTGACGGATTGCCTGTTCCATATGCCCACAACTTGCTCATCAACTACTGACATTGAGTCATTGTTCACATGCACTGGATCATCCAGTTTCCAAAATCTTTCAACAGCTTGTTGTAGAGTGTGATCAGCTTGAATGAAATTAGCAGAAATAGATGTTGCATCGTCAGATACTGGTCCATGAAGTGTCCACCCCAGGCCAGTCAGGATTGCGTAGGGCTCACCTGCCTCTCCACATCGTGTCTCCCGAGGGGCAAGTATGTCTGGTTGATCTAGACCTATCAACAGGTGAACTTCATCAGCTAAATCAACATCAGGTAAACTAATTTCATCTGCAATTTCTCTCAGATGTGACCACTGCAACACCTCGTGCTGTGTAACTAGGTTTTCTAGATTTATATTCAGGTGATCCCGACAGAGCACTCCCTTCATGAGATAAGAGTTGTTTTGTTGAGCATCTTCAACTTGAAGATCCACTGCTAGAGTAACTACGTTAAGATTCTTGGTCTCCATGGTGTTCAGTGTAATGCTCATTTTGCGTGACTCTAGCTTAAGAGCATGAACTAGCTTCTTAGAAACAAACGTCCCATTAGAGCCACTGTCAAGCAAAGCAAAAACATTCATAGAAAATCGTTTATGTCTGTCTGAAACTACTACTGGCAAGATGGGAAGTGCAATCTTCTTTCTAATGGTTTCAGTGAACTTTCTTGTAGCATGTGCTTGAATGGCTTGTGGCGGGTCAGATGTTGGCTCGTTCTCAGTGGCTTGACTTGTGGATTGGTCTCTGTTATTATTAGAGGTCACAATGGCGGAATGCAGCCAACTGTTGTGTTTTTTCTCACATCCAGGCACCTTACATACCCAGCTGCGAGTACAGACTGTGCTGTGATGACCTCTCATGAAGCAGTTCAAACAGAGTTGCTTTCGTTGAACAAAGGATAGACGCTCTTGAACAGACAGAGCTCTAAAGGCTTGACATTGATTAAGGAAATGTTCACCGGTGCATTTTGGACACTTAAATTTTGATGTTGTCTTTAGCGTGGAAGGTGTTGTGGACTCATTAGTAACAGACAGTGTTGCGAATGTCTGTCTTTTCTTATTGAAACTTGACTTAGCACTCAGTTTAAACCCTGATGGAGAATTTTTACTAGCAGGGTTAAGAAGATTTCCAAAGATAGGATCTGCTCTTTTAGCAGCTTCTGATTCAACAAGACTGACTATGTCATCCAACTTTGGCAAGCGGCCAGATTTGATGATCTCATAGTTTACTGTGAGCCATCTTTTCTTTAAGTCTTCTGGTAACTTTTCCACAATTTGTAGCAAGGTGCGTCCACCATTCAGCTCTTCCTCACAGTTCATTGCCTTTAAAGTGTCTCTACAGCTGCACAGAATGTCAGCAAAGCTTTGCAACTGCTTGTTATCTTTAATGTCTTTGTAATTGAGGACCTTGTCAACCCATGCTTGTGATATTGCATATGGATTGCCAAAACGTCTCTTCAGAATAGCCATGGCATCTACATAGCCAAGACTAGGGTTGGGATTGTACAAGCAATGTGAGATAGCATCTCTAGCTTGGCCAACAGTGTACTGATGCAGTCGAGTGAGTTTCTCCTGATCTGGCACTGTCTCTTTATCAATCACAGAGGAGAACAATCTTAGAAACTGCCAGTACTTTAAGGGTTCTCCATCAAACTTAATAATGTCAACAGGTGGCAGGTGCATTGAATCAATGTGCGACTGATATTGCTGCCTTGACAACTCTAACATTTGGCATAAAGAGTTCTCATTCACTGTTGAAAGTGATGGACGAAAGTTAAGAGATGGGTTACCTGAGGCGGGAGTTGAAGAGTCTTTATTTATTGTTAACTCAGCCTTTTGGCGATTTTCCTCCATCTCCGCATCTTTGAGTTTCAAAAGGCCTTCCATTTCAGATTCAGCATGTTGAAGTCGTAATTTAAACTCTGCACGCAGACGTTCCTCCTGTTGAGCGATAAGCGTGGAAAACTCTTTCCTTTCTTTCTGCCTTTGACTTTGTAGTCCCTTAAGCTGGGCAGATAGCTGTTCTACAGAAGCCATTTGAGGATTAACAGCTTCATCAAGCACTGACTCTTCTTCTTGGAAATTAAATGCCTCTGAAGATTCTATGTTTGAAATCTCCGGGGATGGCTTTAAGTCCTCAAGCCAGCCCAAGACTGTGTGCTGCAGGTCTTGAACATCACGCAGTATCGATGTTAAATAGCCTTTAGAAGCATCCAGGTCATCGTCATCATCTAATGTGTTTTGGTACTTGTTGTGGATCTCATGAAACCGTATTACCGCCTCATCCAAAGCAGCAAGCTTCTTCTCCGCTTCTTTGGGCTGGTCATTGTTCATGGCGGTTGTAATTTGTGTCATCAGGCGAGTCACCGCAGCCTTGGCCAGTCCACGTTGACGCTTGAGATCCATTTGTTGTTGCTCAGGTGTAGTAATTATTTCTGAATCTTTCTCCATGTTGTCGTTAATCTTCTTAATTCCTCGTGTTTGACTTTAATGTTACCCATGAAATGATAACATTAACTTGGATTTCTTTTCTTTTTCTTTTTTATTTATTTTTTTATTCCTCTTGTGCAGAACTCACGATACATACATTTGGTTGTTGCAGTTGTTGTAGTTAGATTTCAGTTAGTTATTTGTTCATTTGGATGTATGTATTTATGTGGTCAAACTGTAAACAAACAAAACCTAAATTACTATTTAGTATTATTACCTCATCAAATACAATCTGTGATTAACTCAAATATAGCACTTTCCTATACTGCAGAAAAAATACTACATATTGGCACTTAACATCACCACATATTTAGAACAGTCTATGCGTCACTAAACGCATATTAATCTTTTGTTTAAACTAAATGTAAAAAGATATTACATAAACATTTCAACAAACAACGTAAATAAACCCACAGTAAATGTCTACACCAACATTAAACAAGTGTATAACATTAGCTGCTAATCACAAATAGCAACCTACTTACAATATTACACCTCAGAAACTATCAATTCACTTGAACAACATATGTCTTACTCACCACGCTGGGAATATAAAGCTTAAAGTTGTATTATTATTCTTTTCTTTTCGTAATTGTAAAGTTTAGCAAGGTTTTAGCATAAGAACATTGCCTTCACGCAGTCTGACTTAGTCCCGTTCCTTTTCTTTTTTTTTTTTTTCTTCCGCTGATTCCCTTGACAACAGCATAGCAACCTTAAAGGGGCAGCACCCAACAACCGTAGACACCTGAAAAATAACAATATCATCAATGTACTCTAAATTAAATTAAAATCTGTCAAATCTGTCTAAAGGCTCACCTGTCCAGAGTAAACTCAGAAACAACAGTCCTATCCTGTAGTCCATTGTGTTCAGCTGAGTGTCCACTGCTCTCTGCTTTGTTTGCACACATTTAAATAGATGAGTCTTGGACTGACTCCTCCTCACAGTGATGAACACTCAAATGGATCTTACCACAGCTTTCACATTATTTTTATTAAAATATTAAATAATATTCTAATTTAAATACAATCTTTTCCATTTTTACACCAAAAGTTTATGCATCTTGACACATTTGTGGTTTATATGATGATTATTAAATTCTTATTCACAATATACCACAGTCAGTTGACTTCTATAATAGAGGGGACTTTGATTTATACATTACATTACTCTCTGAGGGTAAATTAAATTGTCTTGTGGACATATTTCAGACAGAGATGTATTTAAAACACACTTCATGTTTTTCTTCCTTTCTTTCATAGGTCAGGGCTCAGTTCAGTTTTTGTGCAGCTGTAGAGTTGTTTGCATCACTGTGGCTCTCGTGCACAGTAATAAACAGCTGAATATTCTTGTTTTAGGCTGTTTACTTGTAAGTACACAGTGTTTGTGGAAGTACACACAACACCATCCACACAATGGAATGGACGTCGAGCGTGTCTCCAGCTTCAAGTTCCTGGGGACCCACATCTCGGCTGACATGATCTGGACAACCAACACCTCCAGCCTGGTCAAGAAGGCTCACCAGCGCCTCTTCTTCCTGAGGACACTGAGGAAGAACCAGCTCTCCTCGGCCATCCTGGTGAACTTCTACCGCTGCGCGATAGAAAGCATCCTGACGAACTGTGTCACAGTGTGGTATGGGTGCTGCTCTGTCGCGGAGCGCAAGGCATTGCAGCGGGTGGTGAAAACTGCCCAACGCATCACAGGGACTCCACTTCCTGCCATCGAAAACATCCAGAGGAAACGCTGTCTGCGTCGAGCTCGCAGCATCCTTAAGGACTCCTCCCACCCAGCCCACAGACTGTTCTCCTCTCCTCCGGCAGGCGTTTCAGGAGCCTCCGGACTAGAACCAGCAGACTAAAGAACAGTTTCTTCCCCAGAGCTGTGTCTTTACTGAACTCTAACCCTTGCTGACCCCACACCTCTCACAGACTCCTCTCTCACCCCCACCATGCCACTCCCTCACAGACTCTCCTCTCACCCCCACCATCCCACTACCCTCATAGACTCTTCTACCCCCACCACCATCCACTCCCCTCACAGACTCTCCTCTCATCCCCACCATCCCACCATCCCCTGCACTACTGCACCTTTGCTACCAACTGTTTACATTTCACTGTTTGCACTACCTTAAATCTACTGCTTACCTTAAGCTAACATACAATTGTATACACCTACATGTAAAATTCTGTTCATAGTCAGAGACATCTGTATATCACATGTGTGTGTGTGTGTGTGTGTGTGCGTGGGTGTGTGTGTATATGTGTGTGTGTGTATGTGTATATGTGTGTGTGTGTGTGTGTGTATGTGTGTGTATGTGTGAGTATGTATGTGTGTATGTGAGTGTGTGTGTGTGTGAGTGTGTGTGTGTGTGTGTGTGTGTGTGTGTGCTTGTGTGAGTGCGTGTATGTGAGTGTGTGTGAGTGTATGTATGTGTACGTTTGTATGTGAGTGAGTGTGTGTGTGTGTGTGTATGTGAGTGTGTGTATGTGTGTGTGTGAGTGTGTGTTCGTGTGTGTGTGTGTGTATGTGTGTGTGTGTGAGTGAGTGTGTGTATAGCTCTCCCGGTCTAATTCCCCTGGGTGTATGTGTGTATGTTTGTGTGTGTATGTGTGTATGGTTGTGTGTGTATGTGTGTATGTGTGTATGTGTGTATGGTTGTGTGTGTATGTGTGTGTGTATGTGAGTGAGTGTGTGTATGTGTGATGACGTGTGTATTACATTACATTTAGAGTACATATTCACCTGTAAATGCTGTTTATAGAAAAGAGACACCTGTAATTATATTTATGGCACACACTCACCTTTTATAGTAATAACCATCTGTATATTTATATTCATTGTACATATTACCTGTAAATCCTGTACATCTCCATATCCTGCACGTACGCAACCATTGTATATATCCTGCACTTTACTGCTATTGCACTTCTGGTTAGACCTAAACTGCATTTCGTTGCCTTGTACCTGTACTTGTGTAATGACAATAAAGTTGAATCTAATCTAATCTAATCTAAAGTGTCTTTTCTAATCGAAAACTGGCCCTGGAGACTTTGAGCAAATATTGTGCCTGTTCCATCATCAATGCGTCCGATCCATTCCAGTCCTCGACCAGCTTTCTGATGAATCCAGTGCAGCCAAGCTAGAGAGAGTCCCTCCACTTTACAGGACAGTGTGACTGACTGTCCCGGTGGGCTGACCACTGGCTCCGAAGAGGTCAGAGACTGGGCCTGGGCCCCTGAAAGAGATACAGAGTTTATATGAAGCTAAGTGGTATTTCTCTTCCTCAGCAGGACACTGGCAGCACTCACCTGAAATAAGAGCCAAGATAAACACACTGTGTGCAACGACTGTCATAGTGGGGCTTCACTGAGTCTGCAAAGGCTCAAAGGACATGCAGTAGATATAGTTTATATAGATGGTGGGTGGAGAGAGAGACGTTTTTGTGGATTTGCATTTTTCACCAAGACACTTCAGATTGGTCCTTTAGACTCTTCCAGAGGTCCTTTTTGTTCAGTTTATTCTGTAAAAATATTAATGTGTGTACTCTGTTTCAGGATTTTACTCCTTAATGTCTGATTTTGTGTTTTGAGTCTAATATTGTTCCACATATCTTTATTGCATGTTTATTGGGTATAATTCAAAAAGAGCAGTGGACTTTATCAAAACAAAAACTTGAATATTACTGCCATTCAGTGTTCATAAATGTAACTGCAACATGCATTTGTGGGTTTGTGTACAGCTTCAGAGTGAACTCAGTCACTGTGCTCTTCGAACACAGTAATACACTCCTGAGTCCTCAGGCTGCACCGTCGGTCCTCTAATAGTCACTGTTCCAGCAGATGTGTCTCTGTTCAGGCTGAACTTGTTCTTCAGAGCATTGTTTTGACTAATACCACTTGTTCCCCACTGATGGAAAATCCACTCTAGTTTTCCTTCTCTCTGTCTGATCCAACCTGTTGCATAGTTGTCATCAGTCAGAGAGTAACCAGAGACTCGACAGATGATGGTCAGAGACTGACCCGGCTGGACCACCACTGAGTCCGGCTGGACCAGGTCAATACTGTGCACTGTACCTGTGGAAACACAAACCAAGATTATTGTCACAGTTCTTTATTCTAACACATGTTTGTTCTGTGTTTGTCCAAGTGAAAAGTTCTCACAGGAAGCAGCTGCCAGCAGCAGTAGCACAGCCACAGAGAACATGACTGATGTGGGACGTGGACTCCTCTGTCTCTCACTCACACTGCACTTCTTTATAACTCACTGACATTTGCATTTTTGCAGAGAAAGCTCTGTTTACTTGTGTTTCTCATGTTTCTATAGCAACAGCAAAAAAAGTCAAAATGATCAAGAAAGTATTTTTCATTTAGAATTTTGTGAGGTTTGTTCAAGTGAATAAGTTATTGCCCTAAATAACGTGTTTTACAGTTGGATAATTTATGGTAAATATTCATAATTGTTTGCTTTTTTTGTTCATTGTATTTGTACATTCCATGCATAATTATCTAACATTTTAAACAAATTAATACAAATTGAATAATGTCAAATATGAACTTTAGTCATTTTCATTTAGTCTGAGTCATTGGTTAATAATGTTTAGGAATAATATGTTAGACATATTTTGAAAGCCTTTCCAATTGAACTTTGTATAAAAGCAGTCATTTTATTAAAAATACTCAATGAAGGTGAGCTTCTATCAGCTCAGGATTGGAGTTGCTTGAGAGAGGTGTCCAGTCTTTTTACAGGTTTGTCGACAATAAAATCAGAGCATGATAAAAAAGGCCTGTCCTATCTGATGAAGAAGAACTCTGTCTTAAATGTTCAGATACAAAACAGTGATGAAGGGTCAGAGCTGACAACAGAGGAACTTTATGGTCATTGCGTCTTTGGTGAGATGCAGTCTGCAACAGTTCTTCTGCAGTAGTCCTTTGAAAACATGAAGCACATAGGCTCCTCCTACAATAGAAACAAAATTTACAAACCCAGCTTAACACACACAAAAAAAACAGCAGTGGTTCTTGTACATGACCAGAATCCAGTCTTTTATGTCTGTTTTTATACATCTTGTACTTCATTAAAGATGTCTCTATTTTGTTTTTTTTTTTTGTTAAATAATGTTTGTTTATTTATTCTCATTTACTGACAGGCTTGGTTCTGTTTATACTCAACTATTAAACCTGTACTTACTAAGTTTTTAACTCAAGTGCGTAACTGTAAGAGTTTCAACTGGTCTCTTTTACTGTGTTCAGATGAATGTATTGACATGTGATGGCATATTCCAAATGAGGCATATTAATTTAATTCATGTTTACTGTTGCCATGATGCCACACTAAAGTTTAGCCACTTTAGACAGACACTGATCACACTGACTCATTTCTAACTGATAATGTGGACGATATGGACGAGCAGGAAATATTTGCATGTGATGAATAGAAATTAATGAATGATATGTTAAATAATGTTGACCCTGATAAACACTTCTACAAAGGCAACAGTCTTAAATGTAAGTATTATAATGATGAACAACTAATTGCACTCAACATACCAGAAAAAATGTCTATAATTCCTTTCAACAGCCGTAGCTTAAATGCAAACTTTGAGCATATTAAAGAATATCTGATTAAGCCAAAATTAAAATTTTAAGTAATTGCTATTTCAGAAACAAGGATAAATTAAGAGAAAACAGTTATGTTTACACTTAATGGCCACCAAATGTTTAATAGAAACAGACACCAGAAAATTGGTGGGGGTGTTGCACTTTATGTAGACAATTTAACTGAACGCTAAATTGGGTGACAATAGGACTTTAGCAATTAATTTTCTGTTTGAATGTGTCACGTTTGAGATTAATATGGAAAAAACACTTGTATCTAGAGAGCGCCTGGTGGTAACAGAGTCCTTCTTAGACAGTATGGAACAAATCTATACAAATCATAGACATAGGTAATAATAATAAAAAATATATTTTTGTATGTGGGGATTTCAACAAAGATCTTTTAAAAGTAAATTTACAAAAAATTTTGTTGATATTATGTAAAGTCTTTCTCTAAATCCCATAATCACACGCCCTACGAGAATCACATTTCTCCACCTTAATCAATAATATTTTCACAAACTTATTAAATCAGACCATTCTTCTTCTTCTTTCGTGTGTCGTCATCAAATGTCCAGCTCAGTAGAACTCAGCCACGTTCTCATCTCAGGTCCCACGTCGAAGAGGCCGGCCTCCGAAGGTGGTTTATACAGTGGACAGGTGGTGATTATGTGCTCAGCGGTCTGCTCTGGCTCCCCACACTCACACACTGCTCTGTCCTCCAGGCCCCACTTCCTCATCGATGCTTTGTAACGTCCCACCCCAGTTCGCAGGCGGTTTAGCAGAGTCCATTGCCGACGTGGCAGATCCTCTCCTTCAAGACCGCCTCCAGGGTCAAAGATGTAACGGTGGATTCGTGAGGGTCCTGCTGACTCCCACTCCTGCTTCCAAGCTGCCGCGAGCCATGCCTCTGTAGACAGGTCCTCAGGGATGGACCTGAGCAGGTCTTGTGCCGCCTTGTTGTACGGGTGGCGGGACTTCAGTCTATGAGGAGGCAGTGCTGTTGTGGTGGTATTGTGCAGGATATGCCAGTTGCATCTTTGGGCTTTCCTTGCAAGAGCGAGGGTAGCAGCCTCTCGTCGGAGGCCGGCTGGGGCAATTCCTGCTAGTGTTGGCAGATGGTAGACAGGGGTAGAATTCAGGCAGCCAGTTATAGTCCGAAGGGCGGTATTTATGGCAGTGTCGACTTTCCTGGCGTGTGGGCTTCTGCACCAGGCTGGGGCACAGTATTCAGCTGTGGAGAAGACGAGAGCTACTGTTGATATTCGAAGCACCTTGGCAGTTGCACCCCAGCTAGTACCAGCGAGACGTCGAATTATTGCCACCCTTGATGACACTTTGGCCGTCACTTCTTCAAGGTGTTGTTTGAATGTTAGAGATCTATCCAGGCGTACGCCAAGGTACCGTGGGGCTTGCTGGAACTCAAGACGCTTGTTATTAACGAATATGTCCAGTTCCCGTCTGGCCTCACTGTTGTTCAGGTGGTAAGCTGCTACAACTGTCTTGCCGATGCTGAGCTGTAAACGCCACTCACGCAGGTAGGCTGCCAAGGTGTCCATGTCCTGGTTTAGGCTGGCCTGTATCTGCTCCCATGTTTGTTGTCTCATCATAATGGCCAGGTCGTCAGCGTAACCATATTTCCGGATGTTGTTTCCGGTAAGTCATGGATGTAGATATTGAATAACATCGGTGCAAGGACAGATCCCTGCGGAACACCATTCCTCAGCCTTCTAAGTCTGCTGCATTGACCGTCACTTGTCTTTAAGGTGAAGCTGCGGTTCGTCACCATCTCAATGATGAACTTCACCATGTGCCGGTCGGGAATGATCTTTAGTAGCTTTAGGTGGAGTCCGCGGTGCCAAACGGTATCGTAAGCGGCTGTAAGATCAAGCAGCACTACTCCAGCCTTCTGTTTTTCCTGAAAGCTGTCCTCAATGTCTTGGGTGAGCAGTGTCACCTGGTCAACCGTTGACCGACCGCGCCGGAAGCCAGCTTGTTCCGTGGGAGTTGAGGGTCCACTATTGGCTCGATACGATTATAGATCAGCCTCTCCAGGGTTTTGAATGGAACACAGAGCAGTGAGATGGGTCGGTAGGATTTGGGGTCTTCCGCAGGCTTGTTTGGTTTTGGAAGGGCTATAACAGCAGCTGGCGCCATATCTTCGGAAGCTTGGACCTCCAAGGCATGTCGAGTAGAATGAGCAGAGCCATACAGATGTTCTTACACTCTGGTGAGTCACAAACTCAGGGTGGATGTAATCTTGGCCTGGTGCTTTCCCTTGTTTGGTCTTACTCAAGGCAGTCTGGAGTTCAGCTGTTGTAAATTCCCTGACAAGTTGGCGTCCACACTAGCTGCTCTATACAGGGAAGTCACCTGGTGTGATATTGTGCGGGCAAAGTTCTTATCAGCATCAGAGAAACAGCTGTTCTTAAGGAGCTGGGATGCGATGGCATTTGCTGTTATTGGGCACCGGGAGGTCGATGGTGTTCTACCTGTCAGCTGGTTTATTGTCCGCCACGCCTTACGGCTGGAGTGGGTGAAGTCAATTGACTGAACTACTTCTATCCACCTTGACCTACGGGTGGCATCTAGCTTCTGCAGAAGTACCGTTGCAGATTCTTCAACTTCCTCCCTGGAGCTTGCATGCTCAGACCATTACAAGTGGTACACTAATAAATGATATTAGTGACCAGCTGCCAGTGTCCTCACAATGACACTAGAAGAAAAACATAAATAATGATAATTACTAAAATATATTAACAATAATAAAGCATATAAGAGCAAGAACTGATGACACAATCAATGCATTTAAATGCATTTATTAATGATCAAAACAAAATTGGGCTTGTGTCTTGGGAGAAAATGATGTAAATAGAGCATATGAAAACTTTATAAATGTTTTCTAAATCGTTCTAAATCAGGCAATGATGGAAAATGTTTCTTCCCTAATTACATTATCACACGGAAATATGAAATATATTGTTAATTCATTTAACGACTACTTTAACGTTGTTCCAGAAAGAAACAGATGTTCTCAACAGTATTATAAACAATACAATTAATTTTTTTATTTTTGACACCAACAAATTTAAATAATAATAAAAAAAAAAGTTAACTAATGTAAGAATAAAAAATACACTGGTTGTAATGGCCTTGACTATAATTAAAAATGTAATAATTAATGTTGCAACACTTCTAAGTCATATTTGTAATTTATTGTTGCCCCAACTTTTCAAAATTATTGAAAACCTTTTCATGGTTCATTGCAAAACGTAACCTAGTTAATGACAATCAGTACAACTGCACTGGCATTACTTGAGCTGACTAAGGAAAAAAATAATAATATTAATAAAAAATTGGACTCAATAGGTATATTCATAGACCTTCAGACACCATTCGACACAAAAGATTATGCAATAGTTTTTTAGAAAATAGAAAAGAAATTAGGGGGAAATTGAACATAACTGGGTACAATCCTATTGAACTGAAAGACAGCAGTATGTACAGGTGAGTGAGCACATATCAAGATAGAGGAGTATTACATGTGGGGTCCCCCAGGGATTGGTACTGGGGCCAAAATTGTTTTTGATTTATATAAAATGATTTATGTCTTGTTTGAAAGAGTTAATGAGTATAAATTTCTGGGTGTGATCCTCAGTCACAATGTTAGTTGGAGACCACAAATAGCTAATATTTGTTCAAAAAGTCTTGATGAGCAGACGTAGACAAGTTCTCTCCATCTTATATTCTTCACTCTTCCTAATATAAATTAATTACTGTACTGAAGTCTGGGGAAATACCTTCAAGAGCCATCTAGAGACATTATACAGACTCCAGAAAAAAGCCATAAGAATTGTGCATAATGTGGGATTTAGAGATCATACTAACACACTGTTCTTAAACTCATATAGCCTAAAACCTAAAGACCTAGTCAAATAAAAAACTTTGTTGACAGTATACAAAGCTAAAGATAACCAACTTCCTTGTGACATTTAAGAGATGTTTGCTAAGAAGAAGAAGGGGGGAATATTTTATGGGTAAAATACAATTTAAAGGTGCAGTGTACTCATACCACACGAAAGAGGCAGTGTATTACTCGAGGTGGTGAGACTTTGTGGAACGATCTGGATGATGATATGAAAGGTGCAACAACTCTTAAATAAAAAATTAAGTAGCATTTTCAAAACATAAATTATAAATGTAACAAAGTGGTAGAGTGGTTGTCCCTCAACCGGAAGGTTGGTGGTTCATTCCCGCTCTCCCCACAGTTCATACTGTTGCCTCCAGTGGTGTTCCAGGTGTAACACTGATGAAAAGAAGCTTAATGTAAGTCACTTTGAATAAAAGTGTCAGCTAAATGAATAATTTTAAAATGTAAATGATAATTAATTAATGATGTTTAAAGGAATAATATATTTTTCTGTTTTATTAACTTTTGTATTTGTCTTGTTTTGTTTTGTGATATTATGTGGTGAATTGATTTGAAGGTTGAAAAGTGGTGGGCACTTATAAGTCTTTGACTTCAGCCAACGCCCTTTTGGCAAATGTGAACTTTAATTGATATGGAATTATAGTGTTTTTTTGTTTTCTTTTCTCTCTCTTTTGGCCAAAATAAACAGAACAAAACAAAAAAATGCTTCTTTAAATTTAATATTTTTTTTATTCAAAAATAAATGTATTTATTTGTTTAATTTATTATTGCACATATAAAACAAATCTACTAATACAGGTTTTGTTATGGCCAATGGCCCAGGAACCGGAAGACTCCAATGCATAACCCATACACAGGCAAAGGGTTAACATAAAGTTTATTGGTCCACAGATAACAAACAAAATCCAAAGAACAGGAAACCACAAAGACTAGGGTCCGAACAGAATAAACAGGAATACAAGATAAGCTGAAAACCAGACTGAGGAAAAAAAACAATAAAACCTCCACAGAGAACACAGACTAAGATTGAAGACACAAGGAAACACTAAACAGACTCACAGGTAGGGAGACGACGACGACCTGGCAAAGAGCAGGGGAAAAACACACAGGTTATAAAGACACACAGACAACAAGGAACAGGTGCAACACATCAGGGCGGAGCAGGCAATCACACAGAAGGGGAAGACAACAGGCAGGAAGTAAATCATAAAACACAGACAGGAGTAAGACATATCAAAATAAAACCAAAACACCACAACAAGTTGAAACAATAATCAGAATAAAAAGAAACCACTAAGAAACTTAAAAGAACCACAACCAAACAAAACAGACAACTTAAACATGAATCCTGACAGGTTTTTGTATTGGCACGTTTCAGGCTGTGGCCTCCCCCCCACAGCAGGACAGTCTTGAACAAAAACCACTGTAGGAACAGAACGTTTTTATGCTGCTCATAAGAAGAACATCCATCCATCTTCCTTCACTTATCCGGGGCTGGGTCGCGGGGGCAACAGTCTAACACTTCCTTCAGCTCTTCCGGGGGAATACCAATGCGTTAATAATAATAAGAACATAATTCATTTTAGTATATGCTAAAATGTAGATCATGTTTTACTTTTAGTTTTTCGTTTTAGCCTTTATTTTTGTAGATAGATGAGAAACCAGGAGAGAGAGTAGGAATGACTTGGAAGAATTGGACTTGTTCTGGAATCTAACCTGGGTCTCTAACATAATGTGGCATGTGCTCTACCAAGGTGAGTCACCGAGGAGCCCCCAAATCATGTTTTTTAGCAAGATAATCAAAACAAATATAACACAGTTATAATTCTATTATTAGCCTGAATATTGGCCATGTGTCTATCTGAACAAACAGTATCTAGGAATTATTAATGACTGTCAGTGGATTGGATTTATCACTATTTTTTTATCACACAGTGACATGCTTCAGTTCAGTTCAAGTCTTAACAGGTTTTTGTATTGCCACATTTCACTGTGGCCACCCCCGTATACACAGTGACACAAAGCCATACAAAAACCTCTGACTTGTTTCCTGTTTTCATTTTACATTTTGAGTTTGGTTGGTCAATTCAATATCACGTTTAATTTATTAAATATTGTTTGTCCTTACAATTCACTGACAAGGGTTGTTTTGTTTTTACTCAACAATCAAATATGTGCTTACTATGTTTTAAACTCAAGTGTGTGTTAAAAACATGTTCAGTTGATCTGTTTTATTGTGTTTGGATGTACCCTGCTGCCTCCTGATGTGGTCCTGGATAAAGCAGAAACAAATGTATTGATTGATAAATGAATGTATTGTTTTTACTGCTTTCAGACACCGTGAAGGCACATTTCTCATTGGGACGATAACATGTTTAAATGCAATACTATTACCTCATTTATATTAGCACATGTCACTGTGGATTCTCCCCCACACAGACATAAATATAAACATAAATACATACATACACATACTTACAAACAAACATTCATTCATTATTTTTTATTGATATATATATTTTTATTTTTTTTACGTGTTAGTTTTTCAGTTAAACACTATCCATTATGTCCGTAAGACAGCAGGAGTTTTTGTCATTATGTTTTTCACTGTGGCCGCTGCACAGTGATTAAAAGCTGCACAAAAACTCCTCCCTACAAAAACTGGTTCACATTTTTTCTTGACAGGTTGTTTTTGAACATATTAATTAAAAAAATATTATAACACTTCTGTAGTTAAATAAAAGTTTAGTAAGAATATGATTTAGTAATTAAACTAACTAATTGCTGTAGTATTCAGTATGAAGGTACAACAGTGTTCTGTCTCATGTGGACTTGTTGTGTAAGAAGTTTATTAAGTTTCAGTGACAATTCATTACAAATGACTAAATGTATAACTTACAATATCACAATGTTTTTTGTCCTCACTGTATTAACACTGAGCCAGGATTAAGTTTTGTTTTTGAAACCTTCATGTCCTATTTAAATTTCAAATGTCATTTTGCACATTACTCACATATTTACATATTTGTATTGTGAATGCAAAACAAATTATTAAATTAGATTACTTACAAACTACAGTCAAAGCTCAAAAGCTCTCAAAGATAAAAAATCTTGTGGATTATAAAATTGCTTAAAATGAATGTTAGAAATTAATTTTGTTTCAATTCAAAATAGATTATTTTATTGTGTCTTTAAAACAATAGAGAAAATACTTGGCCTGTCTTTATTCATGGCTGTTTTAGTAAATGATTAGAATGTCAATAAAACACCATGAAAATGGTCTCTGTACTCAAGAACAAAAACTCTCATTTTATTACTAATGTTTGAAACTCAAAGTGTCTCTTTTACTGTGTTTAGATGAATGTATTTTCATGTGATGGCATTTTCCAAATGAGACATATTAATTAAATTCATGTTTACTGTTGCCATAATGCCACACTAAAGTTTAGCAATGCTTCTTTATATTTAGTCCTTTCTTATTAAAAAGCAGGGCTGCACGTGGCAGAGTTTCTGTGAGGAGTCTGCATGTCCTCCACGTGTTACCGTGGGTTCTCTCCGGGTACTCCGGCTTCCTCCCACCATCCAAACACATGCATGTATAGGTTAATCAGCAACTCTAAAGTGTCCCTAGTGAATGAATGTGAGAGTCAATGGTTGTCTGTCACTGTCTGTCTCTAAATGTTAGCCCTGCGACTAACTGGCCATTGTCCAGGGTGTACCCCGCCTAAGGCCCAAATGTTGCTGGGATAGGCTCCAGTCACCCATGACCCCTAACAGGACTAAGCAGTAGAAAAGGAATGAATGAATTATAAATAAAGTGTTTTATTTATTATTGCACATAAAACACTGATCTGCTAATAGAGGTTTTTGTATTGGCACATTCCACTGTGGCCACCCCCACACAGCGGGACAGTCTCGTACAAAAACCACTGGAGGAACAGAACATTTTAATGCTGCTCACAAGAAGAACAAAATTAATTTATCAAGAATCAAATCAAAACAAACATTCCACAATAATAATAGTTCACACAATTTGTTTTGTTTAATACTTTCACTTTATTTCTGAGTATATTAATATATAATTGTACCACAGATAGAAAACACTATTGCATTGAAACAACAGTTAGAAGAAAAAACATAATGAAGTGATAAATTGTTTATAATCTTCTGTGCAGGCTCGCAGTACTGACACAACACATTATTGCACTGACATCTAGTGACTACAGCCAAGAACAACTTTCTGCTCAATAAAATAACACAAAAAAACTTTCTGTAAAGTAAGTATAAACATTGTAATTGTTGATTGATTATGCTGACAGGTCTGGTCAGAATATCACACAAACAAAAGGAGAATATAATTGTTTAAAATCTAAGAAGAATTTAACCTTTTGGACTGGGGCTGCAAATTCTTTACAGTTTGTATAAGTTCATTTTGTACATTCTGCAAAAGACATATGCAGGTTGTGATATTAAATCAAATTCATCACTCATGTTATGTATGTGTTATTATGTACAGTACATTAAAGTACTTGATTTGTAGAGTACATTATTATTACGGTGTAAAAATCAAATGGAGAACAACACATTCTGGATTCTTCCATCTCAGTTCATTAGAGTCAGTACCTAATTATACTGCCCCAAAGATGAGTATTTGGTTTAATAACCATATAAATATTAATTTCTGTTAATCCTGATGTTGTTTTTAATCTGGTGTGACTGTGAAGCTGGTGCTTTGTGGATTATTTTACTGATTCAGACATTTGAGTCTCTGTGAGTGAAGTTATATATTTCCTGTAGTCATTAATTACTGCTTTGTCCTAGTCCTGTTCAGGTCATGTCAGTCCTGCTCTTGTCATGTCCTTCATGTTCATCCAAACATGGACATAGACATAGACATAACTAGCCACAGACTACGTTCTGCACCTGGGAACTTTTTAAGTGGGGCGTGGACGATATACGCCTCCTACCTCTGTATGTAAGGCCTGACATAAAATCTCATGTATTGTTTACCTTTGCAAGCCAAAACCACTGTGTACAATTGTTTACATGTGTGTGATTTGTTTCATTGTTGCAAAAATTAAACCTGACCATTCTTTCTAAATTGAACACTGTCTCCATCGTCTCTCTCATTGATCTGAACTAAAATTATTTTACCAAAAGAACAAATCTTTTTTTGAGTCATTTCATTCATTTTGTTCATTTTAGCAAAATAAAGCAAAATAAATGTGTTACTTCACACATCTACTACTTACGTGAATACGTTGATCCCACTACAAACAATACAAACCTGTGATGCTACAAGAAACAGAAACCTGTAATTCATTGTTTACCTGGGTCTTTGATTCCCTCATCTCTATCTGACAAGTCTTCAGGTTTAAGTCTAAAAGTCTTGAAACAGATGAACTAATTCCAGAACAGACTCTATATAATGTTGCAGAATGCACATGAGCGACTGAACGAATGACTCCCGAGACGACTCGTTCTTCACGAGTCCTATTAGGGATTTGTTCAAAATGAACGAATCCTTCAAGAACGACCCATCAGTCCTGAGTAACAGGTCTTCTCTTCTTATCCACAGGTTTGTCGATTAAAGTGACTTTAATAACACAACACGGTTCTAAATCACTCTAAAGTAAAACAAACGTGTTGTAAACATACTGTGATGATTTGTGAGTACTTGTTTGTTTAAGATGTATTTTGGTTCTGCTGAACTAGTGTTACATTTACGGCGAGTTCACCATAGTTTAGTAACAGAGTATTCACTAAATAAGCTTGTATTTGAAGCTTTGGTTCTGCCAATCAGGGGCAGAACCAATGCAATTTGAAAACATACAATAATTTAGATAAAAAGAGAAATGCACAAATCCTGCCTCATTGTAGATGAGTCGTTATGATTGGTCATGTAGGATTGAGGTTAAAAAGGTTTCAATGGAAGGGGTTCTAGACCCACATCATTTCACTAAAAAATGTAATGGGTCTGATTCAGATTTTTATGGCTGTGCTGTAATATGGGTTTTTGTACAGCTCCTCCCTTTGACTCAGTCACAGTGGCTCTCGGGCACAGTAATACACCCCTGAATCTGCAGTTTGTAGGTTGTTCATCTGCAGATACAGCTGCTGTTTGTTGTTGTCTCTGGAGATGGTGAACCTGCCTTTAACTGACCCAGAGTAATAGGTAGTGCCCCCACTGCTGCTAATGTAAGCGACCCACTGCAGCCCTTGTCCAGGAGCCTGTCTGATCCAGTGCATCTAATAGCTGCTAACTAAATGTGAACCCAGATGCTGTACAGGTGAGTGTGTGAGATTCTCCAGGTCGTTTTACAGCTGGACCAGATTCAGTCAGAGTCTGACCGTAGACACCTGAAAAATAACAATATCATCAATGTACTCTTTATTAAATTAAAAACTGTCAAATCTGTCTAAAGGCTCACCTGTCCAGAGTAAACTCAGAAACAACAGTCCTATCCTGTAGTCCATTGTGTTCAGCTGAGTGTCCACTGCTCTCTGCTTTGTTTGCACACATTTAAATAGATGAGTCTTGGACTGACTCCTCCTCACAGTGATGAACACTCAAATGGATCTTACCACAGCTTTCACATTATTTATTTAAAATAATAAAGGCATGTTTTTATTATTTATGTGTATAAGTCTAATTTAAATACAAACTTTTCCATTTTTACACCAAAATCTACAATAATTAACAACAACTCATATATGGCCAAGACATTATTGACAGAAGTACATTTTTATGCACATTTTGAACCTTTTGACATAAAGCCTCATGAAAAAAATTGCTTAAAGCATTTTTACAAATAACCTCAAAATAAAACACCTGAAATATTGTTTCTTCTCTTTCTTCTTTGTACCAGTTTATGCATCTTGACACATTTGTGGTTTATATGATGATTATTAAATTATTTTGCACAATATACCACAGTCAGTTGACTTCTATAATATAGGGGACTTTGATTTATTCATTACATTACTCTCTGAGGGTAAATTAAATTGTCTTGTGGACATATTTTAGACAGAGATGTATTTAAAACACACTTCATGTTTTTCTGCCTCTCTTTCATAGGTCAGGGGTCAGTTCAGTTTTTGTGCAGCTGTGGAGTTGTTTGCATCACTGTGGCTCTCGTGCACAGTAATAAACAGCTGAATCTTCTTGTTTTAGGCTGTTTACTTGTAAGTACACAGTGTTTGTGGAAGTGTCTTTTCTAATCAAAAACTGGCCCTGGAGACTTTGAGCAAATATTGTGCCTGTTCCATCATCAATCGTCCGATCCATTCCAGTCCTCGACCAGCTTTCTGAATCCAGTGCAGCCAAGCTAGAGAGTCCCTCCACTTTACAGGACAGTGTGACTGACTGTCCCGGTGGGCTGACCACTGGCCCGAAGAGGTCAGAGACTGGGCCTGGGGCCCTGAAAGAGATACAGAGTTTATATGAAGCTAAGTGGTATTTCTCTTCCTCAGCAGGACACTGGCAGCACTCACCTGAAATAAGAGCCAGGATAAACACACTGTGTGCAACGACTGTCATAGTGGGGCTTCACTGAGTCTGCAAAGGCTCAAAGGACATGCAGTAGATATAGTTTATATAGATGGTGGGTGGAGAGAGAGACGTTTTGTGGATTTGCATTTCTGACTTGCATTTCTGAGCCTGGTTCTTAAGTAAGATCTGCACAGTTTCAGAGTTGGCATGGAAACCGAGTCAAACTTAACTTAGACATAACATAATTCTAGACCTTTTTCTAAATGTATTAGCTACACAATTATTAAATTAATCCTTTAAGTTCATGTCCCACCTTTAATAAGAAAAGGTTATTGTTTCAATCTTTGAAATACTACTTTTAATAATTTCTAAATTCTAGTTCACAGTTTTGGTGCATACAGTATTCAAATTCTAAATTATTATTAATTTTGGTCAATAAACATAATTATTTCTCAAAGTCTATGCTTGGTGTGTTTTTTTCAATATCAAATATCAATATTTTGATTTATTTCTGTCTACAAACTCAGGTTTTTTATTTATAATAGGCTTCTTTATTAGTCTTTTGTGTTTTGACTGGTGCCCCGGACCTTTACTGTTTATTCTAATCCCATCAAGAATATACCCTACACTGTGCACTGTAGCCGAAACACAGGAGCCTGTCTGATCCAGTTCATGTTGTAGTCACTAAATGTGAACCCAGATGCTGTACAGGTGAGTGTGTGAGATTCTCCAGGTCGTTTTACAGCTGGACCAGATTCAGTCAGAGTCTGACCGCAGACACCTGTGGAAACAACAAACTTTACAAAGAGCTACAAATGACTGCCATCTCGTCAGGACCAGCACGTGTCCAGTAGGTCGTTAGAAGAAGCAGGACTGTCCTGTAGTCCATGATGTTAAATGATGTACCCACTGCTCTCTGTCCTCTCTAACGCTATAACAGAGGACAGGACTTTAGAGGTTTGCATTGGCTCCTCCCACAAATAGAATACTTGATTCTTATTGGTCTGGAGTGCTCTTATCTTTTCATTGTACTATTTCTTTTTTTTTTTTAATGACAGTATGTATTTTCATTGTGCAGGAGCATATTCATTTACTGTTTTAGATACAGAGACCCATGACGATGCAGTAAAGAGGAAGTCATTTTGTACAGCCTTTCTGTTGTTCTGTCTCATAGTGTCTCTGGCACAGTAATACACTGCTGTGTCCTCTGTCCTCACATTGTTCATCTGCAGATACACTTTGCTGCTGGAGTCATCTCTGGAGATGGTGAATCTCCCTCGAACAGACTCGGAGTAGTAGAGATGGCTACTGCCTGTGTGCACGAATGCAATCCACTCTAGACCTTTACCAGGTGCCTGTCTGATCCAGTTCCACACAGAGCTCCCAAAGCTGAGATCAGTTGTAGTACAGGTCAGTCTGTGGGATTCTCCGGGTCGTTTTACGGCTGCTCCAGTCTCTGTTATGCTCCAAGCACCAGCAACAGTTAACACACACAGCACACACCAGGAACATGAGCTTTGTAAGAGACATTTTTGCACTGTGTAGCTGTCAAGTGCATGGCTCTGCTTTAAATAACATTTTGACTTGAGCTCCTCCTACAATAGAAACAAAATTTACAAACCCAGCTCAACACAAAACAAAAGCAACCAGGAGTTTCTCTCACTCAAGTTAATGTGAGCGTGTTCTCCTGAGGTCGTCCTGAGGGCTTCTTATTTTTATGTTGCAACAGCAGTGTTACTTGTATTTGACCAAAATCCAGTCTGTTTTTATACATCTTAAACTTTATTTAAAAAGTCTCTGTTTTCAGTTTGCGGTTGAGATTGGACAGTATCTGGAAATTTGGATGAACAGTTTACACAAAAAATTAAAGCAATGAAAAAACAACATTATTTTGCTTTTCTTTTAATAGATTTGAGGGTTTCTTTTATGACATGAACATTTATTTTAAAGCTTCACTGGGTTCAATGAAACAAATGTGGACATTTTCTGCAGGTTTTTGAACAGCTGCTTCACTGTCTGTGTCCCTGTGTCTGTCGAGCACAGTAGTAAACAGCACTGTCTTCTGCTGTCAGACCTGAGATCTCGAGGGACTGGGTGCTGCTGGGAACATTTTGACTAAAACTGAAATGACGTTGAAAGGCACTGGCATAGCTTGGAGCGCTTGTGGCTGTGTTAATCCACCCCATCCACTCCAGAGCTCGACCTGGTCTTTGTCGTATCCAGTTAATGCTAAGGCTTGTCATGGTATAACCAGAAGTGGTGCAGGACATCTTCACAGTGTCCCCAGGTCTTTGAGTCACAGATGACGGCTGGTCTAGTCTGATCTCTGTCCAAACGCCTGAATCATTTGCATACACCTCCCTCTGCTGGAAACAGAAGGTAACAGGAAGTATGTAAAACACTGACTCAGACTTTAAACACACACAGATAACACAGTGGAAACAGTTGTGGAGTTTGTGTCTCAAATGGACATAGGTCCACCAAAGACGGCTTTTCTGAGTACTTTTTCTAGAATATGTCTTGGATGACTGAGAACCTCCACAGAAATGATTCAAATACAGTTTATCTGATGTATTTCTCTAAATGTTATTTTTTCTTGAATGCATGACCAACCGTCTAAACAAGCAAGATTTACACACACTGTAAAATCTAAACTTATTAAAAAATTATCAATATGGAGGCTAAATCTATAAACAGACTGTCCATTGTCTGCATTTCATATTTTCTTCTTTGTTTGCATGTACACTGCACATTTCTGTATTTATATTTCTACTGCTTAGTCCCATTAGGGGTCATGGGTGACTGGAGACTATCCCAGCAGATTTAGCCTTTACACTCTGGACAATGGCCAGTTAGTCGCAGGGCTGACATTTAGAGACAGACAGTGACACCTTTATAAACAGGGTCGGGCGTGAGTTTTGACTCCCTCCACTTCCTGTCTTCTGTTGCTTGGTCACCATTTTTATCTATTTACATTTTAATATTTCCCCAAGAAACAGTGATGTTGCTGTTCAATAAAAAGTCTAAAGTTGTATCAATAAAAAGATATGATAATGCAATGAATTATAAATACTACTCTCTTCCTCTGAGAGGTGAGTTTATTCTAAAAGTCACAATTTAACAAAATGGTTAGCTATGTTCATTTAAACCTATTTCTTTTCTGCATCTACTTATTTCTGAGAGATTTCAAACTTGGTTATGATCCTACTTCTGTCTTGGGTCAGAATAAAAAAAGGTTTGGAACAAAAGACTAATAAAAAAGAAAATGTTTTTAACGAGTTTCAGCCAAATTATATTAACAGAAGTGTGTATGTTTTATGGCTTGTTTTTCAAATGAATGAGCTGAATGTGCTTTATAACATTGTACTGGAGTTGGGTATTTGTACTGCTCTGATATCTACTTATTTCTGAGAGATTTCAAACTTGGTTATGATCCTACTTCTGTCTTGGGTCAGAATAAAAAAAGGTTTGGAACAAAAGACTAATAAAAAAGAAAATGTTTTTAACGAGTTTCAGCCAAATTATATTAACAGAAGTGTGTATGTTTTATGGCTTGTTTTTCAAATGAATGAGCTGAATGTGCTTTATAACATTGTACTGGAGTTGGGTATTTGTACTGCTCTGATGGTGCTTTGTGTCACTGTGTTTATAACGAACACAGTAATACACTCCTGAGTCCTCAGGCTGCACCGTCGGTCCTCTAATAGTCACTGTTCCAGCAGATGTGTCTCTGTTCAGGCTGAACTTGTTCTTCAGAGCATTGTTTTGAAGAATACCACTTGTTCCCCACTGATAGAAAATCCACTCTAGTTTTCCTTCTCTCTGTCTGATCCAACCTGTTGCATAGTTGTCATCAGTCAGAGAGTAACCAGAGACTCGACAGCTGATGGTCAGAGACTGACCCGGCTGGACCACCACTGAGTCCGGCTGGACCAGGTCAATACTGTGCACTGTACCTGTGGAAACACAAACCAAGATTATTGTCACAGTTCTTTATTCTAACACATGTTTGTTCTGTGTTTGTCCAAGTGAAATGTTCTCACAGGAAGCAGCTGCCAGCAGCAGTAGCACAGCCACAGAGAACATGACTGATGTGGGACGTGGACTCCTCTGTCTCTCACTCACACTGCACTTCTTTATAACTCACTGACATTTGCATTTTTGCAGAGAAAGCTCTGTTTACTTGTGTTTCTCGTGTTTCTATAGCAACAGCAAAAAAGTAAAAATGATCAAGAAAGTATTTTTCTTTTGGAATTTTGTGAAGTTTATTAAAGTGAATAAGTTAATGCCCTAAATAACAGTTTTACAGTTGGATAATTTATGGTTAATATTCACAATCGTTAGTTTTTTTTGTTCATTGTATTTGTACATTCCATGCTTAATTTTCTAAATTCTTACACAAATTAATACAAATTGAATATTGTCAAATATGAACTTTAGTCATTTTAATTTAGTCTGAGTCATTGGTTAATAATGTTTAGGAATAATATGTTAGAAATATTTTGAAAACCTTTCCAATTGAACTTTGTATAAAAGCAGTCATTTTATTAAAAATACCCAATGAAGGAGAGCTTCTATCAGCCTGAGCTTGAGCTGATATCATTAGCTTTAAGTCGCTTGAGGCGTCCAGTCTTTTTACAGGTGAGCTGTGCTTTTTACAGGTTTGTCGACAATAAAATCAGAGCATGATAAAAAGGCCTGTCCTATCTGATGAAGAAGAACTGTTCAGATACAAAACAGTGATGAAGGGTCAGAGCTGACAACAGAGGAACTTTATGGTCATTGTGTCTTTGGTGAAATGCAGTCTGCAACAGTTCTGCTGCAGTAGTCCTTTTGAAAACATGAAGCACATAAGCTCCTCCTACAATAGAAACAAAATTTACAAACCCAGCTCAACACAAAAAAACAGCAGTGGTTCTTGTACATGATCACAATCCTGTCTTTTATGTCTATTTTTATACATCTTAAACTACATTATAGAAGTATTTTCACTTGGTGATAGAGATTGAACACAAATGCTCACATCAACAAACATAGAACAGTCATTTTCAAGGAACTTGTGATAAAAAGCTATTTTACCATAAATAGTAGCCACAAAGAGTAAAGTCAAGACAATTCTATTTGCCATTGTTTTTTTTTTTTAATACAACATCAAACTTAAATGCTTCAATGCAATCCTCTATGTAGCAACATAAACCGGCCCAAATGAACCAGATCTGCCAAAAGTGTCAGTATAAAGAATGAATCATTTGCATACACCTCCCTCTGCTGGAAACAGAAGGTAACAGGAAGTATGTAAAACATTGACTCAGACTTTAAACACACACAGATAACACAGTGAAAACAGTTGTGAGAGCAGGACAGACGTATCAGTCTTGGGGCAAAGTAAATTATACAGTGCATCTACATCTTCACAGTGCTTAACTTTTTACACATTGTTATGTTACAGCCTTTTTCCAAAATGGATTCAATTTATTATTTACCTCAAAATTCTACAAACAATACTTCATAATGGCAACGTGAAAGAAGGATGTTTGAATTCTTTACAAATTTATATATAAAAAAACACACACACAGCAAATGTACATAAGTATTCACAGACTTTCCTCAATACTTTGAAGCACTTTTGGCATTAATTTGAGACTGAAGTCTTTTGGAGAATAATGCTTAGCACAATTATTTTTGGGCAGTTTCTCACATTCTTTTTTGCAGAACGTCTCCAGCTCCATCAGGTTGGACGGTGAGCGTCAGAACACAACCATTTTCAGATCTCTCTAGAGATGTTTAATTGGGTTCAAGTCTGGGCTCTGGCTGGACCACTCAAGGACATTCACAGAGTTGTCCTGTAGCCCCTCCTTTGTTCTCTTGGCTGTGTGCTTACAGTGTGTTGTTGTCCTGTTCCAGATCAGTCTGGAGCAGGTTTTCATCAAGGATGTCTCTGTTCATTGCTGCATTCATCTTTCTGTTGATCCTGACTAGTCTCCCAGTTCCTGCCGCTGAAAAACATCCCTGGTATTGTCCAGGTGATGAGTGGTGCCTGGATTCCTTCAGACATGACGCCTGCTATTCAAGCCAAAGAGTTCAATCTTTGTTTCATCAGACCAGAGAATTTTGTTTCTTATGGTCTGGCTTTCATGTGCCTTTTACCGACGACTGGCCTCCGTCTGTCACTCGAACCAAACAGACTTGATCTGTAGTAAAGACATACAAATTAAAATGATAACTGACTGGGAATTTAAATTTTACTGGATCCAGCTTGTGTCATATTGGAAATATTTCCAAAGGATCTACAAAGTAATTGTAATCGCTTTGACCTGAAAAAAAGTTCTAATTGTTTGGAAAATGATTACAGTCTCCAGGCCTCCACAGTCACTCAATGTAAAACTAAGATTAAGGAATTACCTGTATATCTTCATATTTAGAGCATAACTGCGATAGATGAGAGCTGACATATTTGTTGATAAGTGGTCTCCAATCTGCTTTTCTCTCTCAACAGAATGACCTGCTCACTGTTTATATTAGATATGTGCTACTGATGGGCCTGTGTCCACTCTGTTATATATATGTTTTCATCTAGAAATATTGATTTCCTTTGATGTATTATTAAGTGATTTGCACTGAAAAATTTTATAAAAACAAAAATCAAGTAAAAAAATAAAATAGATGACTCTCTTATATTTATAAAGAAAGGAGAGGCTAGGCTTTTGCATTGACCCCTCCCACTAAAACACACCAGACTCCACAGAAGAAGTCTGTGAATAATTCAGATGCATCAAATAAGTCAAAGGCAAAGCAATTTTATTTTTACAGCACAATTCATACACTGGGTAACTCTAAGTGCTTTACAGGAATAAAAGACAATTTACAAGATTTAGATTAATAAACATTAGACAAATTAAAACATTTTAAAAGAAGAGTGAAGATAAAAAAAACACTTTAAGTTGTAATGTCAGCGGAGCTAAAGAGGAAGGATTTTAACTTCCCCTTGAATATTGTTAAAGTTGATTGATTGACTTCATATGGGAGGTTGTTCCGGATTTTTGCTGCATGAAATCTAAGTAGATAAAAATTTAGGATTTAGATTTAGGAGTAAAAAATAAACTTTACCTTATGGCCTGTCTAAACAGTTTTATTGTTGTATGACTGCTCTTCAGATGCAGCTGATAGAATTATGTCATGAGGTTTATCCTCTGGAAAAGTCAAGTTTTTATAAGAAAAAAAAACAGTAAAGAGTTGCAAATAAAATAAGAAAGTTGCTGACAGCAGAGACCAGAATATGGATATGTAGTATGTATTAAACATGATAAAAACTTTATGGTTTGGGATCAAACAGAGACTAGGGTTTCCACATGTTTAGAGCAAGTCATAATCAAATTCACATAAACCTAGTGATTAACCTGTTTAACCCATAGTGTCAGACTTTTAGCAAATATTATTAGATTTATGTAAGTCACAATTCTCTTGAGATACTTTCATCAATGGTAAAAGTATCTCAAGGGGATGATTTATATTTATTTGACTTTGACATCTGTGTTTTTCTCTTGACCCAGTGAAACATTTTTCAAGGATATTTATTATCATCATTGTTGTTTAAATGGTGAGTGGTGTAAGAGCTCCTCCTCTGGTGGATTTATTTTAAAACACCCTGAAGAGTTTTTGTACAGCTCTAGACATGTTTTGTGTGACTGTGACCCTCGAGCACAGAAGTACACTGCAGTGTCTTGAGGCTGCATGTTCTGTCCATTCAGAGTCGATGTGTTGCTAGAGGAGTCTAAACGAAGACTAAACTTATTCTTTAGTGATTCTTTTACGTCAGAATCCCGTCCAATCCACTCCAGGCCTTTCCCAGCAGGCTGTCCGATCCAGTTTGTGTAGTAGCTTCTAAGAGAATAAGAGACTCGACAGGAGATGGACAGACTCTGACCTGGCTGCACAGTCACAGAGGCTGGCTGTGTCAACTGCTCACACTTCACACCTGTAAAGAGAAAATAAAATAAAAATGTGTCAAACAGCACTGTGTAATTTAACAGAGTTTACTGATGTTAACAGAGACTCACAGGATCCAGCTGCCAGCAGCAGCAGAAGAGCTACAGACAACATTGTCAGTGAGTGACCTCACACAGTCTCATGTGGACTTTATATAGCCTCACAGTTCTGCAGTCACTAGTTTGCATTCAGCCAAAAAACAAATGTCATAAAACAGATTTGTAATGTTCATTTATTTACATTTTGAAAACTTATACCTGTCCTTGGTTGTGAGTTTTTTGGTGATAAAACAAAAACAGAATTTATAACATCAGTAGTTTGAGGTAAAATTAAAAAAAACGTCAAGAGACTTACGCTAGTCCTTTACTGCTGGTTTAATCTTGGTGTTGTTTTAATTTAAAAGTTGATGAATGTCAGATTAAATAAAATGTGGTCCAGAAAATAATCTGAGAAAGTGTGTGTCATGGTAATTGTATATTATATATTATGCTTTCACTCCTGCTCCAGGTTATAAGCTTATCCAGATACAGGTACAGCCAGATACAGCTTTCCAGTGTGTTTTGGTGAACCACCACATCAGCTGTTAGCTGTTGTCTACGGTGGTTGTTAAGTGCAAACAAAAAAACAAAAACAAATACTAAATAGCAAATCAGAAAACAAAAGAATGAAACCGAAAACACAACAACAATTCAGACAAACCAGAAAAAGCAGGCATCGGACAGAATTCTTACTGCTAATTGGACGAGACATTTGTCGTTGTGTTTTTGGATATGTTTCTTTGCACCTCACAGCCACCGTAGTTGACACATGCTTTATTTTTAATTTACTCGACTTGCTGCTTCTTACATGTCATTGTTATACTTTTCAGAAGTTTGTTTCTTTTTTAATAATTGTTTCTACTAAATTTTGAAGATATTTCTTATATATTTGTTGGGACTAGTCTACAAACAGATTCAGTCATGTGCCTGATTAATATTTCACTCTGAAAATGAATTGAACCAGTTATTAAGGTGTAATTGTTAGGTCCAAGTGCATGATGTTATAACACAATGTATATTTATGATGTTATCTTTTTCCAACAGGTTTTATAAAACTAGTACATGTTCAGAGTTCAAATGAATCTCTTAGTTATTCAAAACATTCTCATTCAGAGAGCTCCTCCTCTGGTGACTACAGTGTTTCACACCCTGAAGAGTTTTTGTACAGCTCTAGACATGTTTTGTGTGACTGTGGTGGCTCGAGCACAGAAGTACACTGCAGTGTCTTGAGGCTGCATGTTCTGTCCATTCAGAGTCACTGTGCTGCTGGAAGTGTCTACATTTATACTAAACTTGTTCTTCAGTGAATCTTTGAGTGCTCCACTGCATCCAGCACAATTATATCCAATCCACTCCAGGCCTTTTCCAGCAGCCTGTCTGATCCAGTGTGTCAAGTAGTCACTAAGAGAATAAGAGACTCGACAGGAGATGGACAGACTCTGACCTGGCTGCACAGTCACAGAGGCTGGCTGTGTCAACTGCTCACACTTCACACCTGTGGAAATAAATGTGTTAAATATATGGTTAAATAACAGTGGGTCTTCAGTGAAAAGCAGATAAACTCACAGAGCAGACAGAGAGCAGCTAACAACAGATGAAGTGTATTCATCATCCTGACACTGCAGATGTGAACTCTGAGGGTCCACACAATGAGCCTGACACAAGTATACAGGCCACAGTGAGGATTTGCATCTCCATATCAGGCCTTCATCTTCAGGAAGGCTCATGCAAATTTAAGATTTGAGTAAAAGAGGTTCTGACTTTCATAATAAATGTTGATGATAAACTTATGTTACTGTAAATATTGTACAACTTGCTGTATGTGTTTTTGTTTCAGCAATTGACATCAATAAAATAAAACCCTCATTTGCTCTAAGTATATTATCCAGGCCTATTGCTCCAGCTCCTGAACACACACAGTGTGTTTAACAGTTTATATTATTTCTTACAAACTCTTAACACTGTAATATAAATGAAACATGTTTTTTTTTAAACAGCCATGTGTAAGGATTAAAAGTGTCCTGCCTCTTATGTCTGTAATAATAAATATTTTCCTGAGTGCTAAACAAAAACAGACTTTATTATAAATCCTGTTAATATGATTTATTTTTAAAGCTTTATGTGCATTATCTTTTTTTGTAACCCAAATCCTTTTTCTTATTCATTAATTAAATTATTTTGGATGAAATAAATAATGTAGAAGCTTTTAATGTCAGTAACTATTGTCAGCCAAAAAAAATAAAAACGGTAATGGTCAAATGTTTACAGAACATTTTGAAATGAACACATAAACTTGTGACTGTATTAGATCTACTGTTTGTGTCGACTGTTCATGGGCAAAAGTAAATAGAGGAAGTCGTTTTTGTACAGCTCTGTTGCTGTTGTGTCTCATTGTGTCCCTGGCACAGTAATAC
Source organism: Perccottus glenii (assembly GCA_024416835.2). NCBI lineage: Eukaryota > Metazoa > Chordata > Actinopteri > Gobiiformes > Odontobutidae > Perccottus > Perccottus glenii. Next base: position 17,164,577 of record CM044553.2, read on the forward strand.
ACTGCTGTGTCCTCAGGTCTCAGACTGCTCATCTGCAGATACACCTCCTTTCTGCTGTTGTCTCTGGAGACTGTGAAACGCCCTTTAACTGACTCAGAGTAGTAGATGTAGCTACTGCCATCACTGATGGAAGAGATCCACTCCAGTCCTTTTCCACTCTCCTGTCTGATCCAAGCAGTGTCATAATCACTGCTGAAGCCTGAATATGTGCAGGTCAGTGTGTGGGACTGTCCAGGCCTTTTAACCACTGCTTCAGACTGAATCAGCTTTTGGCCACGAGCTCCTAAAAATATTGAATCATCATTAGTTTAGATAGATCACACAGTTTAAGAAAATAATGGTGTTGGTCTCACCTGAGCAGCTGACCGACAGGACAAGACAAACAACCCAATATTGAAGACTGAGCATTGTTGTGTTACTCTTAGTCATTTAAATGTTGTCTTTAACTCTCTTGTATTTATAAAGAAAGGAGAGGCTAGGCTTTTGCATTGACCCCTCCCACTAAAACACACCAGACTCCACTTATGGCCTGTCTAAACATTTTTATTGTTGTAAGACTGCTCTACAGATGCAGCTGACACAATTATGTCATGAGGTTTATCCTCTGGAGAAATCAAGTTTTCATGAAGAAAGACACTGCACAGCTGCAAATAAAAGAAAGCAGAGACCTGATCAAAGAGATATATATTTATTTGTTTAGTACAAAGTGCTTAGTGCATGGAGGAGAAATAAAAATTAAACAAGTCATATTGGTCCTCCTTTTTACTATTTTATTGAGAAAGATTAATATTATTTACAACACATTTACATTGTATTTATTGTTCTGTGTCTTTCTCTTGTCAGTGGCATAGTTTAAAAGGTTGGTGGTGTAAGAGCTCCTCCTCTGGTGACTGTTGCTCTTGAGCACAGAAGTACACTGCAGTGTCTTGAGGCTGCATGTTCTGTCCATTCAGAGTCACTGTGCTACTAAGAGAATAAGAGACTCGACAGGAGATGGACAGACTCTGACCTGGCTGCACAGTCACAGAGGCTGGTTGTGTCAGATGCTCACACTTCACACCTGTGGAAGGGAATATGGTGAATAAAGAGTGAGTCTGACCCAAGCAGTGAGTTATATTCAGTAAAACTCACTGTATCCAACAGCCAGCAGCAGCAGCACAGACACACACTTCATGATTGGATTCAAGCTCTTCTCATGGAGGGACTTCTCTTCCTCTGCTTTTTATATGTGAGCCCCATTTGCATAAAGACAGCACAGTAATAGAGACTGCATGTGACTGCTGTGGTTGATTGTTATCGTCCTTTAGAGCTGAAAATATTGGGTGCTCTTTAAGTAAGACAAAAGAATAACCTGCAGAACCTTAAACAGGACACACATTATTTTAATACTAACTAATGTTTGGACATCTACTGTATTAAAAAGCTGCTGTAATCTGTTAATTCTTTCTGACTGAAGAGTTTTTGGTAAAGTCAAAGTTACTACGAGGCTAAATCAAAGCTGCCTTCAACTTAATGTGTCTAAAATTGTTGCTCATCTGAAGATTCACATATTTTTGTGTCAGAAGAATAGTTACAAATTGTTAAAAAATTTAAGAAGCTTGGCATTATTTTAGACTCAAATTTACAAATCTGTAAAAAAGTTTAAATGAATCTGGATGATGTCAGATTTATCAGTAACTCAATGTTCTCGGTGAGACTTTTGCATTGACCCCTCCCACTAAAACACACCAGACTCCACAGAATCAACAGAAGAAGAAAACTAATAGTTGTTTGATAATATGATCAGCATTAGTTATTGTCACACACATATGATGTTCAGATGCAGCTGAAACAATTGTGTGACAAAGTTTAACCAAGTTGAACAGCTGCTGAGATCTCAAGAAATTGGATATTTATTTATTTTTCGGCTGTATGACATTTTCTGTGTTTTTTTTTTTACATGAACAAATAATAAAATCTTGAATGGCAGTATGCAATATAATTGGTGAAGTAAAAATGGTGAGTGGTGTAAGAGCTCCTCCTCTGGTGGATTCATTTTTAAACACCCTGAAGAGTTTTTGTACAGCTCTAGACATGTTTTGTGTGACTGTGGCTCTCGAGCACAGAAGTACACTGCAGTGTCTTGAGGCTGCATGTTCTGTCCATTCAGAGTCACTGTGCTGCTGGAAGTGTCTAAATCAATACTAAACTGATTCTTTAGTGACTCTTTGTAGTTAGAGCCTCCAGTATATTTGTATCCAATCCACTCCAGGCCTTTCCCAGCAGGCTGTCTGATCCAGTGTGTAGCATAGCTACTAAGAGAATAAGAGACTCGACAGGAGATGGACAGACTCTGACCTGGCTGCACAGTCACAGAGGCTGGCTGTGTCAACTGCTCACACTTCACACCTGTGGAAATACATGTGTTAAATATATGGTTAAATAACAGTGGGTCTTCAGTGAAAAGCAGATAAACTCACAGAGCAGACAGAGAGCAGCTAACAACAGATGAAGTGTATTCATCATCCTGACACTGCAGATGTGAACTCTGAGGGTCCACACAATGAGCCTGACACAAGTATACAGGCCACAGTGAGGATTTGCATCTCCATATCAGGGCTTCATGTTCAGGAAGGCTCATGCAAATTAAAGATTTGAGTAAAAGAGGTTCTGACTTTTATTATAATTAATGATGAACTTAATATTTTACTGTAAATGTTGTACAACTTGCTGACTGTGTGTTTTTGTTTCAGCAATTGACATCAATAAAATAAAACCCTCATTTGCTCTAAGTATATTATAGGCCTATTGCTCCAGCTCCTGAACACACACAGTGTGTTTAACAGTTTATATTATTTCTTACAAACTCTTAACACCGTAATATAAATGAAACTAAATATTAAATGTGTCCTGCCTCTTATGTCTGTAATAATAAATATTTTCCTGACTGCTAAACAAAAACAGACTTTATTATAAATCCTGTTAATATGATTTATTTTTAAAGCTTTATGTGCATAATTTATTTTGGTAACCCAAATCCTTTTTCTTATTCATTAAGTAAATTTAAATGGATGAAATAAATAATGTAGAAGCTTTTAGTGTCAGTAACTATTGTCAGCCATAAAATAAAACAATAATGGTCAAATATTTACAGAACATTTTTAATGAACACATAAACTTGTGATTGTATGAGATCTACTGTTTGTGTCGACTGTTCATGGGCAAAAGTAAATAGAGGATGTCATTTTTGTACAGCTCTGTTACTGTTGTGTCTCATTGTGTCCCTGGCACAGTAATACACTGCTGTGTCCTCAGGTCTCAGACTGCTCATCTGCAGATACACCTCCTTTCTGCTGTTGTCTCTGGAGACTGTGAAACGCCCTTTAACTGACTCAGAGTAGTAGATGCTTACACTGCCATCACTGATGTAAGAGATCCACTCCAGTCCTTTTCCACTCTCCTGTCTGATCCAAGCAGTAGCATAATCACTGCTGAAGCCTGAATATGTGCAGGTCAGTGTGTGGGACTGTCCAGGCCTTTTAACCACTGCTTCAGACTGAATCAGCTTTTGGCCACGAGCTCCTAAAAATATTGAATCATCATTAGTTTAGATAGATCACACAGTTTAAGAAAATAATGGTGTTGGTCTCACCTGACCAGCTGACCGACAGGACAAGACAAACAACCCAATATTGAAGAATGATCATTGTTGTGTTACTCTTAGTCATTTAAACTTTGTCTTTAACTCTCCAATATTTATAAAGAAAGGAGAGGCTTGGCTTTTGCATTGACCCCTCCCACTAAAACACACCAGACTCCACTTATGGCCTGTCTTAACATTTTTATTGTTGTATGACTGCTCTTCAGATGCAGCTGACAAAATTATGTCATGAGGTTTATCCTATAGAGAAGTCAAGTTTTTATGAAGAAAGACACTGCACAGCTGTAAATAAAAGAAAGCAGAGACCTGATCAAAGAGATATATATTTATTTGTTTATTACAAAGTGCTTAGTTAATGGAGGAGAAATAAAAATTAAACAAGTCATATTTATCCTCCTTTTTTACTATTTTATTGAGAAAGATTAATATTATTTACAACACATTTACATTGTATTTATAGTTCTGTGTCTTTCTCTTGTCAGTGGCATAGTTTAAAAGGTTGGTGGTGTAAAAGCTCATCCTCTGGTGACTGTTGCTCTTGAGCACAGAAGTACACTGCAGTGTCTTGAGGCTGCATGTTCTGTCCATTCAGAGTCACTGTGCTACTAAGAGAATAAGAGGCTCGACAGGAGATGGACAGACTCTGACCTGGCTGCACAGTCACAGAGGCTGGCTGTGTCAGCTGCTCACACTTCACACCTGTGGAAATAAATGTGTTAAATATATGGTTAAATAACAGTGGGTCTTCAGTGAAAAGCAGATAAACTCACAGAGCAGACAGAGAGCAGCTAACAACAGATGAAGTGTATTCATCATCCTGACACTGCAGATGTGAACTCTGAGGGTCCACACAATGAGCCTGACACAAGTATACAGGCCACAGTGAGGATTTGCATCTCCATATCAGGCCTTCATCTTCAGGAAGGCTCATGCAAATTAAAGATTTGAGTAAAAGAGGATCTGGCTTTTCATTGTTGATGAAAAACAGACTTTATTTTAAATCCTATTAATATGATTTATTTTTAAAGCTATATGTGCATTCTTTTATTTTTATTTTTTTTTGGTAACACAGATCCTTTTTCTTATTCATTGAGTAAAGTTTAATGGATAAAATAAATAATGTAGAAGCTTTTAGTGTCAGTAACTATTGTCAGCCATAAACAAACTGATATTGGTCAAATGTTTACAGAACATTTTGAAATGAACACATAAACTTGTGATTGTATGAGATCTACTGTTTGTGTCGACTGTTCATGGGCAAAAGTAAATAGAGGAAGTCGTTTTTGTACAGCTCTGTTGCTGTTGTGTCTCATTGTGTCCCTGGCACAGTAATACACTGCTGTGTCCTCAGGTCTCAGACTGCTCATCTGCAGATACACCTCCTTTCTGCTGTTGTCTCTGGAGACTGTGAAACGTCCTTTAACTGACTCAGAGTAGTAGATGTAGCTACTGCCATCACTGATGTAAGAGATCCACTCCAGTCCTTTTCCACTCTCCTGTCTGATCCAAGCAGTGTCATAATCACTGCTGAAGCCTGAATATGTGCAGGTCAGTGTGTGGGACTGTCCAGGCCTTTTAACCACTGCTTCAGACTGAATCAGCTTTTGGCCGCGAGCTCCTAAAAATATTGAATCATCATTAGTTTAGATAGATCACACAGTTTAAGAAAATAATGGTGTTGGTCTCACCTGACCAGCTGACCGACAGGACAAGACAAACAACCCAATATTGAAGACGGAGCATTGTTGTGTTACTCTTAGTCATTTAAACTTTGTCTTTAACTCTCTTGTATTTATAAAGAAAGGAGAGGCTAGGCTTTTGCATTGACCCCTCCCACTAAAACACACCAGACTCCACAGAAGAAGCCTGTGAATAATAATAACTTCTTTGCCTTATGGCCTGCCTAAACATTTTTATTGTTGTATGACTGCTCTTCAGATGCAGCTGACACAATTATGTCATGTGGTTAATCCTCTAGAGAAGTCAAGTTTTTATGAAGAAAGACACTAAACAGCTGCAAATGAAAGAAAGCAGAGACCTGATCAATATATATATATATATATATATATATATATATATATATATATATATATATATATATATATATATATATATATATATATATATATTTATATGTTTATTACAAAGTGCTTAGAGCATGGAGGAGAAATCATGTTTAAACAAATCAAGTGATCCTCCTTCTTTACTCTTTTAGTGAGAAAGATTAATATTATTTACAACACATTTACATTGTATTTTTTGTTCTGTGTCTTTCTTTTTTCAGTGGCATAGTTTAAATAGTTGGTGGTGTAAGAGCTCCTCCTCTGGTGGATTTATTTTTTACACCCTGAAGAGTTTTGGTACAGCTCTAGACATGTTTTTTGTGACTGTGTATATCGAGCACAGAAGTACACTGCAGTGTCTTGAGGCTGCATGTTCTGTCCATTCAGAGTCACTGTGTTGCTGGAGGAGTCTGCATCTATACTAAACTGACTCTTTAGTGACTCTTTGTAGTAAGCGCCTCCAGTAGATTTGTATCCAATCCACTCCAGTGCTTTCCCAGCAGGCTGTCTGATCCAGGCTGTGTAGTAGTCACTAACAGAATAAGAGACTCGACAGGAGATGGACAGACTCTGACCTGGCTGCACAGTCACAGAGGCTGGTTGTGTCAATTGCTCACACTTCACACCTGTGGAAATAAATGTGTTAAATATATGGTTAAATAACAGTGGGTCTTCAGTGAAAAATAGATAAACTCACAGAGCAGACAGAGAGCAGCTAACAACAGATGAAGTGTATTCATCATCCTGACACTGCAGATGTGAACTCTGAGGGTCCACACAATGAGCCTGACACAAGTATACAGGCCACAGTGAGGATTTGCATCTCCATATCAGGCCTTCATCTTCAGGAAGGCTCATGCAAATTAAAGATATAAGTAAAAGAGACATTTCCTACAAGACCTGTCTGAGCATAATTATACTGCTTTTTAGATGCAGCTGAAACAATTATGTAACAATGTCCAACCAATGGAGAATTTAAGTTTAAAGTCTTCTCAAGAAATTGGATATTTGTTTGATATTTGACTATATCATATTTTGTGTGTTTTTTTACTTGTTCCTGAAAAAAATCTTTTATGGCAGTATGTAATGTAATTGAGTAAATCAGATTCAGGATCAAGTGTCTTTATTCATATCTGTAAATTGGTTTTGCAGTACAAGAGAAAAGTAGCTTTCTCATACACACATTACATAAAAACAGGAATAAATAATAGAAACAATGTCTGGAAACAAACTATTTCTACAAGGTGCCTAGTTTTAATTGTCCTTAGTTGCATAGATTCTTATTAAAATAATTATACCTGAGCAAAGAAAACTGTTTTTGTACCTATTTGTCTGTGTGAGCTGTGTGGGCTCTTTTTGCTTTAGCTGAGAGCTGAAAGTTTCAACTGAGGAGCTCTTACAAAACCAAAAGGTTGGTGGTGTATATATGAACTATTTGCATAAAGATACAGCTGTAATAATGCTGCGTGTCTGGATGCTGTTTACTTGTTACTTCATAACTTGGTTTTGGAAACATTTGTTTCATGTTTATGTTCTGTTCTTGGTCCCTCTGTCATAATATAACAATTCTTTCTGGCATCAATTATGAGAAAGTATTATCATTAAAGATTATTTTATATATAAGATATACTGTGTAAAAAAACTGTGAAAGAAAAACATTTGTATTGTTGCTAATCTGATGTTTTCTCACATTTTAACATTTTCTAATTCTATTTAAAACAATGCTAAATTGTTGAACATAGCTCCTCACCAATAAACTGAGATTTCCTTCAAAAGACAGAGAAATATTGTCCATGGCTCTCCAAACTCTGTCAGGAAGCAGCTTAGTTTTTTTGTATTACCACCAGTTACAATAGTTCAGTTTAATCTTACTTCAAAGTAAAAGAAAAATATGTTTGCATCAATTAACAAGTGATAAATTTGTTCTTACAAAAAGTACCAACTATAGTATGTTGAACTAAAAAAAAGAAAAACATATTGTCTGTGGGTGTACAAATCTTTCCCTGATTTGCTGTTGTCCTCTAACTTCATCACATCCCTCTCATCTTCACTGTCCATCTGCCTTTTATGGAAATTAGCAAAGCATCACACATCCACAAGACACTACATGCAGAATTACTGTGCATGCAACGTTATGGCATCTGCTGGCATTTTTTACTTCGGTGAGAAGAGGCCAGTGGTTACCAGGGCCAAACCTGATCTCAGGGGGAGGCCTGGACACTGCTCTACGTTTCACTGGAGCTGGAGTGCCACTTGGTCTTCCTTTTGTGGGTGTCTTGACAGAACCTGCATTTATTAGTGCTCAAAGTACAGATGCCTTGAAATGAAGGAGATCCCTCTTGTCCAACCCAGACCTTCTGTAAAGGTGTTAGGCTTTCACAGTAGTCACATCTACATTTATTAATGAGATCCACTTCTTCTATATTCTGATTGTACAGCTGAACTAAAAATAGCCTTTGGTGTTGAGTTTTTATTTTCTTTCTTTCCTTCTCCGGGCTAAATCTGAACGGGACGGTTCGGCGCAAGAGGAAGCCTTGTATCACTGAACTATCAAACCAGCTTGTGACATTGATGATCATTGCTGACATCAGTTTTAAATGTGCTCCCTGTAGTCTGTTGATTCTGCATGTTCCAGGGGCATATATACCTTGTTGTTGCAATGTCTGAATGAGTGGAATGGTGCAAAAGAAATGATCAAAAAACACCTTTTACTGTATGTCATCACAGAGACGCATGACAACATCTGCAACCATTCTCATTTCACTGACCTGACCACGCCCTGCTAAGCCCTGATACACAACCTGTACATGACTCCAGAGGTCCCTGCTCTCACCCACACTTTCACACTCCAGGGTTTGTGTTTTTGGGGGATGTACTGCTTGAGAGACAACCGGCCCTTGATGAATGGGAATTGATTCCTTGGGAATGATCTGTTCATTAACAGATTGAAATTGTTCAGGATGGCAGAGGTGTATTCACATTGTGTACTTCAGTAGAAGTACAGACACCTGTACAGTTGTCTGTGGTCTGGCTTGTAAAAATATTTGCCCTGGGAGATTTAATCGAGGGAAGAGAGAGATTATTACTGTCTCAATGCTGAGTTTGGACCATTATTACATTTTTTTAAAAGGACTTGTTCCACAATGTAAAAGTAAACTGTAAAATATTATTGTATTATAATTAATTATGGAGTTAAATGAGTATTGTTTGATATTATGTCAACTCAACTGACAGGCCTCCAATGTTATATAGCTCTGCTCTACAGTGTGACCCTTTAGTTTTTGACTAAAATAAAAATATAAAACATCAGATCTGTGTGGTGCTGCATCAACACTACATCTATATGCATTTCAACATTTTCATCTATATGCACTTTTTTTCTCCTCAGTGCTTCAGACATTTCTAATACTTGTGAATGAGTTTGGTTGTTCCTTGTGTCTGGTTTGTGGACCCAGTGAGCAGGTCAAGTGAGGACCTGTGGGTGGGGGTCTGGCACACATTCAAACCCTCAAGGTGCACAAAACAAACACATAGCTTGAACTCATGAGACACTGACAGCACTCAAGCCAAATAAAGACAGAGCAGAGCTGCAAATACAACAATAATGTGTTTGTATCACAGCATTTTGTTCTCTCATTACATCAGCACAAATGTGGCATAGAAACCAATGTGCTTCTGGAATGTCTTTGTCACCCTCTTGTGGACAAAATAAATAAGGAACCAAATATGGTCTGCAGAGATAACCTGAAATAACCTTGGGAATTAACATCCAGTTGTGTATCTGAATTTTAGGTGAGACTACTTCTCAGTTTGATAGGGATTGCCTGGTTTTAAGGCTTTTTCTCCCATGTCTCAAAAAACATCTGTTCATTCATTTTTTTTTTCACCCGTGAGGGGTTGCGGGTGACTAGAGCCTATCCCAGGAGTTTTGGACCTTAGGCAGGGTACATTGAGTCAGATTGAAAATATATCTGTAAAAAAACAAATATTCTGAAGAGTCTGTGTCCTCAGTTACACCAGTTCACCTGACTGAAATACCAAAGCAAACTTGTAAATGTCCCGGCTGGTATGTTTGGAAATATTTAAAAAATGTCCACGTACAACAATAGTTTCTAATTTATTTATTGCCTTTTTTTACAGATGCACATAGGAACAGTATCAAATGTTTACAATACAGAAGGAAACCAATTTTAAACTGGCCATGACCTCTGACAGTCAGCATCATTTGGTCTAAGAAAGAAATAAGAAGAGTTGGGTCAGACTGTTTCAAGGCTATGAAGGGTGTATGCCAAAATTGTAAAATTTCAAAGCTGCCATGTGGTATCTCACCTTAACCAGAGTGGCACACACACTGTAGACTGTAGAGATGAGAAAACAAAGAAGGAATGTGCAAGCCATATACCAACTCTCCACCCCTGTGTCCTCATTCAGGTCCGAATGAATAATATAGTCGAATAAGTTACAGTCTTCTAAGTTTTCTGAAAACAAACAAAGTTAAAATATTAATGTCTAAAGTTAAACAGTGCATAAGATAGTTTAGAATTGTTTAATTGGCACCTTTTTGCAACACATTGACGTCCAGTGTAGTAGTTGCATGGATGACTCGGCAGGTATGGATAGCACCAGGTAACATGTTGGTAGGAGACAAATGAAGGCGGCTTTGGATGATGAATTTTCCATCTGGGCCCCGGTGGGCTTTACTGGTGTTATACTCCTGGAGTTCAGTGGAGTTATCAAGAAACCACGAAATATTAATGGGCGCTGGACTGAAACCAAACACCAGGCACACTAGTTCTTTTCACGCGAACAACATGGCGGAAGGCTGGGTTGGGGTTACAGATGCTATAGAAAGAACATTTTTAAAGATATTTTTAATAAAGCGATGGTAGAACATTATGGTGAGGTTAGTTACGCTCTTACCAAAAACATTCCTTATTGTACTTTTGAAAGGTGCTACTGAAGACTCATGTCTCACGGCACAAGAATAGGTGGATTCGTCCTCTGCAGTGGAGGATATGTTCAGTCTGCTGCTCATCAAATAAGTGATGCCCACATTGTCTTTCCAAAGAGGACTGTTGATGTGGCTGGAAGATGGCATTTTGACGCCATTCTTCTCCCAGTAAAGTATGATGTCAGGAGGGTAAAACCAGAAATAAGGCAGACAAGTGTGGCAGTGTCTGATAGCTCAGAGAGGAAGGCTGGATTAACTGTACTGTTGGTGGATGTAGGTCTTGAAAAACAACAAAAAAAAAATATTAAAATTTGACAACAGTAATGAGGAAGGTGTATGTTGAACTTCTATACCTCTGGTTTTGTGAGCTTTGTCCTTGTAGCTCTGGTTGGAACATATGTGTCTTGCCTCACAGGACACTTGTTTAAAGGCATTCCAATCCTCTGCTGACAAACTAAAGGAGCTCTGCATTGTTTCTGTCCCATTACTGTGTTGCACGGGGGCCTCTGTTTGAACATCTTGAGCCTGAATATTTTCATCTAGTCTCCAAGTCACAGTGAAATCTTGAAGATGAGGACCAACCAGAAGGCAGGTGACCGTTAACTTGTGTTCCTTGTTTTGAAGCTGTTGAAGCGGTGGCCCTTGAACATGAATGCTAACAATCTTAGATGCTGGTGGAGTTACTAAAAGAACAAGAAATGAAATAATGATACTCAAGATACATACCATAATCTCAAAGATAAACTGTTGTGTTTTAAAAGGAGTTGACATGTTACCTGAACACACACTGATGTCCTCTTTGATCATTTTATTCAGAGACTTGTCAGACACTTCACAGGTGAAGACCTTCCCAGTTTTCCACTCTGTTTGAACCACTTGTAGCTGACTGGTCACAACTACACGTCCAGCTGCATTCATGCTGATGGATCCAGTTGATTCAGAGCGTTTCTGAGATCCAGAAAGCCATTCAATTTGAGGGTTAAATCCCCAAGCTGTGCATGAGAGAGTCTGTGGTCCTGACTCTTTACTGGAGGCCAAAATGAGCTGCATTGAAGGCTCCACTAAACAAGACACCAGTGTTAGTAACACTAACAACACCCTGTCACTGTGAACATGAGAAGATATTCTTACCAAAGATATTCTCAGTGGAGTTTGATGTAAAGGAGTTGGAGAAGCCTTGGCTCACTTTGCAGGTGAAACTTTTATGTTTGTTCCAGTCGTTTTTAGACACAGGAAATCGTGTGCTGATTGAATGGAGGCCTGAGTCTTTACCAATATGGACAAACTGTTTGGGGGAAATATCCAAACCGTTTGACTGAAGGGTGACACAGAGGTCGGATGAAAACAGTTTTGTGATGTCACACTCCAGCACAGTGCTGTCTCCCTTCAGCAAATCTGAGAGAGATCTTCTGATGGTCACCACAGGAGGTGTAACTTTAGGTCCTGGAAGATAAGAAAAGCTAAAAGTTACAGTGTGTCATCTTTTTTTACATTGTTTTTTTTTTTAAACTATAATGTTGTCCGCTCACCTGCAACACTGACAGTCTTCTCTGTATCTGGGAAGCATGCATGTTTTGCTCTGCAGGTCACATGCTTCAGTGTTTTCCAATGATTTGAGGAAAGTGTCAGCTCACTGATGATGTGAGTTGTGTTCACAGACACTGTGTTACTTTGTGCTCTACTGCCATCCATCAACCAGGTCACTTCAGCCTCAAAACAGTGCGGACCGTACATAAGAGGCTTTTACTTCAGAGTTTGCCATCATCACTGTCCGAATGATGGACTTTCCACAGAAATTAAAGGAGGTGCCTTTAAATGTCCTGGGACTGAAGAACACAAACATTTTTTATAGTGTATAAAGCTATTGTTACATTTTCATGTTAGCGTCTGGCCACAGCAAGAAAGTTGTATTTTTTTATATATTGTTCTTTACAGTTGCCCAGACAGGACAGACTAGACAAAGCTTTTACTAACAAGCTTTGTGTAGTTGTTTAATAAAGGCCACCAGGCATGTTTAAAGTTTACAGTAATGTCATAGGAACAGCATTTAATAAGTGCTATTCTTCAACTTAACCACTAGATGGTACTAAACTGCACATATGTGTAATGATCTTCAAAATTCACTTGAAGAAGAAGAAAAAAAATCAAACACCAATATTTGCCATTTAACAGATGGATTAAGATCTGACTTTGTTTACCTGAACACACACTAATGTCCTCTTTGATCATTTTATTCAGAGACTTGTCAGACACTTCACAGGTGAAGACCTTCCCAGTTTTCCACTCTGTTTGAGCCACTTGTAGCTGACTGGTCACAACTACACGTCCAGCTGCATTCATGCTGATGGATCCAGTTGATTCAGAGCGTTTCTGAGATCCAGAAAGCCATTCAATTTGAGGGTTAAATCCCCAAGCTGTGCATGAGAGAGTCTGTGGTCCTGACTCTTTACTGGGGGCCAAAATGAGCTGCATTGAAGGCTCCACTAAACAAGACACCAGTGTTAGTAACACTAACAACGCCCTGTCACTGTGAACATGAGAAGATATTCTTACCAAAGATATTCCCAGTGGAGTTTGATGTAAAGGAGTTGGAGAAGCCTTGGCTCACTTTGCAGGTGAAACTTTTATGTTTGTTCCAGTCGTTTTTAGACACAGGAAATCGTGTGCTGATTGAATGGAGGCCTGAGTCTTTACCAATATGGACAAACTGTTTAGGGGAAATATCCAAACCGTTTGACTGAAGGGTGACATAGAGATCAGACGAGGACAGTTTTGTGATGTCACACTCCAGCACAGTGCTGTCTCCCTTCAGCAAATCTGAGAGAGATCTTCTGATGGTCACCACAGGAGGTGTAACTTTAGGTCCTGGAAGATAAGGATGATAAACAAACTGGGAATCCTGTGTTCAATTCTTTATAAACTTTCTTAAATTTTTAGTCATCTTACCTGATATTTCTACAGTTTTCTCTACGGGAGAGAAACAAGGATGTTCAGCTCTGCATGTTAAAAATGACATTTGCTTCCACTTTCCAGATTGCACTGTTAGATTGCTGAGTATATGAGTTGCGTTTAAGGGTCCTATTGTTATTTGATCTGCAGAGGAGTTTGCCGTCCATGAGCCAAGTCACTGTGGCTCCTGTGATGCTGTGCACAATGCAGCTGGCTTTGACCTGAGAGGTTGCTGTCACCACTGTTTGGAAGCTGGGAATATCCAAATGAACAGAAGGGGGAGTACTTGCAATAACTGCCAGAGAGAAAATAAGAAGAGCAGGTAATACATTTCATAGGCACTGCATTATTCTGACTTGTTTTGCAATCTTCACAATTACACACCACTCTTACATTTACAAATACTAATGGATTTTTTGTACTCCGTGTTCTGGTGAAAGGAAGTGCATGTAAAACTGGAGCCATTTTGCCAGTCGTTCATGTCTGGCTCTATCTCACTGCTCAGACTGAAAGTAGTCCCGTAGTCCCTGTGCTCTTCAGCTTCCTCTCGGTTGGTGCTGTGTCCAGAGGGCTTCCTTGGTTCTTGGTCCAGCTCAGGTTAATAAGTTCATCTGGATAGAAGCCGCCTAACGTGCACGTAAGCTTGACCGGTGAAGCTGGAAACTCTCCTTCCCAAGTGGGGTATAATGTGATGTTTGGGGAAACAATCCTCAACTCTATAAGTAAAACATTGATTATTTCATCTTTATTACGTTCACGTCAAACATAGACTGAGTTTATACATACCTGTGGATTTGAAATATTGTCAAGTTCTAAGTGTAATACCCACTATATCCACTAGATGACAGAGTTTGGCTGTGTTAAAACCAGGTGGAGTGAGGGTTGGAGGAAGTGCATTGTGCAGATGTTTCAGCGTGGCAGGGCAGAGAGGTCACAGCAAGCAGCAAGTGAAGCATTGAGTAACAACCAGGTCCAAAAAGGGACACAAATGCAGAAGTGAAACATGCAGAAGAGCAGCAGTGCGTGGCGGACACCAGGTGCGAGGGGTGCTTGTGCCGTTAAGGGTATCACAATCCAAATTTACATATCTCAGATGATTTTGAATTTGCTATAATAAGTCAACATTTCTTGTCACTTCTCAAAGTTTTGGTTCTGGATTAGATCACAAGTGGAGTAACACCCTCACACTTTGATCCCTCAAAATTTGCCTTCTGCACTAGACTGAGTAAGTGATCACAGGTGCAGAGGTGCCACGACACCAACCAGTAAACTCAGATCAAATGTGAGTAAAGTACATTCAACAAGAAACAACAAATATCAGCAAGTCATAAGTCTTACCTCAACAAAAACCTTTATTCAAAAAACATTTTGGTCATTAAAATGATCATTACTTACAGATTATTTATGACATAGCATGTGATAAGTATGTATTTAGCTTTATTCCAGAAAGTTCCTTCATTCATTTGACCTGAAAAGACAAAAGAAAAAAAAGATGTAATAATCAGGATGTATAATGTGCAACAAACAAAAACAATGTGAATTATTCTATTTTTTTTTTTATATTTTTTTATGTATGACTGCACAATTATTTAAATGATCAACATAACATTAACATTTTTGCAATGAATTACAAATTTATATTGTAATGTAATCTAAACAACACTCAGTCGATATAATGGTTGTCTTTTAGAACTAAATATTGGTGAATAAATTATTGGCGTAACCTAAAATGAAAACAGTTTAAAACTAATCATGATGTGACATTATACATATTATGGTGTAAGTTATTATTTTCTTTAAATGCTGTTTAAAAAGTCTTTAACCACTGGCTGTCTAAAGCAGAAGCTCATTCAAAGTACAATGTAATATTCTTTGACTTTTATAATTGACAATGTTAAACTATTAAACAAAAATATAACAACAAATTGGTTTGTCTTGTTTTTAAGCAAAATATATTTGGTGGCTTTACTGTAAGCAATGTTCAAAATCTAGAAAGTTCCTTTAGAGAGTAATCGTTCTCCTTTATTTGAAAAACCCAACTGCACTAAAGTCAAAGACAGACATTTCAAGAATCAAAATAATAACTGGTGTATATCCTGTTGGAGAATTCTGAAACAAATGTTCAATCTGAAACTGGAAACAATTGATCTTCTCTTCTATAATTGTCAACATGCTCGTCTATTCTGCTCTGATATTCATAGCTGGGTTTTGCTTAAAAATTCAAATATTTCTTCCTTTAATTCTCCAGATGTTTTCTATTTTATGGACAATCTGGATTCAAATGCTTCTGATCTTGTATCATTATGAGCAAAGTTTACATTTATACTTGTAAATGGAAAGTCTCTGTCATTAAGTGAGTTTTGGAACACTGCCAATTAAATTTAAGAAACTAAAATGTCTATATAATATGAACAAAACATCCAGAACTATTTATGAAAAAGTAAATCCTATTTTAAAAGCTTTGCTTTTTCTTTTTTCAGTTGTGTTCTTTTTTTCATTCTCATAACCTGAATTAACATTTGTCTCATTTCTGCAGTTTTAAATTAACTAATGTTGTATTGTACAGTTTTTTGTGTACTGTACATGTCTGTTGTGATTTTGTATAACTTTGTGATTCATACATGATAGTTTGTCTTTTCACCTTTAACTACACTGCTTTATCTACAATGACCTTTTTACCAGTTCAATTTTAACGTGTAAAACCTGGTAAAACTTGAATGCAGGCCTTAATATTTAATAAAAATAAAATATAAAACCATAAATATGTAGTCTTCATGCAGTGCAGCTGTAGTGTACCTTGAACACAGTGGTTCCAACACAGAAGAGCAGAGTGATGAGGAAAAGGATGATGGTAATGGGTTCATTGCAGTTCACACTAAATTATTGATGTATGTAGCAGAGATTTTGTCCAGAAATAAAGTATTGTAACAGAATGAACAGTATTCAAGACATAAAGTGAAGGGGACAAACAACAACATTATACAACAACATAGTTGCTAAATATATTTATTTATTTTTTCTTTTATGTAAATATGCAAAACAAAATATGAAATGACAAGAGACACAGACACATGAAGAGCAGAACAGACAGTGAGACAATGACGTCTACTGGCTCGTGCACATGCTAGGGAGGTTCATGTTGAGGTTGACCATGTTGGTCTGCTCAGATGAGTGGTACGCAATGGACCTGATGATGGTACTGTTTTGGTCAATAGACTCATGGTAAATCTGACAGCTATACTCTCTGTTGAATTTTCCCACTCAATGAGAGGAATCGTCAGTTGGCTATAGGCATAATAGGAGCCATTGCTTTGAATACTGTTTGTGGTACTGAACTTGTTTGTTGGCCCATTATCAACTTGCCAACGCACATAGATCTCCTGAGGAAGAAGTCTTTCACATAGCAAGTCAGGGTCACCATCTTTTCACTAGTTTGTTTTAAAGGGTGGCAGCATAAACACTGATGGGACGCTCGGATTTGGTTCTGCGGAAATGAAAGGAGGATTAGACTTTTACAGTGAATCACTAAAGCAAAGACTACTTATAGCTGTAAAATAAAACACATACTATTAAAATGACCATTCATTAGGATTTCTGGACTTAATGGAACCAAAAAAATCCTAATCTCTGGTACTTCTAATTGTTCATTGGAGTAGTTAAGCCTATACAGTTTAAACTGCTGCTTTTGACAGTGTGAGAATAATGTAAAAAGATTTAAACTATTGAATCAATTCAAATGATACATGTTTCCTATAAAGACACAAATTAAAATTTTAAGTGTAAAAAAATAAAAATAGAGACTTACCCTTCTTTCTTTGATAAGTCTTTTGGAGTGGATTCAGTAAATCATCATGATACATTTCGCAGGTGCGTGTTATCCCGCTGTTCCATTCATCATCGTGATGTCAAGTGGAAGGGTGAACAACGAATTTTTGTTCTTATTTCGGTCTGTGCCATTGACCAGTTCAGCGTTGTTTCGTCCCTCCAGAAGAACTTTCACATTTTGGGGATTTGTATTGACAGTGACTTTACACACCAGTTTTCCTTTGCGTAATAAAAGCATGTGCTCTACAGAGGGGGGGATAATTTCCATCTGCACATCAACATCAGATCCAGAACCTATTAAAGAAGAATTAAAATTAAACAAATAATGAGGAATTGTTGAGCACAGCTACAGAGAGAAGTGACTGTTGAAACTTGTCAAGGCTTGTCTGAGAGGAATGTAGGTATGAAATTTACTGATTGAACGTTTTCACCACTTCCCAAGTTAAATATGCACATGACATGAGTGTCTTGCATGTTTTCAGATGATAGAGTGAGGAAACTTGCAGCAGTGTACAGTGTCCGTTCTTGTCCTTTCTGTCCTTGGAGGGTGTGGTGATCTCACTGGTTTTGTCAGTAATTTCTTCATTGTTTTTCAGCCATTTAAACTCATAAACATTGGGCGTGAAATCGTTGGCAAGACAGGAAAACGTAATCTTTTCATTGTCTTCAAAGGTCAAGATCTTAAGACTTGGCCTTATATAGACCACCTCTGAAAAACAGAGAAAGAACATACACACATATATAATTGCAGAAGCAGGGAATCAATCATATATATGCAGAAGTGAATATTTTGTCACTGAATTCAAGTGAATACATCCTATCAATGATGTAACATGCTACAAAAGTAATGTCTAAAGTAACTCTCAGTGAAGCTGGTTTTAATATGATATTCAATAACGCAGAGCTTCAATTCATCATTCTGCATATACATTGAGAGCCAAGCAAGCCAACGTTGAGCGATAAAAATAATAAGGCAATGTGAGTGGAGACAGACAAGTAGACAAACAAGAAATAGAATTACACTGGACTTAAACAAGAAAAGCACATTTCATTTTAGTCAGATTTAAAATAAAATGGTTTTCACTTTGATTTACAACAAGTTTTTAGCCCTTCCACTCCACCTGTTCTTCAATTCAACTGAATTTAATTTGGTCTTTATCACAGACACAAAATATAAAAGGTCCAAAGAGAGTAGCTTCAGACAATTACACACACTACTGGTGCTATGTCATGATTGTGTTTCTTATTTTACCAACTCATAGTTGAATTTTGTTTTGTTACTTGGATGGATTTATGTTGCTACGGCATTTAAACTAGTTAACAATTATAGATGACTATATTGTTTATTGATAGTATTATAAAAAGCATACTTGACAAAAATGAAATAGGTCTTTCTAATTAATGCTAAATGTTAGAAAAGTTGACTTTTAACAATAGTTTAAGCATTAATAGTGTAACACATAATTATAAACTTAAATCTAATGAAAGAAATTTTGAAGTCTTACTTGGCTTGATCAACTGAACTTCTTTTGATCCTGCAGCGTGATCGACTTTGCATTTGAACGTCTTCCGTGCGTTCCATTCCTGTCTCTTCACTTGGAGCTGACTGACCCCTGAATAGACGTTGTCTTTCAGTACAGGAGGGTACTGGATGGAGTCGGTCAAGGTGTTGTCATCCAGGCTCCAGGCAAAGCTCACTGCAGAGGGAGAAAAGCCTGTGGCCAGGCAAGCCAAAGTCACCGTGTCCCCTGTCCCAGAGCCACATGGCAACACCGGAAACACTGTCGGTGCAGTGGACGTCGCTGAAAGACCAACAGAGAAAGATATTACCAAAAACTCAATAAAATTTTTTAACACCATTTACAAAAAGATAAATCTGTTGATTTAGAGTGCATGTTGCAAAGAAAAAAGATCTTACAAAACACATTACTAACTGTTGGAGGTCAGTGGTGCAGACTTGATCATTTCACACTTGAAGATTTTAAACCTCATTTAAAGTTTTATTCAGTGATTCAATGGCTATAATACAAGTCTGTAGATTATTGGACGTGTTACTTGGCACTATATGAGCTTCACAGGCATTATTGAATTATTAATATAATTCTAATTATTATTATTATTGCACTTTCTGTGATTTCAATCAGCCAAGTTAATCAGCAAAATGCTTAGATGTTTTTTTGTATTTAGTTGTTATTACATTCTTTATAAAAAATGATAATTGTTGTACCTTTTCCCCCTTTTTTAAAAGCACCATGGTTACACATCGATGACAAATGTAAAAATGCAAAAAGTAACATAAATTTAAAATCTTAAATTAAGATGCATATATTTTGATTTACAAATATATCAATGGTACATGGAAAGTTGCATTTGGAACCAGTGTGAGTGACATTATAAATGTACTCAAAGCTTTATTTGACATATTTCAGAATAAAATCATACGCTGCTGTTGTATATATATAATTTAGAAAGCTCTTACCTGATGTCACAGTGACTGTGGTGCCTTTTCCCCAATAGTCGAAATACCAGTCGTCACAGTTAACAAAGTCAGTCAACACCTCTCACAAAAACTCAATTTTACCATCCGAACAACTGAACTGACCTCAGACATATTCTTTTTGACTGGTTTTGACATTGTTCAAAAAATCAATGACCTATTCTTTTCAGGCTAATCTTTACATGAATGTATTTTATTTATCATAATCATAAATCATGAGATTTCTTACCAGAAGTGACAGTGACCATGGTGCCTTTTCCCCAATAGTCAAAAGCGTAGTCACAGTGGACTAGTTTACCATCAGCACATACAAAAACCTACTCCATTATTTATAAAGATCTATTCAAATATTACAACATACAGCAGTATAGGAATTAAGTGACTATGTTGATAATGTTGTTCTAACTGCCATAAATTTTCATCATATTTTTAGATAAAGCTTTTACGTCCAGTAAATGATCAGTATTCTTACCTGTTGTATTTGTGCCTTTATCCAGAACTCACACACATATATTCACTGCATAATCTTAACACATTTAATATACAAACATTTTAATTATTATGTTTGTGTAAAACCATAAGTTAACAGATGGAGAGGATATTTTACCTGATGTGACAGTCACAGTTGTTCCTTTTCCCCAGTAGTCAAAGTCACAGTGACACATTTCAATCAGTGCAAAAACATTTTAAACACCCTTTATGAATCGGAATATTGTGTTGTCTGTAGGTGCTGTACCACTCATACATGGGGAATAGTGAACAATGTGACTAAGTGAAGAACTATAACTGTATTTAAACAATATAAAAAAGAAAATTCTTGACACAAAATAGTTTATAATAAATCCATCACTTACCAGACGTTACAGTGACTTGGGTCCCTTTACCCCAGTAGTCAAGTAGTAGTCACAGTGACATATTTTAATGGTGCGTCAGTGCAAAAACATTTGAAACGTTCTATCTCAATCGAATATTGTGTTGTCTGTAGGTGCTGTTATGTTGTACCACTATACATGGAAAATAGTGAACAAGGTGACTAAGTGAATAACTATAAGTGTATTTAAACAATATAAAAAAAATAAATCCTGATGTAACATAATTCATGATAAATCCATCACTTACCAGGCGTTACTGTGACTTGGGTCCCTTTACCCCAGTAGTCAAGTAGTAGTCACAGTGCTACAATACAACCTGTCTCTGATACAAATTCCAGTTTTCTTAAAAGTGGTGATAAAACATACATACAGCTTCTCTATATTTACTTTTTCCCTCTAGATATCAATTTCCTTCCTTTGTCAACAGCTAACAGCTGTCAGCGAGAGCTTCCTCTTTTTCCAACGTCATTGTCATCTACAGGATGCATTAAGACTACATATTAAATCATTCATAATATACAGTTGTACAGTGTTAAGCCAGTCACAAATCTTTGCATGTACTTAGAAACAACTATATGGTCACCACAGTATAGAGCAGAGCTGACTGCCATCATCTGTGCAAAGAGGACATGCACGAAATGTCAAATAAAGCTTTATATGGGATAAATTTGCAAGAATTTATCTTGCAGATTTGAAGACAGTCACAAAAAATAGTCACACAATTGCAATTTACCAACACTTTTCCCCACCTGGGTCATATTCCATCTTTCTTCCGCTTATCCAGGGCCAGGGCTCAGCAAGGATTCCCAAACTGTCCTCTGTCCCCAGACTTTCTCTAGCTCTTCCAGAGGGATACTGAGGTGTTCCCAGGACAGCTGAGTGACATAGTCCTTTCAAAGTGTCCTGGTTTGGACTGCTGGACTCCTGGACCTCTTCCCAGGGGGACATGCCCAGAACTCTTCCCCAAAAACACACGACCAAGCTACCTCAGCTGGCTCCTCTTAATGTCTTGTCACTCTGCTGAAATTAATTTCAGCCACTTGCATCTAAGATCTTGTCCTTTCGGGCAGGGAAGATCAACCGGAAAATCCTGAGCCTTTGCCTTGCCACCCTTTTCAGTCTGAGAACCATAGCCTTGTAGCATGTAGGCAGCATGATATCAGTAGTATTATTTGTTTTTATTGGTAGATACAGCTGTGTATCATTGGCATAAAAGTGAAAGTTGACTCCATAACTTCTGATGATTTATCCCAAAGGTGTAACATACAGAGAAAATAGTAGGAGACCAAGCACAGAGCCTTGTGGCACACCAAATTTCACTGGTGCCGTGGAGGAGAAGGATTTATTAAAAGATACGAAATGTGACCTGATATGACCTGACACAGATTTAATTCTAACCAGGCAAGAGCAGAGCAAGAGATACCAAAAACATCTTTAAGTCTGTTAATTGAATTAGAACTGCATGATCAAACGTTATCTTATGCAGTGTTTAGATCTAGCAATAACAGTAGAGCTGATGAGTCCTCGTCCATCTGAAGGTGATTGTCAGTTCACTTTTACTAAATGCATTCCTCTCTTCTGGTGTCCACGACAGGTTTGGGATTACAAGGAGACTTTCCATATCCCAATAGTCAGTTTCTGTGTCCAGGTTTTTTGTAAAGACTTTGGATAGGAAAGGTAAATTGAATCACAACAGAAATTGATTTAGGAGAGCTGTTGCAAAGCTTGTGTAGAGTGGAAGTGGAAATAGACCACAAAGACTCTGTCCTTTCTTGAAAAAGGTTGGAAGAAGTGGGGCTGAAAGTTTCACAAAACAATGGAAATGGAGACAATGGCTAATTTGAGGCATAGGTTGAGATCTGATCAGATTATCTGGTGATGGAGTAACTCAGACAGTCTCTTGGAATTAGAGATGAAAAATGGAGGAAAAATAACAATTACATTTATTTTTATGCCTATAAAAGCCACAGTAGTACCGTGACACCCAAGTATTTTACCTTTTCAAGTAATTTGTTTCATTCAAGTTACTATTGTACTCAATGTCTCACTGGGACATGCCTGGAAATGACGTGACACAAATGGACCTGTGACAAAATCTAACCTGGGTCTCACACATAAGTTCATGTGCTCTTAGGTGAGCCACCAAGTCATGTTTTTGAACAAGATAATCAAAACAAACATACCATAATAAGTATTAATTCACACAATTTGTTTTGTTTATATGATTTAACTCTCACTTTACTGACAGTCACAGTACAAGACACATGTCTTTATTTATAGTATATTAGTATATAATTGTACTAAGGCCAGCTGAGATCTGATGGGCTGAAGTTCACTTGGCCTGCCCCAAACTGTATTTGGAAAACCCACAAGTCAGAACCATATAAATAGACTTCTTTCTTAATCCTTATGAATTTATCTCTTGACTGTGCTCGTGTTTGGGATTTATGTACATATCCCAATAGTGCTTGTGTCCAGTGTGTTAACAGCGAACACTGCCACTCCTGACAACTCATCACAATCGCCCTCTAAAGAGAGCTGTTGCAGATGTGTCTCTGTTGGAAATAGAAGCTCTGTCCTTTCTTGAGTTTGGTGGAAGAAGTCCACATGTATCCCACTGATGAAAATCCACTCTATTTGAGGCATTGAGATCTGATGAAGATTATCTGGTGCTGGAGTAACTGTCAGATCAGTAACTGGGAGTAAATGGAGGAAAAATAACAATTACATATACAAAAGCACAGTAGTGCCGTGACACACATTTATTCTAACACATGTTTGTTCTGTGTTTGTCCAAGTGAAAAGTTCTCACAGGAAGCAGCTGCCAGCAGCAGTAGCACAGCCACAGAGAACATGACTGATGTGGGACGTGGACTCCTCTGTCTCTCACTCACACTGCACTTCTTTATAACTCACTGACATTTGCATTTTTCATAAAAATGAATGAAGACAGTTTTTCATTTAGAATTTTTGGGGTGTATTCAAGTGAATAAGTTAATGCCCTAAATAACATATTTTACAGTTGGATAATTTATGGTTAATATTCATTTTTATTGTATTTTTGTACATCCCAATGCATAATTATCTAACTTCTTACACAAATTGATACACATTGAGTTTGTCAAATATGAACTTTAGTCATTTGTATTTAGTCTGAATGTGAAAAAATATATTTTAAAAAAGTGAGTAATTAGTTAATGTTTAGGAAATATGTATGTAACTCTAAAACATTGGGCCATTGACAGAAATGTGCAGTAAATGTAACATACAGTGTGGGATTTTAGAATTGATTTAAGATTGGATTCAGCCAGCCCAGTTCTTTATTTATTCTATACCAAGTAGTGTAGTACCTATCAATTCCAGTTTGCTTTCTTGTGGTTAGAACTGTTTGTTTGTAATCAGTGTGTGTGTATAAAAGGTCAGTGAGACAAACCCTTGCTATTCTGAGTCATGGGAAAAGCAAAAGAATTTGCAAAGAATCTGCTGGAAAAGGTAATTGAACTGTATAAAACAGGAAAGGGATATACAAAGATATTCAAATAATTGAGAATGACATTCAGCAACCTACATGTGCGTCATGTCCGGTTGCTGCGAGTGAGCGCGTGTACACACTAAGGACGCTGAACTCCTAAAATAATTAAAATCCGTTAAGTTCCTAAGATTCCTAAGTTACTCATGATTTAAAACTACAAAGAAATTCAGTCAAGTAAAGACGAGGAAAAGGATTACTGGATGCCGAGGAAAAAAGCACAGGAGGTTATCTCCAACCCTCAGGTTACCTTAATTGTTCCAGCTGGGAGTGAAATGGAAAGCGACGCTGCGCAGGTGAATAAAGCTGAATTAACTGCCTTGATCCGTGCAATAATAAAAGAAGAAATAAATGAGGCAATGAATAAACTACAACCTCAGTTTGATGTACTAAAACTTGGACTGAAGGATTGTAATGAAAAACTCGTTGAAGTGGAGTCGAGCCTGTCCGGTATGCACGACAGAATGGATGAAGCGGAGCGTGTTTGTAAACCTCTACAGAAAGAAAACAAAGAACTGAGAGATAAAAATGAAAAGCTGGAGAGTAATAGCCAAAGATTTAACCTACGAGTATTCGGAGTATTGACAAGGATATGGAAAAAGGAAAACCCACCGAATTCATGGAGTCCCTCTTCAATGAGATATTTAAAGATAAATTGTCTTATAAACTTGAAGTGGAAATTGCGCACAGAGTGGGGCCAGTTACAAAACATGGTTCGAGACCGATGATCGTCAGGATGCAGAGTAAAGAGGCTATTTTACAAATAGCAAAGCAAGAAAAAGTTCTACATTTCAAAGGGATGAAGGTTAAAATCTTTCCGGATTTATCAGCAGAAGTGTCAGAGAGAAGAGCGCAGTTTAAAGATCTGAGAATAAAACTACATCAAGCAGGAATAAAACACGGTTTGATTTATCCGGCACATTGATTATAACATTTAACCTGTTAGACAAATGATTGGACCAACACTGTCTGGAAATTAAGTAGATTAATGATTGAACTTCGCACCAGAAACAAATGCATCAGATGCAGGTATGATGAATTGAACTGAATTGTGAATTGCCTGATGGGGTATATACATACAACTTGAGGAGCTGGAAATTGATTGATGGACACAAACTTGAGGATGTAATTACTGATTCCATAGCATTATATTGATTTATCTAGTATGAAAGGTTAAATTCAGGAATACGAGGAAATCAATTTATTTAAATATAAAAACAGTGAAACTAAAACACAGCTGTACATTTTTTTATTTTTTTTATTTTTTTAATAAGGAATGTTTATGTTTTGCCTAATTTGTTTAGTATTAAGTGTCAGATAAAACATTCTGCAACTGAGAATTATGTTATGGAAGTCAAGTGGAGTTCAGCTCACTTACTGTAACCTTGACAACTGGTGGCAATGCAAACTGTCTGTCTGAGCTTTTATGTGTATGAATGTGTATATGGGTTATTGTATATAGGTGGGTTAATTTAGTTGTTTTTTGTAAATTGTTTTGCTCCAATATACAATCTAATAGTATGAAACCAAAGAAATATGATCTCTAACATGTTACATAAACTACCAAAGAAAGGTCTTAAACTTGCTCATATTAATATATGCAGTCTTAGAAATAAATTGAGTGATTTAACAGAAATACTACAAACAAATAATGTGCATTGTATTGGCGGTATCTGAAACTCACGTAGACTCTACATTCGATGATGGAACTTTAATGATTGATGTATATAATATTTTTAGGAATGATAGGAATACATATGGAGGAGGAGTTGCTATCTATATTCAACATCATATACCTGTCCAAATGATGCCAGATTGAATGTATTCTGGTATTGAAATAATTTGGTTAAAAGTTAGTCTGAAACATCTTAAGCCATTACTCATAGGATGTTGTTATAGACCTCCTAATGCTAATAGTGAATATTTAGACAAAATATGTGATATGTTAGATCATGCTAATAGTATGAATTTGGAAACTTACTTAATGGGTGACTTCAACATAGATTGGAATTCTTCTGATTGTCCTAAGAAAATCAAAATAATGAGCACAGAAATAGCATGTGGATTATCGCAGGTAATTAATAAACCGACTAGAATATGTTTGAAAAAGGATGGTACTCGATCTGTTTCCTGTATTGACCACATGTTTATAAATAGACTACAAGTTTGTTTAAATTGTGTATCTGTGCCAGTTGGTTTCAGCGACCACAATCTTATTGCAATCGTAAGGAAAACAAAAGTTCCTAAATCGGGTCCAAAAGTAATAATGAAAAGGTCATATAGAAGATTCAATCATTTACAATATGAAGATGATGTTAGAAATACAAATTGGTCAGAGGTAATTCTACAAAAAGATCCAAAGAAGGCATTTCAGCTTTTTGATAAAACCTTAATGACTATTGTAGAAAACCATGCACCAATAAAAAAGTTTACTGTTCGAAATGTCAACACTCCGTGGTTGGATCAAGAATTAAAAGATCTTATGAAAGAGAGAGATTAAGCTAAACAAGCAGCAATTATATCCAAATTAAAATTGGACTGGCAAGTATATTGTAAACTTAGACATTTTGTAACTAAGGTAAATAAGAAGAAAAATAAATTGTACTATACTAAGAAAATTGTAGAAATAAAACATGATAGTAAACAACTATGGAATACACTAAATAATATATTAAAAGGAAATAATAAATCAACTCCATCTTATTTAGAATATGAGGGTGATTTTTTACAAAACCAAGTGATATAGCGAATCATCTTAATGATTATTTCATAAATAAAATAAACTTAAACATACTACACAGCCATACAAGACAGATTTATCCAATATATTGATAAATAAAATTATGGAAGGTTAAACATGCAGCTTTAAATTTAAGAGTGTCAATGGTTCTAAAGTGGAACTACTTCTGATGAATTGTAAAACAAACCACCTGGCGTTGATTTCCTTGAACTGAAGTTGCTGAAGTCAATAGTCTCAATCATTGCTCCTATTATTGCTTATATAATTAATCTATGTTTTACTGAGAATAAATGTCTACAAGCATGGAAAATATGTAAAGTTATGCCAATACCAAAAAATAAGAAAATGCCTTTCTCTGGGCCAAACAGTAGACCAATAAGTTTATTTCCAATTCTCGGTAAAATAATGGAAAGAATTGTTTATGAACAGATTCAGTCTTATTTTATAAATAATGATTTAATCACAACATTTCAGCATGCATATAGAGGAAAACACTCAACAGCCACTGTTTTGACTCAGATGGTTGATGACTGGTACAAGGATATGGAGGAGAGGAAAATAATAGGTGTTGTAATGCTTGATTTCACTGCAGCATTTGATATAATTGACCAAGACTTACTGTTAAAAAACTAGAATATTATGGTTTTTCACAGACCGCATTATAATGGATGGAAAGTTATTTGTCAGACAAGACAATTAGTTTACTTTAATGGAAGTTTTTCAAAGGTAAGAGTTGTGTAACAGGGCATGCCTCAGGGAAGTTGTCTTGGGCCGCTCCTCTACACAATCTTTACCAATGATCTTCCAACTGTTTTAGATAAAGCAAGCATTTCAATGTTTGCTGATGATTCCACTGTATATTTAGCAGGAACTGATATTGGTGATTTAAATGTAAAACTACAAAGAGAACTACAGTTAGTGGTGAACTGGATAAGGAATAAAAAATTGATTTTCAATGTATCTAAAACTACCTGTTTTGTGGTTGGAACTCATTTTTCTTTACTTGCCAAACCAAAGCTTGAACTTAGCATAGAGCAAAATTCAGTTGAGCAAAAAGAAGAGGCTAAACTATTGGGAGTGATGATTGATAGTAGATTGTGTTGGGACAAACATGTTCAGAAACTATTAACTAAAATGGGCAACACTTTGGCTGTTATTAAAAGATGTGCAAAATATTTTACACCACAGATTGTTAAACTTTATGCATTGTTTTTTTCACACCTTGATTACTGCTCTGTGGTTTTGGTCCAATCAACTAATATAAAAAAAACTACAAGTTATTCAGAATAAAGCTGCACGTTTGACTCTCTCATGTGGGTTTCGATCAAATGTTGACAAAATGCATGAAAGCCTCTCATGGTTTAAAGTAAATAGATTGCAGTATTCACTAATGGTATTTTTTATATAATGTTATAACAAACAAAACACCTTTTACTTTATATGAAAAACTATCCTTTAGTAGAGATACACATCATTATCCAACAAGGCATGCAGTAGGAGGTAGTTTTACTTTACCAATAGTAAAAACCAAATCAATTCAACGTTCAGTAAGGTATAGAGCAATGGGTGAATGGAACTCTCTCCCAAATACTATTAAACAACAAAACACTTTGTATGGTTTCAAAAAATCACTACAGAAATATTACC
Organism: Perccottus glenii; assembly: GCA_024416835.2. Classification (NCBI taxonomy): domain Eukaryota; kingdom Metazoa; phylum Chordata; class Actinopteri; order Gobiiformes; family Odontobutidae; genus Perccottus; species Perccottus glenii. Next base: position 17,193,290 of record CM044553.2, read on the forward strand.
TTCAAAGAAACATATATAGTTAATATTAATTAATTTAAGGATATACTGTTATAGGGTCCTTAGTTACACTATTTTTGTTTTGTTTTTGTCTTTTTTTATTGTTTAATTGTTATTTTGAGATCATTGGTATTATTTTGGTATATGGTATTATTTTGAGATCAATGGTATTATGTACAATATGTATTTTCAATGTAGTGTAATGTCTTGTACGTATGGTGTGTCATTAATTGTATTGTCAAATGGTAATCCAAATCCAAATAAAACAAACAAACAAAGCAGTGTTCAAACTCTAATTAAGAAGTGCAAAATTAAGGATTCTGTTGAAACCAAACCAAGGTCAGGCAGACCAACAAAACTTTCAGCCACAACTGCCAGAAAAATTGTTTGGGATGCAAAAAAAAACCCCACAAATAACTGAAATACAGGACTCTCGGAAAAAAAAGTGCTGTGGCTGTTTTAAGACAATAAAGAGGGACTTGAAGATAAAGCTGCATGGTCGAGTCACCAGATGAAAGTCATTACTACACAAATGCAACAAAGCATTGTGCTTACAATACGCCAAACAGCTCAGAGACAAGCCTCAAAATGTCTGGAACAAAGTCATTTGGCATAATGAGACCAAAATTGAACCTTATGGCCACAACCATAAACGTTACATTTGGAGAGGAATCAAACAGGGCCTATAATGAAAGATACACCATTCCTACTGTGAAACATGGAGGTGGATCGCTGATGTTTTGGGGATGTGTGAGCTACAAAGGCACAGGAAAAGATAAATGCAGCATGTTATGAGAAAATACCGGTGGTAATTTTGCACTCATTATTTTATTTTTTTATTTTTTATTTAACCAAGATAATCCCACTGAGATTACAAATCTCTTTTGCAGGGGAGTCCTGGCCCCATGTGTGTATGGGGGGGACTATTGTACATGTTTTTGGTGGTAGGGGAAACCGGAGTACCCGGAGGAAACCTACACAGACACAGGGAGAACATGCAAACTCCACACAGAAAGGCCCTGCCCTGGATGGGAATCGAACCCAGGACCTTCTTGCTGTGAGGCAGGTGCTAACCACTTTGCAACTGTGCCGCCAACTCATCCGCCCGGAAGCTGCGCATGGGATGCTCCAACATGACAAAACAATACAAAGCACAAGGCCAAGTCAACCTTTCATTGGCTACAGCAGCATAAAGTGAAGGTTCTGGACTGGCCATCTCAGTCTCCTGACCTCAATATCATTGAGCCACTCTGGGGAGATCACAAACGTGCAGTTCATGCAAGAAAGCCCAAGAATTTACAGGAACTGGAGGCTTTTTGCCAAAAAGAATGGACCGCTTTTCCATTTGAGAAAATAAAAAGCCTCATCCACAACTACCACAAAAGACTCATTGATGTTAAAGGTGGCAAAACACGGTATTAATCGATCATTTGGGTAGTTTCTGATTTTTCATGATTTTGATGATTTTATTATGATTTGATAAGAGTAAACCCAACCACTAACTATGAGTGAATGACAAGTTTTTGTGTTATCATTCATATTCTCTAAAAAATGAACTAAAAATCACATTCTGCCAGGGTATGTAAACTTATGAGTGCAACTGTAGCTAGAAAACTAATGCAGCATATTTTTGATGCTGGTGGGGAAATCCAGAATACCAAGATGAAACCCAACTGAGACCAAGGAGAATATACAAGAGAGGTCTTGTTTAACTCAGAGGTTAAACCCTGGAGCTTCTTGCTGAGAAGAAAGCATGCTAACCACTGCAGCACCGTGCCACCATTTTGTACCATTAGAATTCCATTCTGTGTTCTGCTAGTTATTCAATAATACACTAAAGGTTACTTTTTTTTCCCCTTATTGTGACTGTTCACACTCAAACTGTCCCTCCAATGTTTTCAAATGTTAAAATTGCTGAAATCCAGGGAAGTGTGATTACAAGCACATTCACCTCACCTTGTTCTAGACAAGCATGTTGGAGAAATTATAAATATTTTTAAGAAAAGGCTGTAGCTTTGGTGAACACTGCTCTTTGGATTACACTATTGTAGAGGTCTGAGGATTGTGGTCTGGGATATCTGAGATGAGGAAACACCTGCTGGAGATATGTCTACATCCTGTGTGTTGAATAAATAAAGTATTAAGGAAATACAAACCATGACGGTCATTACAACCTTAAAATCAAATCTTTTTACCTTAGAAAATATTATCTAAAAAGTTTAATTTAACATTTCAACATATGTGTTAAAACATTGTATACTACTTTTAAGGTTATGGTTTTGAGACTAAGATACCAAAACTTTATGCAACCAATGTATTTTATGTACATTACCTTATGTACAAGGAGTTATTAATGACTGTAAGTGGATTGGATTCACCATAATTTTTTTCACCTCACAGTGACATGCTTCAGTTCAGTTCAAGTCTCAACAGGTTTTTGTATTGCCACATTTCACTGTGGCCACCCCCGTAAACACAGTGACACAAAGCCATACAAAAACCACTGACTTGTTTCCTGTTTTCATTTTTCTTTTTGAGTATGGTTGGTCGATTTAATTTCACGTTGAATTAATTTTTTTTATTCAAACCTGTGTTTACTATGTTTTTATTTCCAAAATGTGTAACTGTAAATGTTTCAACTTCTATTTTACTGTGTTTGTATGTACCCTGTTGGACCCTGAAGTGGTCCTAGAAAAAAGGTAAAAAATTATGTATTGATAAATTAATGTATTGTTTTTACTGCATTCAGACATCGTTCTGGCAAATTTCTGCTTTCTGACAGTAACATGTTTAAATGCAATACTATTACCTCATGTGTTTATTATTATTATTATTATTGTTATTATTATTATTTTTATCATTACAATAATGAAGATACATGCTTTGAGTGGCAACAGGTTTTTGTATTGGCACATTTCGTCTCGGGTTACTTGACTGTAACCCTGTTCCCTTAAAAAGCGGGAACGAGATGCTGCGTAGCATTACGCTATGGGGAACATTCTTTGTGTGACCGGTTGTGAAGCACGTGTGTCAAACACGCCAAGAATTGGCTTATAATACCTCTGTTGGTGACGCAGCTCATCAGCGGCAGCTGTGTGATTGCGCGCACCTGAACAGAGGGTATAATAACACATGGCGTGGCGTCTTCAGGTCAACTTTGTCTGAAGAAGGCGCCCGGACACGCGCCCAGTGCGGCATTGCAGCGCAGCATCGTTCCGCTTTTTAAGGGAACAGGGTTACAGTCAAGTAACCGAGGCGTTCCCTGTCAAAGCTACACTCGATGCTGCGTGGCATTACGCTATGGGGAACGAGAATACCAACGCCGCACTGTAAGTGTCTGGACCCCTCGGGTTGTGAAGTGTGCACAAACACAAAGAGGTCTCAAACACAATTTTGGGATGATGACTCAAGGACATGCAAGCCCTGAGTAGCATGAACATCCAAGCTATAGAATCTGATGAATGTGTGCGGGAGGACCAGCCTGCCGCATCACAAACTTGCTGCAGAGGGGCACCTTTTGCTAGAGCTGTTGAAGCTGCAACCCCTCTAGTAGAATGAGCCTCACACCAATGGGCGAAGTTTGACGCGCCGCGTCATTGGCCAGGGCAATGGCATCCTTCACCCAACGTGATATAGTTTGTCTGGTAGCTGCAACCCCCAGCTTGCAGCCCCGTATATAAAGAGCTGTTCGGACTTACGCCACTGGCTAGTGCGGTGGACATAAGTCTGGAGGGCACGTACTGGACACAGTAAGTGAAGTCTCTCCTGCTCCGGTGTTATAAATGGCGGAGGACAGAAGGCTTCAAGAATGACCGGATTTAATGTCGAGAATGGAACTTTTTGGAAGATAGTTAGGGTGAGGATGCAAACTGAGAGTGGTAATGGCCAGCCAAGAACCATCTTTAGAGTCAGAAACTTGACAGACGCTGACTCAGTGGTTCAAAGGAGTGCTTACTAAGCCCTCCAGCACTATAGCTAGGTCCCAGGAAGGAACTCTAGCTCTAGTTTGGGGTCTCAACCCCGCAATCAGGCGTGGCAAGCCGAAATGGCGGCCACGAAAACCCTGAGTGTGCTAGGATTAGTGCCGAGGACAGTTTGTCCTGCAGAAACTCCAGCACTGAAACAATCTGGCAGTGGACTGGGTCTGCATGATGTGTAGCACACCAGGCATCAAAGACACGCCATCTGCAGGCATAGGCTCTCCTAGTAGAGGGAGACCTAGCGCTCAGAATAGTCTCTACAACAGGGGCCGGGCCCGACATCTCTTAAGTGGTCCCCCTCAGGGCCAGAGCTCTTATGGCCGAGGTTCCAGAGCTCGGGCCGGGATGAAACACTGTCCCCTGTACCTGAGAAAGGAGATCCCTCCTGGTCGGAATCGCCCATGGCGAGCCGTCGAGGAGAGATATTAGGTCTGAGAACCACACTCTGGTTGTGCCAACGGGCGCTACTAGTAAGAGGCGCAACCCGCGTTGTGGACGGACCTTCGCCAGGACTCGGGAGCAGAGCCACCGGGAAATGCATAAAAGGCTCAGTCTGGGCCACACATGGGCCATTGCGTCCAGACCCAGGGGAGCTGGAGGAGTCAGAGAGAAGTAGAGGACATTGTGCTGTCTGCTGTGAAGCAAAGAGGTCCACCTCTGCTTCGTAAAATCTTTCCCAGATTTGGCTCACTACCTCGGGGTGGAGTTTCCACTCCCCATGTGTCACAGCCTGTCTGGACAATAAATCTGCTCCCACATTCATGCGCCCGGGATATAAATCGCCCTGAGGACAGGAACTTGTCCTGAGCCCAAAGCAGCACCTGCTGCGCTAGCTTGTTCAAGCGGCACGAACGCAGTCCGCCCTGACGATTTATGTAAGAGGCGACCGCTGTGCTGTCTACTTGTACTAGGACATGGTAGCCCCTTAGCTGCTGGAGGAAGTATTTCAGGGCCAGAAATACAGCCTTCATCTCGAGGCAATTGATGTGCCATGCGAGAAGATGGCCTCTCCATATCCCTTGGGCTGGACGGCCATCTAAGACCGCGCCCAGCCCGTGAGGGATGCATCTGTCGCTAGCATGATGCGGCGACAACATGGACCTAGGGTGGGACCCAAAGTGAGAAACTGGGGTCTGAACCACATAGATAGGTCAAGCCCTCGGCGCGTAACCCTTATTTGCTTCAGGGGTTGGCCCTTGGATGAAACCCCTGGCTCTGAGCACAGCTGAAACGGTCTCATGTGCAGAAGGCCCAAAGGAATTACCGTGGATGCAGATGCCATGAGACCCAATATTCTTTGAAAGAAGTGCACAGTCACTTCCTGGCCTAGCCTGATAGCTTTCAGGGTAGTTAGAATGGACCCGACACGTGCAGGAGACAGATGTGCCTGCATCTCGGTTGAGTCCCAAACAACCCCTAGATATGTTGTCCTCTGAGCGGCGAGAGAACGCTCTTCTCGGCGTTGAGTCTCAAGCCTAGAGAGTCGAGATGAGCTAGGACGACGTCCCGATGTCGGCACTAGCTCCTGAGACTGAGCTAATATCAGCCAGTCGTCTATGTAATTCAAAATCACGGATGCCCTGGAGTCGCAAAGGAGCCAAGGATGCATTCATGCATTTTGTATATGTACGGGGTGACAAGGCCAGGCCGACGGAAGAACCCGATACTGCGTGCGCTCCGGCGAACCTCAGGAACTTTCTGTGCTGTGGCAGGATTTCTATGTGAAAATCTGGCGTCCTTTAGATCGATGGTGACAAACCAGTCGCTTAATCGGATCTGGGACACAATCATTTTATTGTGAGCATTTTGAATTTTAATGCTTTGAGGTAGCGGTTTAACCCGCGAAGGTCTAAAATCGGGCGCAGCCCCCATCTTTTGAACTAGAAAATACCGGCTGTAAAACCCGGATTGTCTGTCTGGTGGGGAACACGTTCTATGGCCCCTTTGTCCAGCAGAACCTGCAGTTCCTGTGTCAATACATGGGCTCGTTCGGTTTCACGGAAGTGGAGACCACGCCGTTGAAAGCGGAGGGCGATTAGCGAACTGAAGTCTGTAGCCTTTGGCCACAGTCCTTATTACCCACGGGGAGATATTTGGCAGGAGCATCCATGCTGCCAGTTTCTCCGAAAGGGGCAGTAGTTTTGGCACGTCGGTTTTTGGGGATGTAAGACAGCCGCCGTCCTGAACCAAGGCAGGAGACGGCGGACACTTACAATTGCGCTGGAGACTGCTGCTCCCCGAATGCCAGTGGCGGCGGAGAAAAAAAAAAAAAAAACAGCAGACTCCTGAGGGTGTCGACATGGAGTCTTTAGACTCTCTTGGATTTTGTTGCGCCTCACCCGGTGGGAGCACGCCACGACCATGGGCGCACCAATTTCAGGGCCTCTGCTTCTTGGCGGAGATAACATTCCGCAGGTCCGTTCTCTTTTGAGCAGCGCGAGAATCCGCTCCCCAGTCATTACGAGGGGGGGCACGATTCGCCACACTCTCCTTCTGGGCAGCCCGCTTTTCTCTGGAAGGGGCTGGACCTGGCCGGGACAGGGTGGCTGAGCACGGCGAGGAAGGAACCTCACAAACACCTCCTCGTAGCGTTTAGCCTCGCGGAACTTAGTGGCGACGGAGTCCACCACGTCGCCAAAAAGACCGGAGCGAAGGCGGGTGCATCCAGGAGGAAGGCGCGGTCCTTCTCTTTGATGCCCGTGAGGTTAAGCCACAGATGTCTTTCCGTCGACAAAGCAGACATGGAGTGCCCAATAGCGCGGGCCGTCTGCTTAGTTGCACTGAGAGAGAGGTCTGTGGCACGGCGTAGCTCAGAAAGCGTCCTCGTCCACAGAACCCCTGTGCTCAAATCTTTGAGCAGCTCAGCCTGGTATGCCTGCAAAACCGCCATGGTGTGCAGTGCTGCACCAGCCTGACCGCCACCTGGAAAGCCTTCCCACCAGTGATGGCGTGAACCGGCATGGCTTGTTGGGGAGTGTAGGCTTTCTTAGGGAGGACGATGTCCCGGGGAGAGATAGCCCGCAGGCGTCTCTTCCACCTGGGGCATCGACCCATAACCCGCACCTGTGCGCCACGATAGTCGAATAAATCGTCGAAGGCACAAAAACACGACGAATAGGGCTTATTCCATGAGCGTGCCAGCTCCTCATGGAGGTCCCCGAAGAAGGAGAGACCGCCGCTGTGATCCCTCCCTGGCCACCTGACAGAAACCTGTCATCCAGTTCAGAGTATTAAATACTCTAAACTGAATACTGAGTGGCCTCAGGAGCAGGGCAACCCAAAATAATTTAGGGTGCCCTGCCCCGAGGCCACCCAACACCCAGCCTCGCCACTGCTCCTGTAACCACCATGAGCAGCTCCTCAAACGCGCGCGGGAAGAGCACTCCGAGGCTGCGCCCACGAAGCCAGGGATGAGGCTTCATCGACGTGCTCATGGGAAGCGCCGGAGCGCGCCGCCGAGCACAGAGCCGGTGTCTGCCTCATCTGGTGAGAGCGCGAGGACATAGGATCTGATCCCTGCGCCTCAGCCAGATCAACACTCAAAACAAAATTCATGCTGATCATCGTCAGCAATGTGCCTCTGACGGAGGAACACATTTCTTACTGAACCCAGCCATGATACTTTTTGTATTTATTATTTATATATTTTTCGTACTGGCACAGAGAGTAGGTTTGCTCACACTTCACACAATGCGATCTGAAGACAAAGAAAACCTGAAGACGCTCACGCGTCATGTGTTATTATACCCTCTGTTCAGGTGCGCGCAATCACACAGCTGCCGCTGATGAGCTGCGTCACCAACAGAGGTATTATAAGCCAATTCTTGGCGTGTTTGACACACGTGCTTCACAACCGGTCACACAAAGAATGTTCCCCATAGCGTAATGCTACGCAGCATCGAGTGTAGCTTTTGACAGGGAACACTGTGGCTACTCCCCCACACAGCAGTACAGCCTCGTACAAAAACCAGTGGTGGGACACCACCATTTCTGGCATCTGTGACTACAGACGTAGCTTACCACCAGTGTGTGACTGTGGAGTGAATGAATAATGGACTTCCTGTAAGCACTTTGAGTCGCTTAGGAGAAAAGCGCAATATAAATCTAATTCATAAAAATAATAATAATGATAACAATAATTATTACTATTATTATTATTATTATTATTATTATGTACAGGCTAAAAAGAAAAGGCCTTAACATGTGGCAGATCTTAATTTATCAATAACAACACAATGCTCTCGTCCCTGTAGATATGACTTAAACCATAAGACTTTGACAAATGAAAAGATGAAAGTTTTGAGATTAGGAGGTTATAATTTACTGTATTAAAAGCCTTCTTTAAGTCCCAGAACACTGAATTCACCATGTTTCCTTTGTCAATGGACTGTACAATGCTCCAATAATGCACAGATGGCAGATTCAGTTGAATAATTCTGTCTGAAAGCGTACTGTTGTCAGTGTAAATAGTGATGTGTTTCTAAATTTTAAATTAGTGTTTTTCCAAATTCCAATTATTTTTTATTTTTTTTTACACTGTTGGGACTAGACTTCTTGGTTGATAGTTACTGACATCGGCAGTATTCTCAGACTTAAAAAGAATCTGGAAATTTTCCAGTTTTAATGGAGACATTAATAATGTGGTTCAGAGGCTGGATAATAATTTGGGCATAGTTTTTTAGAAAAGCTGCATCAATATTGTATGTGTCTCTGGATAAAGTGGTATTCAGGTCCGAAATATCTTTCAGTTCCACTGTCGGGTCCACTTCTCTGATGGTAAAAGAGTTCTCATCTGTTGTAGAAATTACACTTGAATTGTTCCTGTTGGGCTCATCATTTGAAATTTAGAATCAAGATCCTGCCCAAAATGAATGAAAAAATGATTATATCAATGAGCTACTTCGGCAGAGCCTGAAGTAGTATATTTATAATTTTTATTGATATGAAGTTTAGTTAGGCTATTTATTTGTTTCCAATCTACTTGATTTTGTAATCCTTTAAATAAAAGTAAGTTTACTCATTTTCAAGTTTAGGTATGTCTTTGGGGCGGCAGTAGCTCAGTGGGTAGAGTGGTCGTCTTTCAACCGGAAGGTAGGTGGTTCGATTCCCACTCTCCCCACAGTTCATACTGTCGTTGTGTCCATGGGCAAGACACTTAACCCACCTTGCCTCCAGTGGCTGTAACACTGGTAATTACATTAGAACAATGTAAGTCGCTTTGGATAAAAGCGTCAGCTAAATGAATAAATGTCTTTGTGGGGAATTATTAACCTTCATTACATTTTGGATATTGTTATGTTCATTTAGGTAAATGTTAAATGGATCATGTTATGATCTGACTAATTTGTATTTATCTAAAACTCTTTATGGTTTATTTGTAAAAATTAAATTAATTGCTGCCTGAGAATTTTTTTTTATGTGAGTGGGTAAATTTATTAGTTGGTAAAAATCATATTTTGATGTTATTTCCTCAAATTGTAGAAAGTCAGCATTAGATCCAAATAATATAATTCTACTTGTGTCGCATTTAGGATAAAGACGCTTTGTGTGCCTACTAAAGTGCTTTGAGAGCCTACTACAGTAGGTGGAAAAGCGCTATATAAAAATAAAAAAATATTATTATTATATTATTATAAGGCTTCTAATATTTAAATGAGCTCCTGAAATTCCTTTTGGTTTTACATTTTGGATCCCAGACAACTCCCACTATTTAATATTTTTGACATGCTTCAGTTCAGTTCACGTCAGGTTTTTGTATTGCCACATTTCACTGTGGCCACCCCAACTAGAGCTACACAGTGACACAAAGCCATACATAAACCACTGACTTGTTTCCTGTCTTCATTTTGCGTTCAGAGTATGGTTGGGGAATTAATATCACATTTATTTATTTATTTATTTATTTATTTATTCTTATTCACTGACAAGCTTGGTTCTGTTTATACTCAACTATTAAACCTGTACTTACTAAGTTTTTAACTCAAGTGCGTAACTGTAAGAGTTTCAACTGATCTGTTTTATTGTGTTTGGATGTACCCTGCTGCCTCCTGATGTGGTCCTGGATAAGCAGAACAAAATGTATTGATAAATGAATGTATTGTTTTTACTTCTTTCAGACACCGTGAAGGCACATTTCTCATTGGGACAATAACATGTTTAAATACAGTACTATTACTTTATTAAAAAGTGTTTTAATATTAGCACATTTTACTGTGGTTACTCACAGCAGTACAGCCTCAAACAAAAACCAGTGGTGGGACAATCATACAAACAAACATTCATTTATGTATTTTTTATTTTACTTTTTTGAATATTTAACTGGTTTAAGTAAAAGCATCTGGACTAAATTTTCCAGATGCCTTTACTTAAACCTTTTGGTCAAGATGTCCTGGATGACTGAGACCTTCACAGACTTTAACTGGTTTACATTATTTCTCGCCAGGTTGTTTTTGTAAAGAAGTATGTTGTATGTTCTTTTTAATCCACAATAACAATGGGCTCTGTACTCAACAACAAAAGCTCTCATTTAATTACTGATGTTTGAAACTTAAAGTGGCTCACTGTGGGGCTTTCAACTGGTCTCTTTTACTGTGTTCAGATGAATGTATTGACATGTGATGGCATATTCCAAATGAGACATATTATTGTTTACTGTTGCCATAATGCCACACTAAAGTGTAGCCACTTTAGACAGACACTGATCACACTGACTCATTTCTAACTGATAATGTGGGCGATATGGACGAGCGGGAAATATTTGCATGTGATAAATAGTCTTTTTCAGAAACAAGGATAAATAAAGAAAAAAACTAATGTTTAACAGAAACAGACACCACTTTATGTGGAAAAAAATCTGAATTACCAAATTGGTTGACAACATGACTTTAGAAATTAATTATCTGTTTGAATGTGTCACGTTTGAGATTAATATGGAAAAACACTTGTATCTAGAGAGCGCCTGGTGGTAACAGAGTCCTTATTAGACAGTATGAAACAAATCTATACAGATCGGCAGTAGTAGTGGGGCGGCAGTAGCTCAGTGGTAGAGTGGTCATCCTTCAACCGGAAGGTAGGCGGTTCGATTCCCGCTCTCCCCACAGTTCATACTATCGTTGTGTCCTTGGGCAAGACACTTAACCCACCTTGCCTCCAGTGGTGTTCCAGCTGTAACACTGGTGAATGGAACCTTAATGTAAGTCGCTTTGGATAAAAGCATCTGCTAAATGACTAAATGTAAATCAAATAATAAAGATATTTTTGGGGATTTAAAAAATAGTTTTTTTTCATTCTCTATATCTCATAATCACACGCCCTACCAGAATCACATTGCTCCACCTTAATTAATAATATTTTCATAAACGTATTAAATCAGACCATTACAAGTGGTACATTAATAAATGATATTAGTGACCAGCTGCCAGTATCCTCACAATGTCACTAGAAGAAAAACACATAAATAATTACAATAACAAAAATAATAGAACAATAACAAAGCATATAAGAGCAAGAACTGATGACACGATCAATGCATTTGAACAAAAATGATCAAAACTAAATTGGGATTGTGTCTTGGGAGAAAACGATGTAAATAGAGCATATGAAAACTTGTTTGTGTTTTTATAAATCGTTCTAAATCAGGCAATGATGAAAAATGTTTCCTTCCCTAATTACATGATCGCACGATAATATGGAATATATTGTTAATTCATTTAACGACTACTTTGTTCCTGAAATGGCGGATAAGATTGATACAACAAACGACACAGATGTTCTCAACAGTATTATAAACAATACAATTTCTTTATTTTTGACTTATTTATGTAAGACTAAAAAATCCACTGATTGTAATGGCCTTGACTATAATTAAAAGTGTAATAACTAATGTTGCAAGACCTCTAAGTCAATTTTGTAATTTATTGTTGCCCCAACTTTTCAAAATTATTGAAAAACTTTTCATGGTTCATTCAGATGGATAATTTCAAAACATAACCTAGTTAATGACAATCAGTGCAAATTAAGGAATAACAGATCAACTGCACTGGCATTAATTGAGCTGACTAAGGAAATAACAAATAATATTAATTTAAATTTATATAAATGATTATTGTCTTGTTTGAAAGAGTTAATGAACATAAATTTCTGGGTGTGATCCTCAGTCACAATGTTAGTTGGAGACCACAAATAGCTAACATTTGTTCAAAAAGTGTTGATATGATGAGCAGGTGTAGACAAGTTCTCTCCATCTTATATCGTTCACTCTTTCTACCGTAAATTAATTACTGTACTGAAGTCTGGGGAAATACCTTCAAGAGCCATCTAGAGACATTATACAGACTCCAGAAAAAAGCCATAATGTGGAGATCATACTAGAGATCGTAGAGATCATTCTAACACACTGTTCTTAAACTCATTTACCCGAAAACCTGAAGACCTAGTCAAATTAAAAACTTTGTTGACTGTATACAAAGCTAAAGATAACCAACATTTAAGAGATGTTTGCTAATCAAGAAGGGGGATATATTTTAAGAGTAAAATACAATTTAAAGGTGCAGTTTGCTCGTACCACACAAAAGAAGCAGTGTATTACTCGAGGTGTTGAGACTTTGTGGAACGATCTGGATGATGATATGAAAGGTGCAACAACTTTTCTGTAGTAAAACAAAACATTAAGAGTAGCATTTTTTTTAGCGCATATACTGTAAAAGAAGGCTTTTCCATTTTTTTGAAAATGGAAAAGCCCTCTTTGAACAGAAGAGGTGGCCTCAGATTCATGTTGTCTAGTATTTATAACAGTGTTCTGAAACCTAAACAAAAGAGATGCCCCCTAGAACAACAAACACGGCACCTGAATGGAGCAGTGTCACTAACAACTCTGCACCTGAATGGAGCAGTGTCACTAACAACTCTGCACCTGAATGGAGCAGTGTCACTAACAATTCTGCACCTGAATGGAGCAGTCTCACTAACAACTCTGCACCTGAATGGAGCAGTGTCACTAACAACCAGTGAATGGAGCAGTCTCACTTTAACAAGAACTAGTTCAAATCAGTTCTCAAAAAATGAGACCAGAACAGCCTGGTCCATCAGGTTTGGTTTCATGGAAACTCTTCCCTCTAGAGATATAAGCTCAGCTCTCTTACAGTTGATCTCAGAATTGATCAAGTCTCTTGGAATTAGAGACGAAACGTCTTCACCTTGAAAACTGAGAAATCCAGATGCTTTTTCTTCAACCTTTTTTTGTAAATAATGATAATTAAATAATGATGTTTAAATTACAGGAAAACTATTTTCTTTCTGTTTTATTAACTTTTGTATTTGTCTTGTGTTTCTTCTGTTTTGTTTTGTTTTGTGATATTATGTGGTGAATTGATTTGAAGGTTGAAAAGTGGTAGGCACTTATAAGTCTTTGACTTCAGCCAACGCCCTTTTGGCAAATGTGAACTTTAATTGATATGGAATTATAGTGTTTTTTGTTTTCTTTTTCTTTTCTCTCTCTCTTGGCCAAAATAAACAAAACAAAACAAAAAAATGCTTCTCTTTATTTAATCATTTCTTATTCAAAAATAATTTATTTATTTGTTTAATTAATTATTGCACATATAAAACAAATCTGCTAATACAGGTTTTTGTATTGACACGTTTCAGGCTGTGGCCTCCCCCCCACAGCAGGACAGTCTTGAACAAAAACCACTGGAGGAACACAACGTTTTTATGCTGCTCATAAGAAGAACATCCATCCATCTTTCTTCACTTATCCGGGGCTGCAGCAGTCCAACACTTCCTCCAGTTCTTCCGGGGGAATACCAAGGCGTTAATAATAAGAAGAACATAATTAATTTTAGTATATGCTAAAATGTAGATCATGTTTTACTTTTAGTTTTTTTGTTTTAGCCTTTATTTTTGTAGATAGATGAGAAACCAGGAGAGAGAGTAGGAATGACTTGGAAGAATTGGACTTGTGACGGAATCTAACCTGGGTCTCTCACATAATGTGGCATGTGCTCTACCAAGGTGAGTCACCGAGGAGCCCCCAAATCATGTTTTTAGCAAGATAATCAAAACAAACATAACACAGTTATAATTCTATTATTAGCCTGAATATTGGCCATGTGTCTATCTGAACATACAGTATCTTGGAGTTATTATTGACTGTCAGTGGATTGGATTTATCACTATTTTTTTTTACCTCACAGTGACATGCTTCAGTTCAGTTCAAGTCAACAGGTTTTTGTATTGCCACATTTCACTGTGGCTACCCACACAGTGACACGCCATACAAAACCTCTGACTTGTTTCCTGTTTTCATTTTACATTTTGAGTTTGGTTGGTCAATTCAATATTACGTTTAATTTATTAAATATTGTTTTTCCTTACAATTCACTGACAAGGGTTGTTTTGTTTTTACTCAACAATCAAATATGTGCTTACTATGTTTTTAACTCAAGTGTGTGTTAAGAATGTGTTCAGGTGATCTGTTTTATTGTGTTTGGATGGACCCTGCTGCCTCCTGATGTGGTCCTGGATAAAGCAGAAACAAATGTATTGATTGATAAATGAATGTATTGTTTTTACTGCTTTCAGACACCGTGAAGGCACATTTCTCATTGGGACGATAACATGTTTAAATGCAATACTATTACCTCATTTATATTAACACATGTCACTGTGGATACTCCCCCACACAGACATAAATATAAACATAAATACATACATACACATACTTACAAACAAACATTCATTCATTCATTTTTTATTGATTTATATTTTTCATTTAGTTACGTGTTAGTTTTTCAGTTAAACACTATCCATCATGTCCGTAAGACAGCAGGAGTTTTTGTCATTATGTTTTTCACTGTGGCCGCTATATCTGCACAGTGATTAAAAGCTGCACAAAAACTCCTCCCTACAAAAACTGGTTCACATTATTTCTCACCAGGTTGTTTTTGAACATATTCATTATAAAAATTATTATAACACTTCTCTAGTTAAATAAAGGTTTAGTAAGAATATGATTTAGTAATTAAACTAACTAATTGCTGTAGTATTCAGTATGAAGGTACAAGTTTATTAAGTTTCAGTGACAATTCATTACAAATGACTAAATGTATAACTTACAATATCACAATGTTTTTTGTCCTCACAGTATTAACACTGAGCCAGGATTAAGTTTTGTTTTTGAAACCTTCATGTCCTATTTAAATTTCAAATGTCATTTTGCACATTACTCACATATTTACATATTTGTATTGTGAATGCAAAACAAATTATTAAATTAGATTACTTACAAACTACAGTCAAAGCTCGAAAGCTCTCAAAGATAAAAAATCTTGTGGATTATAAAATTGCTTAAAATGAATGTTAGAAATTAATTTTGTTTCAATTCAAAATACATTATTTTATTGTGTCTTTAAAACAATAGAGAAAATACTTGGCCTGTCTTTATTCATGGCTGTTTTAGTAAATGATTAGAATGTCAATAAAACACCATGAAAATGGTCTCTGTACTCAAGAACAAAAACTCTCATTTTATTACTAATGTTTGAAACTCAAAGTGTCTCTTTTACTGTGTTTAGATGAATGTATTTTCATGTGATGGCATTTTCCAAATGAGACATATTAATTAAATTCATGTTTACTGTTGCCATAATGCCACACTAAAGTTTATCAAAGCTTCTTTATATTTAGTCCTTTCTTATTAAAAAGCAGGGCTGCACGTGGCAGAGTTTCTGTGAGGAGTCTGCATGTCCTCCACGTGTTACCGTGGGTTCTCTCCGGGTACTCCGGCTTCCTCCCACCATCCAAACACATGCATGTATAGGTTAATCAGCAACTCTAAAGTGTCCCTAGTGAATAAATGTGAGAGTGAATGGTTGTCTGTCACTGTCTGTCTCTAAATGTTAGCCCTGCGACTAACTGGCCATTGTCCAGGGTGTACCCCGCCTAAGGCCCAAATGTTGCTGGGATAGGCTCCAGTCACCCATGACCCCTAACAGGACTAAGCAGTAGAAAAGGAATGAATGAATTATAAATAAAGTGTTTTATTTATTATTGCACATAAAACACTGATCTGCTAATAGAGGTTTTTGTATTGGCACATTCCACTGTGGCCACCCCCACACACACACACACCCCCACACAGCAGGACAGTCTCGTACAAAAACCACTGGAGGAACAGAACATTTTTATGCTGCTCACAAGAAGAACAAAATACATTTTTGGTATATGCAAAATGTTGATAATGTTGTTTTTTATTTTTTATTCCGTTTTAGCCTTTATTTTTGTAAATAGACAGAAAACCAGGAAAGAGAGTAGGAATGACGTGGAACAAATGGACCTGAGACGGAATCTAACCCGGGTCTCTCACATAATGTGGCATGTGCTCCACCAAGGTGAGTCTCCAAATCATGTTTTTTTTAACAAGAATCAAATCAAAACAAACATTCCACAATTATTAATATTTCACACAATTTGTTTTGTTTATAATACTTTCACTTTATTTCTGAGTATATTAATATATAATTGTACCACAGATAGAAAACACTATTGCATTGAAACAACAGTTAGAAGAAAAAACATAATGAAGTGATAAATTGTTTATAATCTTCTGTGCAGGCTCAGTACTGACACAACACATGCACTGACATCTAGTGACTACAGCCAAGAACAACTTTCTGCTCAATAAAATAACACAAACACAAAAAACTTTCTGTAAAGTAAGTATAAACATTGTAATTGTTGATTATCTAACTGCTGACAGGTCTGGTCAGAATATTACACAAACAAAAGGAGAATATAATTGTATAAAATCTAATAAGAAGAATTTAAACTTTTGGACTGGGGCTGCAAATTCTTTACAGTTTGTATAAGTTAATTTTGTACATTCTGCAAAAGACATATGCAGGTTGTGATATTAAATCAAATTCATCACTCATGTTATGTATGTGTTATTATGTACAGTACATTAAAGTACTTGATTTGTAGAGTACATTATTATTACGGTGTAAAAATCAAATGGAGAACAACACATTCTGGATTCTTCCATCTCAGTTCATTAGAGTCAGTACCTAATTATACTGCCCCAAAGATGAGTATTTGGTTTAATAACCATATAAATATTAATTTCTGTTAATCCTGATGTTGTTTTTAATCTGGTGTGACTGTGAAGCTGGTGCTTTGTGGATTATTTTACTGATTCAGACATTTGAGTCTCTGTGAGTGAAGTTATATATTTCCTGTAGTTGTTAATTACTGCTTTGTCCTAGTCCTGTTCAGGTCATGTCAGTCCTGCTCTTGTCCTTCATGTTCATCCAAACATGGACATAGACATAGACATAACTAGCCACAGACTACATTCTGCACCTGGGAACTTTTTAAGTGGGGCGTGGACAATATACGCCTCCTACCTCTGTATGTAAGGCCTGACATAAAATCTCATGTATTGTTTACCTTTGCAAGAAAAAAACACTGTGTACCATTGTTTACATGTGTGTGATTTGTTTCATTGTTGCAAAAATTAAACCTAACCATTCTTTCTAAATTGAACACTGTCTCCATCGTCTCTCTCATTGATCTGAACTAAAATTATTTTACCAAAAGAACAGATCTTTTTTTGAGTCATTTCGTTCATTTTGTTCATTTTAGCAAAATAAAGCAAAATAAATGTGTTACTTCACACATCTACTACTTACGTGAATACGTTGATCCCACTACAAACAATACAAACCTGTGATGCCACAACAAACAGAAACCTGTAATTCATTGTTTACCTGGGTCTTTGATTCCCTCATCTCTGTCTGACAAGTCTTCAGGCTTAAGTCTAAAAGTCTTGAAACAGATGAACTAATTCCAGAACAGACTCTATATAATGTTGCAGAATGCACATGAGCGACTGAACGAATGACTCCCCGAGACGACTTGTTCTTCACGAGTTCTATTAGGGATTTGTTCAAAATGAACGAATCCTTCAAGAACGACCCATCAGTCCTGAGTAACAGGTCTTCTCTTCTTATCACAGGTTTGTCGATTAAAGTGACTTTAATAACACAACACGGTTCTAAATCACTCTAAAGTAAAACAAACGTGTTGTAAACATACTGTGATGATTTGTGAGTACTTGTTTGTTGAAGATGTATTTTGGTTCTGCTGAAATAGTGTTACATTTACGGCGAGTTCACCATATTTTCGTAACAGAGTATTCACTAAATAAGCTTGTATTTGAAGCTTTGGTTCTGCCAATCAGGGGCAGAACCAACGCAAATTGAAAGCATGCAATCATTAAGATAAAAAGAGAAATGCACAAATCCTGCCTCATTGTAGATGAGCCGTTATGATTGGTCATGTAAAACTCAGGTTAAAAGGTTTCAATGGAAGGGGTTCCAGACGCACATCATTTCACTAAGAAATGTAATGGGTCTGATTCAGATTTTTATGGCTGTGCTGTAATATGGGTTTTTGTACAGCTCCTCCCTTTGACTCAGTCACAGTGTCTCTCGGGCACAGTAATACACCCCTGAATCTGCAGTTTGTAGCTGGTTC
Source organism: Perccottus glenii (assembly GCA_024416835.2). Lineage (NCBI taxonomy): Eukaryota > Metazoa > Chordata > Actinopteri > Gobiiformes > Odontobutidae > Perccottus > Perccottus glenii. Next base: position 17,211,802 of record CM044553.2, read on the forward strand.
ATCTGCAGATACAGCTGCTGTTTGTTGTTGTTTCTGGAGATGGTGAACCTGCTTTTAACTGACCCAGAGTAATAGGTAGTGCCCCCACTGCTGCTAATGTAAGCGACCCACTGCAGCCCTTGTCCAGGAGCCTGTCTGATCCAGTGCATATAATAGTCACTAAATGTGAACCCAGATGCTGTACAGGTGAGTGTGTGAGATTCTCCAGGTCGTTTTACAGCTGGACCAGATTCAGTCAGAGTCTGACCGTAGACACCTGAAAAATAACAATATCATCAATGTACTCTTTATTAAATTAAAAACTGTCAAATCTGTCTAAAGGTTCACCTGTCCAGAGTAAACTCAGAAACAACAGTCCTATCCTGTAGTCCATTGTGTTCAGCTGAGTGTCCACTGCTCTCTGCTTTGTTTGCACACATTTAAATAGATGAGTCTTGGACTGACTCCTCCTCACAGTGATGAACACTCAAATGGATCTTACCAAAGCTTTCACATTATTTATTTAAAATAATAAAGGCATTTTTTTTTTATTTATGTGTATAAGTCTAATTTAAATACAATCTTTCCATTTGTTATGAGAATTTTATTCTTATAATTGTGTATATTGTTTATAGGTAGTAGGTGCTCATAGTTCTCTACAGGTCATGTCAAATCATGTTATGTCCTCCATGTTATTCCAAGCATGGTGTAGACATAACTAAAGACATGTTGCCGGAGGACTTCTGCACCTGGAGCCTGGAGCTGGGCTTTGAGGGGAGGTGTATGCAAGATACACCTCCCACTGACAGCCCCACTTTAGTGATATAAAATGTAATGTTTTGCTTACCTCTGTAAGCAAACGCATGTACCTTTGATATATCTGTGTACTTTGCTTCTCCTTGCAAGGAATAAAACCTGGCCTTTCGCTTTTTATAATATAATCTGTCTCCGTGTCTCTCTGGATAATATAAGGATATAGAATTCTTTTGGACATATAGAATTCTTATAACATTTGGTGCCGTGACCCTTTCAATATTCGTTGTTTCTCATGCAAAGAGGTGAACTGGCGTGCACGGAGAAATGCAAAACCAAAGCATTTCTTGTAAGTCCCAAGCTGTGCTATTTAGCAGTAAGGGCCAGATATCCCCTCTTTGTGTGTGAGCACGATGACGAAATCTGGACTGAAAAAGAGAAGAGCAGAGAGACGAGAGGACAGAACAGACAGTCTGGCTGCGGAACAACTGGACTATTGGACTGAAAATTCAGGTAAACAGCTGTTTAATTTATTTTTGGTGTGTGTGTGAGTTTGTAATTACCAAAGCTTCCGGAAGTAGCTAGTTTTGGAAATCTGGCGTATGTTGAGCGGGCTGCATGTATTTACATCACCATAAGTTGATGTGTTTCCATAAAGTTGGCCAGCATAGGAGATTCTTAAACGCTGATACGCTTTGTCGAGACCCTGCCTATATGGTTTATGGTGAGATTGAAAGCTGGAAAAAAGTATGTGTTTCAGTCGAGACCCTGCCTGCGTGGTTTATGGTGAGATTGTAAACGGGATATTCTGATGTTAATCTGTGTTAAAGCTTGTTGTCTTGCTGGATTTTAGTTTGATAGATACCTTATGCTTTGTAAGTCTTTATGGTGTTTCTTGAAACTGACTCGTGCTTTAGTTCATTTGGCCGTGACAAGTGCGAACCTCTATCTGAGATAGAGCACCTAATTACAAGAAGGAGTATGAGTTCTAAAGAGCTTGTCTAGAGAGCACAGGAATTTATCTTAGATTAATAATCACATATCGAATACGCCACAATCGAACTGCCTTGCATAGCTAGTATTGTTGGTTTATGGTCGACACTCACACGGGAAGTGTGGGATATGCACAGGAAAAGCTCGAGCTGACTCTTTAATCGAGACCCTGCCGAAACCTATGGTTAATGGTGAGATTGGAGTCCAGTCGCGTTGGGACGCGACGATAGGAAGACGTGAGCCTACGTATAGTGTTCACTGCATGTGAAGCGGTGATTTTTAAAAGCCCACGAGCTTTTGCTGAAAAATGTTCACTGCTGGTGACGCGGTGAGTGAGAGAAAAAAGGAAAAAGCCCACTGAAAGTGACGGGGCTCATACTGAGAATTGTTGGCAATACTGAGAATTGTTGACCTAAAGAGTTAAAGATATAAGGTGTGTGAGAGAATAAATGTGTTATGAATGGGCCATTGTTGGATGAAGAATGAGTCTAATGATGTGAATCAGAACAACGGTAATGTTTTTGTTTAAAAAAAAAAAAGTTTGAACAACATGAGAGAGAAAGGTAGCTTCCATAAGCTATTTTTCTAGTTTAAAAAAAAAAAAACAGAGAAGCAGAGAAGAGATTTTGAAAGAAGTGCACACATGTATTTCAAAACACTAATCATTTGTATTTTGTTTAAATGTTTCTGGAGCATCTAGGTCTCGGCCTCCCTCCCTCCGGAAAACAGTGCTCTCTCCAAAACTTCCCCTGCACCCCACCTCCCACATGCTCCTTTTCGGCTGAAAAAAGCTGCAGACAGAACAGTAGCAGCAACACGGAAGCGGTAAGATAAACGAATTCAGACAAACGTTTATTTGTTTTAAATTTTGATCTATTGAGATTGACCAAAAAGGTATTTGTAAAGTGTGTTTGCAAATTGGATGAAACTTGAAATTAATATGAATGTAATGTATTTCTCTGAGGAAAAATGCACAATTGAGAGCGAGGTGGAGGTGGGCGTGACAGAAGAGAGGGCACTGAGAGAGAGGAGGAGGAGGTCGAAACTGGGTCCAGACGAGAGACGAGGAGAATGACCTCATGAACTGACCGCTTCTACTAACAGGTCAGGCACATAAACACATAAAGACACATAAACACATGTAAATACAGACACATAGACAAAAACATGAGACACATCTACAGAGAAGGATGTGATTTTGGTTTATGAGAGAAAATAATGAGTATTCTGTTAAAGAACAGAGTTGGTTTTGTATTTTATGTGACACGTTCGTGTGAACATTAAAGGTTTAAAGAAGTTAAAGGTCCAACACTTGGATCCAAAATAAAAGTAGTGATCGATGTTTTGCTAAACAGTTTTGTGTATCTATTAGTTTGAGAACTAATAGAGGTCCTTAATATCAGTGTGGTTCAAACACACGGTATAACGCCAATAAAAGAATGAAAATGATTACTTTGTAATTGGAAGAATTTAAATATATGTTTTAAAGTTGAATTAGTGAGTAAGTTTATAAAGATAATATAACTTTATAGTTATGGGCCATAAGCTCACATTTAAAAGAAAACACGGTTAACAGAACCTAAGTAAAGGAAATAAACATTTATGTATTTCTCTGGTTTGGTTCTAACAAAGTGTGAAAATGGGGACAGTGGATTCAAGGCAACCACTGTTTGGATTTTATGAGGAATGTTTAACAAGATAACATTCTATGCAAGTCAATGTAACAGGAGCTTCACAGCACCCTCCTTTTTATGCTCCCAAGAGGGAGAAATGTTTTGGTTTGGGTTTTTTTTGTGTTGAGAAGAATGCTGAGTTATAAATGTCAGTGACAGAGACAGTCTGCACGGAACTGATGTGTTAAATAAAGTTTATGAAACTTAATTATGAAACTGTTTGACCTTCTGACAGGTCTGTTGATATGAATAAAGTCCACATTTGAGATTTATTGAATCTATGGAAACATAATTTGGTAACTAAACAATTGAATGAATGAGATTGAATATGGTTTTTGAGAAGAAAAACTTAAAGTTTAAGTATTGGAAATGAAGATAGTTCAAAATAAATAATAATCATTATTTATTTTGATACTTTATAATTAATGTATAGTGTCATCTATACAATAAAGATTTAAACTGTAAGGTAAATTGGTAATCTGGTTTTGGTGATTAAAAACATATCTATGTTAAAACAGTTCAACCTGTTAAAATGATCTTAAATGATTTTAGTTTGAAAAATTAAAGTTAATGAAAAATAAGTGAATAAAAGATAATTGTTAAACTAACAAGGTGAATTGTTAAAGTTTAAGAGCTTATGCCAATGGCTCGCTGGGTTTTTATCACTGTTTGAAGTGATTTAAGAATTTTTTTTTTTTGAGTACAGGGACTAACACAAGGTCCTTTTGAACAGACGTTAAGTTTTTGTTTTGGTTTTGACAAACTTTGGGTCGTTGTAACCTAAAGAAAAAGAAAAAAGAGGTTAAGATGTTACATTTTATTAAATGAACAGTAATGATAGTTACTGATTACAATTTTGGTTAAGTGAATAAATAAAGAGAGACACATTATTTTGATTTTACACTTGATGTTTAAAGTTTGTGTTTAACATTGAGTGAGGTGAATTCTTTATGTGGCATCTGAATGCCAAATTAGTGGAAACATAAAAATAGTAATTGATAAAAAGTTTTTATGTTACATTTAAATTAATATGGGAAAATACAAAGACAAACTGGTTTATTGTATTTAGCACCTGGTGGTAAAACTGAGTTTTACAAAGACAGGATAGAACAGATCTATACTGAACAAAATCCTGAAGAAATTTTATTTAAAAATAAAGCATAATTTGAGAGGAAATTTATTGATTTTATGTTTGGTCTTTACTTTTAAAAAAAAAACGACAGTCACAAAGGTGATGGTGTTTTGGAGGAAAGCAGTGTGAACAGAGCAGAGGCTTTGTGGTGTGTTCAAGACACGCTGCTGTTACTGGTTTAACCCCAGAGGGGGGGGGGTCTGAACCTAAGGGTGATTAAGAAATTTTGTTTTGAAGTAAGAGAAAAATGTGTTTTCTTTCTAAAGAAAGTAATTTGAGGTAAATTAAACAATATTTTGAGAATATTCTAATTTAAAAGAACGTGAAATAAATTGTGAATTGAAGGTGAATGTTTAAAGGTTTGTGAAAATAGATCATGAGAAACAAGCTCGGATCTATATAAATTATTTATGTTTGCATCAACTGAGTTAAAATTTGTCAAATTGTGGATGATACCAATTACAGTTACAGGTAAAGACCTACAACTAATGGTAACTAAAAAAATTAAAACTGAACTAAACAAAGTTAAGTTTTAAATATAACGTAAACAAAAGTGATGCTATTTGGGAAAACATAAAGAAGATGAATAATTAGAAATGCTAATTAATGAAATAACAATTTATGGTGGTAATTGGGAAAAAAAACAATCTGTTTTGACTTTATTTTGATTTTTTTTTTAACTTTTATTTGATTTTTGTTTATTTATTTATTTATTTTTTGGTATTTTGAGCCATGGTTGTACCACGTCTCAAAAAGGGGGGAGATGAAGATTTAAACAAAGCTGTGTTAAAATGCTGAAGGGATGCTTGGTTAACCTAATGGTTAGCATGAGGCTATAACAACAGTGTTTAATACAGTTAAAAGTTTAAATCAAATAATGAAATAAAGAAAGTTGACAGGACTTTTCTGGAGAAGCACTGTTTGGTCTGATTAAACCTTTTCAGATTAAAGTAGATTTCCAGCAGACCATATTTGTGGAAACAAGGTTTATCTGCTGTTTCAATTTTATGGTTTGATCATTTTAAGGGCTTTTATGGTTTCGTTTGACGAAAACCTAGGAGGCACTTTCTATGGGTCTATAATGTCAGAGAACGTTCTGATTTGTTTGTTTGTTCTTTATTTGGATGGAAGCCAACTACAACAAGTATACCAGAAAAGGAGTTTTGAAAATTAATATAGCCACCACCAGTAAGAGCTAATATTAATACAGTTCGTTGAACTTATATCATCTTGGTTTACACCTGTGAAGGGAAGCACACCTGTGAGCAGGGCTAGTGACGGGGGTCACATGACATGACTTCCTGTGACATCACTCTGAACTTGACAAACGTAGAGATCAGGGACAGGTGCAGTGCAAAGCAGAAGTCTGGAGGTTTTGTGAAAGTAAGACCATTAGACCAGCGTTGCCTGCTGACCGGAAACATGCGTCCTTAAAGGATCCTCGTTTTATTTGTGTTCACATACGATGTGACGGAGAACATCGTGAGTGGAAACTCACACTTTAGGAGCCAAACAGCAGCTCCCTCAGGTTCATTTGAGAGCCCCATTTACATCAACGACAGAGGTGGCCTTCGAAGGTGTCCTTAATGAATATAAGGCTAAAATTAAATTAGCATTAGGATTTGAATTTTTACCATTTGGGACAATTTATGAAAATATGGATTAAATGAAGTATATTTATAAACAACAAAGGTTTATGAATTGTACGAGAGATGCTGTAACTGTTAATTAAAACTGAAAATGAGAGAAAACTGATCCAAGGACTGGACAGAACTAAATAGCACTGAGCATGCTTTTAGCTGAAGAGGGGGGATCTACAAAAGGATTTCCTCCAAAGTAACACAGGACTAGTTACAGCAGAACTAAAGTCTTTGAGAAAGGACTTCAAACTCTAACAGAGGAATTAGAATATTCTGGAATAGAGAAATTAATTTTGACCTGGTTTTACAACTTATTTGGAAAACTGACTGGGATTTTAGAATCTGTATTGAGATACAGTACATGTACTTGTAGTTGTTGTTGCACTTCCATGTCTAATAATGTTTGTTTGTGTTGCTTTACATGTACCGGAGCTTGTTGGTGAGATTGATGAATGTGGCCATTGCTGGGTCAACATTCCTGGACATGCACCTGCCAAACGACTAAGGTCAAGGCTTTGACCTCAGATGAACACTTTGATATCTGAGGGACGTTATTGTTTGCATGTACACCAACGGGACAACAGCTCCAGGACGGATCATACTACAGACCTAAGGGCCGTATGGTTCATTGAATTGATTATGCTGAAGAGAATTGATTTTAATCATTATGAATGTGCATATGTCTCACTCCATGTGTTTTTCTTTTCGTTACAGGGACAGAAATGGACAGGCAGGGACAGGCCAGAGATCTTGAGTCCAATGGGTTGACCAGCTCAACCTCTGGCATATTTTTCTACTTTATTTTGGAGTGACACCATGTTTTGATTTATGATTTATGGACATTTATGATTTATGGACTTTAAAGAATTTGACTTTGAAGAATCAGTGCATTACTCTGTGGGTTCCCATTTGATTTGAAACATATTCCATTATAATCTTTTGTTGTGTTTGTTTTGACATGTGTTGTAAGTTAATCATTTGAAGTGATTACATACGTTTGATGCTTGATGTTTGTGTTTTGTCACCGCCTTTGGGGCAAGGGGTGGATAGAAGAGTTTTTCCCAGCTTTAGGTCATTTTACCAATGGGTCAAAATGTTCTTCTGGCTAGGTCAACGCCCTGCTGGGTTTCGCTTCTGTCATAGTTTAAAACTCAAAATCAAGCTAGTAGGTTGTTTATGCTAATTGTTATCAGCATAAAGAGGGGGGAATGTTATGAGAATTTTATTCTTATAATTGTGTATATTGTTTATAGGTAGTAGGTGCTCATAGTTCTCTACAGGTCATGTCAAATCATGTTATGTCCTCCATGTTATTCCAAGCATGGTGTAGACATAACTAAAGACATGGCTTGCCGGAGGACTTCTGCACCTGGAGCCTGGAGCTGGGGCTTTGAGGGGAGGGTGTATGCAAGATACACCTCCCACTGACAGCCCCCACTTTAGTGATATAAAATGTAATGTTTTGCTTACCTCTGTAAGCAAAACGCAGTATGTACCTTTGATATATCTGTGTACTTTGCTTCTCCTTGCAAGGAATAAAACCTGGCCTTTCGCTTTTTATAATATAATCTGTCTCCGTGTCTCTCTGGATAATATAAGGATATAGAATTCTTTTGGACATATAGAATTCTTATAACACCATTTTTACACCAAAATCTACAATAATTAACAACAACTCATATATGGCCAAGACATTATTGACAGAAGTACATGTTTTATGCACATTTTGAACCTTTTGACATAAAGCCTCATGAAAAAATTAGCTTAAAGCATTTTTACAAATAACCTCAAAATAAAACACCTGAAATATTGTTTCTTCTCTTTCGTCTTTGCACCAGTTTATGCATCTTGACACATTTGTGGTTTATATGATGATTATTAAATTCTTTTGCACAATATACCACAGTCAGTTGACTTCTATAATAGAGGGGACTTTGATTTATTCATTACATTACTCTCTGAGGGTAAATTAAATTGTCTTGTGGATATATTTTAGACAGAGATGTATTTAAAACACACTTCATGTTTTTCTGCCTCTCTTTCATAGGTCAGGGCTCAGTTCAGTTTTTGTGCAGCTGTGGAGTTGTTTGCATCACTGTGGCTCTCGTGCACAGTAATAAACAGCTGAATCTTCTTGTTTTAGGCTGTTTACTTGTAAGTACACAGTGTTTGTGGAAGTGTCTTTTCTAATCAAAAACTGGCCCTGGAGACTTTGAGCAAATATTGTGACTGTTCCACTATCAATGCGTCCGATCCATTCCAGTCCTCGACCAGCTTTCTGACGAATCCAGTGCAGCCAAGCTAGAGAGAGTCCCTCCACTTTACAGGACAGTGTGACTGACTGTCCCGGTGGGCTGACCACTGGCCCCGAAGAGGTCAGAGACTGGGCCTGGGCCCCTGAAAGAGATACAGAGTTTATATGAAGCTAAGTGGTATTTCTCTTCCTCAGCAGGACACTGGCAGCACTCACCTGAAATAAGAGCCAGGATAAACACACTGTGTGCAACAACTGTCATAGTGGGGCTTCACTGAGTCTGCAAAGGCTCAAAGGACATGCAGTAGATATAGTTTATATAGATGGTGGGTGGAGAGAGAGACGTTTTGTGGATTTGCATTTCTGACTTGCATTTCTGAGCCTGGTTCTTAAGTAAGATCTGCACAGTTTCAGAGTTGGCATGGAAACCGAGTCAAACTTAACTTAGACATAACATAATTCTAGACCTTTTTCTAAATGTATTAGCTACACAATTATTAAATTAATCCTTTAAGTTCATGTCCCACCTTTAATAAGAAAAGGTTATTGTTTCAATCTTTGAAATACTACTTTTAATAATTTCAAAATTCTAGTTCACAGTTTTGGTGCATACAGTATTCAAATTCTAAATTATTATTAATTTTGGTCAATAAACATAATTATTTCTCAAAGTCTATGCTTGGTGTGTTTTTTTCAATATCAAATATCAATATTTTGATTTATTTCTGTCTACAAACTCAGGTTTTTTATTTATAATAGGCTTCTTTATTAGTCTTTTGTCTTTTGACTGGTGCCCCGGACCTTTACTGTTTATTCTAATCCCATCAAGAATATACCCTACACTGTGCACTGTAGCCGAAACACAGGAGCCTGTCTGATCCAGTTCATGTTGTAGTCACTAAATCTGAACCCAGATGCTGTACAGGTGAGTGTGTGAGATTCTCCAGGTCGTTTTACAGCTGGACCAGATTCAGTCAGAGTCTGACCGCAGACACCTGTGGAAACAACAAACTTTACAAAGAGCTACAAATGACTGACATCTCGTCAGGACCAGCACGTGTCCAGTAGGTCGTTAGAAGAAGCAGGACTGTCCTGTAGTCCATGATGTTAATTGATGTACCCACTGCTCTCTGTCCTCTCTAACGCTATAACAGAGGACAGGACTTTAGAGGTTTGCATTGGCTCCTCCCACAAATAGAATACTTGATTCTTATTGGTCTGGAGGGCTCTTATCTTTTCATTGTACTATTTCTTTTTTTTTTTAATGACAGTATGTATTTTCATTGTGCAGGAGCATATTCATTTACTGTTTTAGATACAGAGACACATGACGATGCAGTAAAAAGAGGAAGTCATTTTTGTACAGCCTTTCTGTTGTTCTGTCTCATAGTGTCTCTGGCACAGTAATACACTGCTGTGTCCTCTGTCCTCACATTGTTCATCTGCAGATACACTTTGCTGCTGGAGTCATCTCTGGAGATGGTGAATCTCCCTCGGACAGACTCGGAGTAGTAGATATAGCTACTGGATGTGCTCACGTATGCAATCCACTCTAGACCTTTACCAGGAGCCTGTCTGATCCAGTTCCAATGATAGCTCCCAAAGCTGAGATCAGTTGTAGTACAGGTCAGTCTGTGGGATTCTCCGGGTCGTTTTACGGCTGCTCCAGTCTCTGTTATGCTCCAAGCACCAGCAACAGTTAACACACACGCAGCACACACCAGGAACATGAGCTTTGTAAGAGACATTTTTGCACTGTGTAGCTGTCAAGTGCATGGCTCTGCTTTAAATAACATTTTGACTTGAGCTCCTCCTACAATAGAAACAAAATTTACAAACCCAGCTCAACACAAAACAAAAGCAACCAGGAGTTTCTCTCACTCAAGTTAATGTGAGCGTGTTCTCCTGAGGTCGTCCTGAGGGCTTCTTATTTTTATGTTGCAACAGCAGTGTTACTTGTATTTGACCACAATCCAGTCTGTTTTTTATACATCTTAAACTTTATTTAAAAGTCTCTGTTTTCAGTTTGCGGTTGAGATTGGACAGTATCTGGAAATTTGGATGAACAGTTTACACAAAAAAATTAAAGCAATGAAAAAAACAACATTATTTTGCTTTTCTTTTTAATAGATTTGAGGGGTTTCTTTTTATGACATGAACATTTATTTTAAAGCTTCACTGGGTTCAATGAAACAAATGTGGACATTTTCTGCAGGTTTTTGAACAGCTGCTTCACTGTCTGTGTCCCTGTGTCTGTCGAGCACAGTAGTAAACAGCACTGTCTTCTGCTGTCAGACCTGAGATCTCGAGGTACTGGGTGCTGCTGGAAACATTTTGACTAAAACTGAAATGACGTTGAAAGGCACTGGCATAGCTTGGAGCGCTTGTGTCTGTGTTAATCCACCCCATCCACTCCAGAGCTCGACCTGGTCTTTGTCGTATCCAGTTAATGCTAAAGCTTGTCATGGTATAACCAGAAGTGGTGCAGGACATCTTCACAGTGTCCCCAGGTCTTTGAGCCACAGATGACGGCTGGTCTAGTCTGATCTCTGTCCAAACGCCTGAACACAAATGCTCACATCAACAAACATAGAACAGTCATTTTTAAGGAACATGTGATAAAATGCAATTTTACCATTAATAGTAGCCACAAAGAGTAAAGTCAAAACAATTCTATTTGCCTTTTTTTTAATACAACATCAAACTTAAATGCTTTACTGCAACCTTCTATGTAGCGACATAAACCGGCCCAAATGAACCAGATCTGCCCAAAGTGTCAGTATAAAGAATGAATCATTTGCATACACCTCCCTCTGCTGGAAACAGAAGGTAACAGGAAGTAAGTAAGTATGTAAAACATTGACTCAGACTTTAAACACACACACATAACACAGTGGAAACAGTTGTGGAGTTTGTGTCTCAAATGGACATAGGTCCACCAAAGACGGCTTTTCTGAGTACTTTTTCTAGAATATGTCTTGGATGACTGAGAACCTCCACAGAAATGATTCAAATACAGTTTCTGATTTATTTCTCTAAATGTTATTTTTTTCTTGAATGCATGACCAACCGTCTAAACAAGCAAGATTTACACACACTGTAAAATCTAAACTTATTCAAAAATTATCAATATGGAGGCTACATCTAAAAAACAGACTGTCCATTGTCTGCATTTCATATTTTCTTCTTTGTTTGCATGTACACTGCACATTTCTGTATTTATATTTCTACTGCTTAGTCACATTAGGGGTCACAGGTGACTGGAGACTATCCCAGCAGATTTAGCCTTTACACTCTGGACAATGGCTAGTTAGTCGCAGGGCTGACATTTAGAGACAGACAGTGACACCTTTATAAACAGGGTCGGGCGTGAGTTTTGACTCCCTCCACTTCCTGTCTTCTGTTGCTTGGTCACCATTTTATCCATTTACATTTAAATATTTTCCCAAGAAACAGTGATGTTGCTGTTCAATAAAAAGTCTAAAGTTGTATCAATAAAAAGATATGATAATGCAATGAATTATAATTATTACTCTCTTCCTCTGAGAGGTGAGTTTATTCTAAAAGTCACAATTTAACAAAATGGTTAGCTATGTTCACTTAAACCTATTTCTTTTCTGCATCTACTTATTTCTGAGAGATTTCAAACATGGTTATGATCCTACTTCTGTCTTGGGTCAGAATAAAAAAAGGTTTGGGACAAAAGACTAATAAAAAAGAAAATGTAAGTTTTTAATCAGTTTAAGCCAAATTATATTAACAGAGGTGTGTATGTTTTATGGCTTGTTTTTCAAATGAATGAGCTGAATGTGCTTTATAACATTGTACTGGAGTTGGGTATTTGTACTGCACTGATGGTGCTTTGTGTCACTGTGTTTATAACGAACACAGTAATACACTCCTGAGTCCTCAGGCTGCACCGTCGGTCCTCTAATAGTCACTGTTCCAGCAGATGTGTCTCTGTTCAGGCTGAACTTGTTCTTCAGAGCATTGTTTTGATAAATACCACCTGATCCCCACTGATAAAAAATCCACTCTAGTTTTCCTTCTCTCTGTCTGATCCAACCTGTTCCATAGCTGCCATCAGTCAGAGAGTAACCAGAGACTCAACAGCTGATGGTCAGAGACTGACCCGGCTGGACCACCACTGAGTCCGGCTGGACCAGGTCAATACTGTGCACTGTACCTGTGGAAACACAAACCAAGATTATTGTCACAGTTCTTTATTCTAACACATGTTTGTTCTGTGTTTGTCCAAGTGAAATGTTCTCACAGGAAGCAGCTGCCAGCAGCAGTAGCACAGCCACAGAGAACATGACTGATGTGGGACGTGGACTCCTCTGTCTCTCACTCACACTGCACTTCTTTATAACTCACTGACATTTGAATTTTTTCAGAGAAAGCTCTGTTTACTTGTGTTTCTCGTGTTTCTATAGCAACAGCAAAAAAGTCAAAATGATCAAGACAGTATTTTTCATTAAGAATTTTGTAAAGTTTATTAAAGTGAATAAGTTAATGCCCTAAATAACGTGTTTTACAGTTGGATAATTTATGGTAAATATTTACAATCGCTTTTTTTGTTCATTGTATTTGTACATTCCATGCATAATTATCTAACATCTTAAACAAATTAATACAAATTGAATAATGTCAAATATGAACTTTAGTCATTTTCATTTAGTCTGAGTCATTGGTTAATAATGTTTAGGAATAATATGTTATGTAATATGTATGTATAAAAGCAGTCATTTTATTTAAAATACCCAATGAAGGAGAGCTTCTATCAGCCTGAGCTTTAGCTGATATAAATATCTTTAAGTTGCAGGTTTAAGTTAACAGGTTTGTCGACAATAAAATCAGAGCATGATAAAAAGGCCTGTCCTATCTAATGAAGAAGAACTCTGTCTTAAATGTTCAGATACAAAACAGTGATGAAGGGTCAGAGCTGACAACAGGACATTGTGTCTTTGGTGAGATGCAGTCTGCAACAGTTCTTCTGCAGTAGTCCTTTTGAAAACATGAAGCACATAGGCTCCTCCCACAATAGAAACTAAATTTATAATCCCAGCTCAACACAAAAAAAACAGCAGTGGTTCTTGTTTTTATAAAACTTAAACTTCATTAAAGAAGTCTCTATTTTCACTTGGTGATAGAGATTGAACACAAATGCTCACATCAACAAACATAGAACAGTCATTTTCAAGGAACATGTGATAAAAAGCAATCTAACCATTAATAGTAGCCACAAAGAGTAAAGTCAAGACAATTCTATTTGCCATTGTTTTTTTAATACAACATCAAACTTAAATGCTTCAATGCAATCCTCTATGTAGCGACATAAACCGGCCCAAATGAACCAGATCTGCCTAAAGTGTCAGTATAAAGAATGAATCATTTGCATACACCTCTCTCTGCTGGAAACAGAAGGTAACAGGAAGAAAGTGTGAAAAACATTGACTCAGACTTTAAACACACACAGATAACACAGTGGAAACAGTTGTGAGTGGTGCCTGGTTTCCTTCAGACATGACGCCTGCTATTCAAGCCAAAGAGTTCAATCTTTGTTTCATCAGACCAGGGAATTTTGTTTCTTATGGTCTGGCTTTCATGTGCCTTTTATCGAGGACTGGCCTCTGTCCGTAACTCGAACCAAACAGACTTGAGCCGTAGTAAAGACATAGAAATTAAAATGATAAAAGATCCAGCTTGTGTCAAATTGGGAGTATTTCCAAAGGATCTACAAAGTAATCATAATCATTTTGACCTGAAAAAAACTTCTAATTGTTTGGAAAAATGATTACAGTCTCCTGGCCTCCACAGTCGCTCAATGTAAAACTAAGATTAAGGAATTACTGTATATCTTCACACCCTGAAGAGTTTTTGTACAGCTCTAGACATGTTTTGTGTGACTGTGGTGGCTCTTGAGCACAGAAGTACACTGCAGTGTCTTGAGGCTGCATGTTCTGTCCATTCAGAGTCACTGTGCTGCTGGAGGAGTCTACATTTATACTGAACTGATTCTTTAGTGAATTTTTATAGTATGTAGAGTGTCCCGTATGTTGGCTTCCAATCCACTCCAGGCCTTTCCCAGCCGGCTGTCTGATCCAGTGTGTCCTGTAGTCACTAAGAGAATAAGAGACTCGACAGGAGATGGACAGTCTCTGACCTGGCTGCACAGTCACAGAGGCTGGTTGTGTCAGCTGCTCACACTTCACACCTGTGGAAGGGAATATGGTAAATAAAGAGTGAGTCTGACCCCAGCAGTGAGTTATATTCAGTAAAACTCACTGTATCCAACAGCCAGCAGCAGCAGCACAGACACACACTTCATGATTGGATTCAGGCTCTTCTCATGGAGGGAATTCTCTTCCTCTGCTTTTTATTTGTGAGCTCTATTTGCATAAAGACAGCACAGTAATAGAGACTGCATGTGACTGCTGTGGTTGATCGTTATTATTATTCCATTAGAGTTGAAAATATTGGGTGCTCTAAGTAAGACAAAAGAACAAGACACAAATTATTTTGCTGCAAATTTATAAAACCCTGCATCACTTTCACAACATGCGTTCTGCAAATCAAGATACACGTGCAAAAGACCAACAATAGCATCCACAGTTCAAAAGCTGCATTTTATGATGACAACGCAGTGTCTTCAAATGTAGAAAAATGCTGCATTCAGTTTACAGCACATTCCTGACAAAGACACAAAACAGGCAGCATTGCATTGACATGAATACATTGTGCCACGTTCTCTACCTTCATTTTATGTGACTCTGCTCTGAGTCATTCTGCCCACGTGAGCTCTGTCGCCCAGGAGTGTCAAACTCTAAGTGGTGATGGACAGCAATAGTAGATATAAAAAATTTCAGTGGCCGAAAACTGTGACAAATTGAACAAAAACCTAAACTGTTTCAGTTTAAATCAAAATAACACCTGTTAAAGTCCATATAAAACCTGTTTAGGTCCAACTAAAACCTCTTAAAATCCAACCAAAACCAGTTAAAATCAATCAAAAACCTGTTTAAATCCACATAAAACCTGTTCAAAATCATCTAAAGTTTCCTATTACATATGTTTAGAATAGTTTAGTGCCTTTTTTAAAGTCCCAAAAATATACCCTACCAAAAATATTAAAGGGCCAAATAAAACATTGCAAAGGGCCCTGAGTTAGACATGTGTGCTGTAGCTGTCAGCATATCTCTGCTGCTGTCGGTGATATAGCCTAATAAAAGAAATTTTCAAAATCATGTGGAGGGCTAGAATGAACGGCACGCAACCCACTCCTGCGAGCGACGGATTGGGCGTCCCTGCTCTACCACAACAAAAAGCTGATCTACTCAACAAAGTAGTCCATTGAATCTCTTTAAATGTTTTTTAAACATTTCAGAACAAAGGCCTATGTCCTGAATAATCTGTTCATTTATTACAAAGAAAAGGTCTCTGACAAAAGTACCTCACAACCGCTACACTTTAAAACCTTTTTCTAAAGCTAATTAATGATAGCTTCAGCCTTACAAATGTTAATATTCCAATATTTATAATCCGTGTGTTTTATATGTTCATCTATGTGTGTCAGTCTCACAGTTTCAGAACGACAAGAAAGAAAATGTCTCTCCAATTTTAAAAATCAAATAGTAAAGTTTAAAGATAGAAAAATGGCCAAGTGGGAAGATTTCTATTGTTTTAAGATTTTATTTTAAAAAGTTCTGCTTATGATACTTTTAAAGATCACACCAGAAGAAAAATAAAGGAAATGTTTGGTTTTGTTTTCCTTTGCACATTAGAAACTAGTTGTTATGGTTGTGCCATTTATATTAAAGTATTATTATCTCACACCTGGCCAAACCGACGATGGAAATGTTGATATACAAATATGTTACTTAAAAGGCAGAAAAAAAAAAAAAGTAAAAAAAAACACAGGTTCAGCTGCTGCTTTATTCCTGAAAATGAAAGTTGTGCTTATGTGACGGTGAGTGCAGGTGAACTCTTACTGTTTCAAATCTGACGTTGTACAAAAGTGGCTGCCCTCTAACAAACTCCGCCCTCTCTGGTGGCTTTATAGGATTTACATCAGGGCTTCATCTTTAGGAAGTCTCATGCAAAATAAAGATTTGAAAAAAGGAGAATTTATTTTCATAATAAATGTCAATTTATTAAAACATAATATATTACGGTAAATATTGTACAACTTGCTGTGTGTGTTTGTGACGTCAATTAAATAAAACCCTCATTTGCTGTAAGTATATTATCCAGGCCTGTTGCTCCAGCTCCTGAACACACACATTATGTTTGACTCTAATATCAATAAAACTTATTATTAAAAAAATACAGCCATAACATATGTAAGGATTATATGTGTACTGCCTCTTTTGTCTCTAATAATAAATATTTTCCTGACTGGTAAACAGAAACAGACTTTATTATATATTATATTAATATGATTTATTTAGGCTTTATTATGCCTTACCTTTTTTGATAAATTACTTTTTCTTATTCATTCAAATTATGTGAAAGCTTTTAGTGTCAGTAACTATTGTCAGCCATAAAACAATGATATTGGTCAAATGTTTACAGAACACTTTTAAATGAACACATAAACTTGTGATTGTATGAGATCTACTGTTTGTGTCGACTGTTCATGGGCAAAAGTAAATAGAGGAAGTTTTTGTACAGCTCTGTTGCTGTTGTGTCTCATTGTGTCCCTGGCACAGTAATACACTGCTGTGTCCTCAGGTCTCAGACTGCTCATCTGCAGATACACCTCCTTTCTGCTGTTGTCTCTGGAGACTGTGAAACGCCCTTTAACTGACTCAGAGTAGTAGATGCTTACACTGCCATCACTGATGTAAGAGATCCACTCCAGTCCTTTTCCACTCTCCTGTCTGATCCAAGCAGTAGCATAATCACTGCTGAAGCCTGAATATGTGCAGGTCAGTGTGTGGAACTGTCCAGGCCTTTTAACCACTGCTTCAGACTGAATCAGCTTTTGGCCACGAGCTCCTAAAAAAATTAAATCATCATTAGTTTAGATAGATCACACAGTTTAAGAAAATAATGGTGTTGGTCTCACCTGACCAGCTGACCGACAGGACAAGACAAACAACCCAATATTGAAGACTGATCATTGTTATGTTACTCTTAGTCATTTAAACTTTGTCTTTAACTCTCCAATATTTATAAAGAAAGGAGAGGCTAGGCTTTTGCATTGACCCCTCCCACTAAAACACACTAGACTCCACAGAAGAAGTCTGTGAATAATTCAGATGCATCCAAGAAAAATCTTCTTAGATTTTAAAAATAAAAACTAAACTTTTGAGAGTTGTTTGCCTTATGGCCTCCATTTTCATAAAGAAAGACACTACACAGCTGCAAATAAAAGAAGAAAGACTCCCGAGACCTGATCAAAGATATATGTTGATTATTGAGCATTTATTAAACATAAGAGTAGAAACTTTATGGTTTGGGATCAAACAGAGACTGGGGTTTCCATTATCCTGTTTAAACCCTAGTGTCAGACGTTCAGCAAAAAATATTAGATTTATGTAAGTCACATTTTTCAATGAACACAATGATTAAATAATTTTAAAGGTGGATATTTATTTGTGATTTGACATTAATCATTATTGTTTTCTTTTTTTTTTTTTACCCTGAAATAAATCTTCCAGTGATATGTATGTAGGATTGTTTTTGCTGTTTAAATGTGAGTGGTGTAAGAGCTCCTCCTCTGGTGGCTACAGTGTTTCACACCCTGAAGAGTTTTTGTACAGCTCTAGACATGTTTTGTGTGACTGTGGCTCTCGAGCACAGAAGTACACTCCAGTGTCTTGAGGCTGCATGTTCTGTCCATTCAGAGTCACTGTGTTGCTGGAGGAGTCTGCATCTATACTAAACTTATTCTTTAGTGACTCTTTGTAGTTAGAGCCTCCAGTATATTTTCGTCCAATCCACTCCAAGCCTTTCCCAGCAGGCTGTCTGATCCAGGCTGTAGCATAGCTACTAAGAGAATAAGAGACTCGACAGGAGATGGACAGACGCTGACCTGGCTGCACAGTCACAGAGGCTGGCTGTGTCAACTGCTGACACTTCACACCTGTGGAAATAAATGTGTTAAATATATGGTTAAATAACAGTGGGTCTTCAGTGAAAAGCAGAGAAACTCACAGAGCAGACATAGAGCAGCTAACAACAGATGAAGTGTATTCATCATCCTGACACTGCAGATGTGAACTCTGAGGGTCCACACAATGAGCCTGACACAAGTATACAGGCCACAGTGAGGATTTGCATCTCCATATCAGGCCTTCATCTTCAGGAAGGCTCATGCAAATTAAAGATTTGAGTAAAAGAGGATCTGTATTTTATAATAATTTTTGAGGGACATTTCCTACAAGGCCTGTCTGAGCATATTTTTACTGCTAAAAGTCTGCTTTTTAGACGCAGCTGAAACAATTATGTAACAATGTCCATCCAATGGAGAATTTAAGTTTAAAGTCTTCTCAAGAAATTGGATATTTGTTTGATATTTGACTATATCATATTTTGTGTGTTTTTTTACTTGTTCCTAAAATCTTTTATGGCAGTATGTAATGTTATTGAGTAAATTTAGGATCAAGTGTCTTTATTCATATCTGTAAATTGGTTTTGCAGTACAAGAGAAAAGTAGCTTCCTCATACACACATTACATAAAAACAGGAATAAATAATAGAAACAATGTCTGGAAACAAACTATTTCTACAAGGTGCCTAGTTTTAATTGTCCTTGGTGGCATAGATTTTTATTTAAAAGAATTATATCTGAGCAAAGAAAACTTAAGGTTTTTGGAACATAAATGATTACACTTTTAAAGCTTAATAGACATGCTGACTGACCAATTTGTTTCATGTTTATGTTCTGTTCTTGGTCCCTCTGTCATAATATAATTCATGAAATTAATTAATATGCTTATGTAATGGACAGTATCATGAACATTGTGTAATGAACAGTAAACATTTCTGTAAATATTGCAACTAAATGAAATATAACAATATACATGAATCCATTTGTTTAGACTTTTCTCACATTTTTTCACATTATCTTGCAGTGTTTAAAATCTTCTACTGCCCCTGGTGGTTTTGGTAGCTCATTGAGGTTTTTGTAAACCCTGACATTTTGTTCTGGCATCAATTATGAGAAAGTATTATCATTAAAGATTATTTTTATATAAGATATACTGTGTGAAAACTGTGAAAGAAAAACAATTTTATTGTTGCTAATCCGATGTTTTCTCACATTTTAACATTTTCTAATTCTAATTAAAACAATGCTAAAATATTGAACCTAGCGCCTCACCAATAAACTGAGATTTCCTTCAAAAAACAGAGAAATATTGTCCATGGCTCTCCAAACACTTTCTGTCAGGAAACAGCTTAGTTTTTTGTTTTACCACCATTTACAATAGTTCAGTTTAATCTTACTTCAAAGTAAAAGAAAAATATGTTTGCATCAATTAACAGGTGATAAACTTGTTCTTACCAAAAGTACCAAATATAGTATGTTGAGCTAAACAAAAGAATAACATATTGTCTGTGGGTGAACAAATCTTTCCCTGATTTGCTGTTGTCCTCTAACTTCATCACATCCCTCTCATCTTCACTGTCCATCTGTCTTTTATGAAAATTGGCAAAGCATCCCTGACACACATCCACAAGACACTACATGCAGAATTACTTAGTTTTTCTTGTGCATGCAACGTTATGGAATCTGCTGCTGACAGGTTTTACTTCGATGAGAAGAGGCCAGTAGTTACCAGGACCAAACCTGATCTCAGGGGGAGGCCTGGACACTGCTCTACGTTTCACTGGAGCTGGAGTGCCACTTGGTCTTCCTTTTGTGGGTGTCTTGACAGATCCTGCATTTATTAGTGCTCAAAGTACAGATGCCTTGAAATGAAGGAGATCCCTCTTGTCCAACCCAGACCTTCAGGCCTCCAATGTTACACACGTGGACAAAATTGTTGGTACCCTACGGGCAATGAAAGAAAAACTCACAATGGTCACAGAAAAAACTTTATTCTGACAAAAGTAATAATAAATAAAAATTCTATAAATGTTAACCAATGAAAGTCAGACATTGCTTTTTAACCATGCTTCAACAGAATTATTTAAAAAAATAAATTCATGGAACAGGCCTGGACAAAATTGTTGGCACCCCTAACTTAATATTTTGTTGCACAACCTTTTGAGGCTATCACTGCAATCAGACGACTCCTGTAACTGTCAATGAGACTTCTGCACCTCTCAGCAGGTATTTTGGCCGACTCCTCATGAGCAAACTGCTCCAGTTGTTTCCGGTTTGAAGGGTGTCTTTTCCAGACGGCATGTTTCAGCTCCTTCTAAAGATGCTCAATAGGATTGAGGTCAGGGCTCATAGAAGGTCACTTTAGAATAGTCCAATGTTTTCCTCTTAACCATTCCTGGGTGTTTTTTGCTGTGTGTTTTGGGTCATTGTCCTGTTGCAAGACCCATGACCTGCAACTCAGACCAAGCTGTCTGACACTGGCCAGCACATTTCTCTCTAGAATCCCTTGATAGTCTTCAGATTTCATTGTACCCTGCACAGATTCAAGACACCCTGTGCCAGATGCAGCAAAGCAGCCCCAGAACATAACAGAGCCTCCTCCATGTTTGACAGTAGGGACAGTGTTCTTTTCTTTATATGCTTCATTTTTCCGTCTGTGAACATAGAGCTGATGTGCCTTGGCAAAAAGTTCCATTTCTGTCTCATCTGTCCATAGGACATTCTCCCAGAAGCTTTGTGGCTTGTCAACATGTAGTTTGGCATATTCCAGTCTAGCTTTTTATGATTTGTTTTCAACAATGGTGTCCTCCTTGGTCGTCTCCCATGTAGTCCACTTTGGCTCAAACAACGACGGATGGTGCGATCTGACACTGATGTTCCTTGAGCATGGAGTTCACCTTGGATCTCTTTAGAAGTCTTTCTGGGCTCTTTTGTTACCATTCGGATTATCCGTCTCTTTGATTTGTCATCAATTTTCCTCCTGCGGCCACGTCCAGGGAGGTTGGCTACAGTCCCATGGATCTTAAATTTTTGAATAATATGTGCAACTGTAGTCACAGGAACATCTAGCTGCTTGGAGATGGTCTTATAGCCTTTACCTTTATCATGCTTGTCTATAATTTTCTTTCTATTCTCCTCGACAACTCTTTCCTTTGCTTCCTCTGGTCCATGTTGAGTGTGGTACACACCATGTCACCAGACAACACAGTGACTACCTGAAGCCCTATAAATAGGCCCACTGACTGATTACAAGATTGTACACACCTGTGATGCTAATTAGTGCACACACCTTGAATTAACATGTCCATTTGGTCACATTATTTACAGTCTTTTCTAGGGGTACCAACAATTTTGTCCAGGCCTGTTCCATGAGTTTATTTTTTTAAATAATTCTGTTGAAGCATGGTTAAAAAGCAATGTCTGACTTTCATTGGTTAACATTCATAGAATTTTTATTTATTATTACTTTGGTCAGAATAAAGTTTTTTCTGTGACCATTGTGAGTTTTTCTTTCATTGACCGAAGGTCTGTATATAGCTCTGCTCTACAGTTTTTAGTCAGTCTTGAATTTTTGACTAAAATAAAAATATAAAAACATCAGATCTGTGTTGTGCTGCATCAACACATCTATATGCACTTTTTAACTAAATTTATTTAAATCCCCAAAGTGATTCAAATCCTGCCGTTTTCTTAGCTTTATGCTGTTTCATTTTACCTTTAAACCTAGCCTCTGCCTTCAAAGGCCACTGCATAGTTTCTGCCTCAGTGCTTCAGACATTTCTAATACTTGTGAATGAGTTTGGTTGTTCCTTGTGTCTGATTTGTGGACCCAGTGAGCAGGTCAAGTGAGGACCTGTGGGTGGGGGTCTGGCACACATTCAAACCCTCAAGGTGCACAAAACAAACACATAGCTCAAACTCATGAGACACTGCCAGCACTCAAGCCAAATAAAGACAGAGCAGAGCTGCAAATACAACAATAATGTGTTTGTATCAGCATTTTGTTCTCTCATTACATCAGCACAAATGTGGCATAGAAACCAATGTGCTTCTAGAATGTTTTTGTCACCCTCTTGTGGACAAAATAAATAAGGATCCAAATATGCTCTGCAGAGATAACCTGAAATAACCTTGGGAATTAACATCCAGTTGTGTATCTGAATTTTAGGTGAGCCTACTTCTCAGTTTGATAGGGATTGCCTGGTTTTAAGGCTTTTTCTCCCATGTCTCAAAAAAAATCTGTTCATTCATTTTCTTTCACCCGTGAGGGGTTGCCGGTGACTAAAGCCTATCCCAGGAACTTTGGACCTTAGGCAGGGTACATTGAGTCAGATTGGAAATATATCTTTAAAAAACTAATATTCTGAAGAGTCTGTGTCCTCAGTTACACCAGTTCACCTGACTGAAATACCAAAGCAAATGTGTAAGTGTCCCGGCTGGTAGGTTTGGAAATATTTTAAAAAATGTCCACGTACAACAATAGTTTCTAATTTATTTATTGCCTTTTTTACAGATGCACATAGGAACAGTATCAAATGTTTACAATACAGAAGGAAACCAATTTTAAACTGGCCATGACCTCTGACGTCAGCATCATTTGGTCTAAGAAAGAAAGAAGAGTTGGGTCAGACTGTTTCAAGGCTATAAAGGCTGTATGCCAAAATTGTAAAATTTTAAAGCTGCCATGTGGTATCTCACCTTAACCAGAGTGGCACACACACTGTAGACTGCAGAGATGAGAAAACAAAGAAGGAATGTGCAAGCCATATACCAACTCTCCACCCCTGTGTCCTCATTCAGGTCCGAATGAATAATATAGTCGAATAAGTTACAGTCTTCTAAGTTTTCTGAAAACAAACAAAGATATAATATTAATGTCTAAAGTTAAACGGTGCATAAGATAGTTTAGAATTGTTTAATTGGCACCTTTTTGCAACACATTGACGTCCAGTGTAGTAGTTGCATGGATGACTCGGCAGGTATGGATAGCACCAGGTAACATGTTGGTAGGAGACAAGTGAAGGCGGCTTTGGATGATGAATTTTCCATCTGGGCCCCGGTGGGCTTTACTGGTGTTATACTCCTGGAGTTCAGTGGAGTTATCAAGAAACCACAAAATATTAATGGGCGCTGGACTGAAACCAAACACCAGGCACACTAGTTCTTTTTCACCGCGGAGCAACATGGCGGAAGGCCGGGTTGGGGTTACAGATGCTATAGAAAGAACATTTTAAAATATATTTTTAATAAAGAGATGGTAGAACATTATGGTGAGGTTAGTTACGCTCTTACCAAAAACATTCCTTATTGTACTTTTGAAAGGTGCTACTGAAGACTCATGTCTCACGGCACAAGAATAGGTGGATTCGTCCTCTGCAGTGGAGGATATGTTCAGTCTGCTGCTCATCAAATAAGTGATGCCCACATTGTCTTTCCAAAGAGGACTGTTGATGTGGCTGGAAGATGGCATTTTGACGCCATTCTTCTCCCAGTAAAGTATGATGTCAGGAGGGTAAAAACCAGAAATGAGGCAGACAAGTGTGGCAGTGTCTGATGGCTCAGAGAGGGAAGGCTGGATTAACTGTACTGTTGGTGGATGTAGGTCTTGAAAACACAATAAAAAATAAAATTAAAAATTTGACAACAGTAATGAGGAAGGTGTATGTTGAACTTTTATACCTCTGGTTTTGCGAGCATTGTCCTTGTAGCTCTGGTTAGAACATATGTGTCTTGCCTCACAGGACACTTGTTTAAAGGCATTCCAATCCTCTGCTGACAAACTAAAGGAGCTCTGCATTGTTTCTGTCCCATTACTGTGTTGCACGGGGGCCTCTGTTTGAACATCTTGAGCCTGAATATTTTCATCTAGTCTCCAAGTCACAGTGAAATCTTGAAGATGAGGACCAACCAGAAGGCAGGTGACCGTTAACTTGTGTTCCTTGTTTTGAAGCTGTTGAAGTGGTGGCCCTTGAACATGAATGCTAACAATCTTAGATGCTGGTGGAGTTACTAAAAGAACAAGAAATGAAATAATGATACTCAAGATACATACCACAATCTCAAAGATACAAATCAAAATCTTAAAGATAAACTGTTGTGTTTTCAAAGGAGTTGACATGTTACCTGAACACACACTGATGTCCTCTTTGATCATTTTATTCAGAGACTTGTCAGACACTTCACAGGTGAAGACCTTCCCAGTTTTCCACTCTGTTTGAGCCACTTGTAGCTGACTGGTCACAACTACACGTCCAGCTGCATTCATGCTGATGGATCCAGTTGATTCAGAGCGTTTCTGAGATCCAGAAAGCCATTCAATTTGAGGGTTAAATCCCCAAGCTGTGCATGAGAGAGTCTGTGGTCCTGACTCTTTACTGGGGGCCAAAATGAGCTGCATTGAAGGCTCCACTAAACAAGACACCAGTGTTAGTAACACTTACAACGCCCTGTCACTGTGAACATGAGAAGATATTCTTACCAAAGATATTCTCACTGGAGTTTGATGTAAAGGTGTTGGAGAAGCTCACTTTGCAGGTGAAACTTTTATGTTTGTTCCAGTCGTTTTTAGACACAGGAAATCGTGTGCTGATTGAATGGAGGCCTGAGTCTTTACCAATATGGACAAACTGTTTGGGGGAAATATCCAAACCGTTTGACTGAAGGGTGACAGAGAGGTCAGACGAGGATAGTTTTGTGATGTCACACTCCAGCACAGTGCTGTCTCCCTTCAGCAAATCTGAGAGAGATCTTCTGATGGTCACCACAGGAGGTGTAACTTTAGGTCCTGGAAGATAAGAAAAGCTAAAAGTTACAGTGTGTCATCTTTTTCACATTGTTTTTTATTTTTATCTTTAACTATAATGTTGTCCTCTCACCTGCAACACTGACAGTCTTCTCTGTATCTGGGAAGCATGCATGGTTTGCTCTGCAGGTCACATGCTTCAGTGTTTTCCAATGATTTGAGGAAAGTGTCAGCTCACTGATGATGTGAGTTGTGTTCACAGACACTGTGCTACTTTGTGCTCTACTGCCATCCATCAACCAGGTCACTTCAGCCTCAAAAACAGTGCGGACCGTACAAGAGGCTTTTACTTCAGAGTTTGCCATCATCACTGTCCGGAATGATGGACTTTCCACAGAAATTAAAGGAGGTGCCTTTAAATGTCCTGGGACTGAAGAACACAAACATTTTTTATAGTGTATAAAGCTTTTGTTACATTTTCATGTTAGTGTCTGGCCACAGCAAGAAAGTTTTATTATATATATATATATATTGTTCTTTACAGTTGCCCAGACAGGACAGACTAGACAAAGCTTTTACTAACAAGCTTTGTGTAGTTGTTTAATAAAGGCGACCAGGCATGTTTAAAGTTTACAGTAATGTCATAGGAACAGCATTTAATAAGCGCTATTCTTCAACTTCACCACTAGATGGTACTAAACTGCACATATGTGTAATGATCTTCAAAATTCACTTGAAGAAGAAGAAAAAAAATCAAACACCAATATTTGCCATTTAACAGATGGATTAAGATCTGACTTTGTTTACCTGAACACACACTGATGTCCTCTTTGATCATTTTATTCAGAGACTTGTCAGACACTTCACAGGTGAAGACCTTCCCAGTTTTCCACTCTGTTTGAGCCACTTGTAGCTGACTGGTCACAACTACGTCCAGCTGCATTCATGCTGATGGATCCAGTTGATTCAGAGCGTTTCTGAGATCCAGAAAGCCATTCAATTTGAGGGTTAAATCCCCAAGCTGTGCATGAGAGAGTCTGTGGTCCTGACTCTTTACTGGAGGCCAAAATGAGCTGCATTGAAGGCTCCACTAAACAAGACACCAGTGTTAGTAACACTAACAACGCCCTGTCACTGTGAACATGAGAAGATATTCTTACCAAAGATATTCCCAGTGGAGTTTGATGTAAAGGAGTTGGAGAAGCCTTGGCTCACTTTGCAGGTGAAACTTTTATGTTTGTTCCAGTCGTTTTTAGACACAGGAAATCGTGTGCTGATTGAATGGAGACCTGAGTCTTTACCAATATGGACAAACTGTTTAGGGGAAATCTCCAAACCGTTTGACTGAAGGGTGACACAGAGGTCAGACGAGGACAGTTTTGTGATGTCACACTGCAGCACAGTGCTGTCTCCCTTCAGCAAATCAGAGAGAGATCTTCTGATGGTCACCACAGGAGGTGTAACTTTAGGTCCTGGAGGATAAGAATGATGAACAAACTGGGAATCCTGTGTTCAATTTTTTATAAACATTCTTAAATTTTTAGTCATCTTACCTGATATTTCTACAGTTTTCTCTTTGGGAGAGAAACAAGGATGTTCAGCTCTGCACGTTAAAAATGACATTTGCTTCCACTTTCCAGATTGCACTGTTAGATTGCTGAGTATATGAGTTGCGTTTAAGGGTCCTATTGTTATTTGATCTGCAGAGGGGAGTTTGCCGTCCATGAGCCAATTCACTGTGGCTCCTGTGATGCTGTGCACAATGCAGCTGGCTTTGACCTGAGAGGTTGCTGTCACCACTGTTTGGAAGCTGGGAATATCCAAATGAACAGAAGGGGGAGTACTTGCAATAACTGCAGGAGAGAAAATAAGAAGAGCAGGTGAAACATTTCATAGGCACTGCATTATTCTGACTTGTTTTGCAATCTTCACAATTACACACCACTCTTACATTTACAAATACTAATGGATTTGTTGTACTCCATGTTCTGGTGAAAGGAAGTGCATGTAAAACTGGAGCCATTTTGCCAGTCGTTCATGTCTGGCTCTATCTCACTGCTCAGACTGAAAGTAGTCCCGTAGTCCCTGTGCTCTTCAGCTTCCTCTCGGTTGGTGCTGTGTCCAGAGGGCTTCCTTGGTTCTTGGTCCAGCTCAGGTTAATAAGTTCATCTGGATAGAAGCCGCCTAACGTGCACGTAAGCTTGACCGGTGAAGCTGGAAAATCTCCTTCCCAAGTGGGGTATAATGTGATGTTTGAAACAATCCTCAACTCTATAAGTAAAACATTGATTATTTCATTTTTATTACGTTCATGTCAAACATAGACTGAGTTTATACATACCTGTGGATTTGAAATATTGTCCAAGTTCTAAGTGTAATACCCACTATATCCACTAGATGACAGAGTTTGGCTGTGTTAAAACCAGGTGGAGTGAGGGTTGGAGGAAGTGCATTGTGCAGATGTTTCAGCGTGGCAGGGCAGAGAGGTCACAGCAAGCAGCAAGTGAAGCATTGAGTAACAACCAGGTCCAAAAAGGGACACAAATGCAGAAGTGAAACATGCAGAAGAGCAGCAGTGCGTGGCGGACACCAGGTGCGAGGGGTGCTTGTGCCGTTAAGGGTATCACAGTCCAAATTTACATATCTCAGATGATTTTGAATTTGCTATAATAAGTCAACATTTCTTGTCACTTCTCAAAGTTTTGGTTCTGGATTAGATCACAAGTGGAGTAACACCCTCACACTTTGATCCCTCAAAATTTGCCTTCTGCACTAGACTGAGTAAGTGATCACAGGTGCAGAGGTGCCACGATACCAACCAGTAAACTCAGATCAAATGTGAGTAAAGTACATTCAACAAGAAACAACAAATATCAGCAAGTCATAAGTCTTACCTCAACAAAAACCTTTATTCAAAAAACATTTGATTACTTACAGATTATTTATGACATAGCATGTGATAAGTATGTATTTAGCTTTATTCCAGAAAGTTCCCTTCATTCATTTAACCTGAAAAGACAAAAGAAAAAAAAAAAGATGTAATAATCTGGATGTATAATGTGCAACAAACAAAAACAATGTGAATTATTCTGTTTTTTTTTTTTTGTATTTTTCTTTTTTATGTATAACTGCAGAATAATTTAAATGATCAACATAACATCAACATTTTTGCAATGAATTACAAATTTATATTGTAATGTAATCTAAACAATACTCATTCGATATAATGGTTGTGTTTTAGAACTAAATATTGGTGAATAAATTATTGGCGTAACCTAAAATGAAAACAGTTTAAAACTAATCATGATGTGACATTATACATATTATGGTGTAAGTTAATATTTTCTTTAAAAGCTGTTTAAAAAGTCTTTAACCACTGGCTGTCTAAAGCAGAAGCTCATTCAAAGTACAATGTAATATTCTTTGATAATTTTATAATTGACAATGTTAAACTATTAAACAAAAATATAACAACAAATTGGTTTGTCTTGTTTTTAAGCAAAATATTTTTGTTGAAAATCTAGAAAGTTCCTTTAGAGAGTAATCGTTCTCCCTTTATTTGAAAAACCCAACTGCACTAAAGTCAAAGACAGACATTTCAAGAATTAAAATAATAACTGGTGTATATCCTGTTGGAGAATTCATAAACAAATGTTCAATCTGAAACTGGAAACAATTGATCTTCTCTTCTATAATTGTCAACATGCTTGTCTATTCTGCTCTGATATTCATAGCTGGGTTTTGCTTAAAATTTCAAATATTTCTTCCTTTAATTCTCCAGATGTTTTCTATTTTATGGACAATCTAGATTCAAATGCTTCTGATCTTGTATCATTATGAGCAAAGTTTACATTTATACTTGTAAATGGAAAGTCTCTGTCATTAAGTCAGTTTTGGAATAACTCTGCCAATTAAATTTAAGAAACTAAAATGTCTATATAATATGAACAAAGCATCCAGAACTATTTATGAAAAAGTAAATCCTATTTTAAAAGCTTTGCTTTTTCTTTTTTCAGTTGTGTTCTTTTTTTCATTCTCATAACCTGAATTAACATTTGTCTCATTTCTCCAGTTTTAAATTAACTAATGTTGTATTGTACAGTTTTTTGTGTACTGTACATGTCTGTTGTGATTTTGTATAACTTTGTGATTCATACATGATAGTTTGTCTTTTCACCTTTAACTACACTGCTTTATCTACAATGACCTTTTTACCAGTTCAATTTTAATGTGTAAAACCTGGTAAAACTTGAATGCAGGCCTTAATATTTAATCAAAATAAAATGTAAAACCATAAATATGTTGTCTTCATGCAGTGCAGCTGTAGTGTACCTTGAACGCAGTGGTTCCAACACAGAAGAGCAGAGTGATGAGGAAAAGGATGATGAAAGTGAAGGCTGTGTTTTGCATGTTGTCTTCTTCTGCCACTTGCCCATGGTTCCATGTGTTGTACAGCTCAGTCACATAGTCTTCATCTAGTGCACATTAAAAATGTCATAGATCTTATGACATAAGTCGAGGTCAGCAATAACAACAATCAATAAAGTCTAGTCTTTGGTGATGTTGAAAAGCAGATGACCCTGAGTTGTTTGTGAGGCATCTTTTTGTCGGTGAAGCATGCAGCCACTAACGTCTGTATTTTTATGATCTAAAGACATAAGACAGTTCTGGTTTATGTGTGAGATAGTGCAAGATCCAGTAGAGAAACCACAGATACAATATGAGACAAAGTCACACAGATACAGTGAATGAAGCATGGCCTATAGCTCGCTTTGATTGGTAATGGGTTCATTGCAGTTCACACTAAATTATTGATGTATGTAGCAGAGATTTTGTCCAGAAATAAAGTATTGTCACAGAATGAACAGTATTCAAGACATGAAGTGAAGGGGACAAACAACAACATAGTTGCTAAATATATTTATTTATTTTTTCTTTTATGTAAATATGCAAAACAAAATATGAAATGACAAGAGACACAGACACATGAAGAGCAGAACAGACAGTGAGACAATGACGCCTACTGGCTCGTGCACATGCTAGGGAGGTTCATGTTGAGGTTGACCATGTTGGTCTGCTCAGATGAGTGGTACGCAATGGACCTGATGATGGTACTGTTTTGGTCAATAGACTCATGGTAAATCTGACAGCTATACTCTCTGTTCGAATTTTCCCACTCAATGAGAGGAATCGTCAGTTGGCTATAGGCATAATAGGAGCCATTGCTTTGAATACTGTTTGTGGTACTGAACTTGTTTGTTGGCCCATTATCAACTTGCCAACGCACATAGATCTCCTGAGGAAGAAGTCTTTCACATAGCAAGTCAGGGTCACCATCTTTTCACTAGTTTGTTTTAAGGGTGGCAGCATAAACACTGATGGACGCTTCGGATTTGGTTCTGCGGAAATGAAAGGAGGATTAGACTTTTACAGTGAATCACTAAAGCAGAAAGACTTATAGCTGTAAAATAAAACACATACTATTAAAATGACCATTCAATAGGATTCTCTGGACTTAATGGAACCAAAAAAAATCCTAATCTCTGGTACTTCTAATTGTTCATTGGAGTAGTTAAGCCTATACAGTTTAAACTGCTGCTTTTGACAGTGTGAGAATAATGTAAAAAAAGATTTAAACTATTGAATCAATTCAAATGATACATGTTTTCTATAAAGACACAAATTAAAATTTTAAGTGTAAAAAAATAAAAATAGAGACTTACCCTTCTTTCTTTGATAAGTCTTTTTGAGTGGTTCCAGTAAATCATCATGATACATTTCGCAGGTGCGTGTTATCCCGCTGTTCCATTCATCATACGTGATGTCAAGTGGAAGGGTGAACAACGAATTTTTGTTCTTTCGGTCTGTGCCATTGACCAGTTCAGCGTTGTTTTCGTCGGTCCAGAAGAAATCTCTCACATTTTGAGGATTTGTATTGACAGTGACTTTACACACCAGTTTTCCTTTGCGTAATAAAAGCATGTGCTCTACAGAGGGGGGGATAATTTCCATCTGCACATCAACATCAGATCCAGAACCTATTAAAGAAGAATTAAAATTAAACAAATAATGAGGAATTGTTGAGCACAGCTACAGAGAGAAGTGACTGTTGAAACTTACAAGGCTTGTATGTATGAGTTGAATTTACTGATTGAACGTTTTCACCACTTCCCAAGTTAAATATGCACATGACATGAGTGTCGTGCATGTTTTCAGACGATAGAGTGAGGAAACTTGCAGCAGTGTACAGTGTCCTGTTCTTGTCCTTTCTGTCCTTGGAGGGTGTGGTGATCTCACTGGTTTTGTCAGTAATTTCTTCATTGTTTTTCAGCCATTTAAACTCATAAACATTGGGCGTGAAATCGTTGGCAAGACAGGAAAACGTAATCTTTTCATTGTCTTCAAAGGTCAAGATCTTAAGACTTGGCCTTATATAGACCACCTCTGAAAAACAGAGAAAGAACATACACACATATATAATTGCAGAAGCAGGGAATCAATCATATATATGCAGAAGTGAATATTTTGTCACTGAATTCAAGTGAATACATCCTATCAATGATGTAACATGCTACAAAAGTAATGTCTAAAGTAACTCTCAGTGAAGCTGGTTTTAATATGATATTCAATAACTGCAGAGCTTCAATTCATCATTCTGCATATACATTGAGAGCCAAGCAAGCCAACGTTGAGCGATAAAAATAATAAGGCAATGTGAGTGGAGACAGACAAGTAGACAAACAAGAAATAGAATTACACTGGACTTTAAACAAGAAAAGCACATTTCATTTTAGTCAGATTTAAAATAAAATGGTTTTCACTTTGATTTACAACAAGTTTTTAGACCTTCCACTCCACCTGTTCTTCAATTCAACTGAATTCAATTTGGTCTTTATCACAGACACAAAATATAAAAGGTCCATAGAGAGTAGCTACAAACAATTACACACACTACTGGTGCTATGTCATGATTGTGTTTCTTATTTTACTCATAGTTGAATTTGGTTTTGTTACTTGGATGGATTTATGTTGCTACGGCAATTAAACGAGTTAACAATTATAGATGACTATATTGTTTATTGATAGTATTATAAAAAGCATATTTGACAAAAATTAAATAGGTCTAATTAATGCTAAATGTTAGAAAAGTTGACTTTTTAACAATAGTTTAAGCATTAATAGTGTGACACATAATTATAAACTTAAATCTAATGAAAGAAATTTTGAAGTCTTACTTGGCTTGATCAACTGAACTTCTTTTGATCCTGCAGCGTGATCGACTTTGCATTTGAACGTCTTCCGTGCGTTCCATTCCTGTCTCTTCACTTGGAGCTGACTGACCCCTGAATAGACGTTGTCTTTCAGTACAGGAGGGTACTGGATGGAGTCGGTCAAGGTGTTGTCATCCAGGCTCCAGGCAAAGCTCACTGCAGAGGGAGAAAAGCCTGTGGCCAGGCAAGCCAACGTCACCGTGTCCCCTGTCCCAGAGCCACATGGCAACACCGGAAACACTGTCGGTGCAGTGGACGTCGCTGAAAGACCAACAGAGAAAAGATATGACCAAAAACTCAATAATTTTTTATTTTAACACCATTTACAAAAAAGATAAAGTTGATTTAGAGTGCAACGTTGCAAAGAAAAAAGATCTTACAAAACACATTATTAACTGTTGGAGGTGGTGCAGACTTGATCATATCACACTTGAAGATTTTAAACCTCATTTAAAGTTTCATTCAGTGATTCAATGGCTATAATACAAGTCAGTAGATTATTGGACGTGTTACGTAGCACTATATGAGCTTCACAGGCATTATTGAATTATTAATATAATTCTAATTATTATTATTATTGCACTTTCTGTCATTTCAATCAGCCAAGTTAATCAGCGAAATGCTTAGATGTTTTTTTTTTTTTTGTATTTAGTTGTTATTACATTCTTTATAAAAAATGATAATTGTTGTACCTTTTCCCCCTTTTTTAAAAGCACCATGGTTACACATCGATGACAAATGTAAAAAGGCAAAAAGTAACATAAATCTTAAATTAAGATGCATATATTTTGATTTACAAATATATCAATGGTACATGGAAAGTTGCATTTGGAACCAGTGTGAGTGACATTATAAATGTACTCAAAGCTTTATTTGACATATTTCAGAATAAAATCATACGCTGCTGTTGTATATATAATTTAGAAAGCTCTTACCTGATGTCACAGTGACCGTGGTGCCTTTTCCCCAATAGTCGAAATACCAGTCGTCACAGTTAACAAAGTCAGTCAACACCTCTCACAAAAACTCAATTTTACCATCCGAACAACTGAACTGACCTCAGACATATTCTTTTTGAATGGTTTTGAAATTGTTGAAAATCACCAATGACCTTTTTTTTTTCAGACTAATCGTTACATGAATGTGTTTTATTTATCATAATCATAAATCATGAGATTACTTACCAGAAGTGACAGTGACCGTGGTGCCTTTTCCCCAATAGTCAAAAGCGTAGTCACAGTGGACTAGTTTATCATCAGCACATACAAAAACCTACTCCATTATTTATAAAGATCTATTCAAATATTACAACATACAGCAGTATAGGAATTAAGTGACTATGTTGATAATGTTGTTCTAACTGCCATAAATTTTCTTCATATTTTTTTTTACGTCCAGTAAATGATCAGTATTCTTACCTGTTGTATTTGTGCCTTTATCCAGAACTCACACACATATATTCACTGCATAATCTTAAAACATTCAGTATGAAAACATTTGAATTATTATGATCTCGTTTTTGTAAAACAGTGAGTTAAAAGATGGAGAGGATATTTTACCTGATGTGACAGTCACAGTTGTTCCTTTTCCCCAGTACTCAAAGCCACAGTGACATATTTCAATGGTGCGTCAGTGCAAAAACATTATTATTTAAACATCCTTTATGAATCGGAATATTGTGTTGTATGTAGGTGCTGTACCACTCAAACATGGAAAATAGTGAACAATGTGACTAAGTGAAGAACTATAAGTGTATTTAAACAATTTAAAAACAGAACATTTCTGACATGAAATAGTTAATAATAAATCCATTACTTACAAGACGTTACTGTGACTTGGGTCCCTTTACCCCAGTAGCCGAAGTAGTTGTCACAGTGCTACAATACAACCTGTCTCTGATACAAATACCATTTTTTTTTTATAAAAGTAGTAATAAATCATACACACATCTTCTCCACATTTACTTTTTCCCTCTAGATATCAATTTCCTTCCTTTGTCAACAGCTAACAGCTGTCAGCTAGAGCTTCCTCTTTTTCCAACGTCATCTTTCCATCTACAGGATGCATTAAGACTACATATTAAATCATTCATAATGTACAGTTGTACAGTGTTAAGTCAGTTACAAATATTTACATGTACTTATTAACAACTATATGGTCACCACAATATAGAGCAGAGCTGACTGCCATTATCTGTGCAACGAGGACATAAGAAATGTCAAATAAAGCTTTATATGGGGTAGATTTGCAAGGATTATCTGCTGATTTGAAGCCAGTCACAAAAAATAGTCACACAATTGCTCTTTACCAACACCTTTCCCCACATGGGTCATATTCCATCTTTCTTCTTCTGCTTATCCAGGGCCAGGACTTAGCAAGGGTGCTTGGAGGTGCTGATTCTCATCTCAGCCACTTCACACTCCGAGTACGTGCTGAAGGTCCTGGTTTGAAGAAGTCAACAGAACAACAGCTCTTACATTTGCCAATGCAAACCAAGGTACTGCTCGAGTGTTTAAACATTAAGGAAATCCATCCATCCATCTTTTTCTGTTTATCTGGGACCTGGGAATATTTTGGACCATTTGTAGTCTGTGAGTACTTTTCCTCGGCAGTCTATAGAATAAGGCATTGCAATAGTCTAGCCTGGATGTGACAAAGGCATGAATAAGAATTTATGCAACAGCTAAAGAAAGGCAGGAGCAAATTTTTAAGATATTCCTCAAATGAAAAAAGCCCAGTTTAGTGACCTCACTAATGTGATCTGCAGAGATAGTGTGGAGTCTAAAATGACACTGAAGTTCCCCCACAGTGGTGCCGTGCTCAGTTTTATCCAAATTTAGATGGAGGAAGGTTTGAGACATTATTTATTGTGACATTATTTATATTGACACATTATTTATTGAAACGAGGCAGGCCTCTAGTCGCATGATGTCAGTTGTATTATTTGCTTTTATTGGTAGATACAGCTGTGTATCACTCTACCCACTGAGCTACTGTGGGGCGGCAGTAGCTCAGTGGGTAGAGTGGTCGTCTTTCAACCGGAAGGTAGGCGGTTCGATTCCCACTCTCCCCAAAGTTCATACTGTCGAGCCTTGTGGCACACCCAATTTCACAGGTGCCGTGGAGGAAAAGAATTTATTAAAAGATGTGACCTCACACAGATATAATTCTAACCAGGCAAGAGCAGAGCCAGATATGCCAAAAACATCTTTAAGTCTGTTAATTGATTTAGAACTGCATGATCAAACGTTATCATATGAGGTGTTTAGATCTAGCAACAACAGAAGAGCCGATGAATCTTCGTCCAACTGAAGAAAGAGATTATAAGTCACTTTAACTAAAGCTGTTTCAGAGGAATAAGAGGCCCTAAATGCAGATTGAAACAGCTTAAGAAGAAAAAAAGCTTGATGTAAAAGCATCTGGACTTTTCAAGGGGAAGATGTTTCGCCTCTAATTCCAAGAGACTTTATCAATTCTGAGATCAACTGGTAGGAGAGCTGAGCTTATATCTCTAGAGGGAAGAGTTTCCCCTGAAACCAAACCTGATGGACCAGGCTGTTCTGGTCTCATGGTCGTTGGCTCTGAAAGGGATGTGTGACTCCTGATGTGAGAGTCGTTAAGGCTCAGGAGAGACATTAGTGACACTGGTCCATTCAGGTGCAAACCACTGCTCCATTCAGGTGCTGTGTTTGTTGTTCTAGAGTGCAACTCTTTTGTTTTAGGTTTTAAAACACTGTTATAAATACTAGGCAACATGAATCTGAGGCCACCTCCTCTGTTCAAAGAAGGCTTTTCCATTTTCACAAAAATGGCTTCCTTCACCCCTCTCTCAAACCATCTGGCCTCTCTGGCATTCCTTTGAGGACATTGCTGTGCTCAAAAGTGTTGTTCTTCTTTCCGTTTACCTTATGAGGTTGTGGGAACCTCTTGTGCTCTGTGCTGAAGAGTCCGGATGACTCCCAGCTTGTGCTGCAGTGGGTGGTGGGAATCAAACAGCAAATATTGATCTGTGTATGTTGGCTTCCTATAAACTTCTACTTGGAGAGTCCTGTCCTCACCAATAACCACTGCACAGTCTAAGAAAGCCAGGCGGTTGTCTATGTCATCTTCATGGGTGAACTTGATGTTCTTGTCCACTGCGTTGATGTGTTCTGTGAAGGCTTCTACTTCCTGGGTTCTGATTTTGACACACGTGTCACCAACATATCTGAACCAGTGACTGGGCACTGTACCTGGGAAAGAGACCAGAGCTCTGTTCTCCACTTCCTCATGTACAGGTTAGCCACAATCGGGGAGACTGGTGATCCCATGGCACAGCCTTGTTTTTGTCTGTAGAAGTTGCCTCTGAACTGGAAATAAGTAGTGTTCAAACATATCTCCAGTAAACTGCAATTATGGTCCGGGGTGAGGTTTGTCCTGTCCTGTAAAGATCTGTCATGTAGTAATCTCTTCCTTACCACCACAAGTGCTTCATTGGTGGGTATGCAGGTAAAGAGTCTAGTCTAGTAAAGCGTCTAGTTGTAGATTTTTGATTTTGTTAGTAAAGTCCTGTGAGTTGATGATATGGTGTTGTGAGTGGCCTACCAGTGGAGCCAAAATGATGGCCAGGTGTTTGGCTACATTGTAGGTGGCTGAATATGTGCTGCTTACAATGGGTCGTTGTGGAATTTCTTCTTTGTGTATTTTGGGTAAGCCGTAAATACATGAAGTAGTGTTCCCCGGATACAACCTGTATTACAGAGGTCAATCAATGACTTGGTCCTTTTCCAGCCTCTGCAGACAGTCTATGACCTTCTTCTTGTAACCACTTGTTGGTTTTCTCTTCTCAGTGTCTCAGTAAGCTCTCTTATCTCAGAATTGATGAAGTCTCTTGGAATTAGAGACAAAACGTCTTCACCTTGAAAACTGAGTCCAGATGCTTTTACTTCAACCTTTTTTTGAAGATGTCCTGGATGACTGAGAACATTCAGAGACAGGTTCAAGGAGATCATTTTCCAATAGATATAGAGTAAGTTGTTTTAACACAACCTTTTAAGGTATTTGGATAGGAAAGGTAAATTGGAGACAGGACAGAAAATTATTTAGGCATCCAGGGTCCAGAGTAGATTTTTTGAGCAGGGGTTTGACCACAGCCTGTTTGAAAAGGGAGGGGACGCTGTCAGTAGACAGGGACAGTTGTAACATGAAGAGTTCATTTTGTCAGCTCATCAAGAGATACAGGATCTAAGACTGAGAGACGAGAGGTTTGTGGATCCAAGTGAATGGGACACAGAGCTGAGGAAGACAAAACCAAATATTTTTCCTTTTATCTTCAATTATATGAAGACATCTAAAAAGTCTTGTGCACTTAAGGGAGAGGAGGTCCTAGGTCTTCCCTGGAGTCTACACGTGGTGGGACATGCCTGGAACACCTCCCCCTTATAAACGATGTTGCAGTTGTTTGTCAGCCAGAGATCCTCACAACATCCAGTTACTGGAGGTACTTTAGGAAGATCTCCTCTACCCTGATGTCACAGAGGAAATTACTGGCCACATCAGTGACTTTGGGTAATGATTTATTCTCTCAGTGGATTTACCAGGACCTCTTTGTGGCCAATCAATAGTCCTTCTCCATGTCCTCGCCAAACTCCTCCCAGACCTAGCATTACTTGTCAACTGCCTCAGAAGACTCACAAGCCAGCATAGCTCGATATGACTTATGCGTTAAGTTCAATGCATTCCTCTCTTCTGGTGTCCATCGCCAGGTTTGGGATTGCAGACTTTCCATATCCCAATAGTCAGTTTCATTGTCCAGGTCAAGGATGGAGACTGCCACCCACAACACATCACAATCGCCCCTTGGGGTTTCAGGAGAGCTGTTGCAAAGCTTGTGTAGAGTGGAAGTGGAGATAGAAAAAGCTCTTTTCTTTCTTGAGTTTGGTGGAGAGGTAGGGCTGAAAGTCATCAGCGAAACAATGAAATAGGAGACAATGACTGGGATTTGGGGCATAGGTTGAGACAACATGTAAGAAAAAAAACAAGTACATTTTTTTTGCTTACAAAAGCCACAGTAGTGCAGTAACACACCAGTATTTTACCTATTCAAGTCATTTTTTTCATTCAAGTCACTATTGTACTCGCAATGGCATCTCTCATTATCGCAGTGGGAATGACGTGGAACAAATGGACCTGTGACAAAATCTGACCTGGGTCTCTCACATAATGTGGCATGAACTCTTTCAAGATGAGCCACCAAATCATGTTTTTTTTTTAACAAGATAATCAAAACAAACATACCACAATTATTAATTCACATTATTTGTTTTGTTTATATTACTTTCACTGACACTTTTACTGACAGTCACAGTGCAATACAATTGTCTTTATTTTTGAATATATTAGTATATAATTGTACCCAGGCCTGCTGAGAATTGATGGGGTCCTGGACAAACCCTATGGCGATTTTTCTTAATCCTTATGTTGTTTTTATCTCTTGACTGTTGAAGCTGCTGTTTGGGTATTTGTACTGCTCTGATGGTGCTTTGTGTCACTGTGTTAACAGCAAACACAGTAATACACTTCTAAGTCCTCAGGCTGAACCGTCGGTCCTCTAATAATCACTGTTCCATCAGATGTGTCTCTGTTCAGGCTGAACTTGTTCTTCAGAGCAGGGCTGTTCTTGTTCTTCTTTGATCCTGCATAGCATAACGCTATCCCCATCGGGGATTGGTGTTTTCAGTTCAACCGTCTCCCGTTCGGCTACTCCCTCGCCCAACGCACCTTTTCCAAATGTGTGGAGGCAGCACTGGAGCCGCTCCATTGTCAGGGTCTCAGGATCCTGACTTACATAGATGACTGTCTCATCCTTGCTCCCTCACGCCAGGAGGCCATGGAGTATATGGACACAGTACTGTAGTAGTCACTTGATGACTCCTACGCTTCACTTGAAGCTGAGGTTCGTGGTGAACCAGGCCAAGAGCTCGTTGTTGCCAGCTCAACAGGTGACATACCTGGGACTGGAGTTTGATGCACAGGCCATGAGCCTACGGCTCTCCGTGGAGAGACAGGTGGCGCTCAGGAGTCTGGCCCAGAGGCTGGTGTTGGCTCCATCGGCCCCGTCTTGTCTGGTCCGGTCCCTACTGAGCATGATGGTGGTGGCTCACCCTGTGGTGCGCATGGGACTCCTCCATATGAGACGGCTCCAACACTGGTTTGCTTGGCTCCAATTGCATCCTAAGCGGGACAGACAGAGGCGAGTCTTCCCCCCCAGGGGCTCGGCAGGACCTGGAATTCTGGCTCACCCCAGACCGTCTCCAACTGGGAGTGCTCAAGGGATGCATCCCACACTATTTGGAGGTGTTCACAGACGCTTCGCTCTCCGGATGGGGTGGGACTTTGGGCCGGCTTGCAGTGGGGGGGCTATCCCATATCAATGTACTGGAGATAGTGGCTGTGCAGAGGGTGCTTCTGCACTTTGCCCCCAGCTTGAAACGGGATTATGTGATGGTCAGCTCGGGCAACACGACAGTTCGGGCCTACCTAAACAGGCAGGGAGGGAACAGGTCTCCCCTCCTTCATCGGAGGGCAGCAGAGATCCTAATGTGGGCAAACACACAAAACTCAAAAAATCTACTCTGGACCTTGGATGCCTATTGTGTTGTCAGTATTAGGGCAAACAGCTCTGTCCACGGTTCTGAATCAACCGCGCTTAGGCTTACATCATGCAAATCATGATAAAAAAACAGAGTAACATAACAATCATAAAAAAAATACATCAATATTAAATAGGATTAGGGCCAATCCTCACAAACGCACAAATCAAGTAAGTAATTCCATGATTCTTACCTTAAATCAGAAGTGACCACAGAGGCCTAGGGTCTTCTGTCTTTGCTTTCCGTCCTGTAACCCAGGATGTTGAGGGTCGGCTTTAATCCAAGATGATACAAAAGGCAGAGGGTCAAATTGCT
Organism: Perccottus glenii; assembly: GCA_024416835.2. Lineage (NCBI taxonomy): Eukaryota > Metazoa > Chordata > Actinopteri > Gobiiformes > Odontobutidae > Perccottus > Perccottus glenii. Next base: position 17,252,242 of record CM044553.2, read on the forward strand.
CCAAAGGGGGTCCATTCAGATCCACAAAGAGAAGCGAGGAGAGGCTTTGTTCATGCAACTTGTTGCGATACTTGCTGTCAGTAGAATTTACGGCAGAAAATCCCCTCTCACACTCAGCTGAGGACGGCAAGTAGGTCAGACTTGCTGTTTGAAGTTTGACAAGCGTTTTCACTGGTGCTCTGTTTTGCAATTTAAAGTCCCGGAACTCCTCGACAGCCTCTCGGGCCGGTTCTCCCAGTGTTTTTGCCAATGCTCGAACCTCAGTTTCCCCATATAGGATACGGGCGCTATGTTGCTGTGGCCAAAAGCGTTTATCCAGCGTTTCAGCATCTGGACAAGGTCCGGTTCGGGCAGTCTCTTCTTTTGGCTGTTGATAATAGATTGATTGAACTGAAGACGGTTTATCTTCGGGCTGCTCTCTGAAAGCTCAACATCTTTGAACAGGCCAGTCGATATGCGCTGTTCGGCTTTTTGTGTGGATTTTCCTCCACTTGCTTTCATGGCTGTCAAGACGTCAATGGTCTGCTGAATGTGGCAATGTGGCTGAATGTGCAGGCCCCTGAATTTCTGCCTCTCTATGTCGCAGCGAGATATGTCTTCCATGGCTGTTCTGAATTGGTGTGCCAGTGCAGGATGATCGTTCCATACTGCCTTCACAGTGCGAAAACTACTAGCCACCCAAACGAATTGTAAAGATTTGACCTATTTTTAGGATTTGCATGTTCAAACCTGTAGCTGCCTCCTGGAGCAAACGGGCGTATTTTGATGACTGGTTATAGAGGGGCGTAAAGTTTTGAGATAAAAAACTCAAATTGGTTACATCCAGCTACTTCCTTAAGTGAGTTTTTGACAGCTAACTCAAGTCGGTGAGCTAGACAGTGTATTGACTGAACTTTTGGGAAATCTTGTTTGAGTTTAGTGACGAGTCCGCCGACTCTGCCCGTCAGTACCGCTGCTCCATCCGTTGCAATGCAGATGAGATTTCTTTCCCAGAAACTTATCATCCAGTCCCGCTTGTCTCAAGCTTTTCCTCAAACTTTTGTACATCGATTTGGCATCCGTGCCTTCTGAAAGCTCAACAATATCTAAAAAAACATTATCCACTTCCCCCGTTCCTGTCATGTCACATCGCACATAAATGATCATATAAGCAAGGTCATGAACTGTGCTCTCATCTATCGTGATACTGATTCGTGATCCCAGTTCTTTTATTTTTGAAACAAATTTAGCTCTCATTTCACTGGCGATATGTCCGATTATTTCAGCACAAGCATGGTCTGATTTGTGCACATTTCCCACGTTTGCACCATTAAGTTTTTGAAGGGACATTACAGCAGGGAGCTTTCTGTAGGCCATTTTTTTCCTTGGCCACCATATAAGCAGATCTGAAAGACGTAGCTGTTTCTTGCATTAAATTAGCATTTACTTCAAGTACCTCGTTTGGAAGCACATCCTTTTCCTTCATCTCCGAAATCTCAACCGCTCTTTTGTGTGCCAAACTGTCCCGATGCTTGTAAATCTTTTTCCGCAGGTTATTCTGTGACTCGCTGCTGACCTCTCCATTCATCCATTCCTGCAGGTCGCAGCGGTGGTTTCTGGCGCCAAAGTCTCTGCTAGTTAGTTAGCAAGCTAGTTGTAGCTGGTGCGCTGTCATCACTCCTCTTCGTTTGTTTTATAAATCCAAATTGACTGAGGTTTGGCTGCTTTCTTTTTGACATTCTTATTAGTATCCACAGAGTGTTCCAAAAAACGAATAAAGTATGTTTTGAACTTAAAGTTAAGCTAACATTCAAATACCAACTCAGTGAGAAGTTCAAGTAGTGACGTAAACGAAGTAATTTCAGTGCAGCGCCGCCACGCATTGATGGTCACAGCAGGAGACACAGCGGAAAATAGTGTTCGGAAATAGTAATGTAATGAGCGAATAAACACACAACACTGACACATTTTTAATATCATCATTTATTTCAGGAACCTTAATGTACAGAAAATCAAAATCTATATGCAACACAAAAAAAAGAGCTCCCCCTAAATGTCTTAAAGTAGGCTTTCAGGGGAGCCCAGGTCCTTTTCAGGGGAGCCGAGCTCCCCTTAGCTCCCCCGTAATTCGAACCTTGCTCTCGTCCCTGTAGATATGACTCAAACCACCAGACTTCGACCTCATCATTTGAAATTTAGACTCAAGATCATGCCCAGAATAAATGAAAAGTTATTATTAAGTTTAGTTAGGCTATTTATTTGTTTCCAATTACAATCTGCTTAATTTTGTAATAAATAAAAATAAGTCTTTGTTATATCTAGTTTTTAGCTTTTTTTATTAACTGTCTGAGTTTCCTATATGTAATTAAATGAACTAATGAATAAAATACACACGTATCATAGTATGCATTCAACACATCATGTTTATATTTCAGAGCCATTTTTAAATATGAAGGGGACATGGTTTTGTAGATTAATGTGTTGAAATTTATGTTAATCTATGTGGTAAGTTTGTCTGTATGAGACTAGCAGTAAGCTAGATCAACATTAGAATAAAATACAGATCATATTCTAACATTTTATTAATGTTGAACTATATAACATTGATTAGTGACTGGTCAGTCACTACTGCTAGTTTATTTGTGTGGCTAGCTAGTTATTTTGCCTACTTACACTCAGACTCTGCTTTATGAAAAAGCTTCTTATGTCCCCTTTTTTCTTCTTGGGTGGCATCTACAAAGTACAAAAAGTAAAAAAGTACGGAATATTAAAATGTTTTTACTCTGGCCTTTGTATGTGGCAGAGAGACAGCCCTGGTAACTTACCGTCGGCGTCGTCAACATGTGCGTGCGCACACACACACCAGCCGCTCGCTGCTAGTGCAATAACAAAAGTAGTCCCGGCTCGCGCGTGTAGCCTGTCAGATATCCCGCCGCCATTTAAATTACGGCATTTCTTGTACTGTCGTCGTCCTGGTCGTTAGAATCGATCCAAATAGCAGTGCAAAGATCCAAATAGCAGGAGGAGCTTTCTAAATATTGGTGGGGACAAATTTGCCATCTCAAAATATTGATAGGGACTAGTACCTAGCGTCCCCCCCTAAACCTACGCCCATGATGTTTTGGTTATTGTTATGTTCATTTAGTTAAATGGTAAATGGATCATGTTATGATCTGAAAGACCACAGACTAAAATGTATTTATCTTAAAGTCTTTGTGGTTTATTTGTAAATATTAAATCAATTGCTGTCGGAGATTTTTTAGTTATGTTGATTCAGTAAATTTATTAGTTGGTAAAATCTAATATTGATGTTATTTCCTTAAGTTGTTGCCTCTCTAATTTATCATCTCATTTATATTGCAAATCCCCAAAAATAAGCTTCATTACTTCACTATTTGATTTGAAACATTTTAACACAATACATACATCTTCAATTGAGACAGTTTTATCTAAATGGACCTCTTTGGTCTTAAAACAATCTGTAGTTAATATAAAGCAATACTCAATTGATTGCATGTGCCACGCCAGCGGTCAGGAGTGAATTGATGTGATATTGAATCAATTCAATATTACATTTATTTATTTATTTATTCTCAGTCACTGACAGGCTTGGTTCTGTTTATACTCAACTATCAAACCTGTATCTACTATGTTTTTAACTCAAGTGCGTAACCTTAAGAGTATTAACTAATCTATTTGATTGTGTTTGGATGTACCATGGTGTCTCCTGCTGTGGTCTGGTAAGCAGAACAAAATGTATTGTTTGATGAATGAATATTGTTTTTACTGCTTTCAGACACCGTGAAGGCACATTTCTCATTGGGACAATAACATTTATTTATTAATTTTTTTATTCATTTATATTTTTCATTTAGTTACGTGTTAGTTTTTCAGTTAAACACTATCCATTATGTTCGTAAGACAGCAGGAGTTTTTGTCATTATGTTTTTCACTGTGGCTGTTAGACTGCACAGTGATTAAAAGCTGCTCAAAAACACCTCCCTACAAAAACTGGTTCACATTATTTCATGCCAGGTTGTTTTTGAACATATTCATTATAAAATTTATTATAACACTTCTGTAGTTAAATAAAGGTTTAGTAAGAATATGAATTAGTAATTAAATAACTAATTGCAAGTAGTATTCAGTATGAAGGTACAACAGTGTTCTGTCTCATGTGGACTTGTTGTGTAAGAAGTTTATTAAGGTTCAGTGACAATTCATTACAAATGACTAAATGTATAAATTACAATATCACAATGTTTTTTGTCCTCACTGTATTAACACTGAGCCAGGATTAAGTTTTGTTTTTGAAACCTTCATGTCCTATTTAAATTTCAAATGTCATTTTGCACATTACTCTCATATTTACATATTTGTATTGTGAATGCAAAACAAATTATTAAATTAGATTACTTACAATCTACAGTCAGAGTTTGAAAGCTCTCAAAGTTAAAAATCTTGTGGATTATAAAATTGCTTTATTAATGTTAGAAATTAATTTTGGTTCAATTCAAAATACATTATTTTATTGTGTCTTTAAAACAATAGAGAAAATACTTGGCCTGTCTTTATTCATGGCTGTTTTAGTAAATGATTAGAATGTCAATAAAACACCATAAAAATGGTCTCTGTACTCAAGAACAAAAACTCTCATTTCATTACTAATGTTTGAAACTCAAAGTGTCTCACTTCAACTGGTCTCTTTTACTGTGTTTAGATGAATGTATTTTCATGTGATGGCATTTTCCAAATGAGACATATTAATTAAATTCATGTTTACTGTTGCCATAATGCCACACTAAAGTTTAGCAATGCTTCTTTATATTTAGTCCTTTCTTATTAAAAAGCAATTCATAGTGTTTCATTTATTATTGCACATAAAAAACTGATCTGCTAATAGAGGTTTTTGTATTGGCACATTCCACTGTGGCCACCCCCACACAGCAGTACAGTCTCGTACAAAAACCACTGGAGGAACAGAACATTTTTATGCTGCTCACAAGAAGAACAATAATTCATTTTTAGTAAATGCTAAAATGTCGATAATGTCGTTTTTTTTTTTTCTTATCCTTTTTAGCCTTTATTTTTTTAAATAGACAAAAAATCAGGAAAGAGAGTAGGAATGACGTGGAACAAAAGGACCTGAGACGGAATCTCTCACATAATGCGGCATGTGCTCCACCAAGGTGAGTCACCAAATCATGTTTTTAACAAGAATCAAAAGAAACATTCCACAGTTATTAATAATTTACACAATTTGTTTTGTTTATAATACTTTCACACTTTGTGTGTCTTTATTTCTGAGTATATTATATAAATTATATATTCTATATAATTGTACCACAGATAGAAAACACTATTGCATTGAAAAAACAGTTACAAGAAAAATATAATAAAATTATAAATTGTTTATAATCTTCTGTGCAGGCTCGCAGTACTGACACAACACATTATTGCACTGACATCTAGTGACTACAGCCAAGAACAACTTTCTGCTCAATAAAATAACACAAACACAAAAAACTTTCCGTAAAGTAAGTATAAACATTGTAATTGTTGATTATCTAACTGCTGACAGGTCTGGTCAGAATATCACACAACAAAAGGAGAATATAATTGTTTAAAATCTAAGAAGAAGAATTTAAGCTTTTGGACTGGGGCTGCAAATTCTTTACAGTTTGTATAAGTTCATTTTGTACATTCTGCAAAAGACCTATGCAAGTTAACGTTTAAATTTAAGAGTGCGTAGTAACGTCACATAACTGTAAGAAAAGTAAGACATGGAAATTTTTAATTTTCTCTACTTAAATTTAACTAGGTCTGTTTTTATGCTTTTATTGTTGTGAAAGTTGTGGCAGTTGTGACATCAAACTTCAAAAAATCTATGAGAAACTTAAAAAGTTGGAAGTGTTACACTCATTCATTGGAAAGTCCCTTTGATGCCTTAGTATGTTTTAAATATAGTCAAGGTCTGCCATAGTCCCTTAAATTTGTGTTTTATTATGTACAGTACATTAAAGTACTTGATTTGTAGACTACATTATTATTACGGTGTAAAAATCAAATGGAGAACAACACATTCTGGATTCTTCCATCTCAGTTCATTAGAGTCAGTACCTAATTATACTGCCCCAAAGATGAGTATTTGGTTTAATTACCATATAAATAGTGATTTTTGTTAATCCTTATGTTGTTTTTAATCTGGTGTGACTGTGAAGCTGGTGCTTTGTGTAACTGTGCTGATGATGAGAAGTTCGGATCATTTTACTGATTCAGACATTTGAGTCTCTGTGAGTGAAGTTATATATTCCCTGTACTTGTTAATTACCGTTTGTTCCTAGTCCTGTTCAAGTCATGTCCTTCATGTTAATCCAAACATGGACATAGACATAACTAGCCACAGACTACATTCTGCACCTGAGAACGCTGTATCCATTGTCTCTCTCATTGATCTGAACTAAAATTATTTTAATAAAAGAACAAATCTTTTTTTGAGTCATAACGTTCATTTTGTTCATTTTAGCAAAATAAAATAAAATAAATGTGTTACTTCACACATCTACTACTTACGCAAATACGTTGATCTCACTACAAACAATACAAACCTGTGATGCTACAAGAAACAGAAACCTGTAATTCATTGTTGAACAAATGACTCCCCGAGGCGACTCGTTTTTTTCCGAGTCCTATTTGGGATACGTTAAAAACAAACAAATTGTTCAAGAACGACCCATCACTACTGAGTAACACGTCTTCTCTTCTTCTTATCACAGGTATGTCGATAAAAGTGACTTTAATAACACCAACAGGGTTCTAAAAGGTACTGCTTACCTTAAGCTAACATACAATTGTATACACCTACCTGTAAAATTCTGTTTATAGTTAGAGACATCTGTATATCACATGTGTGTGTGTGTGTGTGTGTGTGCGTGTATGTTTGTTTGTGTGTGTGTGTGTGTGTGTGTGTGTGTGTGTGTGTGTGCGTGTGTGTATATATATGTGTGTGTGTGTGTATGTATGTGTGTGAGTGTGTGTGTATGTGTGAGTATGTGGGTATGTGAGTGTGTGTGTGCTTGTGTGTGAGTGTGTGTATGTGAGTGTGTGTGTGTGTATGTGTGTGTGTGAGTATGCGAGAGTATGTGTATGTGAGTGAGTGAGTGTGTGTGTGTATGTGTGTGTGTGTGTGTGTGTGTGTATGTGAGTGTCTGTGTGTGAGTGTGTGTGTGAGTGAGTGTGTGTATAGCTCTCCCGGTTTAATTCCCCTGTGTGTATGTGTGTATGGTTGTGTGTGTATGTGTGTGTATGTGTGTATGTTTGTGTGTGTATGTGTGTATGGTTGTGTGTGTATGTGTGTGTGTATGTTAGTGAGTGTGCGTATGTGTGTGTGCGGCGCGACACGTGTATATTACATTACATTTAGAGTACATATTCACACTCACCTTTTATAGTAATAACCATCTGTATATTTTTATTCATTGTACATATTACCTGTAAATCCTGTACATCTCCATATCCTGCACGCATGCAACCATTGTATATATCCTGCACTTTGCTGCTATTGCACTTCTGGTTAGACCTAAACTGCATTTCGTTGCCTTGTACCTGTACTTGTGTAATGACAAAAAAGTTGAATCTAATCTAATCTAAATGACTCTGAAGTAAAACAAACGTGTTGTAAACATACTGTGATGATTTGTTTGTTTAGGATGTATTTTGGTTCTGCTGAAATAGTGTTACTTTTACCACGGGTTCATTATAGTTTAGTAACAGATAATTCACTAAATAAGCTTGTATTTGAAGCCTTTTTCAAGTTTTGTAATGTGTTAAAGTGCTTTGTAACAGATGTTCAAAATATAAGTCAAAGCATTAAGTCTATTATAGGCTCATGCCATGATTAGTTTTTACATAGAGTGTGTGTATGAGTGTGCGTGCGTGTGTGTTTTCATAATATTGCATGTATTTTGTCATTAATTATTACTGGGTAACTTGACTGTGTGCCACTTGCTACCACCCAGCTTCACCTAGGCCTGCTGCCAGTAACACCAGCAGCAGTAGCACAGCCACAGAGAACATGACTGATGTGGGACGTGGACTTTTTTTTTTATTGTATTTATTCATACCTATGCATAATTATCTAACTTCCTACACAAATTGAAAAATATCAAATATAAACTTAAGTCATTTTCATTTAGTCTGTATTAAAATATTTTAAAAAAGAGAGTGAGTAATTGGTTAATAATGTTCCTCACGGTAATGAACACTCAAATGGGTCTTACCACAGCTTCAAATTAATAAAGGCATGTTTTTATTATTTATGTGTACAAGTCTTTTATTTATTAAAGGTTTATAGTTTCAATCTTTAAAACACTACTGTTAATTTCTAAATTCTACGTCACAGTTTTGGTGCATATTCAAATTCTAAATGATTATTAATTTTGGTCAATAAACATAATTATTTCTCAAAGTCTATGCTTTGTGTGTTTTTTTCTCTTCAATATTTTGATTTATGTCTGTCTACAAACTCAGGTTTTTATTTATATTAGGCTTCTTTATTAATTACTCTTTTGTCTTTACTTTACTGTTTATTCTAATCCCATCAAGAATATACCCTACACTGTGCACTGTAGCCGTGGAAACACAAACCAAGATTATTGTCACAGGTCTTTATTCTAACACGTTTGTTCTGTGTTTGTCCAAGTCAAATGTTCTCACAACCACAGAGAACATTATAAGACCCTCATTTGCATCACACTGTCTTATCTTTCATCCCATTTAAATAAATTAAAGTGTGTTTTTCTCTGCTGTGTTTTCTACTTAATATATTTAAATAAAAGCATTTGTCATTATCAGAGGCATGTATTTTTTCTTTCTTTAAATTTAGAGCATTTTCTAAATAAAGTAATTTAATGAAGTTAGAATAGTCTACATGTTATGTTTACTTATTTCTACCAACATTAGTTAACATTCTGAATTCATAAATAGCATCAAGGCCAGTGGTCTTTGGTCTGGCTCTGTGTGTGTCTTCAGCCGTTCCATTAATCTCATAGAAGCTGCAATTCCAGAGAAGATTGTTGTTTGTGAATATACATTCTTACTGCAATCATATAAGACAGCTTTCTGGAGATGTTGAACCTGCCTTTAACTGACCCAGAGTAAGAAGTAGTGCCCCAATTGCTATTAATGTAAGTGACCCACTGCAGCCCTTGTCCAGGAGCCTGTCTGATCCAGTTCATGTTGTAGTCACTAAATGTGAACCCAGATGCTGTACAGGTGAGTGTGTGAGATTCTCCAGGTCGTTTTACAGCTGGACCAGATTCAGTCAGAGTCTGACCGTAGACACCTGTGGAAACAACAAACATATGATAAACTTTACAAAGAGCTACAAATGACTGACATCTCGTTACTGTTTTTATTCATGTGTACTAAAATATTGTAGTGGATACAGAGACACATGACGATGCAGTAAAAAGAGGAAGTTATTTTTGTACAGCCTTTCTGTTGTTCTGTCTCATAGTGTCTCTACACAGTAATACACTGCAGTGTCCTCTGTCCTCACATTGTTCATCTGCAGATACACTTTGCTGCTGGAGTCATCTCTGGAGATGGTGAATCTCCCTCGGACAGACTCGGAGTAGTGGAGATGGCTACTGCGTGTGTGTGTATGCAATCCACTCTAGACCTTTACCAGGAGCCTGTCTGATCCAGTTCCACTCAGAGCTCCCAAAGCTGAGATCAGTTGTAGTACAGGTCAGTCTGTGGGATTCTCCGGGTCGTTTTATGGCTGCTCCAGTCTCTGTTATGCTCCAAGCACCAGCAACAGTTTCTCTCACTAATGTGAGCGTGTTCTCCTGAGGTCGTCCTAGGGGCTTGTTATTTTTATGTTGCAACATCAGTGTTACTTGTATTTGACCACGATCCAGTGTGATTTTATACGTCTTAAACCTCATTAAAGATGTCTCTATTTTCACTTGGCGGTTGAGATTGGATAGTATCTGGAAATTTGGGTGAAAAAATGAAAACAATGGGGAAAAAAAACAACATTATTTTGCCTTTCCTTTTATTGGATTTGAGGGTTTTTTGTTTATGACCTGAACATTTATTACAATTACATACATTACAGTTTTTCTGATTTTGTTTCTCTAAATGTTATTTGTCTGGTTTGGGGACCACAGGATCTCGTCATTGCTTTTTGCAGATGATGTTGTCCTTTTGGCTCCATCAAGCAAGGACCTTCAGTGTGCACTGGGACGGTTTGCAGCCGAGTGTGAAGCAGCTGGGATGAGGATCAGCACCTCCAAGTCTGAGACCTCAGCGCCATTGTTGCACATGCGCTGTGACCTAAGCGTTAGAAAAATTCAGATGTCATCTGACTGGCTGCCCTGTATGTCAATCAAGAGATGATAGGCTGACGTCTATTTTTTTTTATGTCATGCGATCTACCAATTCTACCTTGAGATTGACCGATAGATAGTGATCGACGTGTTGAGCACCCATGCATTAAGCTATTTACCAGTGTTACAGCTGGAACACCACAGGAGGGAAGATGGGTTAAGTGTCTTGCCCACATTTCTGGTCACTTCGACAGGCGCCCACGCGCCATTCGAAGGACGGCCACTCTACCCACTGAGCTACTGCTGCCCTGAAGATCTAGTTGAAGATAGAGACATGGGTGCCTGGTACCAAAGAGGAGTTCACGGAGAGACTAGGGTAAAGGTTGAAAGGAAGGAGGGGCCCATAGGAGGAGGGGGTCCTCAGGGCCCTAAAGAAAGAGTTATAAATAAACTGTCATGTGAAAAATGTATAAAAGCTCAGGATGTTAATAATATAACATCATGAGCTTGATAAGTACACAAAAATAGAACAGAAGGTCACATCTTGCTAAATATTACTAGTTCATAATCCATGGGCATTAAATTATCATACAAATCCAAATTATATACTTATATAGCTTAAACGTTTCTCGTCAGATCATCCTTCATCCTACCATAACAACATATGGTTAACTTGTCGTACCTTTCACTTAAAAGTTACAGGATGCAATAAGTTAAAAGTTAACAGCATGCAATATACAAATCTTTAATTTACTCAAATTAAAATATAATCATTCATCATCATTCGTAATAAAACGACCCCACATGCTCAATGGAAAGTTCCCAGTGTGGCACCAGTACACATTCTCCTATCGGTCCTTCTTGCACCTTTTAATTGGTTATACACATTAACTGAGTAGAAGCCACAGAAAGTACGGCAAATCATCAAAACCATTTGATGCGGCCTAAAATCTTTATGAATTTCCATTAATATCCTCATACTAATACTGTATGTTAGTAAAATGTCTATTTTTAGTCTCCAATTCTTTTGATGTCCTTTCAATTTGAAGTTTACCATATTTCCCTTAGTGTTGTGTCAAGTCCTGGTTACTGTCGATATTTCTATTATGGTTCTGGTGAACAAAGGATACATATGCCTGCATATCATATCTGTACATCAAGAAAATTCCACTTGCTCAATGACTAACTCTCTTAATAATGTATAATCTACATTATTTTGTACATGTTTTCAACTGACTAATTAGAATAGGCCCGTAAGGTAATTTATTTAAAACATCTTACAGTTCCTCTTAAACTGTCCAACAACTATGTTCGTCGCACATCTAACTATTGTTTTAATAAACGGCAACGCCCAACACAATCCCTGTCATAAAATCCTCTAATTCTGAATACAATCCCTACGTGTGACTTTCCTCCACTGATAAAATAAATAATCATATGGACTGACTCTTTTTCAGCTTCTGCCCTGACGTATTGAATTAACCCCTCTTTTCTTTCTATTCTCTATTTTTAATCTGCACTCATTTTATTGCTTCTTCACTTGTAATTGTGATTCCCATCATTACATCTGCCTGTGTAAATCCAATTTTTAAAGTAAATAGCCCCTTCTTTTATGTATTGTTTTTTCAGTTGCTCCCACAATCCACCTTCAATTTAAAGTATTTGATCTCACATAAGTTACGTTAAAAATCATTACTAAAGTCAGAGGCGGTTCTTCCATTATACAATACAGTCAAATGTTAAGGGCTTCCAGAGCGCCTCAACAAACCAAAAAAGTGAACTACTGGCACAACAACAAGCCAAGCCTCTCCCATGGAACCTCTAAAATGGTCCTCGTGTAAGGGCGCCGCCATACGGTGATTTTACAGCGAAATACAGCGATATACCTCCGTCCACCAGAGGGCAGGCTCCAAAAGCGGAAATATAAGGAAAAACCTAATGGCGACTTTACAAGTGTAAAAATCATGTTTACAGCCTGGTACAAAAGATGGCTCCGGTCTCTAGAGCTAAGTTTTTACTACATGACAACTCTGGGGGGGGGGTGAATTTTTGATTAATATGTTTGTTTATGCTATATAAAAACTATTGTTTTACTATTGAAAAAGCCCGGATGTAACGGCCATTTTATTGCCCATTCGTAATGACAATATTGGTGAATAGGGGACCAATGGGCGGATATCATCCATATTTATACAATCTATACAACAAGCGCTCTGACGAGACGACAGCAGCAGGAGATGCTAAAAGGGACATGCCGAGTAGCTGCACACTCACAGACAGAGCCGCTCACGTCTAAGTCTGACACAGATCTTAGTCAGATAAAGCAATGGTAGAGAACATTTGCCTTGTTTGCCTTGTTTAAATTTGTTCAATAAGCAACCTGTTGTTGACAACAATACAAAACTAATTCATGTAGCAACAATTTATCAGAGTTTCCTGAGCTTTACCATGTCATCCAGACAAGCTTTTTACTCACCAACATGATCTATATCTGCTGTTGTAAATGGTAAATGGTAAATGGCATAAGTTTATATAGCGCTTTTTTGCACCCTTCTCGGGCACCCAAAGCGCTTTACATCGTGCTTCCACTCACCCCATTCACACACATTCACACCTTTGGCAGACAGAGATGGGGGCTGCCATACAAACGGCGCTCAACCTTCTCCTACCACCACCAAACACACCTCTACAGTCTCACACATTCATACACCAGTGCTACGGACTCTGGAGGCAAGGCGGGTTAAGTGTCTTGCCCAAGGACACAACGAAAGTATGAACAGGGCAGAGCGGGAATCGAACCGCCAATCTTCCGGTTATAGGACGACTGCTCTACCACTGAGCCACTCTGTCCTCCGTTGTACTGTAGAGTTTTATTCATTAAAATGAAACCCATATGGGAGGCCTATCCCAGAACCTGGTTTGTTAAATTAAGGTAGATCTGTGAAGGTATTATCACAAATAAATCATAATCTGAATAACAAAATGTAATTATCCCTCACCTCTGTTGCCATTTTAAAGACCACTGCCGTTAAGCTTAATAAAATCTAACTTCAAATATATCCCATTATATAGCCTACCATTATATAGCCTACTTCTTTATTCCCCCCTTTGATTCTGTTTCAAGAATCATAGACAAATCAACAGTATTAACAGTCTGTACAATTATCCTGTCCCAGCTGGACCTCTGTTCCGCTCACAGTTCTTCCTCATTTTCCCTCAGTCTCTAAGAGCGTCTCCTTGTCTCTAACACCCCTGGATTTACCTGGCGTTGTATTTGCTTCCTTAAAAGTTTTAATCGTTTTTACCTGATTTGTTGTGAAAGATGACACCAGACCTTCTTATGAGACTGTCACTGTGCTCCCATGAACCAGATGTTTGAACACTTTTGACAAAGACACCATCACAAGACTTGATCTACAACCAAGAAGTTCTGTAAAATTCTCCTCCGCAGCTTTAATCTGTTGAAAAATAACTTTTTGGATTTCTGTTAGATGTTGTCTAAAGCACTATCTGATCCATGAGTTTGTTTTATGGCCTCTCACTAGAGAATTTGGCAACATTAGATGACCCTGTGCCCTTCTCCACAAATCTTAGTGTGACCCCTTCCTAAGGGACTTTAATAACCTCTCTGTGTTCATTTTGATTTCATACAGGCCTTCTTTTCCCTGGACGAGGATTAACATGTAAACATTAGTTGATGCCTTGTCTCTTTTGCCATTAAAACTGAAGCCTAACATACTCCAGACCATATTGTGAGTTGTTTACTTTTAAACCTGCAACCATTTCACACGTCTAAGTCAATGCTTTAATCTTAGCAATTTGCGTCAAACACGGCTGTGGTAGTTTTAAGACTATGCTGTAGTAAAGTTATCTGTATTCAGTTTCACAATGCCATATCCTACATTTCTCAAAAGCACAATACATCTACAAATAACGTTAACTCTGCTTTAATAGGTTAATTGTATCTGTTTTTGTGGTTTTAGAAATTCATCTATTTTTTTCAAGAAATGATACGGCTCTCCTTCTAAAGACCATTGTGATCATTTTTGTGGCTGGTTTGACTGTATTACATCGCTGTTTTATTATTTATTATTCTCCTAGCCTGTGTTAGAATGAATTTAGGACTTGTCAGTAGGGTGTGTAAACATTGTTACTGGATAACCCATGGTTATCACTGAAGCCTTTTTGAAAGCAGTCACAGCTGAAGCCTTCTTCGATATTATCTAATGTTGAGCTATAGTAAGCCATTGGCTGTTTTCCTACTGTATTATTTTGCATCAGTACTGCCAATGATTAGCCATTTTTATAATGTGTTAATAGTTTAGTCTGTTTGCAGACTTTCTTTAAATGCAAAAAATGCTCTGTCTGACTAACTTTATGTCCCCAAGTGCTAAAGTTTGAAACACCGCGATGGAGTCTAATTCACATCGCTGCTCGGTCAGACTACAGATCATCACACTGGCTCACTGTACTCACTGGCTCACTGTACTCACTGTTCAGGTTTGGTAGATCATGAGTCAGCACCAGTTTGAATTTGGACGGGGATATCTTTAGGCCTTGAGGGAGTCGACTCTAAGACAGGCTCCTTTCTCTTCCGTCTTGATCATAATATGTAAAATAGAAGAGGTAGCGTAAATTAGGAAAAATACAGAACATAAATCTAAATCAATTAAATCAATTTCAGAATATTAGACAGTATAAAAAACAGGAACCATTTAATTTCATTGTCTTGGGACATTCTTTGTCTACAATTATTCTTTCAGCCTGGACTACATCACATGCTCTTGGTGATATTTAAAAATTGATTGTCTTCTGTTAGGTGCTGGCGCCGTGCTTATTTTTGTCCCCTCACCTTTTTCCCATTGGTCTTGGCCGGCAATATAGGCCTACCGGTAACGTCGCCCTCTCTCTCTGGTTCCCTCTAGCTGACGCTTACGCTCTGGTCTCAGCTCATTCGCGAGCTCTCCTCCTTCATCTGGCTTCACCTGTCAGAGTTATGCCGGCCGTGGCCGATGCCTGCTGTGTGTGCGAGAGCACCTTTTAGCCTTTAGCCTTTTGTTCTTTTTGTTTAACCTGGTGGGACCGGCTGTCATGTTTTTGCCTTTTTCTTTCGTTAGGGCTTAGTCCTGGGTTTGTGTTAGGGGTTGCGGGTTGTCAGACAGCTTCTACGGCCCTGGTTGGCCTGTCTGACTCCCCGTCCTTACATTCTGTTTGGCCGGCTCACCATGTGTCACCATTTGTTTTGCTACTTTGGGCATGGGAGGGTTGGATTCTAAAAAATTAAACTAAATGACAAGTAAACAAAGTTTAACTTTAACCCTTTGTCTCCTGTGTCCTTCATGAATATGTTTCAACCTTGGGTCGTAACATCTTCTAAGACATATAACTCTTTGTAACATTTTGTACGCGCAGTGCAGCTGTTAACTTTGGTTTAAGTGCACAAGACTCCAGTCCTTCTGTCACTATTAATGTGACATAAGGAGTTGAGTCTATGATCAAAAACCCAAGTCTCAAACTGTGTAATAAGAGGTACCGCCACAGCTCCATGCCTTTCTAATATATGTATACACATATAGACTTGTAATAGAAAATTCTTTGCCATTCACTTTCTTCTTTCCAACACTCATAGTCCACATTATTTATTTTTTTTGTTGTACATCATTGTAAATAGTCTTTGCATTCTTTCCATTTTAGTTGATCTCTGTATTAGTTCTGAATCCTGTGGCCATCTCAGCCAGTACACCACATGTTGAATTGCAGGTTTAATGGGGGTTGGGCGGACGCATTGACATGAAGTCAGTCTTCACCAGGCTCTGCTTTTGGCCTGCCTCACCCTCCAACACTGCCTTGGACGCCTCTCTGTGTGGCAGGCATTCCTCTGTACGGGATTCGCTGTGATCTGTTACAATAAGCCTGTTACAGTGGCATCAGCTCTGCTTTTGGACTAGAACATAAAGGTTATTCATATTTAGTTAAACTCTGCTCTTGTCGCTGCAGCATCTGCTGGTGTTCTCCAGTAACAGACCCCTGTATCTTTTTCTTTGTGTCTACTGTTCAGTTTGTTCAATTGCAGCAGTATTAGCTATTTTTTGCCAAAGTCTTATTAGTTTCTTCCTCTTCTTGCTTTTCCTTATAAACTTCCCCATTAAGTACATTAAATGCAAGTAATGTCCAATTGATCTTCCTTAAACCTACTGAGTTCTGTTGAGTCTATAATTCAGGAGGCCTTGCTTTCTTTAGCCATCTTCTCCTACATCTCTTAATTTTCTTTTCATAAGCCCTTAGACTTGGGCTGTACGAGGTCTGTTTGGGATTGAAAGGTGGAGTGCCGATAATACGCATCAACTGAGAGCTCCAGAAGAACTCTTTGACTGTTCTTATCTGTTTTTTGACATTTTCTCCAATGGCCCAGAAACCGGAAAACTCCAGCGCAAACCCCAGACACAGGCACGTAGTTCAAAAAAGAAGGTTTATTTAACAAATAGTAACAAAACAAAAACCAGGAACCAGAATCAAATAAGGCAAAGGTCCGAGCATAAATTATCCAAGACAGAAAATACCAGAAAAACACAGGCTAGAATCCAGGGCACGAAATACAAGACAAAACACCAGACTAGGAATATCCACAGCAAACACAAGGAACACAGAACAGACTCACGAGTAGGGAGAAGACGACCTGGCACTGAGTAACAGAACACACATGTATAAATAGACACAGACAACAAGGAACAGGTGAAACACATTAGGGCAGAGCAGGTAATCACACAGAAGGGGAAGACAACAGGCAGGAAGTAAATCATAAATCACAGACAGGAGTCAGACATTTCAAAATAAAAACCAAGAACTCAAATACAATCTTAAAACAAAAATCAAATACAATAATAAATATGACATCCAAAACAAACAGACACACAGAATACACTAACAAAACTGACAGACTAAATAAACAGACATGAATCCTGACATTCTCTGCCATATTTATTTTTACATCTTATATATTACGTACATCCATTTTATCCAGCTCTTTAGATTCTTTTCTTTTATTGTTTTTAAAGTCAGGAGAGTCTTTTAGCACTTTTGGACGGGAGCGGGTCTCCCCACATTCTATAACAGCCTTTTTCTTTTTCCAGATCAGCGCTGCTATTCTCAGAGGGAGAGACTGCTGGAGTCACTTTCATCTCCTCCAACTAATGCTCCTCTGTTTGGTTCAGTTAAAACCAGCTTGAATTGTCCCGTTATTTCTCCATTTATTTTTTCAGACAGATCTATTATTGGAAATTGTCCAGCAATTTCTTTATATTGAATAGACAATAGGGCTGATGGTTCGGTATAAGTCTGATCTGTTTCTTTTGAGTGGGTTTCTGTCCAACAATCACCTCTAGTGGAGTCCAAATATCTCCAATTTAGTTATTTTGGAATGAGATTTTCTCTTTTCCTTCTTTTAATTATTCCTATTTATACAAATTTTTCTTCAATAGTTATTCCAGTTTTTGATATCTTGCGGGAGTTTATGTTATAATCATTTTAATTCCTATTGTTCATAATTACTGGGTGCTCATAGTTCTCTTCAGGTCATGTCAAATCTGATCATGGCATGTCCTTCATGCTAATCCAAGTATGAACAAGACATAACTAGAGGTAGACATAACTTGCTTGTGCCTTAGGGAGTGTATAAGATACACCTCCTACAGCCTTCAAAGAATGTGTTATAGAGAAATACCCATGGTATAGCTATAAAATAAGACCAGTGTCAAGTCCAGTTAATTTAATAAGAAATCTGCACAAAAGACACAACTCTAACCAAATCAAATATTTACATCCCAACAAAGTAGTAATAAACATTGTTTCTGATGTTGTAGGTAATGCACAGGTGTGACAGGTTGGTGAGTTGGCTGCATAACAGCCCATCCAGGCTTCGAGGCAGTAGCGCTAAACCCTTGAGTTACAGGCTCTAACACTTGTATTGTAGTGTTACACTTATCTTCAGCTTTTTGGTGAGACACATTAAAACAGGTTTGTTCCAGGAAAAAGAGATCAATGTTTTTATAAAGAAGTAAATTACATTTTTTACCCTTCATTACACATACTGTACATATGCACCAGCTCTTTCAGCGTTTATAGACACTTGTCTGCTGCAGTGTGGTCAGGTGGTGCTGGAAGACCTGGACCAGCATGTACGGCTCATACCTTCTTGTGCTGTCCTTATAGAGGATTCCAACATTGGATTTTTAAATACATTTGGTATATAAAAAAAATAAATTAAACATTGAAACATAAAGAAGCATTTATAACTGGGTTACACACAAAACAATTGTTTAAAAACATGCATTATAAAATCAGCAATAAAACTCAAAATTAACATGTATCACCATAAACATTTACAAAAATGATCACCTTTTTCTCAAACTGCTTTTCCACAATTCTTTTATTCTTTAGGGATTGTTCTTACAGTAAGCATTTTCATTTTTATATTGATAATAATATAATTCAAGATTCAAAGATTCAAGATTCAAAGTGTTTATTGTCATGTGTACAGACAGAAAGCATGTTTCCCTGTACAATGAAATTCTTACTTTGCCGTCCACAGTAAAAAGTCACACAATAAGTCACACAAGTAAGTTAAAAATAAAAATAAGATAAGTATAAGTAATAAAAGAGCAGCAAATATAAAGAGCAGCAAATATATAAAGATAAAAATAAAAATAATATAAAAAATATAAAAAATATAACAGGGCAAAGAGTAAAGTAGTAAAGTGATAAAGTGATAAAGTGAGGTAGTGCAGTAGTAAACAATTGTTCATGTACTGTTGTGATTGTGATTGTAGACTCCTATCTGCTGTTTAGGAGTCTTATGGCAGAGGGAAAGAATGAGTTCTTCATTCTGGAAGTCCTGCATTTCACACTTCTGTACCTCCGTCCTGAGGGTAGAAGTGTGAACAGACCATGTTGGGGGTGGGAGGGGTCTTTGAGGATGGAAGCAGCTCTTCTGTGGACCCTGCGGTGGTAGATGCTCTGCAGAGAGGGCAGTGGAGTCCTGGTGATCTTCACCACTCTCTGCAGGCGTTTGCGGTCCATGACAGAAGTGCTGCCGTACCACACAGTGATGCAGCTGGTCAGGACACTCTCAATGGTGCAGCTGTAGAAGTTGCTGAGGATCTTGGGCGACATGCCAAACTTCCTCAGCCTCCTCAGAAAATACAGCCGCTGTTGAGCCTTCTTGACCACGGCTGTATTTTCTGAGGAGGCTGAGGAAGTTTGTATACTGTGTACACACTTAACATAAATAAAAAATAAATGTCATAGTAAGTTCTCATCCACATTTTAAAAGCAGGTCCAAAACTTTGTAAATCCTTCACAGTCAGGACAGTGGGGATTAGATGACAGACAGCTATGGGCTATGGCCAGGCTGGTAGAGTAGGCATAGCATCCCCTACAGGCTTTTTACTTTGTGTTTGATAGTTGCTGTCAGTTGCACTTATTGGGAGTGAAGATGGTGAAATGCAAGAGCCAGTGTTAAACAGTGTACTAGTGTTTACATTAGTCTAAATTTAGTCAGCAAAGTAAAGCTATGTCTCAGAAACTATAGTGTGAATATTGCTGTTTTCAAAGACTGAATCTAAGAAGATAGACAGCAGCAAACTTGGATGAAGTATCTTCAACAGTGAAGTGAAGCAGGAACATTACCTAGGTCCTGAAAATAAAATTAAAATATATACATGCTTTTATTTCTTAAATTAGACCATTTTAATGATAATAAAATTATAGATTATCACACATTTTAAAACAAGTAATTGCACTATAACAGTAAAAAAACAACAACTGAAAAATGAGTTTAAACGCATTACCTTGTACAGTTCATGGTGCTCTCACCTACATCTGGATGGTAGCTGGAGTCATCAATCACACCTTTTCCTCTTTATTGGTGTAGAGCTAGTCCTGGGACACTGGGAAAGGCAACTTCATCAGTGTCTGTGTCACATGACAACACTCCTATTAGGCATTCTGGCCTGGGTGGCTGCAAAAAAAAAAAAGAGTTTAACAATTAATTTGTTATCTTGAGGATATGATGAGACCCAAACACCTCAGTCCACAACTCACAAAAACTGCACAATCCCTAAAAGATGCTCTGCCTTTGCACAATAAGCCTTT
The DNA here is from genome assembly GCA_024416835.2 of Perccottus glenii. NCBI lineage: Eukaryota > Metazoa > Chordata > Actinopteri > Gobiiformes > Odontobutidae > Perccottus > Perccottus glenii. The sequence continues at coordinate 17,272,704 of CM044553.2, forward strand.
TTATTTCAAACCATCAAACAACGGAATCAGCTCCTAGACAGTCTGAAGTTCTAAATCTGGTACAAAGCATATCTTTTTTTTGTGAGATTAATGTATTTGTACATGGTGCCTGAGAAATAAAGAATAAACTAAATTAAACATACAAAAGCTTCACAGTATTCAAACTCACCTTTGCTTCTCCCAATAGGCTTCACGTTTGCCTGCACACCTGCAGATCTGCAGCAACTGGTTCAGGCTGGCACCCAGTTTAACTGGTCATCTTAGGCAAAACAAAAGATTTGTGTTATTGTTAACAATTACAGTATTATTTTAAATTTTTTTATAAATGATATTAGTGACATGAATATTCTCACAAAGCAAAGAATCGAAAGAAGACATCTAAACACAAACACTCACTGTTGCCATAGCCTACATGTCCTAGTGGAGTCTGAGTCACCACTTTTCTGTGGATTTCCTTTTATTGTAATTTGACTCTGAACAATTATTACTTTATATCCTCCGTGACCTATTTCTTGGTGCGTGGCTGCGGAGACTTTAGAACAGCCTCCACTGTCGACTTCGACAGTGGAGGCTGTTGTTGTGGCGTGTTGTCCACAACCCATCTGGTAGCCGAGGTAGCGTGGCTCCTGCCGGGCCCACTCACACTTTGACGGGTTCAGCGTTGAGACCCGCCTGCTGGATCTTCTTCAGGACCAGTGAGAGGTGCTGAACGTGGTCCTCCCAGGTCTGAATACTGTATAACAACATCATCAAGGTATGCCGCACTGCAATGTACCCTGTCCATCTGGCGCTGGAACTTGGCAGGTGCTCCGTGTAGTCCGAATGGTATCACGGTAAACTGATACAGTCCAGCTGGTGTCTGGAATGCTGTGTAGGGCCGTAGCGATTCCTCAAGGGGCACTTGCTAGTATCCTTTACAAAGGTCCAAGGTAGTAATGTATTTGGCCGCTTCAATTCTCTCCAACACATCATCAATCATTGGCATCGGATATGCTGCGGAACTCGGTAAGGCCTCTGCCGGCTTGGCCGTACATCCTTCAAGCGGATGACATGCTCCACCACTGTAGTCTTGCCAGGACTTGCACTGAACAGTGAGGATACATTCTTGAAGGTCTGCAGTAGCTGTGTAGCTTGCTTTGGGGTGAGATGAACCAGGATTGGGGAAGCCGGAGTGGTCAGATCCTCCAGTCCAGTCACCAGCTTCTCCTCTTCCTCCACCTGTTCAATTTTTTGAATAAACAGAACTTTCGCTGGGGCCTGGATTGAGCGTTCCTTCCACTCCTTTAACAAGTTAAGGTGATACGTCTGTTTAGACTTCTTCTTATCTGGGTGCAGCACCTCGTAGGTGACTGGTGCTGATGACAAGTTGTTGCTGGAAAAGGTGCATCAGTCTGGATGTAAAGTGCCTTGGTCAGTCAGTATCTCATCAGCTATTCCTACCTGTGAGAACAACTGGACCAGGGCTCGCAGGTCAGCAGGCGCAGTGATGGTCCTTAGCGGGAAGGCCTCTGGACACCGGGTGGCGTAGTCACAGATAACTAAAATGTACTGGTGACCACCGCTGCTTTTCACCAGGGGCCCCACAATGTCCATGGATATCTTCTGGAAGGGAGTGGAGATCACAGGGATAGGCTGCAAGAAAGCACGTTCAGACTTACGGGGAAAGTAGGTTTTCTGGCATGTGGGACATGTGGCACAATAGTGTTGGACATCCCTATACTTTGAAGGCCAATAAAACTGTGAGCTAATGCGTAAAAATGTTTAATGTGCCAAGGTGCCCAGCCCAAGGGAGTGTGTGTGCTAGGTGCATTACAAGGGTTCTACAGTTTACAGGTACCACATGCCGTTTGCACTCATTATCAACACTATACAATACCCCATTGTCAACAACCATCATCTCTTTCCCCACACATCAGTTCCCACTTTAGCAAACAGATGTGTTAGGGTTTCATCTTTGTATTTCAACACAGAAATATTTTCAGGCACATCCCATATGTTGGTTAACAACAAGTTCTCTTTTTCTGGTTTATCAGACCACAACTGTTTCTCAAATCGCCGTTGACGGCGAGACTTTCTTGGCCCTTTGGTGCCCCCTTTACACAGACTACCATCCAAGTCTGGTAGAGGTTGGACGCCGGGCATGTGTAATGACAGGGCACGTGTAATGACAGGACAGGAAACATTCCACCCAGATTTTCCATTCCCCCGGAGATTAGTTTCCTTCAGAGGTTCATTTTCATGCAATAAGTCTATTAGCACTGGAAAGTCCAATCCAATAATAGCGTCCACTGGTAGATTCTCTACCACTCCAACAGTCAATAGGTAGGGGTTGTTTCACAATGTTTACAGTAATGTCCACTGCGGGGTAGGGATGCTTATCCCCATGTACACACAAAATGTCCACAGGTTTACTGTAGTCCACACTGCCTACTGGCACAATGCTTTGCTTAACCAGTGACACAAAACTACCAGTGTCCAATAATGCTGTAACCTTTTGTCCATTGACATAAATTGTTTTGAATCGCTGCATGTGTTCATGTTGGTCATAAACACCCGACTCTGTTTGTGGCGGAAAACACGCACCATTAATTTTAGTTTTTCGGACAGGATAGACCGAGGCCTTGTGCCCTGGCTGCTGGCAATAAAAACCCGGTCCTCGTTGGTTAGGGACAGTGTTGGTGGTGTCCCCTGGTAGTTTGTGGCTTGCCTCTCACTTGGCGGGTCGTGACGGAAGAACTTGGGCTGGCACTCGATAAGAGGTGATGGCAGGCCGGACAGCAGGTCCTCCTTTGCGAGCGTTGAGGTACTGGAGAGCAAGCTTGGTTGCTGTGTGACCATCAGCGGGTTCCTTTACCCAGGTCCTCACCTCAGCAGAAAACACCTGCAGGAGCTGCTCCAAGATGATGGCCTTGCCGATTTCTTCCTTGGTATGCTCCTCTGGCCTCACCCAGCGATGATAGACCCTTGAGGCGGTGGTAGGTGTCCTTAGGGGATTCGCCTGATGGAACTGATGAAAACCGGAACTGTTGGCGGTAGGTTTCAGGGGAGATATCATATTTTGCCAACAGAGCTGCCTTCAAGTCCATATAGCAATGGGCTCTCTCCTCGTCCATAGCCGTGTAGGCCTCTAGCGCTTTGCCTGTTAGCAGGGGCACAAGACGACAGGCCCACTCGATTTCTGGCCACCGCCAGGTTTTTGCTATTCGATTAAAGCGCAGTAAGTAATTCTCAATATCTTCCCCAATTTGGTACTGTGGAATTTTGGGCTCACTGTAATGTCTCCATTCTGGTCTGTGTCTGCTATCGGGGTCCGTCACACTGTTAAAGGACATCCTATTTGCCTCGGCCCCCATGTGTCTCTCGGTGAACACAGTCCTTTGGCCTCCAGGGGTCGGTAGTCCTATTCTGGGGCCGCTGCCGGCCCCTGTGCTTGGCATTGCTAGAGGGTCAGATACATGTGGTGCAGGCGGTGCGCTGGGTAAAGGGGATGCAGGTTGAGACCACTGTTGCTCTGTTCCTGAAAGGGAAGCCCTCAGTTCCTGTAGTTCCCCCAACAGGACCTACTCCCTTCTCTGCTGAACTGCGAGAAATTCCCTAATTAGGCCCAGCATTTCTCCTTCAGGCTGAAACACCACTTCTGCGTCTTCCCCCTCCTCCTCTTCCGAGGCCGTCTCCTATGCCCTCTCTGTAGCTGGTTCCTCTTCTGGCTTTGCCAGATGTTGTGACCTCAAGCCCGTGGGCTTTGGAAGGCGTACACTCTTTTTCCGACTAGCCAACCCACTTCTGGCACCATCTATTAAGGTTCTTTAAATATTCAGGCATAGTCAGAAATTGTGTGTCAAGAGGTGTTTATTGTGCCAGTTCCAAAGTGCGACAAGAGTCCGAAATCCCTTTAAATGGTCTCAAAAAACAGTAAGTGAGTCTCTGTGTGTTCTGTATGTTTGCGTGTATGGTTGGAACAATGAACAAACACTTTCAAGTGTGCACCCTTGGTTGCGTTACAATGGTAGGGAAAAAAGAAAAGGCGTTAATTGCGACAGTACTTAATACATAAATGAACCGGGGTAAACGAGCGAATGAGTGAAAGCGCGTGTATGTGTGTATGTGTATGTTGTAAGCCGTCGCACTGCCTGCGATCAGAGACAGACGTGCTCCGTTACAATGATATTACAAAAACTACTAAAAGTTCCTGATGAAAATGGACCTTCTTCTTTGTTGGAGGCAGCTGGAAACCCTCAGAGGCTTAGAAAGGGGCCGAGAGCAGGAGATGAAACCTGAGGGGACACCCCTCATTTGCAAAAAATAATGTGGAGAATTCAATGTGGAAAAATTGTGTTGTCCAGGCATCCTAGTCTCTTCTGGCAAAGCTTGAGCCAACCCTGCTGGTAATCCCGCTCTATTGTGGATGTGTATAACATCTCCTGAACATTCATGGCCTGTGGTGTGCTTCTGCTTAGTCACTGATATAGTGTGTGACATGTTAAGGAGCACCTGCTGTATACGATATACTTCCTGAGCAGCTCACAGGATCATAGTCTGTGTACATGTTCCCATCCTGGGGGTGAAGGACTTTTTGACATCCATACCATGAGCATTTAAACAGGACAAGATGGTGATGTTGTCGCAGGCTGTTTCTATTTGATTAAATCCTAAAGAGACAAAGGCATTTCTCGAGGTATAAACAGTATGAGATGTATCTGTTATAATAATTTTTATTTTCATTGTTTATAGTTACTTCAGGTCATGTCAAATCTGTTTATGTCATTTCCTTCATGCTAATCCAAGCAGGAACTAGGCATGACATTTAGTCATGCCTAGTTCTTGCATAACTTGCTACAGAAGGATTTCTGCACCTGGAGCTTCTGCTGGGGAGGGTGTATGAAAGATAAGCCTCCTAAAGCTTACTGCAGTGAAATAAAAATCTACTGTTTTGTTTACTTCCCCAAGCAAACCTTCCCCTGTACCTTTGATACATGCGTGTCTGCTTTGCTTCATTCTTGCAAGAATTAAACCTGGCCATTGCTTTTTAAATTAAACTCTGTCTCTCTCTGTCTCTGTCTCTAACACTCTGAAATCTAAGGCCTAGTCCAGACGGACACAGGTATTTTTATAACCGTGACTTTTTTTTACACAGTTCGGCCGTTCGTCCACATGGAAACGCAGTATCAGGTCACTGAGGCTATGTCCACACGAAGCCAGTGCATCCCCTATCCGATCTTGAGACGGCGTCGTCTCAAGAAAATATCTGCGTACACACGACCGGCTGAAAACGATGTAGTATATATGCCCGACCAGTATGGGGCGCTGTAATTCTGCCACAGATATACACTATACACGGAGAAGAAGACTTTGAGCATGCGCATAACCTTGCGCGCTGCAGAAGAAGACGAAGACCTAAATATTTATTTTCTAATAAAAACAAGTTCTCAAATTGTTGCAGTCATATATTTAGAGTGTAGTAATTGGTGCCCTCATGTTTGTTGTTTGCTCTTCAATATACGGACTGAGTTCTGAGTGCTTTGGACATGCGGAAATTCTCTCTCCATTCATTTTCTCCTGGTTGCTCTCCTGGTTCTCTTTCGCGGTGGATCTAAGAGCATGTGGCGTATGGTGTTGTCCATTATCGCTTGTTGCTCACCACAACTGCATAGAAGCAATAGATTTTGCTGTAATAAAGCTAGTAGGCTTAGTAGCTTCTGCAGCACGAACTCAATCATGTAGTCCGCCATTATTGTTGTTGCTGTTACGTGTGACGAGGCCGACACGTGATGCGATGACATCATCGTTTTCACAAAATATACGGATTGGCTGTACACACGACACCGCAAGGGTGTCGCAAAGGTGTTGTCGAAAGATTTATCCACTTTAGAACCCTGTTTCAAAAAATAGCGGATTCAGTCTCCCAAAACACCGGATCCGTGTGGACGAAAGGCCAATACGATACAAAATGTATATGGATACAGTGATTTGTGTCTCCGTGTGGACAGCCCCTGAAACCGAACATTTTTGAAAACCCCTGCCAGGGTGAGGATTTTCAGAAACGCCGGTTGCAGCGTTGTCGTGTGGACAGTAAAACCGGCGTTTTTGCCTTGCGACGTCAGAGTGTGCGCCGTTATCCGCTGGTCTGATTGGCCAACATGCCTTTACTATTAGGGTGATATCGCCGCCTGCTGGTGTGGCATGCTCTTGACAGCGCTTGATAGCGGGTTTTTAAGATTTCATTTCATTAAAACCCAGCGTTTGTGGACGGGATTTTTTTATAAAACGCAGGAGGAAAAACTCTGATTATAAAAATACCCGTGTCCGTGTGGACTAGGCCTAAAAATCAGGTTAGAAATCTAGGGGTCATTATTGACTCAGACTAGTGATGAGTCGTTCATGAACGATTCGTTCTTTTTGAACGAGTCTTTAATATGACTCGGGAACGACTAGTCATCTCAGAGAGCGAGTCGTTCATTTTTGTGTAGACCCGCGCATGCGCATTGCACCACATCTCATACAGGAAACAGAAAGGAGTCATTCATCTCCCGAGTCGTTCGTTTTAGTTCGTTCGTTCACCAAGTCCCAGCCCCATAGAAAGAGTATGCAGTTACGGAAACAGAAAGGAACTGTTCATCTCCCGAGTCGTTCGTTCGTTCGTTCCTTTCTGTTTCCGGTGAACGAACGAACGAACGAAGGAACGACTCGGGAGATGAATGAGTCCTTTCTGTTTCCGGTAACTGCATACTCTTTCTCTATGGGGCTGGGACTTGGTGAAGCGAACAGCAACGAGCAACGAATCGACTCGGGAGATGAATGAGTCCTTTCTGTTTCCGGACGGACGGATGTATTAGCTACAGCTACATAAGGCTGTCACGGCCCAGACCAGACATGTTGACGGAATTAATGCTAAGCTAAATATGAAGTGACAAAGGAAAACAACTATTTGGATTAAGAGGTGAGTTGAACTCTCTGCCTGAAGTAAGCTGGTATGAATTTATAATTTATTTTTCAAAGTTTGGCCATAAATGCATTAGCTTATAGTTATTATAGTTTTTATTCCAAAAGTAATAAATGTATTAAAAATTGTAATATGCAACATTTTAATTAGATTCTGCTGAAATGAACGAAATGAACGAAATGACTTGAAAAAAGATTCGTTCATTTTGCTGAACGAGACTTAAAGAACTGAGTCAGTAAAATGAACTGAACTTCCCATCACTAACTCAGACTTGAATTTCCACGTCACATTAAGTCAATTACATCATCTGCATTTTTTCACCTTAAAAACATTTCCAAAGTCAAAGGGATGGTGTCTCAACCAGACTTAGAGAAACTTATTCATGCTTTTATCTCCAGCAGGTTAGATTACTGTAACGGCCTGCTCACTGGTCTCTCAAAACGAGGGTTAGGAATGGCTTCCTGTTGCTCAGAGAATAGACTTTAAAACAGCACTGCTGGTTTACAAGTCTCTTAATGGTTTAGCACCAGAATATATTTCTGACATGCTAGTTGCTTATGAACCTCCTCGGACTCTGAGAACATCTGGGACAGGCCTTCTGCTCATGCCCAGAGTTAGAACTAAACAAGGTGAAGCAGCGTTTCATGCAGCAAAAACCTGGAACAGCCTCCCAGATGAAGTAAAACAAGCCTTAACTTTAACAGAGTAATAGGTAGAGCCTCCAGTGTTGCTAATAACAGCAACCCAGCGAATAACAAAATGACTGACATCTGTGAACCAGCATCTGTCCTGTAGTTCATGATATCAAATGATGTACCCACTGCTCTCTGTTCTCTCTAACGCTATAACAGAGGAAAGGACTTTAGAGGTTTGCATTGGCTCCTCCCACAAATATAAAATTAATTCTTAATGGTCTGGAGTGTTTTATCTTTCCATTTCTTTACAATAATAAATGATAATATGTATTTTCATTGTGCAGTGGCATATTCATTTTACTTTTTTTATTCATATGTTAAAATATTGTACTGGATAAAGAGACACATGACAATGCAGTAAAAAAGAGGAAGTCGTTTTTGTACAGCCTTTCTGTTGTTCTGTATCATAGTGTCACTGGCACAGTAATACACTGCTGTGTCCTCTGTCCTCACATTGTTCATCTGAAGATACACTTTGCTGCTGGAGTCATCTCTCGAGATGGTGAATCTCCCTCGGACAGACTCGGAGTAGTAGATATGGGTACTGTTTGTGTGCACGTATGCAATCCACTCTAGACCTTTACCAGGAGCCTGTCTGATCCAGTTCCACGCACCGCCCCCAAACTTGAAACCAGTTGTAGTACAGGTCAGTCTGTGGGATTCTCCGGGTCGTTTTACGGCACCTCCAGTCTCTGTTATGCTCCAAGCACCAGCAACAGTTAACACACACGCAGCACACACCAGGAACGTGAGCTTTGTAAGAGACATTTTTGCACTGTGTAGCTGTCAAGTGCATGGCCTTGCTTTAAATAATATTTTGACTTGAGCTCCTCCTACAATAGAAACAAAATTTACAAACCCTGCTCAACACAAAACAAAAATATTCAATGTTGCAACCGCAGTGTTACTTGTACATGACCACAGTCTTTTATGTGTGTGTCTGTTTTTTATACATCTTCAACCTCATTAAAGATGTCTCTGTTTTTCCACTTGGTGGTTGAGATTGTACAGTATCTGGAAATTTGAATGAACATTTTACACAGAAAAATAAAAGCAATTGAAAAAAAAAAACAACATTCATTTTCTTTTCAATTTTTGAGGAGGTTCTATTTATGACATGAGCATTTATTGTAAAGCTTCACTGGGTTCAATGAAACAAATGTGGACATTTTCTGCAGGTTTTTGAACAGCTGCTCCACTGTCTGTGTCCCTGTGTCTGTCGAGCACAGTAGTAAACAGCACTGTCTTCTGCTGTCAGACCTGAGATCTCGAGGGACTGGGTGCTGCTGGGAACATTTTGACTAAAACTGGAACAACTTTAAAAGGCTCTGGCATAGCTTGGAGCGCTTGTGGCTGTGTTAATCCACCCCATCCACTCCAGAGCTCGACCTGGTCTTTGTTTGTGTCCAGTTAATACTAAAGCTTGTCATGGTATAACCAGAAGTGGTGCAGGACATCTTCACAGTGTCCCCAGGTCTTTGAGCCACAGATGACGGCTGGTCTAGTCTGATCTCTGTCCAAACGCCTGAACACAAATGCTCATATCAACAAACATAGAACAGTCATTTTCAAGGAACATGTGATAAAAAGGAAATTTTACCACTAATAGTAGCCACAAAAAGTAAAGTCAAGACAATTATATTTGCCATTGTGTTTTTTATACAACATCAAACTTCAATGCTTCAATGCAACATAAACCGGCCCAAAAAAACCAGATCTGCCAAAAGTGTCAGTATGAAGAATGAATCATTTGCATACACCTCCCTCTGCTGGAAACAGAAGGTAACAGGAAGAAAGTATGTATGCAAAAAATTTACTCAGCCTTTAAACACACACAGATAACACAGTGGAAACTGTTGTGAGAGCAGGACAGACGTATCAGTCTTGGGGCAAAGTAAATTATACAGTGCATCTACATCTTCACAGTGCTTAACTTTTAACACATTGTATTGTTACAGCCTTTTTCCAAAATGGATTCAATTTATTATTCACCTCAAAATTCTACAAATAATACTCCATAATAGCAACGTGAAAGAAGGATGTTTGAATTCTTTGCAATTTTTAATAAACACACACAGCAAATGTACATAAGTATTGTAGTGAATGCGGAAGATTAAGTGGAACTTCGAGGACCAAGGAAGACACAAAGGATACTGTATTAAAAGTGAAGACCTAAAAATAATTAAAAATAAGAAGTAAAATGCTTAAGAGGAATGTTAAAGTTAAACATCAATAATGCTTTAAAAGTGTAAAAGAACAAACTGTGTTAATTGTAAACATGAACCAAGAGTTTAAATCTAAATAGGCCTAGAATCAGGAAGCTGAAATATAGGTCAATTTCTGTGTTTGCGAGCAGAGAACAGGAACATAGGTCATGACATACTTTAGAGACACACAGAGTTCAAAGAGGACAGGGACACACACAGAGTTCACAGGATAAAAAATATTTGTCAGAGCGCATGGGTGTCTGTTATAATAATTTTTTTTGTGAAGCAAACACACACCTTTTATCTTTAACTTAACATGAGAGAGAAAGGTAGCTTCCATAAGCTATTTTTCCAGTTTGAAAAAAAAACAGAAGTAGAGAAGAGATTTTGAAAGAAGTACACACATGTACTTCAAAACACTAATCATTTATATTTTGTATAAATGTTTTCTGGGAGTATTTAGGTCTCGGCCTCCCTCCGCTCGGACAAACAGTGCCCTCTCCAAAACTTCCTCTGCACCCCACCTCCCACCTGCTCCTTTTCGGCTGAGAAAAAGCTGCAGACAGACCAGCAGCAGCAGCAAACACGGAAGTGGTAAGAATTCAGACAAACGTTTATTTATTTTAAATTTTGATCTATTGAGATTGACCAAAAAGGTATTTGTAAAGTGTGTTTGTAAATTGGATGAAACTTGAAATTAAAATGAATGTAATGTATTTCTCTGAGGAAAAATGCACAATTGCCATGGAGACGAGAGCAAGGTGGAGGTGGGCGTGACAGACAAGAGGGCATTGAGAGCTGGAGAGGGAGGAGGTCGAAACTGGGTCCAGACGAGAGACGAGGGGAGGACCTCATAACTGACCGCTTCAACTAACAGGTCAGGTACATAAACACACACATGTAAATACACACACATAAACACACATGTAAATACATACACATAAAGACACAGACAAACACAAACACGGACACATGAGACACACATCTACAGAAGAGGATGTGATTTTGGTTTATGAGAGAAAATAATGAGTATTCTGTTAAAGAACAGAGTTGGTTTTGTATTTTATGTGACACGGCAGTGTAAACATTAAAGGTTTGAAGAAGTTAAAGATCCAACACTTGGATCCAAAATAAAAGTAGTGATTGATGTTTTGCTAAACAATTTTGTGTATCTATTAGTACGAGAATTAATAGAGGTCCTTAATATCAGTGTGGTTCAAACACACGGTATAACGCCAATAAAAGAATAAAAATTATTACTTTGTAATTGGAAGAATTTATATATGTGTCTTAAAGTTGAATTGTGCAGAGTGAGTTTATACTGGGTGGCAGTAGCTCAGTGGGTAGAGCAGTCGTCCTTCAACCGGAAGGTAGGCGGTTCGATTCCCGCTCTCCCCACAGTTCATACTGTCGTTGTGTCCTTGGGCAAGACACTTAACCCACCTTGCCTCCAGTGGCTGTAACACTGGTAATTACATTAGAACAATGTAAGTCACTTTGGATAAAAAAGTCAGCTAAATGAATAAATGTAATGTAAAAAATAAAGATAATATAACTTTATAGTTGGGCCATAAGCTCACATTTAAAAGAAAACAAGGTTACTAGAACCTAAGTAAAGAAAAGAAACATTTATGTAGTTTACTGGTTTGGTTTTGATTAATAATGGAGACAGTGGATTCAAAACAACCACTGTTTGGATTCACGAGGAATGTTTAAACACAAGATAACATTCTATGCAAGTCAAGGTAACCGGGCTTCACAGCACCCTCCTTATATGCTCACTTACCGGAGCTAGAAATGTTTTGGTTTGGGTTTTTGTTTTTTTAGCTCCACAGACGGGAGCCTTTACATTAAACAAACTTTTAATGTTGAAAAGTGCTGAGTTAGAAATGTCAGTGACAGAAACAGATTGCACTGAACTGATGTGTTAAATAAAGTTTATGATACTTAATTAGGAAAACTTTTTGACCTTCTGACAGGTCTGTTGATATGAATAAAGTCCACATTTGAGTTTTATTGAATCTATGAAACATGATTTTGTAAACTAAATAATTAAATTAATGAGATTGAATATGGTTTTTGAGAAGAAAAACTTAAAGTTTAAGTAATGGGAAAACAGAAATGAAGATAGTTCAAAATAATAATAATCATTATTTTTTTTGGTACTTTATAATTAAGGTATAGTGTCATCTATACAATAAAGATTTAAACTGTAATGTAAATGGGTAATCTGGTTTTGGTGATTAAAAACATATCTATGTTAAAACAGTTTAAACTGTTAAAACGATCTTAAAGGTTTATTTGAAAAATTTAAAGTAAATGAGAAATAAGTAAATAAAAAGATATTTGTTAAACTAACAAGGTGAATTGTTAAAGTTTAAGAGCATATGCCAATGGCTCGCTGAGTTGTAATCACTGTTTGAAGTGGTTTAAGAATTTTTTTTATGAGTACAGGGACTAACACAAGGTCCTTTTGAACAGACGTTAGATTTTTGTTTTGGTTTTGGGTTTGACCAAACTTTAGGTCTTTGTAACCTAAAGAAAAAGAAAAAAAGAGGTTGAGATGTTACATTTTATTGAATGAACAGTAATAATAATTACTGATTACAATTTTGGTGAATTTGAATAAATAAAGAGAGACACGTTATTTTGATTTTACATTTGATGTTTAAAGTTTCTGTTTAACATTGAGTGAGGTGAATTCTTTATGTGGCATCTGAATGACAAATTAGTGGAAACATGAAAATAGTAATTGATAAAACGTTTTTATGTTACGTTTAAATTAATGTGGGAAAAATACAAAAACAAACTGGTTTATTGTATTTAGCACCTGGTGGTAAAACTGAGTTTTACAGAGACAGTATAGAACAAATCTATACTGAACAAAATCCTAAAGAAATTTTTATGTGTGAAGATTTTAAAAGTAAATAAAGCAGAATTTGAACAGCTCTTTGTTGATTTTATGTTTAGTCTTTCCTTTTAAACAGTCACAAAGGTGATGGTGTTTTAGAGAAAAGCAGTGTGAACAGAGCAGAGGCTTTGTGGTGTGTTCAAGCAGCTGAGACATGCTGACCTGTTACTGGTTTAACCCCAGAGGGAGGGGTCTGACCCAGGGGGGATTAAGAAATTTTGTTTTGATGTAAGAGAAAAATGTGTTTTCATTCTAAAGAAAGTAATTTGAGGTAAATTGAACAATATTTTGAGAATATTCTAATTTAAAAGAACATGTGAAATAAATTGTGAATTGAAGGTGAATGTTTAAAAGTTTGTGAAAATAGATCATGAGAAACCAGTTCTGATCTATATAAATTATTTATGTTTGCATCAACTGAGTTAAAATTTATCAAATTGTGGAAGATACCAATTACAGTTACAGGTAAAGTCCTACAACTAATGGTAACTAAAATTAAAACTGAACTAAACAAAGTTAAGTTTTAAATATAACATAAACAAAAGTGATGCTATTTGGAAAACATAAAGAAGATGAATAATTAGAAATGCTAATTAATGAAATAACTATTTAAGGTGGTAATTGGAAAAAAACATTCTGTTTTGATTTTATTTAATTTTTTTTTATCTTTTATTTTATTTTGTTCATTTTTTGTGGTGTTTTGAGCCATGGTTGCCACACGTCTCAAAAAGGGGAGAGATAAAGGTTCAAACAAAACTGTGTTAAAGTGCTGAAGGGATGCTTGGTTAACCTAATGGTTAGCATAATGCTATAACAACAGGGTTTAATGCAGTTAAAAGGGGAGTTTAAATCAAGTAATGAAATAAAGAAAGTTGACAGGACTTTTCTGGAGAAACACTGTTTAGTCTGATTAAACCTTTTCAGATTAAAGTAGATTTCCAGCAGACCATATCTGTGGAAACAGGGTTTATCTGCTGTTTCAATTTTATGGTTTGATCATTTTAAGGGCTTTTAAGGTTTCGTTTGACGAAAACCTAGGAGGCACTTTCTATGGGTCTATAATGTCAGATAACGTTCTGATTTTTTTGTTTGTTCTTTATTTGGATGGAAGCCAACTACAACAAGTATACCAGTTCAGAAAAGGAGTTTTGACAATTAATATAGCCACCACCAGTAAGAGCTAATATTAACATAGTTCTTTGAACTTATATCATCTTGGTTTACACCTGTGAAGGGAAGTACACCTGTGAGCAGGGCTAGTGACGGGGTCACATGACTTCCTGTGACATCACTCTGAACTTGACAAACGCAGAGATCAGGGACAGGTGTGCAAAGCAGAAGTCTGGAGGTTTTGTGAAAGTAAGACCATTAGACCAGCGTTGCCTGCTGACCGGAAACATGCGTCCTTAAAGGATCCTCGTTTTATTTGTGTTCACATACAATGTGACGGAGAACGTCGTGAGTGGAAACTCACACTTTAGGAGCCAAACAGCAGCTCCCTCAGGTTCATTTGAGAGCCCCATTTACATGACAGAGGTGTCCTTGAAGGTGTCCTTAATGAATATAAGGCTAAAATTAAATTAGCATTAGGATTTGAATTTTTACCATTTGGGACAATTTATGAAAATGTGGATTAAAGTATATAAAGTATATTTATAAACAACAAAGGTTTATGAATTGTACGAGAGATGCTGTAACCATTAATTAAAACTGGAAATGAGAGAGAACTGGTCCAAGGACTGGACAGAACAAAATAGCACTGAGCATGCTTTTAGCTGAAAAGGGGGAATCTACAAAAGGATTTCTTCCAAAGTAACACAGGTCTAGTTACAGCAGAACTAAAGCCTTTAAGAAAGGACTTCAAACTCTAACAGAGGAATTAGAGTATTCCGGAATAGATAAATTAACATATTTGGAAAATTGACTGGGATTTTAGAATCTGTATTGAGATACAGTACATGTACTTGTTGTTTTACTTCCATGTCTGATAACTTTTGTTTGTGTTGCTTTACATGTATCCGGAGCTTGTTGGTGAGATTGATGAATGTGGCCATTGCTGGGTCAACATTCCTGGACATGCACCTGCCAAACGACTCAGATGAACACTTTGATATCTGAGGGACGTTATTGTTTGCATGTACACAAACGTGACAACAGCTCCAGGACGGATCATACTACAGACCTAAGGGCTGTATGGTTCATTGAATTTATTATGCTGAAGAGAATTGATTTTAATAATTATGAATGTGCATATGTCTCACTCCATGTGTTTTTCTTTTCGTTACAGGGACAGAAATGGACAGGCAGGGACAGGCCAGAGATCTTGAGTCCAATGGGTCGACCAGCTTAACTTCTGGCAAATTTTTCTACTTTATTTTGGAGTGACACTGTGTTTTGATTTATGATTTATGGACTTTAAAGAATTTGACTTTGAAGAATCAGCATTACTCTGTGGGTTCCCATTTTGATTTGAAACATATCCCATTATAATCATTTGTTGTGTTTGTTTTGACATGTGTTGTAAGTTAATCATTTGAAGTGATTACATACGTTTGATGCTTGATGTTTGTGTTTTGTCACCGCCTTTGGGGCGAGGGGTGGATAGAAGAGTTTTTCCCAGCTTTAGGTCAAAGTACCAATTGGTCAAATGTTCTTCTGGCTAGGTCAACAGCCCTGCTGGGTTTTCGCTTCTGTCATAGTTTACAATTCACACTCAAGCTAGTAGGTTGTTTATGCTAATGGTTATCAGCATAAAGAGGGGGGAATGTTATAATAATTTTATTATTATAATTGTTTATATTGTTTATAGTTACTGGGTGCTCATAGTTCTCTACAGGTCATGTCAAATCATGTCATGTCCTCCATGCTAGTCCAAGCATGGAGTAGACATAACTAGATAGACATGGGTTGCCATGGTACTTCTGCACCTGGAGCTGGGGCCTTGAGGAGGCTGTATGAGAGATACACCTCCCTCTGACAGCCCCCACTGCAGTGATATAAAATCTCATGTTTTGTTTACTTCTTTAAGCAAATTCACTGCTGTACCTTTGATATATATCCGTGTGTTTGCTTCATTCTTGCAAGAATAAAACCTGGCCTTTCGCTTTTTATTATATAATCTGTCTCCGTGTCTCTCTGGATAATATAAGGATATAGAATTCTTATAACAGTGTCAACGTCATGACTACATCCTGTCCAGAAGATGTAAAAGGAGGCTTGAGACCCAGGCAAATGTGCCTTGCTGATCTCTTTGATTCAAGGGCAATCCTGTATCAAAGTATGAATGGCATAAACCCCACTCTTCCTATGCTATAAACAATTTGTTCCACTCGGGCTCAGCCCAAAGGGAACAGTCTACTTCTTCCCTCACCTCTGTCCCTCCCAGGGACCTCCCCAGGGTCTGATACCAGCCCGGGTTTAACACTTCTTCCCTAAAACATCTGTTTCACTCTCTCTACTTGTGTCTGTATTTGAAATGAAAAGTTTTGTGTTTTGAAACCACTTATACTGTACTATACACTTTTGTCCCTCTCGGGCTCAGCCCAAAGGGAACAGTCTACTTTTTCCCTCTCCTCTGTCCCCTAAGTACTACTTCGTCTCTAAAAATCTGTCTCGCATTCTCTACTCTCAAAAAAGACCAATCTTGGTTCTCAAGTTGAGGTCCTATAACTATGTTATATTGTGAGGTGTAAGATGTTATATAGTGAGAAAGATTATTATATTTTTCTTCTTAAATTTCATTCTGTAAGCCTTATTTAACCATTTAATAAACTCCTAGTTCAAAACTAGGATAAAGACATATTCAATCTCCAGGTCGTTCTCTAAACTCCCACCAGCCTCTCCCATCGGCAAAGAGGTCTGATTTTAAGACTCAGACTCACTAACAGGCAGGCCGTCCAAATCGTCCACTGGACATCAGAATAACAGGGAGATTCGACCGCCGTACATAAGCCTAAGGTAAGTCCTCTACCAAAATCCTCTTTAAAGAGGTGGGACTGTCTTGAGGGATAGCACTCACTGGAGGAGTCACACACTCGGGGCCCAATTTTACAGACGGAGCTGTTCTAGAGTTAGACCAGGCTTTAACCAACCGACTTGCAATCGGGTCTGGCATCCACCTACAGTGATCTGTCAGCTGCAAAAGTCATTAATGTGTAGAAGCGAGTTCTGTTTTAGAGTCTCATAAAAATAGGAAATAGCTGGGAGGAAGTCCTCTCAGAAGTCCTCACTTGACAGTTATTGACCTTCGCAACAGTATTCACAGACTTTCCTCAATACTTTGAATTAATTTCAGCCTTAAGTCTTTTGGAGTATAATGCTTGGCACAATTATTGCAGTTTCTCACATTCTTTTTTGCAAAACGTCTCAAGCTTCATCATGTTGGACGGTAAGTGTTGGTGCACAACCGTTTTCAGATCTCTCTAGAGATGTTCAATTGGGTTCAAGTCTGGGCTCTGGCTGGACCACTCAAGGACATTTACATTTATTCATTTAGCAGACGCTTTTATCCAAAGCGACTTACAAGTGAGGAAAACAATGGAAGCAATTTTAACAACACAAAGGTACAAAAAGCATAAGTGCACAAAAAACTAGTCAGTTTAAACCCAGCACAGTGTCAGGATTCATGTTTTAAGTAGTCTGTTTGTTTTTGTTTTATGTTATGGTTCTTTTTAGTATCTTAGTGGGTTTCATTATTTAGTCTGATTTCTAGTTTGGGTTATGTCTCTGATTATTGTTTCAGCTTGTTGTGGTGTTTTGGTTTTATTGTGAAATGTCTGTAACCTGTCTGTCTGTTTATTTCCTGCCTGGTGTCTTTTCCCTCCTGTGTGATTGCTTGCTCCGCCCTGATGTGTTTCACCTGTTCCTTGTTGTCTGAGTGTCTTTATAACCTGTGTGTTTTCCCCTGCTCTTTGCCAGGTCGTCTTCTTCAGTACCGTGAGTTTGTTTTGTGTTCCCCAGTGTCTTATCTTTTGTAGTCTGTGTTTTCACCCTAGCCTTTGTGGGTTCCTGTTCCTTGGATTTTGTTTTGTATACCTGTGGACCATTAAACTTTATTTTAACCTTTTGCCTTTGTTTGGGTTTTGGAGTCTTCCGGTTCCTGGGCCATTGGCCATGACACACAGTATACAAAGCTAAGAATAAGAGAACTTTTTTTTTTTTTGAAGAAATGAATCGATAGAAAGGAAGTACAATTTAGTGTTTGTCAGTCAGGTGTTGACGAAAGAGATGTGTTTTCAGGCGTATTTTAAAGATGGCTACATAATCTGCTGATCTTGTAGCAGCAGGTAGATCATTTGTGGAACAGAGCCAGAGAAGGTACGTGAGAGTGATTTTTTTTTTTTTTACCTTTTTGGGATGGTACTACCAGCCGTTGTTCATTTGCAGAGCGCAGGGATCTGGTAGGAACGTAGGTCTGTACTAGTGAGTAAAGATATGAGGGTGCAGAACCAGTGGTGGTCTTGTAGGCCAAGAGCATAGCTTTGAACTTGATGCGGGCGTCAACTGGGAGCCAGTGTAACCTAATGAATAGAGGAGTTACGTGCGCTCTCTTCGGTTCATTAAAGACAACTCTTGCCGCTGCAAGGACATTCACAGAGTTGTCCTGTAGCTGCTCCTTTGTTCTCTTAGCTGTGTGCTTAAGGTTGTTGTCCGGTTCCAGATCAGTCTGGAGCAGGTTTTCATCAAGGATGTCTCTGTTCATTGCTGCATTCATCTTTCTGTTGATCTTGACTAGTCTCCCAGTTCCTGCCGCTGAAAAACATCCCAGGTATTGTCCAGGTGATGAGCCTGGTTTCCTTCAGACATGACGCCTGCTATTCGAGCCAAAGAGTTCAATCCTTGTTACATCAGACCAGAGAATTTTGTTTCTTATGGTCTGACTTTTACCGAGGAGTGGCCTCCGTCCATCACTCAACCAAATAGGCTTGATCCGTAGTAAAGACATACTGGAAATTTAAATTCCACTAGATCCAGCTTGTGTCATATTGGAAGTATTCCCGAATTTGGCAGTACCAGTCGAACTGTGGCTTTAAGAGGCGCTTATCATGTCCCCTATAAAAGCGCTTCCTTAGTGGTAGTTCGTCCTCTGCCATTGCCACGCTTCCGGTGTCATGTCAACAGGTAGGAGCTAAATGACCGGCGCATAGTTACGCACTCGCATTGCACGTGAAATTTCTCTACACTCCATTGCAGCTCTGGCGAGTTAGCTGGCCAACTGCTTCCCCCTTTCTGGACTCGCTGCTGTTTATTTGTTCCTTGGTTTGTGACTGTCACTTAATTACTTTTGGACTGTTCTGAGGAGTTACCTCCGTCAGTACTGCTGACAGGGGCGAGTGTCCCACTCCTCAACTCCTCAACATAACAAACTGACACCGGACCTGTTTCTCGTGCTCCTTGTTCTCTACAGGCATCACCGTTGGACCGTTGTTTTTAAGTTGTATTGAACCCCTGCCTTGTACAAGGTGAGTGTGTATGAATTCTGTTTGTGGTATGAACTATTTTTGCTAAGATTTGTTAATAATTGTACTACATCTGTTTCAGTTGCTGAGGTCCCATGTGGTGGCAGTGGTGACCCCTGGTGGTGGTTCTCCAGGGTGCCCGTCTTCTCAATGGATGTAGCCTTCCCTTCCTCACACTTCCCCTCACTGGTAAGCCTCAGCCCTTGAATTTATGTAGCTCTTTAAAAGATTATTAGACCCTTTTTTTTTTTTTCAGAATTGTTATTTTATTATTGTAATAAAACTAACAGCTCTTTAGTTAAAATGACTAACGATCTCATCCTTCAGATTGACGAGGACTCATCGGCTCTACTGTTATTGCTAGATCTCAGCGCTGCATTTGATATGATTGATCACGCAGTGCTAATCAACACTGTTGATTAGCACTGTGTGATCAATCAGAGATTGATGCCAAACCAGAGATGCCAAAAACATATTTAAGTCTGACTTAAATATGTTTTTGGCATCTCTGGCTCTGCTCTTGCTTTGCTAGAATCCTATCTATGTGATAGGTCTCATTTTGTCTCTTTTAATAAATCCTTCTCCTCCACTACACCAGTGCAATTTGGTGTGCCACAAGGGTCTGTGCTTGGTCCCATACTTTTTTCACTATATGTTACACCATTGGGACAATTTATCAGAAGTTATGGAGTAAACTTCCACTGGTATGCCAATGACACACAGGTGACATCTACCAATAAAAGCAAATAATACTACTGACATCAAGCGTCTAGAGGCCTGCCTCGTTTCAATTAAAACATGGATGTCTCAAAACTTCCTCCATTTGAACTCGGATAAAACAGAGCTCTTGTTAATTGGTCCTGCCAGTCATCGGCACAAGATCAACAATCTTACTGTCTCAACTGTGTGTTGGAGCACGGCAACACTGTGAGGAACCTTGGTGTCATTTTTGACTCCACACTATCACTGCAGCAGCACATTAGTGAGGTCACGAAACTGGGATTTTTTCACTTGAATATCTCAAAAATTCGCTCCTGCCTCTCTTTAGCTGAAGCTGAAATTCTCATTCATGCAATTGTCACATCCAGGCTGGACTATTGTAATGCGTTATTCTCTGGACTGCCGAGGAAAAGTACTCACAGACTACAAATGGTCCAAAATACAGCCACCAGACTTTTAACAAAGACCAGAAAGTTCGATCACATTACTCCGGTCCTGGCTTCATTACACTGGCTTCCTATTCATGTTAGAGCTGATTTTAAAGTTCTCCGGTTAACATATAAAATCCTTTGTGGACCCGCGCCCTCTTACCTATGTGACCTCATCACCCGGTATACTCCAGATCGAGACAGTAAGATTGTTGATCTTGTGCCGATGACTGGCAGGACCAATTAACAAGAACTCTGTTTTATCCAAGTTCAAATGGAGGAAGTTTTGAGACATCCATGTTTTAATTGAAACGAGGCAGGCCTCTAGCCGCGTGATGTCAGTAGTATTATTTGCTTTTATTGGTAGATACAGCTGTGTATCATCGGCATAACAGTGGAAGTTTACTCCATAACTTCTGATGATTTGTCCCAATGGTGTAACATATAGTGAAAAAAGTATGGGACCAAGCACAGACCCTTGTGGCACACCGAATTTCACTGGCGCCATGGAGGAGAAGGATTTATTAAGAGACAAAATGAGACCTATCACACAGATGGGATTCTAGCCAAGCAAGAGCAGAGCCAGAGATGCCAAACACATCTTTTAGTCTGTTGATTAGCACTGCATGATCAATCGTATCAAATGCAGCGCTGAGATCTAGCAATAACAGTAGAGCCGATGAGTCCTCGTCCATCTGAAGGAGGAGATCGTTAGTCACTTTAACTAAAGCTGTTTCAGTGGAATAAGAGGCCCTAAATGCAGACTGAAACAGCTCGAGGAGGTCATTTTCCGATAGTTATAGAGTAAGTTGTTTTTTTTTTTTGAGGACTTTAGATAGAAAAGGTAAATTGGAGACAGGACGGAAATTATTTAGGCATCCAGGATCCAGAGTAGGAGTAAGGCCTATCCTAATACACTATTTACCTTTTTACCAAGAACGCCCAGGTGATAGAAAGTAATAATTCAATTTCAATTCAGTTTTATTTGTATAACCCAGTATTACAACAATTGCCTTAAAGGGCTTCACAATAAAAAAAAAAAGACAGTGAATATGCAACAGGTTGAACAGGACAACATCCCCTTCCACCTTCCATCAGGGTGAGAAAAAAAAAAGAAACAGCCGGGGAAAAAGAAAAATCGAATGGAGGAGCCACAGAAAGAGTGATCCACTCCCGGGACGAACAGGCCGTGCAATCAATGTGTCCAGGACAGTCACTGAAAATGAATATGACTACAGTTAATGATAATATCACCAGGCCCAACTCATGTTCACTTTTATCACCAGATGAATGAGCCATGTCTGTAATCAGAGACAAAGCGGATTTATTTTTTGTCAAGCAGAACAACTCACTTGGACTACATCAACAATCAATAAACCTTTGCAAGAAATCAACACACTTGAGCTGTTGCACTTTCTCAAACGTCCCCAACATGTGTGTGTTGCATATAAATGACGCCGGAGTAAACAAAAGCTAGCAGAGGGTGATATTTTATTTGACCAGCAGAGGACCCCATAAGTCCTCACAACAGCTCTGCTCAAACGTAAAGGCACAAGTCAAACTAAATCAATGAAACCTATGAAAAAATGGAAAGTTTAGGTGAGGGGTGTTTTGGAAAAGTTATGAAATGCCTTAACACCAAAACAGGATGATGGCCGTTAAGGTTCTTAAGGACGATGATGACAATGTTGAACGATGAAGAGAAGTAAAAGCATCTGGACTCAGTTTTACATTTACATTTACATTTATTCATTTAGCAGACGCTTTTATCCAAAGCGACTTGCATTACATTACCAGTGTTACAGTCACTGGAGGCAAGGTGGGTTAAGTGTCTTGCCCAAGGACACAATGACAGTATGAACTGTGGGGAGAGCGGGAATCGAACCGCCTACCTTCCGGTTGAAAGACAACCGCTCTACCCACTGAGCTACTGCCGCCCAGGTGAAGACTTTTTGTCTCTAATTCCAAGAGACTTTATCAATTGATAATCTGTTATCAATCTGTTTGTCTGTTTGTGTACCACCTCCTCCAGACTCGGATGCAAACTCCAATGAGAAGCGGTCTGTGTGTACCACCTCCTCAAGAATGGTCAAATGGGTCCCTTTTCAGAAACATCTGAGAGATCAAGAACAGATATCAACACAAATGCAGACCGTCCAAGTGACAATGTAGGCACAGATGACACAACAAAAAATCAGAGACAGAACTCTTGGAGCAACTTGGACACTTCTTCAAGGCCTGGAAACATTTAATATTTTTCTGCCACTAAATGAAGCCTCTCTCCCTGATTATGCTTATGCACAGGTAGGTCGCACGTCAAAACAGGGTGGTGGTGTTGCAGCCATTCATAAAGCTGCATTTTGCTTTACAGGTCCATCATCACAGCCAAAATCTTAATAAATGAAAAAAAAATAACATATAATATATAAGCTATATTTATTTAAAGAGCCAAAAATATAGTATTTGTCAGTACTCTTATATTGTTGATGTTTTCTTGATAGCCATTATGGAGATATAATATTTGATTTATTTATTTATTTATTTATTGGACAAGGAACAATAAATATATTTTACCAACCAGAAATAGCTGAAAGCTCATTTTTATCTGTTGTCCCTGGGCAGAAGCAAAGTGACCACTTGGTGACACAGGTTGAGCTTATAACTGAGAACAATAGCCCTCGTAAAACTACACATGTATATAAAATCTAAAATACAATACACTTCATCAGTCACAAATAAATAACATATCAATCAATTAGATCAACAATTGTTTGTCAAGTTCCTGTTTGTCCTAATGGCTACATTCATTATGTTTTTTTTTTATTTATTTTTTTACATTAAATCTAAACTGTCAAGTGCCACATGCTCTAAAGGTTGACGGTAATAAATTCCGCATTCCTACAACTTTAATTGAAAAGCATGCCTGAAAACGTCAATAATTTTGAAAGACCTACCTTGTCAGGGCAAGTGTCTCTCCTTCTAATGCATCTCATGCAAATAAATTCCTAATGTTTTTGATGCCATGGACTCGCTACATTAAAAAAAATATTTTCTTTGCTGACCAACCTCATCAATTACAGAGTTTAAACAACACTTTGTGGTTCCAAGAGTATTTACATTAAACATAAATCTAATCTAATTTGGGTACAGCAAAGTGATCTTCAGGGACAATTATTGCCTAGCCCTGTTTTATTTACAACAGAATTACGATGGCTTTGCTCAGACTGACAATGTTTGTTTTGTTTATTCAGTTATTATTATTTCATCAGACTTATAACTTAAAATATTATCTCTTACACATTTTATCCAATAATACAGTATATTTGTCTTATTGTGTGGCATCACAGCAGGAATCATAAACAGCATAACAACAAAAGTATTAATATTTTGTTAGTTCCACAAAAATTACACAAAATGAAACGGACAGAAATTTAAAATCCAAATTGTTTCATTATGTCAGCGGGCCTGGGTTGATATATTGCCATCTGCTGGAATACTTCCTTAACCTTATTCCACACATGAGTTGTCTGTGGTCTGGCTTGTGGAAAAATTTGCCCTGGGAGGTTTAATCGAGGAAAGAGAGAGACTATTACTGTCTCAATGCTGAGTTTGAAACATTATTTAAAAAATAAATAAATAAATAAAAGGACTTCCACAATGTAAAAGTACACTTTAAAGATATTATTTTTAAATTATATAATTAAGAATGGAGTATATGAGTATTGTTTGATATTATGTCAACTCAACTGACAGGCCTCCAATGTTATAATGCTCTGCTCTACAGTGTGACTAAAATAAAAATATAAAAACATCAGATCTGTGTGGCGCTGCATCAACACTACAGCTATACTGTACAGTGGGGATCGAAAGTTTGGGCACCCCAGAATTTTTTTTTTATTAATGTGCATAAAGGCGCCAAGAAAAGATGGAAAAATCTCCAAAAGGCATCAAATGACAGATTAGACATCCTTTATAATAAGTCATAATTCACACTTTGACAGAAAACAAGAAAATGGTGTCTGCAAAGGTTTGGGCACCCTGCAGATTTAATACCTTGTACTGGGGTGCCCAAACTTTCAAACCCCACTGTATGTACTTTTTAACAAAATTTAATTTAAATCCCCAAAGTGATGCAAATCCTGCCGTTTCCATAGCTTTATGCTGTTTCAAATTTTACCTTTAAACCTAGCCACTGCCTTCAAAGCCCACTGCATAGTTTCTGCCTCAGTGCTTCAGACATTTCTAATACTTGTGAATGAGTTTGGTTGTTCCTTGTGTCTGGTTTGTGGACCCAGTGAGCAGGTCAAGTGGGTGGGGGTCTGGCATCACATAAAGAGGGTAGCATCCTGCTGGGCACACTGCCCTGCTCCCTGTTGCAGGCCCCTTGGCACACCACTGGCAGCAGAGCGTTGTGACTCCATCCCAGCAACAGCGTCACACATTTGGGTTGATAGCCACTGGGTCCTGGCCAATCAGGGCACATGCTGGCAGATCACTCCAGAGGTAGCCAATAGAACCACTGGATTTGCTCCATGTCATCCCGCCCAGATGTGAATTCCTTCAAACCCACAAGGTGCACAAAACAAACACATAGCTCAAAATCATGAGACACTGACAGCACTCAAGGCAAATAAAGACAGGGCAGAGCTGCAAATACAACAATAATGTGTTTGTATCACAGCATTTTGTTCTCTCATTACATCAGCACAAATGTGGCATTGAAACCAATGTGCTTCTAGAATGTCTTTGTCATCCTCTTGTGGACAAAATAAATAAGGAACCAAATATGCTCTGCAGAGATAACCTGAAATAACCTTGGGAATATACATCCAGTTGTGTATCTGAATTTTAGGTGAGCCTACTTCTCAGTTTGATAGGGATTGCCTGGTTTTAA
Organism: Perccottus glenii; assembly: GCA_024416835.2. Lineage (NCBI taxonomy): Eukaryota > Metazoa > Chordata > Actinopteri > Gobiiformes > Odontobutidae > Perccottus > Perccottus glenii. The sequence goes on from CM044553.2 coordinate 17,297,957, forward strand.
GGCTTTTTCTCCCATGTCTCAAAAAACATCTGTTCATTCATTTTCTTTCACCCGTGAGGGGTTGCGGGTGACTAGAGCCTATCCCAGTAACTTTGGACTTTAGGCAGGGTACATTGAGTCAGATTGAAAATATATCTGTAAAAAAACAAATATTCTGAAGAGTCTGTGTCCTCAGTTACACCAGTTCACCTGACTAAAATACCAGAGCAAACTTGTAAATGTCCCGGCTGGTAGGTTTCGAAATATTAAAAAAAAGTCCACGTACAACAATAGTTTATTTATTTATTGCCTTTTTTACAGATGCACATAGGAACAGTATCAAATGTTTACAATACAGAAGGAAACCAATTTTAAACTGGCCATGACCTCTGAAGTCAGCATCATTTGGTCTAAGAAAGAAAGAAGAAGACTTGGGTCAGACTGTTTCAAGGCTATGAAGGGTGTGTCCCAAAATTGTAAAATTTCAAAGCTGCCATGTGGTATCCCACCTTAACCAGAGTGGCACACACACTGTAGACTGTAGAGATGAGAAAACAAAGAAGGAATGTGCAAGCCATATACCAACTCTCCACCCCTGTGTCCTCATTCAGGTCCGAATGAATAATATAGTCGAATAAGTTACAGTCTTCTAAGTTTTCTAAAAACAAACAAAGATATAATATTATTGTCTAAAGTTAAACGGTGCATAAGATAGTTTAGAATTGTTTAATTGGCACCTTTTTGCAACACATTGACGTCCAGTGTAGTAGTTGCATGGATGACTCGGCAGGTATGGATAGCACCAGGTAACATGTTGGTAGGAGACAAGTGAAGGCGGCTTTGGATGATGAATTTTCCATCTGGGCCCCGGTGGGCTTTACTGGTGTTATACTCCTGGAGTTCAGTGGAGTTATCAAGAAACCACGAAATATTAATGGGCGCTGGACTGAAACCAAACACCAGGCACACTAGTTCTTTTTCACCGCGGAGCAACATGGCGGAAGGCTGGGTTTGGGTTACAGATGCTATAGAAAGAACATTTTCAAAGATATTTTTAATAAAGAGATGTTAGAACATTATGGTGAGTTTAGTTACGCTCTTACCAAAAACATTCCTTATTGTACTTTTGAAAGGTGCTACTGAAGACTCATGTCTCACGGCACAAGAATAGGTGGTTTCGTCCTCTGCAGTGGAGGATATGTTCAGTCTGCTGCTCATCAAATAAGTGATGCCCACATTGTCTTTCCAAAGAGGACTGTTGATGTGGCTGGAAGATGGCATTTTGACGCCATTCTTCTCCCAGTAAAGTATGATGTCAGGAGGGTTAAAAACCAGAAATGAGGCAGACAAGTGTGGCAGTGACTGATGGCTCAGAGAGGGAAGGCTGGATTAACTGTACTGTTGGTGGATGTAGGTCTTGAAAACGCAATAAAAAATAAAATTAAAAATTTGACAACAGTAATGAGGAAGGTGTATGTTCACTTGTTTAAAGGCATTCCAATCCTCTGCTGACAAACTAAAGGAGCTCTGCATTGTTTCTGTCCCATTACTGTGTTGCACGGGGGCCTCTGTTTGAACATCTTGAGCCTGAATATTTTCATCTAGTCTCCAAGTCACAGTGAAATCTTGAAGATGAGGACCAACCAGAAGGCAGGTGACCGTTAACTTGTGTTCCTTGTTTTGAAGCTGTTGAAGCGGTGGCCCTTGAACATGAATGCTAACAATCTTAGATGCTGGTGGAGTTACTAAAAGAACAAGAAATGAAATAATGATACTCAAGATACATACCACAATCTCAAAGATACAAATCAAAATCTTAAAGATAAACTGTTGTGTTTTCAAAGGAGTTGACATGTTACCTGAACACACACTGATGTCCTCTTTGATCATTTTATTCAGAGACTTGTCAGACACTTCACAGGTGAAGACCTTCCCAGTTTTCCACTCTGTTTGAGCCACTTGTAGCTGACTGGTCACAACTACACGTCCAGCTGCATTCATGCTGATGGATCCAGTTGATTCAGAGCGTTTCTGAGATCCAGAAAGCCATTCAATTTGAGGGTTAAATCCCCAAGCTGTGCATGAGAGAGTCTGTGGTCCTGACTCTTTACTGGAGGCCAAAATGAGCTGCATTGAAGGCTCCACTAAACAAGACACCAGTGTTAGTAGCACTAACAACGCCCTGTCACTGTGAACATGAGAAGATATTCTTACCAAAGATATTCCCAGTGGAGTTTGATGTAAAGGAGTTGGAGAAGCCTTGGCTCACTTTGCAGGTGAAACTTTTATGTGTGTTCCAGTCGTTTTTAGACACAGGAAATCGTGTGCTAATTGAATTGAGGCCTGAGTCTTTACCAATATGGACAAACTGTTTGGGGGAAATATCCAAACCGTTTGACTGAAGGGTGACATAGAGGTCAGACGAGGACAGTTTTGTGATGTCACACTCCAGCACAGTGCTGTCTCCCTTCAGCAAATCTGAGAGAGATCTTCTGATGGTCACCACAGGAGGTGTAACTTTAGGTCCTGGAAGATAAGAATGATAAACAAACTGGGAATCCTGTGTTCAATTCTTTATAAACTTTCTTAAATTTTGAGTCATTCAAAATCAATATCATTCAAAAAAATATCATTACCTGATATTTCTACAGTTTTCTCTTTGGGAGAGAAACAAGGATGTTCAGCTCTGCACGTTAAAAATGACATTTGCTTCCACTTTCCAGATTGCACTGTTAGATTGCTGAGTATATGAGTTGTGTTTAAGGGTCCTATTGTTATTTGATCTGCAGAGGGGAGTTTGCCGTCCATGAGCCAAGTCACTGTGGCTCCTGTGATGCTGTGCACAATGCAGCTGGCTTTGACCTGAGAGGTTGCTGTCACCACTGTTTGGAAGATGGGAATTTCCAAACAGAACAGAAGGAGTTCTTAAATGTCCTGGGAGAAAATCAGAAGAACAGGTAATACATTTCATAGGCACTGCATTATTCTGACTTGTTTTGCAATCTTCACAATCACACACCACTCTTACATTTACAAATACTAATGGATTTTTTGTACTCCATGTTCTGGTGAAAGGAAGTGCATGTAAAACTGGAGCCATTTTGCCAGTCGTTCATGTCTGGCTCTATCTCACTGCTCAGACTGAAAGTAGTCCCCGTAGTCCCTGTGCTCTTCAGCTTCCTCTCGGTTGGTGCTGTGTCCAGAGGGCTTCCTTGGTTCTTGGTCCAGCTCAGGTTAATAAGTTCATCTGGATAGAAGCCGCCTAACGTGCACGTAAGCTTGACCGGTGAAGTTGGAAAATCTCCTTCCCAAGTGGGGTATAATGTGATGTTTGGGGAAACAATCCTCAACTCTATAAGAGTCTCTGGTCTCTGAGCGCTATTGACACTATTTTTTCACAAAAGAAGGGTGCTCCGGGGGAACCCACCTGCCCTGGCGGAACCTTTGCCGCAGGCTACGCACAGGACGCCTGGAAGAACTGGCAGGTTCTGTGTCTGGAAGCTCTGTCGGTTGAGGACGTTGAGGACATCTATATGTTTGGATTCATGATAGCTGGATTCCTCCTTATTGGTCTGGGGAATGCCTTTAACTATCGGAAAATTTGAAAGACAGCTGCCTTCAAATCTACCCCCCAGCCTGTCTACTGAAATTAAAAAGTGCTTTCATGACGTGGGTGAAAGTTTGAAAGGGCTACATCAAAGAGATGCGCAGTCCGAGGAGCTGGCCCGAGATCTCTCAGCACGGACTGCTGACATACAGAAAAGTGTTCATAACACCGAAAGACAGACTGGAGAGCTACTGTGCGGCTTAACTGATGTGAAGGGATTACATCAATGGGGCACACGAATCGAAGAGCTGATTCGCACCATCTTGGCCCGATCTGAGGACACTCAGAAAAGAGTGGATATCATCGAGAAACTGTCCGGTGAGCTGCTACGTAGTGTTTCTGGGCTGCATATAATGAAAGATACATCAAGGTTACTCCACGACATGGACTCACGAAACTGACGCTGAGGACCAGAACTGATTGATCACGATCCGGAGAAATTACCGAAGATCAAATATATAAATTACAAATCTCTGCTGAGGATCATCGGCGCGCTGTAATAGCGTACTGGTGTGGCCTTGCAACCTTTTGTGTTATCTATGTATAAATGTAATATGTTGCACCACTAAATAAGCTTTTCGTTATAGTGTACTTTTACATCTGTAATGACAATAAATTGAATAAAATAAAATAAAAAATAAAAAAAACATTGATTATTTCATCTTTATTACGTTCACATCAAACATAGACTGAGTTTATACATACCTGTGGATTTGAAATACTGTCCAAGTTCTAAGTGTAATACCCACTATATCCACTAGATGACAGAGTTTGGCTGTGTTAAAACCAGGTGGAGTGAGGGTTGGAGGAAGTGCATTGTGCAGATGTTTCAGCGTGGCAGGGCAGAGAGGTCACAGCAAGCAGCAAGTGAAGCATTGAGTAACAACCAGGTCCAAAAAGGGACACAAATGCAGAAGTGAAACATGCAGAAGAGCAGCAGTGTGTGGCGGACACCAGGTGCGAGGGGTGCTTGTGCCGTTAAGGGTATCACAGTCCAAATTTACATATCTCAGATGATTTTGAATTTGCTATAATAAGTCAACATTTCTTGTCACTTCTCAAAGTTTTGGAGTAACACCCTCACACTTTGATCCCTCAAAATTTGCCTTCTGCACTAGACTGAGTAAGTGATCACAGGTGCAGAGGTGCCACGACACCAACCAGTAAACTCAGATCAAATGTGAGTAAAGTACATTCAACAAGAAACAACAAATATCAGCAAGTCATAAGTCTTACCTCAACGAAAACCTTTATTCAAAAAACATTTTGATTACTTACAGATTATTTATGACATAGCATGTGATAAGTATGTATTTAGCTTTATTCCAGAAAGTTCCCTTCATTCATTTGACCTGAAAAGACAAAAGAAAAAAAGATGTAATAATCAGGATGTATAATGTGCAACAAACAAAAACAATGTAAATTGTTAAGTTAAGTTTTATAATTATATTTTTTTTTATGTATGACTGCAGAATAATTTAAATGATAAACATAACATCAACATTTTTGCAATGAATTACAAATTTATATTGTAATGTAATTTAAACAACACTCAGTCGATATAATGGTTGTGTTTTAGAACTAAATATTGGTGAATAAATTATTGGCGTAACCTAAAATAAAAACAGTTTAAAACTAATCATGATGTGACATTATACATATTATGGTGTAAGTTAATATTTTCTTTAAATGCTGTTTAAAAAGTCTTTACAATGTTAAACTATTAAACAAAAATATAACAACAAATTGGTTTGTCTTGTTTTTAAGCAAAATATATTTGGTGGTTTTCCTGTAAGCAATGTTCAAAATCTAGAAAGTTCCTTTAGAGAGTAATCGTTCTCCTTTTATTTGAAAAACCCAACTGAACTAAAGTCAAAGACAGACATTTCAAGAATCAAAATAATAACTGGTGTATATCCTGTTGGAGAATTCATAAAGAAATGTTCATTCTGAAACTGGAAACAATTGATCTTCTCTTCTATAATTGTCAACATGCTCGTCTATTCTGCTCTGATATTCATAGCTGGGTTTTGCTTAAAATTCCAAATATTTCTTCCTTTAATTCTCCAGATGTTTTCTATTTCATGGACAATCTGGATTCAAATGCTTCTGATCTTGTATCATTATGAGCAAAGTTTACATTTATACTTGTAAATGGAAAGTCTCTGTCATTAAGTCAGTTTTGGAATAACTCTGCCAATTAAATTTAAGAAACTAAAATGTCTATATAATATGAACAAAACATCCAGAACTATTTATGAAAAAGTAAATCCTATTTTAAAAGCTTTGCTTTTTCTTTTTTCAGTTGAGTTCTTTTTTTTTCATTCTCATAACCTGAATTAACATTTGTCTCATTTCTCCAGTTTTAAATTAACTAATGTTGTATTGTACAGTTTTTTTGTGTACTGTACATGTCTGTTGTGATTTTGTATAACTTTGTGATTCATACATGATAGTTTGTCTTTTCACCTTTAACTACACTGCTTTATCTACATTGACCTTTTTACCAGTTCAATTTTAATGTGTAAAACCTGTTAAAACTTGAATGCAGGCCTTAATATTTAATCAAAATAAAATGTAAAACCATAAATATGTTGTCTTCATGCAGTGCAGCTGTAGTGTACCTTGAACGCAGTGGTTCCAACACAGAAGAGCAGAGTGATGAGGAAAAGGATGATGAAAGTGAAGGCTGTGTTTTGCATGTTGTCCTCTTCTGCCACTTGCCCATGGTTCCATGTGTTGTACAGCTCAGTCACATAGTCTTCATCTAGTGCACATTAAAAATGTCATATATCTTATGACATAAGTCGAGGTCAGCAATAACAACAATCAATAAAGTCTAGTCTTTGGTGATGTTGAAAAGCAGATGACCCTGAGTTGTTTGTGAGGCATCTTTTTGTCGTTGAAGCATGCAGCCACTAACGTCTGTATTTTTATGATCTAAAGACATAAGACAGTCCTGGTTTATGTGTGAGATAGTGCAAGATCCAGTAGAGAAACCACAGATACAATATGAGACAAAGTCACACAGATACAGTGAATGAAGCATGGCCTATAGCTCGCTTTGATTGGTAATGGGTTCATTGCAGTTCACACTAAATTATTGATGTATGTAGCAGAGATTTTGTCCAGAAATAAAGTATTGTAACAGAATGAACAGTATTCAAGACATGAAGCGAAGGGGACAAACAACAACATAGTTGCTAAATATATTTATTTATTTTTTTTCTTTTATGTAAATATGCAAAACAAAATATGAAATGACAAGAGACACAGACACATGAAGAGCAGAACAGACAGTGAGACAATGACGTCTACTGGCTCGTGCACATGCTAGGGAGGTTCATGTTGAGGTTGACCATGTTGGTCTGCTCAGATGAGTGGTACGCAATGGACCTGATGATGGTACTGTTTTGGTCAATAGACTCATGGTAAATCTGACAGCTATACTCTCTGTTAGAATTTTCCCACTCAATGAGAGGAATCACAGTTGGCTATAGGCATAATAGGAGCCATTGCTTTGAATACTGTTTGTGGTACTGAACTTGTTTGTTGGCCCATTATCAACTTGCCAACGCACATAGATCTCCTGAGGGAAGAAGTCTTTCACATAGCAAGTCAGGGTCACCATCTTTTCACTAGTTTGTTTTAAAGGTGGCAGCATAAACACTGATGGGCGCAGTTTGGTTCTGGAAATGAAAGGAGGATTAGACTTTTACAGTGAATCACTAAAGCAAAGACTACTTATAGCTTTAAAATAAAACACATACTATTAAAATGACCATTCATTTGGATTTTCTGGACTTAATGGTACCCAAAAAATTCCTAACACTTAAATCTAAGATACTTATAATTATTCATTGGAGTAGTTAAGCCTATACAGTTTAAACTGCTGCTTTTGACAATGTGAGAATAATGTAAAAAAAGATTTAAACTATTGAATCAATTCAAATGATACATGTTTCCTATTAAGACAAAACTTGTAATTTTAAAAGGCATGCAAAGTGTAAAATTATGTAAATAGAGACTTACCCCTATTTCTTTGATAGGTTTTTTTGAGTGGAGTCAGTAAATCTTTATGATACATTTCGCAGGTGCGTGTTATCCCGCTGTTCCATTCATCATACGTGATGTCAAGTGGAAGGGTGAACGAACCTTTTTCATTTTTGTTCTTATTTCGGTCTGTGCCATTGACCAGTTCATCGTTGTTTTCGTCGGTCCAGAAGAAATCTCTCACATTTTGGGGATTTGTATTGACAGTGACTTTACACACCAGTTTTCCTTTGCGTAATAAAAGCATGTGCTCTACAGAGGGGGGGATAATTTCCATCTGCACATCAACATCAGATCCAGAACCTATTAAAGAAGAAATAAAATTAAACAAATAAGGATGAATTGTTGAGCACAGCTACAGAGAGAAGTGACTGTTGAAACTTACAAGGCTTGTCAGGAGGCTTGTATGTATGAGTTGAATTTACTGATTGAACGTTTTCACCACTTCCCAAGTTAAATATGCACATGACATGAGTGTCTTGCATGTTTTCAGACGATAGAGTGAGGAAACTTGCAGCAGTGTACAGTGTCCCGTTCTTGTCCTTTCTGTCCTTGGAGGGTGTGGTGATCTCACTGGTTTTGTCAGTAATTTCTTCATTGTTTTTCAGCCATTTAAACTCATAAACATTGGGCGTGAAATCGTTGGCAAGACAGGAAAACATAATCTTTTCATTGTCTTCAAAGGTCAAGATCTTAAGACTTGGCCTTATATAGACCACCTCTGAAAAACAGAGAAAGAACATACACACATATATAATTGCAGAAGCAGGGAATCAATCATATATATGCAGAAGTGAATATTTTGTCACTGAATTCAAGTGAATACATCCTATCAATGATGGAACATGCTACAAAAGTAATGTCTAAAGTAACTCTCAGTGAAGCTGGTTTTAATCTGATATTCAATAACCGCAGAGCTTCAATTCATCATTCTGCATATACATTTAGAGCCGAAGCAAGCCAACGTTGAGCGATAAAAATAATAAGGCAATGTGAGTGGAGACAGACAAGTAGACAAACAAGAAATAGAATTACACTGGACTTTAAACAAGAAAAGCACATTTCATTTTAGTCAGATTTCAAATAAAATGACTTCACTTTGATTTACAACAGGTTTTAGACCTTCCACTCCACCTGTTCTTCAATTCAACTGAATTCAATTTGGTCTTTATCACAGACACAAAATATAAAAGGTCCATAGAGAGTAGCTACAAACAATTACACACACTACTGGTGCTATGTCATGATTGTGTTTCTTATTTTACCAACTCATAGTTGAATTTGGTTTTGTTACTTGGATGGATTCATGTTGCTACGGCAATTAAACTAGTTAACAATTATAGATGACTATATTGTTTATTGATATTATTATAAAAAGCATACTTGACAAAAATGAAATAGGTCTTTCTAATTAATGCTAAATGTTAGAAAAGTTGACTTTTTAACAATAGTTTAAGCATTAATAGTGTGACACATAATTATAAACTTAAATCTAATGAAAGAAATTTTGGAGTCTTACTTGGCTTGATCAACTGAACTTCTTTTGATCCTGCAGCGTGATCGACTTTGCATTTGAACGTCTTCCGTGCGTTCCATTCCTGTCTCTTCACTTGGAGCTGACTGACCCCTGAATAGACGTTGTCTTTCAGTACAGGAGGGTACTGGATGGAGTCGGTCAAGGTGTTGTCATCCAGGCTCCAGGCAAAGCTCACTGCAGAGGGAGAAAAGCCTGTGGCCAGGCAAGCCAAAGTCACCGTGTCCCCTGTCCCAGAGCCACATGGCAACACCGGAAACACTGTCGGTGCAGTGGACGTTGCTGAAAGACCAACAGAGAAAAGATATTACCAAAAACTCAATAATAGAAATTTTCACACCATTTACAAAAAAGGTAAATCTGTTGATTTAGAGTGCAACGTTGCAAAGAAAAAAGATCTTACAAAACACATTATTAACTGTTGGAGGTCAGTGGTGCAGACTTGATCATTTCACACTTGAAGAATTTAAACCTCATTTAAAGTTTCATTCAGTGATTCAATGGCTATAATACAAGTCTGTGACGTGTTACTTGGCACTATGTGAGCGTCACAGGCATTATTGAATTATTAATATAATTCTAATTATTATTATTATTATTGCATTTTCTCTGATTTCAATCAGCCAAGTTAATCAGCAAAATGCTTATATAATTTTTTTGTATTTAGTTGTTATTACATTCTTTATAAAAAATGATAATTGTTGTACCTTTTTCCCCTTTTTTAAAAGCACCATGGTTACACATCGATGACAAATGTAAAAATGCAAAAAGTAACATAAATTTAAAATCTTAAATTAAGATGCATATATTTTGATTTACAAATATATCAATGGTACATGGAAAGTTGCATTTGGAACCAGTGTGAGTGACATTATAAATGTACTCAAAGCTTTATTTGACATTTTTCAGAATAAAATCATACGCTGCTGTTGTATATATATAAATTAGAAAGCTCTTACCTGATGTCACAGTGACCGTGGTGCCTTTTCCCCAATAGTCGAAATACCAGTCGTCACAGTTAACAAAGTTAATCAACACCTCTCACAAAAACTCAATTTTACCATCCGAACAACTGAACTGACCTCAGACATATTCTTTTTGACTGGTTTTGACATTGTTGAAAATCATCAATGACCTATTCTTTTCAGGCTAATCTTTACATGAATGTATTTTATTTATCATAATCATAAATCATGAGATTACTTACCAGAAGTGACAGTGACCGTGGTGACTTTTCCCCAATAGTAAAAAGCGTAGTCACAGTGGACTAGTTTACCATCAGCACATACAAAAAACCTACTCCATTATTTATAAAGATCTATTCAAATATTACAACATACAGCAGTGTAGGAATTAAGTGACTATGTTGATAATGTTGTTCTAACTGCCATAAATTTTCATCATATTTTTAGATAAAGCTTTTACGTCCAGTAAATGATCAATATTCTTACCTGTTGTATTTGTGCCTTTATCCAGAACTCACACACATATATTCACTGCATAATCTTAACACATTTAATATACAAACATTTTAATTATTATGATCTAGTTTTGTAAAACCATAAGTTAACAGATGGAGAGGATATTTTATCTGATGTGACAGTCACAGTTGTTCCTTTTCCCCAGTAGTCAAAGTCACAGTGACATATTTCAATCAGTGCAAAAACATTTTAAACACCCTTTATGAATCGGAATATTGTGTTGTCTGTAGGTGCTGTACCACTCATACATGGGGAATAGTGAACAATGTGACTAAGTGAAGAACTATAAGTGTATTTAAACAATATAAAACAAAATAAACCTTTACCCCAGTAGTCAAAGTCACAGTGACATATTTCAATGGTGCGTCAGTGCCAGTGTAAATGTTTTATCTGAATCGGAATATTGTGTTGTCTGTAGGTGCTGTTATGTTGTACCACATATACATAGAAAATACTAACCAAGGTGACCAAATAAAGAACTATGAGTGTATTTAAACAATATAAAACAAAATAAATCCTGATGTAACATAATTCATGATGAATCCATCACTTACCAGACGTTACTGTGACTTGGGTCCCTTTACCCCAGTAGCTGAAGTAGTCGCCACAGTGCTACAATACAACCTGTCTCTGATACAAATTCCAGTTTTCTTAAAAGTGGTGATAAAACATACATACAGCTTCTCTATATTTACTTTTTCCCTCTAGATATCAATTTCCTTCCTTTGTCAACAGCTAACAGCTGTCAGCTAGAGCTTCCTCTTTTTCCAACGTCATTGCCATCTACAGGATGCATTAAGACTACATATTAAATCATTCATAATATACAATTGTACAGTGTTAAGTCAGTTACAAATCTTTGGATGTACTTAGAAACAACTATATGGTCACCACAATATAGAGCAGAGCTGACTGCCATCATCTGTACAAAAAGGACATAAGAAATGTCAAATAAAGCTTTATATGGGATAAATTTGCAAGGATTATTTGCTGATTTGAAGAGAGTCACAAAAAATAGTCACACAATTGCTATTTACCAACACTTTTCCCCACCTGAGTCATATTTCATCTTTCTTCTTCCGCTTATCCAGGGCCAGGGCTCAGCAAGGATTCCCAAACAAACCCAGACTTTCTCTAGCTCTTCCAGAGGGATACTGAGGTGTTCCCAGGCCAGCTGAGTGACTTAGTCCTTTCAAAGTGTCCTGGTTTGGACTGCTTGATTCCTGGACCTCTTCCCAGGTGGTCATGCCCAAGGAGGCATCTAAACACACGACCAAGCTACCTCAGCTGGCTCCTCTTAATGTCTAGTCACTCTGCTGAAATTAATTTCCGCCATTTGCATCTAAGATCTTGTCCTTTCGGGCAGGGAAGATCAACCGGAAAATCCTGAGCTTTGCCTTGCCACCCTTTTCAGTCTGAGAACCATAGCCTTGTACTTGGAGGTGCTGATTCTCAGCCTCTTCACACCGAGTACGTGCTGAAGGTCCCGCTTTGATGAAGCCAACAGAACAACAGCTCTTACATTCGCTAATGCAAACCAAGGTAATGCTCCAGTCTTAGAGATTTAAACATTTAAAAAATATCCATCTTCTTCTGCTAATCTGGGGTCGGGTCTCAGGGGCAACAATCTAAGCAGAGACGCCCAGACGCAGCCACCATGTGGATGACAGATGGGCAGGGGGTCATCATACTGGAACAGAGTCCTGGGGCGTGCTCATCACCCATCCCATCAAATTTTTGAGTCTACCCCAGGAGTTGATAGATATGAGAGGTTACAATAGAACTTTGAAATCAGCTCTGTAGAGATAGTGTGGGGTCTACAATGACACCACAGTTCCTCACAGTGGTGCCGTGCTTCAACCCACAGTTGTCGATCGAGACAGTAAGACTGTTGAACTTTGAACGATGACAGGACCAACAAGAGCTCTGTTTTATCTGAATTTAGATGAAGGAAGTTTTGAGATTCATTAGTTATTGAAACGAGGCAGCATGATATCAGTAGTATTATTTGTTTTTTATTGGTAGATACGGCTGTGTATCATTGGCATAAAAGTGAAAGTTTGCTCCATAACTTCTGATGATTTTTCCCAAAGGTGTAACATACAGAGAAAATAGTAGGGGACCAAGCACAGAGCCTTGTGGCACACCGAATTTCACTGGTGCTGTGGAGGAGAAAGATTTATTAAAAGATAGAAAATGTGACCCCACACAGATATAATTCTAACCAGGCAAGAGCAGAGCCAGAGATGCCAAAAACATCTTTAAGTCTGTTAATTGGATTAAAACGGCTGATCAAACGTTATCGGTGTTTAGATCCAGCAACAACAGTAGAGCTGAGTCCTTATCCATCTGAAGAAAGAGATTATTATTATTATTATATAGTCACTTTAACTAAAGCTGTTTCAGAGGAATAAGAGGCCCTAAATGCAGACTGAAACGGCTCAAGGAGATCATTTTCCGATAGATATAGAGTAAGTTGTTTTAACACAACCTTTTAAGGACTTTGGATAGGAAAGGTAAATTGGAGGCAGGACAGAAATTATTTAGGCATCCAGGGTCCAGAATAGATTTTTTGAGCAGGGGCTTGAACACAACCTGTTCTAAAAGGGAGGGGACGCTGCCAGTAGACAGGGACAAGTTAATAATGTTTAACATAATTTGCTTCACATAGGGCAACAGTTCTTTAATCTGTTTTGCTGGCAGGATATCAGGAGGCACATTGTGGCTTAACATGAAGAATTTATTTTGTCAGCTCATCGAGGGATACAGAATCCCTGAGACTTTAGAGACAAGAGGTTTGTGGATCCAAGTGAATGGGACACAGAGCTGAGGTAGACAAAGACAGAATATTATCCCTTATATCTGACTGTGAAGGTTCTCAGTTATCCAGGACATCTTAAAAAAAAAAGTTGAAGTAAAAAGCATTTGGACTCAATTTTCAAGGTGAAGACGTTTTGTCTCTAATTCCAAGAGACTTTATCAATTCTGAGAGTTATAAAGAATTGATAAAGTCTCTTGGAATTAGAGACTAAACGTCTTCACCTTGATATCCCTTATATCTTAAATTTTATGATTAAAGAAATCTAAAATCTTTAGGAAGATCTCCTCTACCCTGATGTCACAGAGGAGCTTACTGACCACATCAGTGACTTTGGCTGGGTAATGATTTATTCTCTCAGTGGATTTGCCAGGACCTCTTTGAGGCCAATTAATAGCCCTCCTTCATGACCTCGCCAAACTCCTCCCAGACCCAGGTTTTGACTTCCCCAAGTGGGCTGAAGTTTACTTGGTCTAGCGGTACTTGACACACAAGCCAGCATAGCTCGACTTCTGCGTTAGGTTCAGTGCATTCCTCTCTTCTGGAGGTGGATCATTGTTTTGGGGATGTGTGAGCTACAAAGGCACAGGGAAAGATAAATGCAGCATGTTATGAGAAAATACTGGTGGTGATTTTGCACTCATCAGCCCGGAAGCTGCGCATGGGACATTCCAACATGACAAAACAATCCAAAACACAAGGCCAAGTCAACCTGTCATTGGCTACAGCAGCATAAAGTGAAGGTTCTGGACTGGCCATCTCAGTCTCCTGACCTCAATATCATTGAGCCACTCTGGGGAGATCACAAACGTGCAGTTCATGCAAGACAGCCCAAGAATTTACAGGAACTGGAGTCTTTTTGCCAAAAAGAATGGGCAGCTTTACCATCTGAGAAAATATAGAGCCTCATCCACAACTACCACAAAAGACTCATTGATGTTAAAGATGGCAAATCTAGATATTAAGAACTTGGGAATGTAAACTTATAAGTACAACTGTAGCTAAAAATCTAATGTAGCATGTTTTTTAAGATGAAACCCACCTGAGACCAAGGAGAATATACAAGAGAGGTCTTGTTTAACTCAGGAGTTAAACCCTGGACCTCCTTGCTGAGAAGCAAGCGTGCTAACCACTGCAGCACCGTGCCACCATTTGGAACCATTAGAAATCCATTCTGTGTTCTGCTGCTGGACAGGACTGAGCTCCACCTGCCTCCACCACTGGCATTTTTGCACTTTTCACTGGCACTTCACTTCAGTCCTTTGGATCCCATGCTGCTGGAGAACAGATTCTCTTACCTCACAATATTTCTGGGGAGAGGATGTGTAAGGTGGATCTATTTATTTTTAGAAAATTGTGTACGCCATGTCTCTAAAACAGACAAATCACTGATGTTCTAGACAACCATGTGTGAGAATTTATAAATATTTTCAGGAAAGGCTGTAGCTTTGGTGAACACTGCTCTATGGATTACACTATTGTAGAGGTCTGAGGATTGTGGTTTGGGATATCTGAGATGAGGAAACACCTGCTGGAGATATGTCTACATCCTGTGTGTTGAAAAAATAAAGTATTAAGGAAATACAAACCATGACGGTCATTACAACCTTAAAATCAAACCATTTTACCTTAAAAAAATATCATCTAAAAAGTGTATTTTAACATTTCAACATATGTGTTAAAACGCTACGGAAGCGTAGTACTGTCAATGTTTTAATAGTTAATAGTTTTTCTGACTTTTTTGGGGACTGTTTTTCTGACTTTTAATTTTTTCGATAGTTTTTCTGACTTTTTTTTTTTTTGCCAGTATCATGTAATAATGTGATATTTATCAGGTTATTTCGTGATAAATATCACGTTATTTCGTGATACTATCACGTTATTTCGTGATAAATATCATGTTAGTTTGCGATACTATCACATTATTTCATGATAATTATCACGTAATTTTGTTACTACGCTTCCGTAGCAACGCGAGGAAGCAAAAAGGAAGCATGACAAAGCCAGCCTGGATACAGTAGAGAGGATGTAATTTATATCCGTACGTCTTTTTGTGTCCATCCAGTTGATCAATAAGAAATGCTGCTACATTTGTTTGAAAATGTAGCAGCTACAAACATTTTTTTGAAAATGGAAAAGCCTTCTTTGAACAGAAAAGGTGGCCTCAGATTCATGTTGTCTAGTACAGGGTTTTTCAAACTTTTTGTGTGTGTGGACCACTATTTGTAATCAAAAAATTTTGCGGACCACCTCATAACAAACATAATAAAATGTCTACACACAGTCTTACCTGAATTAATCCGCACCTCTAAATAGGCTTACTAGCACTACTATAACTAGTCATCACATCAGTGTGCAACAGACTTGTTAAAAGAAAGTTTACTGCACACAACGGCTGCCACATATTTAATTTATTTATTTACTCATGTGCCCGAGGGCATAATCAGGTTAATTTGAACAACAGGCTTATTTCCATAGCAATGGAAAAGAACACTTGGATAGTCAACATTTCAAAACCTTTGGCATTTCTGAAAAAAACATTCTGAAAAAAACATTTCAGAAACACGAGAACAAAAAAACGGAAAACAAATGGAAAATAACAGGTCTCTCCACAACCCCCCCACCCCCTCTTTTTATTGTCAACTTGACAATTTAATGCAAATGTTATATCAATATAGGCCTACATATTCTTTTAAATTTTTTTATGGGAATTTCCTGGTAAAATGAAGGTAAAATATTATTTTATTTTGCCTTTCCACGGACCACCTGCAGTACCCTCACGGACCACTAGTGGTCCGCGGACCACAGTTTGGGAATGACTGGTCTAGTATTTATAACAGTGTTTTCAAACCTAAACAAAAGAGTTGCACCCTAGAACAACAAACACGGCACCTGAATGGAGCAGTGTCACTAACAACTCTGCACCTGAATGGAGCAGTGTCACTAACAACTCTCCTGAGCCTTAACGACTCTCACATCAGGAGTCACACTTCCCTTTCAGAGCCAACGACTATGAGACCAGAACAGCCTGGTCCATCAGGTTTGGTTTCATGGAAACTCCTCCCTCTAGAGATATAAGCTCAGCTCTCTTACAGTTGAACTCAGAACTGATCAAGTCTCTTGGAATTAGAGACGAAACGTCTTCACCTTAAAAACTGAGTCCAGATGCTTTTTCTTCAACCTTTTTTTGTAAATAATGATAATTAATTAATGATGTTTAAATTACAGGAAAACTATTTTCTTTCTGTTTTATTAACTTTTGTATTTGTCTTGTGTTTCTTCTGTTTTGTTTTGTGATATTATGTGGTGATTTGATTTGAAGGTTGAAAAGTGGTAGGCACTTATAAGTCTTTGACTTCAGCCAACGTCCTTTTGGCAAATGTGAACTTTACTTGATATGGATTTATAGTGTTTTTTGTTTTCTTTTTCCTTTCTCTCTCTCTCTTGGCCAAAATAAACAAACAAAACAAAAAAATTGCTTCTCTATATTTAATCATTTCTTATTCAAATATAATTTTTTTTATTTGTTTAATTTATTATTGCACATATAAAACAAATCTGCTAATACAGGTTTTTGTATTGGCACGTTTCAGGCTGTGGCCTCCCCCACACAGCAGGACAGTCTTGAACAAAAACCACTGGAGGAACAGAACATTTTTATGCTGCTCATAAGAAGAACATCCATCCATGTTCCTTCACTTATCCGGGGCTGGGTCGCGGGGGCAGCAGTCTAAAACTTCCTCCAGCTCTTCCGGGGGAATACCAAGGCGTTAATAATAAGAAGAACATAATTCATTTTTAGTATATGCTAAAATGTAGATCATGTTTTACTTTTAGTTTTTTGTTTTAGCCTTTATTTTTGTAGATAGATGAGAAACCAGGAGAGAGAGTAGGAATGACTTGAAAGAATTGGACTTGTGACGGAATCTAACCTGGGTCTCTCACATAATGTGGCATGTGCTCTACCAAGGTGAGTCACCGAGGAGCCCCCAAATCATGTTTTTAGCAAGATAATCAAAACAAACATAACACATTTATAATTCTATTATTATTATTATTACACAATAACATATGTGTTAAAACAATGTATACTTTTAAGTTAAACTTTATGCAACCATGAATGTACTGTTTTTACTGCTTTCAGACACCGTGAAGGCACATTTCTCATTGCGACAAAAACATGTTTAAATGCAATACTATTACCTCATTTATATTAGCACATGTCCCTGTGGATACTCCCCCACACAGACATAAATATAAACATAAATACATACATACACATACTTACAAACAAACATTCATTCATTCATTTTTTATTGATTTATATTTTTCATTTAGTTACGTGTTTGTTTTTCAGTTAAACACTATCCATTATGTCCGTAAGACAGCAGGAGTTTTTGTCATTATGTTTTTCACTGTGGTCGCTGCACAGTGATTAAAAGCTGCACAAAAACTCCTCCCTACAAAAACTGGTTCACATTATTTCTTGCCAGGTTGTTTTTGAACATATTCATTATAAAAATTATTATAACACTTCTGTAGTTTTATAAAGGTTTAGTAAGAATATGATTTAGTAATTAAACTAACTAATTGCTGTAGTATTCAGTATGAAGGTACAACAGTGTTCTGTCTCATGTGGACTTGTTGTGTAAGAAGTTTATTAAAGTTCAGTGACAATTCATTACAAATGACTAAATGTATAACTTACAATATCACAATGTTGTTTGTCCTCACTGTATTAACACTGAGCCAGGATTAAGTTTTGTTTTTGAAACCTTCATGTCCTATGTCCTGTTCATGTTTAAATTTCAAATGTCATTTTGCACATTACTCACATATTTACATATTTGTATTGTGTATGCAAAACAAATTATTAAATTAGATTACTTACAATCTACAGTCAAAGCTCGAAAGCTCTCAAAGATAAAAATCTTGTGGATTATAAAATTGCTTAAAATTAATGTTAGAAATTAATTTTGTTTCAATTCAAAATAAATTATATTATTGTGTCTTTAAAACAATAGAGAAAATACTTGGCCTGTCTGTATTCATGGCTGTTTTAGTAAATGATTAGAATGTCAATAAAACACCATAAAAATGGTCTCTGTACTCAAGAATAAAAACTCTCTTTTACTGTGTTTAGATGAACGAATGGACCTGAATCTAACCCGGGTCTCTCACATAATGTGGCATGTGCTCTACCAAGGTGAGTCACCAAATAATGTTTTTTAACAAAAATCAAATCAAAACAAACATACCACAATTATTAATAATTCACACAATTTGTTTTGTTTATAATACTTTCACTTTATTTCTGAGTATATTAATATATAATTGTACCACAGATAGAAAACACTATTGCATTGAAACAACAGTTAGAAGAAAAAACATAATGAAGTGATAAATTGTTTATAATCTTCTGTGCAGGCTCGCAGTACTGACACAACACATTATTGCACTGACATCTAGTGACTACAGCCAAGAACAACTTTCTGCTCAATAAAATAACACAAACACAAAAAACTTTCTGTAAAGTAAGTATAAACAATGTAATTGTTGATTATCTAACTGCTGACAGGTCTGGTCAGAATATCACACAAACAAAAGGAGAATATAATTGTTTAAAATCTAATAAGAAGAATTTAACCTTTTGGACGGGGGCTGCAAATTCTTTACAGTTTGTATAAGTTAATTTTGTACATTCTGCAAAAGACCTATGCAGGTTGTGATTTTAAATCATATTCATCACTCATGTTATGTATGTGTTATTATGTACAGTACATTAAAGTACTTGATTTGTAGACTACATTATTATTACGATGTAAAAATCAGAGTATTTGGTTTAATAACCATACAAATAGTGATTTTTGTTAATCCTTATGATGTTTTTAATCTGGTGTGACTGTGAAGCTGGTGCTTTGTGTAACTGTGTTGATAATGAGAAGTTCGGATCATTTTACTGATTCAGACATTTGAGTCTCTGTTATATATATTTTTTTATATATTATATATAATATAATTATATATTTACAGTAGTTATTAATTACTGCTTTGTCCTAGTCCTGTTCAGGTCATGTCAGTCCTGCTCTTGTCATGTCCTTCATGTTCATCCAAACATGGACATAGACATAGGGGCGGCAGTGGCTCAGTGGTAGAGCAGTCGTCTTTCAACCGGAAGGTAGTGGGTTCGATTCCCGCTCTCCCCACAATTCATACTGTCGTTGTGTCCTTGGGCAAGACACTTAACCCACCTTGCCTCGTATGAATGTGTAAGAATGTTGAGTGAATGTATGTGGTGATGGTCGGAGAGGCCGTAGGCGCAAAATGGCTGCCACGTCTCTGTCAGTCTACCCCAGGGCAACTGTGGCTACAGTTGTAGCTTACCATCACCAGTATGACTGTGTATGAATGAATAATGGACGGACTGTAAGCGCTTTGAGTCCCTTGGTCCCTCGGGAGAAAAGCGCAATATAAATCCAATCCATTATTATTATTATTATTATTATAGACATAACTAGCCACAGACTACATTCTGCACCTGGGAACTTTTTAAGTGGGGCGTACGATATAAGCCTCCTACCTCTGTATGTAATGCACATGGGCGTGGTAGTGGGGGGAAAAGTGGACCTGACTACCCAGGGCCCCGTCTAGGGAGAGGGCCCTTTGAAATCCCATCAACTTTTTTTTATTTTCTTTTGTAGCCTAATTCCCCCCAGATGGTTTAGTCCGCCCATAGACGGCAGCCGGCTGCAAACAAGTAACGCAGTGAGTCTAGACTAGCCTTGGAGCCTGAACATGCTGCGCAAAAAGCCCAAATCGGGCTTTCAAAAAAAGAAAGAAAGGAAAGAAAAAGAATGGAGGCAGAATGAGGGGAAGCAGCTGATGACTGCTTTCTTTCCAAAAGGTGAACTGAGTTTGCTTGTTATGCACCTATATCCAATTAGTTAACGTAGTCAACTCCAGACAGCTGCTGCTAATGTATGTATGCTAATGTTAAATCTTTAGCTTAGTTTGTCAACCAGGCTGCTGGTTGCTGTATTTAAATTATGGGCCAGGCCAGCTAACGTCAGGTTGCCAACATTAACCAGTTTCAGAAACAACCAGTGACACACCACTGTTCTGGAGATGAGGCTGAGAGCAGAAATGAGGAAAGACAAGGTGAGATCATTGCTCAAACGGCGAGCTCCCCCCTTGCTTCCTAATTGTGAGCTGTTTACCTTAAATAAGTAAGCCTTTTGATTCAATGTGTGTGCTATTGCCTAGTGCTATTGGAGTGGTGGAAAGAGTGGCAGCACAGTGTAAAGCTACTAGCCCTACTATTGCTTATAATGTGTGATATATTCTCAAACTCCTTAATAAATTATCTGCCTATATTTCTGCACATGAGATGTGCCTAGTAATATCACTGTGTTCTCAAGTGCACACAGGTAATATTGATTTGAGCAATAAAGCAAATTATCATTTTTGTTTGGTGAAAAGCCCTAGCATTGCAGCACAGTGCTGTGCTTAAAAGCTATAGTCAATGCTCAATAAATTCATGATGTTATCAAAGGCAATGAATAGGGTTGCAAAATTCTGGGAATTTTCAAAGTTGGAAAATTTCCATGGAAGTTAGGAATATAAAGGAATTAATGGGAATTTACAAAACTGAAAGGTTATTCCTTTAACAGGGAACTTAAATATATTGTAGCATAATCTTGGCTAAAACAAGCGGATTTAATGCAGCACACTTAAATATCTCTGCTATTAAATCACATGCACACTGCAGGGCTACTGAGGCCACGCCCCCTACATGCACTGTGCATTTCTCCATCACATGCACTGATGATTTCTTCAACCCTGGAGTACTGAGGACACACTTGAGCTTGCAAACTACATAAAGTGTAATGATGAGTAATATTTTACTCAACATTCATGTTTTTGTTATTCCGTGGAAGAATTAATGGTTCAGTACAAGAGTTAAAGTTTTAAAGTTCTACTCTAAAATAAATATCATAAAAAATCATGTTGTTTACATTGTTTTACTATTTAAAAAAATAATTTTTGATATTTATGTTTGGATATGATAGTTTATTGAAATTATCACCAAATTCCAGTTAATTTCTATTAATTTCCTTTAATTCCCATCATTTTTATGGAAAGTTTTCAAATTTGAATATTTCCAAATTCCTCAGCTTAACTTCCCATGGGAAGTTTTTTGTAAATTTACTGGAAGTTTACCAGAAATGTTCCTACCCTTTGCAACCCTACCAATTAATAGTTATGTTATCTTTGTACTTGTTCGTAATGGTAGATTTCAAGCTCTGTTAAGTGCCCTATTGTGGGTACTTGGACACTTGGTTGACAGCCTAAAGCTTAGTACAAACTGTCAACATAATACGCAATGCTTGATCACATGTTTAATTATTTTTAGCGCTTTATCTTGCACTGAAATGGCTCTTGGAATACAAAGTGAGCTTGCTTTAACAAGTAGGTTGTTTTTTTTGTACGTTAAGAGGCCAATACCTATTTTTTGTGCTTGTTGATGTAGACAGTTCTGCACTTGATGCAGAAGACAGGGCAAGGTGCGAGTCTGATGAAGTGAGAGAAGGTGAGCTCATAGAGGCAACTTTTATTATACTACTATTAGTACTATTATCAAGTAGGATGAATTATTACATGTGAGACTACAATAAGGTTGAGGCTAACATAATGAGCTCCTCAATGCCATCTGGAAGATGCAGCTGCAGAGCATTTTTGGAGAGCTTTGCATTGTTTTAAGGATTTTCTGCACACTTCCTGTCACAGTTGCAGGAGGTGAACGGGCTTTCAGCAAGTTAAAACTGGTAAAAAAACTACCTGAGATCAACAATGGGCCAGGATAGACTAAACAGCCTCGCCATTCTGTCAATTGAAAGCCAATTGGCCAAACAGTTGGACTAGATCTAATCACTGATTTCGCAAACAAAAAGACTCGTCAGTGGGCATTTACTGAGATGTAGATGACATCTCATTTGACTTTTATTTATTTTTTTATAGTTGACTTTTTTTTTTTCATTATGGCAGGCTTAGCTTATTTGATTGGTTTCTAAGGGTACAGTTGTCTCGTGTTCTCTGTAGCCTAAGGTTTAAAGATATTTGAGCACAAGTAGGCCAAATAGATTTAAACACTATTTATACTTGTTTATATTCAAATAATTAAAAAAAAAAAATCATTCAAAATTGAATTTTCATTTTGCTAACCCGCATCGTACAATGGCATGTGTAGGGGACCCACTGACATTGAGAGTATACAGGGCCCAGAATTTGGTGCTACGCCCCTGGTAAGGCATGACATAAAATCTCATGTATTGTTTACCTTTGCAAGCAAAACCACTGTGTACATTGTTTACATGTGTGTGATTTGTTTCATTGTTGCAAAAATTAAACCTGACCATTCTTTCTAAATTGAACACTGTCTCCATCGTCTCTCTCATTGATCTGAACTAAAATTATTTTACCAAAAGAACAAATCTTTTTTTGAGTCATTTCATTCATTTTGTTAATTTTTGCAAAATAAAGCAAAATAAATGTGTTACTTCACACATCTACTACTTACGTGAATACATTGATCCCACTACAAACAATACAAACCTATGATGCCACAAGAAACAGGAACCTGTAATTCATTGTTTACCTGGGTCTTTGATTCCCTCATCTCTATCTGACAAGTCTTCAGGCTTAAGTCTAAAACTCTTGAAACAGATGAACTAATTCCAGAACAGACTCTATATAATGTTGCAGAATGCACATGAGCGACTGAACGAATGACTCCCGAGACGACTCGTTCTTCACAAGTCCTATTAGGGATTTGTTCAAAATGAACAAATCGTTCAAGAACGACCCATCAGTCCTGAGTAACAGGTCTTCTCTTCTTCTTATCCACAGGTATGTCGATTAAAGTGACTTTAATAACACCAACCCGGTTCTAAATCACTCTAAAGTAAGACAAATGTGTTGTAAACATACTGTGATGATTTGTGAGTACTTGTTTGTTTAAGATGTATTTTGGTTCTGCTGAAATAGTGTTACTTTTACCGCGAGTTCACCATAGTTTAGTAACAGATAATTCACTAAATAAGCTTGTATTTGAAGCTTTGGTTCAATTTGGAAACATACAATAATTTAAATAAAAGAGTATTGCACAAATCCTGCTTCATTGTAGATGAGCCGTTCTGATTGGTCATGTAGGATTCAGGTTAAAAAGGTTTCAATGGGAGGGGTTCCAGACCCACATGATTTTACTAAGAAATGTAATGGGTCTGAATCAGATTTTTTATGGCTGTGCTGTAATGTGTCTTTTTGTACAGCTCCTCCCTTTGACTCAGTCACAGTGGCTCTCGGGCACAGTAATACACCCCTGAATCTGCAGTTTGTAGCTGGTTCATCTGCAGATACAGCTGCTGTTTGTTGTTGTCTCTGGAGATGGCGAACCTGCCTTTAACTGACCCAGAGTAATAGGTAGTGCCCCACTGCTGCTAATAACAGCGACCCACTGCAGCCCTTGTCCAGGAGCCTGTCTGATCCAGTTCATCTCATAGCTGCTAAATGTGAACCCAGATGCTGTACAGGTGAGTGTGTGAGATTCTCCAGGTTGTTTTACAGCTGGACCAGATTCAGTCAGAGTCTGACCGTAGACACCTGAAAAATAACAATATCATCAATGTACTCTTTATTAAAATTTAAAATCTGTCAGATCTGTCTAAAGGCTCACCTGTCCAGAGTAAACTCAGAAACAACAGTCCTATCCTGTAGTCCATTGTGTTCAGCTGTGTGTCCACTGCTCTCTGCTTTGTTTGCACACATTTAAATAGATGAGTCTTGGACTGACTCCTCCTCACAGTGATGAACACTCAAATGGATCTTACCACAGCTTTCACATTATTTTTTAAATTAATAAAGGCATGTTTTTATTATCTATATGTATAAAATAATTTAAATACTATATATACAATTTTAGACCCAATTCAACAATAATTAACAGTGGGACTCATATATGGCCAAGACATTAATGACAGAAGTACATTTTTTTATGCACTTTATGAACCTTTTGACATAAAGCCTCATGAAAACAAAATTGCTTAAAGCATTTTTACAATAACCTTAAAATAAAACACCTGAAATATTGTTTCTCATGTGTTCTCTTTCTTCTTTGTACCAGTTTATGCATCTTGACACATTTGTGGTTTAAATGATGATTATTAAATTCTTGACCGATTTTTATCGGATTCATTTTAAATTTAATTGTCTTGTGGACATATTTTAGACAGAGATGTATGTCTTCATGAAATACTTCATGTTTTTCTGCCTCTCTTCCATAGGTCAGGGGTCGGTTCAGTTTTTGTGCAGCTGTGGAGTTGTTTGCATCACTGTGGCTTCCATGCACAGTAATAAACAGCTGAATCTTCTTGTTTTAGTCTGTTTACTTGTAAGAACACAGTGTTTGTGGAAGTGTCTTTTCTAATCGAAAACTTGCCCTGGAGACTTTGAGCAAATATTGTGCCTGTTCCATCATCAATGCGTCCGATCCATTCCAGTCCTCGACCAGCTTTCTGACGAATCCAGTTCAGCCAAGTGTGAGAGAGTCCCTCCACTTTACAGGACAGTGTGACTGACTGTCCCGGTGGGCTGACCACTGGCCCCGAAGAGGTCAGAGACTGGGCCTGGGCCCCTGAAAGAGATACAGAGTTATATGAAGCTAAGTGGTATTTCTCTTCCTCAGCAGGACACTGGCAGCACTCACCTGAAATAAGAGCCAGGATAAACACACTGTGTGCAACGACTGTCATAGTGGGGCTTCACTGAGTCTGCAAAGGCTCAAAGGACATGCAGTAAATATAGTTTATATAGATGGTGGGTGGAGAGAGAGACGTTTTTGTGGATTTGCATTTTTCACCAAGACACTTCAGATAGGTCCTTTAGACTCTTCCAGAGGTCCTTTTTGTTCAGTTTATTCTGTAAAAATATTAATGTGTGTACTCTGTTTCAGGATTTTACTCTTTAATGTCTGATTTTGTGTTTTAAGTCTAATATTGTTACACATATCTTTATTGCATGTTTATTGGGTATAATTCAAAAGAGCAGTGAACTTTATCGAAACAAAAACTTAAATATTACTGACATTCAGTGTTCATAAATGTAACTGCAGCATGCATTTGTGGGTTTGTGTACAGCTTCACAGTGAACTCAGTCACTGTGCTCGTCGATTTAGATGTTTTATTTCACACAGAAAAAGGAAAGTAAAGTAAAAACAACATTATTTTGATTTTTGGGGATTTGTATTGTATTTATGACATGAACATTTATTATAAAGCTTCACTGGGTTCAATGAAACAAATGTGGACATTTTCTGCAGGTTTTTGAACAGCTGCTCCACTGTCTGTGTCCCTGTGTCTGTCGAGCCCAGTAGTAAACAGCACTGTCTGCTGCTGTCAGACCTGAGATCTCGAGGGACTGGGTGCTGCTGGAAACATTTTGACTAAAACTGGAGCGCTTGTTTCAGTGTTAATCCACTCCAGAGCTCGACCTGGTCTTTGTCGTGTCCAGTTAATGCTAAATCTTGTCATGGTACAACCAGAAGTGTTGCAGGACATCTTCACAGTGTCCCCAGGTCTTTGACCCACAGATGACGGCTCGTCTAGTCTGATCTCTGTCCAAACGCCTGAACACAAATGCTCATATCAATGAACAGAGATAATTTACAAAGAACATGTACAGCAATTTTACCATTAATAGTAGCCACAAAGAGTAAAATCAAGACAATTCTATTTGACAACATCAAACTTAGATGCTTCAATGCAACTCTCTATGTAGCGATATAAACCGGCCCAAATGAACCAGATCTGCCCAAAGTGCCAGTATAAAGAATGAATCATTTGCATACACCTCCCTCTGCTGGAAACAGAAGGTAACAGGAAGTAAGTATGTATGTAAAACATTGACTCAGACTTTAAACACACACAGATAACACAGTGGAAACAGTTGTGAGAGCAGGACAGACGTATCAGTCTTGGGGCAAAGTAAATTATACAGTGCATCTAAATCTGTGTTCACAGTTTAACTTTTTACACATTGTTATGTTACAGCCTTATTCCAAAATGGATTTATTTCATTATTTACCTCAAAATTCTACAAATAATACTCCATAATGGCAACGTGAAAGAAGAATGTTTGCATTCTTTGCAAATTTATATAAAAAAAAACACACACACAGCGAATGTACAGAAGTATTCACAGACTTTCCTCAATACTTTGAAGCACATTTGGCATTAATTTCAGCATGAAGTCTTTTTGGAGAATAATGCTTGGCCCAATTATTTTTGAGCAGTTTCTCACATTCTTTTATGCAGAACGTCTCCAGCTCCATCAGGTTGGACGGTAAGCGTCAGAACACAACCATTTTCAGATCTCTCTAGTAAGTAAGTAAGTAAGTAAATTTTATTTATATAGCACCTTTCACAGATATAAATCATAAAGTGCTTTACAAAGTGCAATAAAAGAACAATAAAACTATGAGAATAAAAATTAAAACCACAAAATATTAAAAACATAAAAAGCCCAATCAACTAAAAGCTTGTTTAAATAAAAGTGTCTTCAGCTGCTTTTTAAAAGAATCAACAGAAACGTCCACTCGCAGTGACAGGGGCAGGGCGTTCCAGAGTCTGGGGGCAACTGCTTGGAAAGACCGGTCTCCCCGAGTTTTAAAACGGGTTTTGGGGACCGTTAGAAGGTTTTGACCAGAAGACCGAAGAGCGCGGGAGGAGGAGTAAGGGGTCAGCAGGTCAGTGATGTACTGGGGGGCCTGTCCATGCAGAGCTCTAAAAGTCAAAACTAAAATTTTTAAATCAATTCTGAATTTGACTGGAAGCCAATGTAATGAGGATAAAACCGGGGAAATGTGAGCCCTTCTGTTGGTTCCAGTTAAAAGCCTGGCTGCAGCATTTTGCACCATTTGTGGCCGACTCAGAGACAATTTGTTCAAACAAGTAAAAAGAGAATTACAATAATTAAGACGAGAAGAAATAAAAGCATGAATAATTATCTCCAAGTCAGCTTTAGACAATAACACTCTCAATTTAGAAATGTTTTCTCAAATGATAAAAACAGTTTTTGACCAACTGTCTAGAATGACTGTCCAGAGACATAGATCGGTCAAACAGAACACCAAGGTTTCTGAGGCTCAACTGGACGGAAGAACCCTGGGAACCAAGGTGTTTCTTTGACTTGAGGTATTTTTTGGTCTGGTGCAAAGATTAAAGTTTCAGTCTTTTTTTGTATTCAGCTGTAGGTAGTTATTGTATAACCAGTTCTTTATGCAAGACAAGCAGTTCAACAAATCAGTAAGTTTATGAAATTCAGAGTCTTTAAAAGAACAGTACAACTGAATATCATCAGCATAAAAGTGATAAGACACATTTTTAAAACCGTGAATTATTTCACTAAGGGCGTATGTACAATAAAAACAAAAGAGGACCTAGGACTGAGCCCTGAGGAACTCCATATGACAGAGGGGTCATTTCAGACAGAATATTGTTAATAGAGACACAAAATGATCTGTCACTCAGGTAGGAGGAAAACCACTTTAGAACTGATCCAGAGAAACCCGTTTCATATTGTAGACGCTTTAACAATACATTATGGTCCAGAGTATCAAAAGCAGACGATAAATCCAGTAGGATCAAGACAGAGTACTGCCCAGAGTCAGCCGCCATCATAATATCACTTGATATCTTCTGCAGGGCAGTCTCAGTTGAATGACATTTTCGGAAGCCTGTCTGAAATTTATTTATAAAATTATTTTCATTAAGAAACGCAGTCAGCTGCTCCGCCACCACTCTCTCCAGGATTTTAGATAAAAAAGGCAATTTAGAGATTGGCCTGTAGTTGTTTGGTTCAAAAGAATCCAAATTGGGCTTCTTCAGAATGGGGCTGACGACCGCTTGTTTAAAAGAGCTGGGCACAGAACCAGTTAAAAGAGAAAGGTTGATCAGTTTAACAACATATGGACCAAATAAATCAAATACATTTAAAAGCAGCGAGTTTGGCATTACATTGCACATTACATTACACCATTACACATTACATTACACCATCAACCATTGATGATGGTTTCACCTTTTTTAGTAGACCCTTAATATCCTCTTCAGTGACAGGTGAGAAGGTAGACCGAGAGCACTGAGGAGATAAACCCCAAGATGTGTTTACAGAGGATGGGTTTATAGAGGCTCTTATATCATGTACCTTATTCACAAAGGAATGTAAAAACCTGTTGCAGTCAGATTTTGAGTGGACTGGTACATGAGGAGCTGAAGGAGAGACAATTCTTGATATTGTGTCAAACAGGACTTTAGGATTTTTCTTCTTCAGAACAACAAGATTAGAGAAATAGGCAGATCTGGCCTGTTTTATTATATCATTTAGTAAAACGATGAGCTCCTTCAAGTGCAGTCTGTGGACTTCCAAACTTGTGCATTTCCACAAACGTTCTATTTTACGACAGTTTCTCCTGCAAGATATGATTTCCTCATTTATCCAAGGGAAGGTGTGTTTACTTTTTAGCGGAGCAAACTTATTTAAAACAGACAAACAGTGGTTATTAAAAGATTGCATAAAAGATTCTGGTTCCTTCCAAGTTGTAAAAGTTCACTACTTTTACAACTTGGAAGGAAGATAGTCCACATTGGAAGACAAGTTAAATAATATACAACAGTTGTCTGTCACATAGGCGGTTCGATTCCCGCTCTCCCCACAGGTCATACTGTCGTTGTGTTCTTAGGCAAGACACTTAACCCTCCTTGCCTCCAGTGACACAGCACTGGTGTATGAATGTGTGTGATTGTTGCTCTGGTGAATGGTGTGAGAATGTTGGGACAACGGATGGAAATTAGCCTACGGCTACAATCTAGCATGTTTACATTCATGTGGTTGTGTCTCATATATGTTCATTAACATGCACTGTCCCAATCAAATTAATTAATTAATTAAATAATTACCCAGTGGTGGAGGCAAGAGTCTTTTAACACAAAAATTCATCACTGAAAGATGTCCCGGAAGCTGTTTTCTCTAGCTTAAACTGCTTTGCGGAATTTGGTTCGGGATTTGGT
The DNA here is from genome assembly GCA_024416835.2 of Perccottus glenii. Classification (NCBI taxonomy): domain Eukaryota; kingdom Metazoa; phylum Chordata; class Actinopteri; order Gobiiformes; family Odontobutidae; genus Perccottus; species Perccottus glenii. Next base: position 17,327,550 of record CM044553.2, read on the forward strand.
CCCTTGAGCAGGCGCAAGTCTTAGTACAAAAACTACAAAAATGTCTTCCTCCTTACGGAATTTTCGTAGTCTGGGACGGCTGAGCAAAATAAGCGTAGGCTTTTAAAAGAGAAAAAAATCACGTTTTGGCATAGAGTCTTTATATGCCACGTGGCTATAAAAATTGAAAGCAATGCTAGTTTACAAAAGAAGCTAGGACGAGGTATATTGTCCTGCAGGAAAAAGAAGGTTGCAGAAGAATTTGCAAGAGGCGCAGACGGGAACAAAGAAGCAGAGAGAGATTTCCGGCTCGCTCAAAGTTTTGTATCTGCTGAAAAAGAGGTGTGTTTCAGACAAAAGGGGTGTGTGGCTCTGATTTCAAGCTAAGTTTTGTCAAAATGTCCCTTTTGTTCTCCACAAAGTAACACAAGTTTTAAACACTTTGTAAATGACCACTTTAGAGTTTGTAAATGACCACTTTAGAGTTTATGTATGTTGTTGATTAAAATAAGTATGCGTTGGGTTATTGGTAAAATATTTGTATAAATGTTCGAAACTTATTTAATCATTTTATCTTTTGTATGTGCTTTAATGTTGATTGTATGTGATTGACCGGAAATTCTGTGCACCTGTGATGTTGAAATTTGTCCCTTTGGTGGCACCGTAGTTTTGCACAAGGGAAGAATGAATGGGACACAGCCGTGTTTGAGCCTACATGATTTTTATTTGAGACTTTAAAGAACTTGACGCACGTTTCATGACGGAAGAAAGGACTATTGTATTTTGTTTGCATTCCTTGGTGAGCGCAGCGAGGTATGATATGGTTTCATTCATAAGATCGTTTGTACATGTATGGTTTATTTTGCCGTGTAATTAACGTTTGTCCTTTAAAAATGTTTGTTCGTGTAGTGACGTTGGTAGCCATGAAACCAAGTGTGTGAAATGTTTGTTGCATTTATGTTTTCAATACAGTTTTCACGGTGCTAAGATGATGATGAATTAAAACGTCATGCTGGTTTGGCGAACACAAATAAAGAATATCTTATGCATCAGTCGAGACTCTCTTCTTTGGATCCAAGGGCTGCTACAGTGAAAACTCGACGCTACATCTGAGTCATCTGCTATGCTGCACTTCGTCTTCGTCCCGGAGGTTTCCATGGTCTGTTCCACGCATACAAACAAGGTCGTAAATTGAAAGCACGTCTAGCAGAGACTACGGATGCGGTGAGAGACTGGTTGTTTGGATAAAAAAAAAAAAAAAAAAAAAAGGAACTGAACTGTTTACTTAAAGGGCCATATCTTGATTGATTCAAGCCGTAAGGCTAAATAACAAGCTCCTTTGTTTGTGAATGAATTACGAAATCTGAAAGGTTACACATGAAATGTTTGATGGTTTATTTTTATTCTTAAAACTTGTGAAATGTGAGGAAATCGTATGGTAAAGAGCTTTACATTCCGAAAGTTGACTAGCTGTTCTAATTCTTATTGAGGTGATTATCTAAAGTGTTTTTTTTGTATTTAATTGACATTTTGGGTAAGGCCTATCTTAATATTTGAAGTGATCAGTGTTAGATTACATCACCATTTTTATAAATTCCTGAATCACTTTAATTTAGAAATACATCAATTAGTGATATAAATATGTCAGGAAAAAAGGAAAAAGCCATTGATGAGAAAGATCCAAACTCTGATGAACATTCAACAGAAGAGACATCTAGAAGCCTAGAAGAAAGAGTATCTCGTGAACGAAAGCTTACAGAAAAAGGCAAACAAATGCGTGAAGAGGAAGCTAAAAGGCATGTAAAGGCATTTTTGAGAGCCTATGAATCTTGGAAGCAGATAGCACGAGAAGTTAGAACTAAGCTTAAGAAATTCTGTTTGAAGGAGGATCTTGATAAAATGAATCAACACATTCAGGATGGATATGATCGTGTAAATCAAAATTATGAGCCACTTCAGCGCAATTCTCTTAGCACATCAGAGATCGTACGGAAACTGGATGCTTGTAACACACTGACTACAGAAATATGTGACCTTGTGAGTAAACGGCTTGATGTAAGTCTAGTTCAAGAGACCTTTAAAGAGGAAGCTGAAAAGGAAAGAGTGAATGATTTTAAGTCGTGATGAATATAAGTCTGTTTTTGGGACAAGCACTGAAAGTGTTATTTCAGAAGAATCCATAAAATTGGGTAACCTGTCAATCATAAGCTCTAAGGCTTCTAGCAAGCGAGTAGATGCGGAAGCAGATCTCGCAGCCAAATTAGAACAAGCAAAGTCTATTGAAGAGATACAAGCTCAACAGGCCAAACTTATTAAGCTGGAAAGTGAATGGAAACTCCATGAGTCACAAATATTGATAGAAATGAAGCAGAAACAAGCAGAAGTGGAGTTGAAGTTAGAAGAGGAGAAAACAAAGCTAAAAATGTTGCAAGCGAGCGTGGATGTGAAAGTGGCTGCAGCTCGAGTTAGAACATACAATAAACTGGAAGGTGATATTTACATTTACATTTATTCATTTAGCAGACGCTTTTATCCAAAGCGACTTACATTACACTACATTACCAGTGTTACAGTCACTGGAGGCAATGTGGGTTAAGTGTCTTGCCCAAGGACACAACGACAGTATGAACTGTGGGGCGAGCGGGAATCGATCCTACTACCTTCCGGTTGAAGGACGGCCGCTCTACCCACTGAGCTACTGCCGCCCCATGATATGGAGAATATGGTGGGAGAACCTAATACAGCCTCTGTTGTCAGACCTACTCCTGTTACATATTCAAACAGACAACTAGATACAGGAGTCTCTCTGTCCCAATCACAACCGTCATCTCAGAGTGAAACAGCTAACTTAGCTGAAGCAATTGCAAGCTCGTTAAGTCTAAATCGTCTGCCTGTTCCTGAACCAACCATGTTTGCTGGCGATCCTTTGAAATTTGTTGACTTTTGGATGTCGTTCACAACTTTAATCGACAGGAAACCTATCTCTGCTAGTGAAAAAATGCTCTACTTGAAAAGCTACCTTTCAGGAGAGGCACGAAAAGCTGTGGAAGGATTCTTTTACCGGAGCTCTGAGGATGCATATGAAGGTGCTTGGGCAGTTTTAAAGGACAGGTACGGAAATCCATTCATTGTGCAGAAAGCGTTTCGAGATAAGCTGATGAAATGGCCTAAAATTAGTCCTAATGATTCTCTGGCACTTAGAGATTTCGCAGATTTTTTAAAGAGCTGTGTAGAAGCTATACCCCATGTTAAAGGATTGGCTATTTTAAATGATTGTGAGGAAAATCATAAGCTCTTGAGAAAATTACCAGACTGGATTGTCCGCAAATGGAGCCGAATCGTAGTGGAGCAGCTCGACGTATCTGGAGAATATCCAATCTTTGAACACTTTACGAAGTTTGTGCTGAAGGAAGCCCGCATAGCCTGTAATCCCATCCCTTCTTCCTTCCTGAGCTCCAGCTCAGTAGATGAAAAGTTTCCTAAGAGGGCAAAAGCACTCAGTACAAGTGCACAAACAAAATATCATGCATTTAAGTCAGAAAGTTGGTCTCCCTTCAAGCCAAAGCTGCCTTGTCCTGTCTGTAAGGATGAGCTGCACGGCATTGCTAAGTGCCCAGTTTTTGCTGCCAAGTCTATGGGAGATAAAAGGGTGTTCATACATCAAAATTATCTATGCTTTGGATGCTTGCGTAAGGGACATATAACTAAAGATTGTAAAACCCGGCATGTCTGTGGAGTATGTAGCCGGCGTCATCCAACCTGTTTGCATGAGGAGAGAGAGAAGAGATCCAGTGAAATAAGGATAAGTTCCACTTCTGATTCAACAGAAGGACAAGCAAATCCACAAATACGCACAGTCTTGTCCCATGCAGTAACTCAGAATTCTTCTGCTACCTCAAGTATTGTTCCGGTTTTCTTGTCATCTATGAAAGAACCTCAGAAGGAAATTCTTACCTATGCTCTTCTTGACACACAGAGTGATTCATCTTTCGTCTTGGAAGATCTTTTCAGAGAGCTGGATGTAGTTTCTCAACCATTACAGTTGAAGCTTAGCACAATGACTGCTGTAGACACCGTTATAGCTAGTCAAAAGGTGTGTGGTTTGCTAGTTCGAAGCTTTCATTCTGAAAATCGCATACAGTTACGGCAAGCATACACACGTGACTTTATTCCTGTTGATAAGTCTTGCATACCAACCAGAACCACAGCGTCGCAGTGGCCTCATCTCAAACATCTTGCAAATAACTTGCCATCTCTTCAAGACTGCGCAGTGGGACTGCTGATTGGCTATGATTGTCCTTCAGCTTTAGCTCCCCTTGAGATCATCACTGGTGGTGAGAATGAGCCATTCGCTCAGAAGACCGAGCTGGGATGGAGTATCATAGGAGCAGCTAATCCCCACTTGGATAGGCAGGAAGTCAAAGATTCGTACATAGGGTTGCAGTGAGAGATGCCAGTTCCATCAGCCGTAGACATCTTGAAGGTTCTGGAGTCTGACTTCAACGAGAGGAATTCTGAGGGTAAACGTGTCTCTCAAGATGATGTGCGCTTTATACAGATTCTTAGCGAAAACATTCAGCAGATTAAGGACGGTCATTTGGAGATGCCACTCCCATTTAAAGGCCAAACTCCCCCATTATTACCTAATAATAAGAAGCTGGCTATAATTCGCTTGCAGCACTTAAAGAGGAAGTTAAAGGCCAATCAACAGTTTTACGGTCATTACAAGGCATTCATGGAGGATGTGATCAACAAAGGTGAGCCAGCCCCAGAGGTGTCTGTCGGAGATGTTGTTTGGTACATACCCCACCACGGTGTGTACCCACCGAAGAAGCCTGACAAACTGAGAGTTGTCTTTGATTGTTCAGCTAAATTCTGTAGCATCTCGTTGAACGATACTTTGCTGACAGGCCCTGATATGATAAATTCCTTGGTGGGAGTTCTCTGTCGATTTAGGAAGGAGAAGGTGGCCATCATCTGCGATATTGAAAGGATGTTCCATCAGTTCTTCGTCACACCTGACAATCGAAGTTACCTGAGGTTTCTATGGTGGGAGCATGGAGACCTTGATCGTGAGCCTAAGGAATATCAGATGGCAGTCCATCTCTTCGGTGCTGCTTCCTCTCCAGGGTGCGCTAACTTTGGCCTGAAATATCTTGCACAGCAATATAAAGCACATTATCCTTCTGCAGCGGCATTTGTTGAAAATAGTTTCTATGTTGATGATGGCCTAGTGAGTGTCCCTACAGTTAAGGAGGCCTGTGAACTGATAGTTGAAGCACAAGAGTTGTGTAAAAGAGGAGGCCTACGACTCCACAAATTCAATTCGAACGAAAGTGAAGTTCTCAATTGTGTTGAGGCATCTGAAAGAGCATCAAGGGTCAAACGTCTTGACCTCAATCCTGATTCAGCCTCAATAGAATATGCATTGGGTATCCAGTGGCTAATTGAAAGTGACAGTTTCAGTTTTAACATAAACTTGAGAGACAGACCAGATACACGCCGGGCATTCTATCAGTCATAGCTTCCTTGTATGATCCTCTGGGCTTTGTGGCTCCATTTGTTCTAAGCGAAAGTGCATTCTGCAGGAACTATGCCGTCGGAGCATTGGATGGGATGACCTGCTTCCTGAGGACTTGCTCCCACGGTGGGAGGAATGGAAGGCTGGTCTTCAAGGCCTTCAAGCAGTCTGGATCCCAAGATGTTATCATCCACAAGACTTTGGCAAGATTGTGAGCGTAGAATTGCACCACTTTGCAGACGCTAGTAGCGTAGGCTATGGTGCATGTTCTTACCTTCGATATAAGGATGTCAGGAACAAAGTCCACTGCAGTTTCGTCATGGCAAAGGCTAGGGTTGCACCATCAAAGATCACAAGCATTCCCCGTTTAGAACTTTCAGCTGCTGTGATCGCAGCCAGATTGAGCGTTTTGCTGAAATCGGAGCTAAATATGAAGATTGATGAGGAATTCTTCTGGACAGATTCTCAAGTCACTCTAGCATACATCAACAACGAAGCACGGAGATTTCATATCTTTGTGGCGAATCGTGTTCAGCTTATACGAGAGTACACCAATCCGAGTCAGTGGCATTACGTTGATACAACGGAAAACCCAGCGGATCATGCCTCTAGGGGGCTCCGTGCATCAGAAATTTTATCAACAACCTGGCTATCAGGTCCTGACTTCTTGTGGAAGAAAGAGTTCCATCTTGAACCTACTTCGACACCCGACCTGTTGGTTGGTGACCCAGAGGTTAAAACCATTCAGACTTTTGCAATAAGAGTGACTGATTCCACGAACATGCTTGATTGCCTGTCTAGGTTATCCTCGTGGACAACACTCCTTAAGGTAGTGGCAAGAATTAAGAGGTTAGTGTTTGGACGAAAGTGTCAAACCGAGGTTGTGACTGTCAAAGAGCGTGAGAGTGCTGCCAAGGCAGTGATAAAGCTTGTCCAACAGCAAGCATTCAGTCGAGAGATGAAGTTGATTGAAGCAGGGGAAAGTCTTCCATGTTCTAGCCCACTTTTTAGTCTTGATCCCATTCTTAAAGAGGGTATACTTTGTGTTGGTGGAAGATTGAAACATTCATCGCTTAGCGAAGAATTTAAGCATCCGCGCATTCTACCCAAAGACAGTCATATCACCCAGCTTGTATTGTCACACTATCATTCACAAGTATGCCATCAAGGTCGAAGTCAAACTCAAATGGAGCTTAAAGCAAATGGATTCTGGATCATCAGTGGCAGCAAGTTGGTTGCGAAACTGATACACATGTGTGTTCAGTGCAGGAAACTGAGGCGGCGGTAGAAGAGCAGCGTATGGCTGAGCTTCCTAAGGAGCGTGTTGAAGCATCTGCCCATTCACATACTGTGGAATGGACTGCTTTGGACCATTTGTCATTAAAAGGTGTAGGAAGGAGTACAAAAGGTACGGCTTGATATTTACTTGTTTCTATTCCCGAGCCGTCCACATTGAAATGTTGGAAGATCTATCCACTGACTCCTTTATCAATGCCTTGCGGTGTCTCATAAGCCTAAGAGGAGTAGTGCGACAACTGTATAGTGACCAAGGCAGGAATTTCATAGGAGCAAGGAATGAATTGAAAGAGGCACTTAAACAGTGCGACAACCAGGCTTTGGAAATGTTTCTGGCTGAGCATCAGTGTGAGTTTGTCTTCAATGCCCCATCAGCAAGCCATGCTGGCGGAGTTTGGGAGCGTCAGATACGCACTGTGCGAAGTGTTTTGGATGCTACTTTGGCTCAAAGTTTGGGTAGGCTTGATGATTCCTCCTTAGGACACTTTTTATGAGGCCATGGCCATCGTAAATAGCCGCCCACGTGGATGGAATAAATGATCCCAATTCTCTTGAACCTTTAACGCCTAATCATCTAATCCTAATGAAATCAAAAATTGCTCTCCCACCTCCTGGGAAATTTGAGAAGGAGGATGTATACTGTACAAAGCGATGGCGCAGAGTCCAATATTTGATCGAGCAGTTCTGGAGTCGATGGAAGAGGGAATACCTTCAGAATATTTCCACAAGACAGAAGTGGCACGTGGCCCGGCGCAATCTCAAAGTGAATGATGTGGTCATTGTAAAGGAAGACATCCTCCCAAGAAACCAGTGGCAGTTGGGGTAGTGGAAACCTTTATGGATAGTGATGGCTTAGTGCGACGAGTCAAAATACGAGTTGGAGAACAGAAATCAGGAAAGCATCAGTTCCCATTTAAACCTTCTGTTTTAGAGTGACCCATTCAGAAGTTAGTGCTGCTTCTTGAAAGTGAATAGTCATAGAGTATACGTCCACATATGTACAGACATAACCCATATTAACATAACTCTGCTTATTTTTACAATCGTCCAATATTGGGATAGTGAGTGGTTTATATGACCTTAAGAATCATGTATGATTTATTTGGTGTTGCAATTATCATGACATGATTGGTGGGAGTGTAAATGACCACTTTAGAGTTTGTAAATGACCACTTTAGAGTTTATGTATGTTGTTGATTAAAATAAGTATGCGTTGGGTTATTGGTAAAATATTTGTATAAATGTTCAAACTTATTTAATCATTTTATCTTTTGTATGTGCTTTAATGTTGATTGTATGTGATTGACCGGAAATTCTGTGCACCTGTGATGTTGAAATTTGTCCCTTTGGTGGCACCGTAGTTTTGCACAAGGGAAGAATGAATGGGACACAGCCGTGTTTGAGCCTACATGATTTTTATTTGAGACTTTAAAGAACTTGACGCACGTTTCATGACGGAAGAAAGGACTATTGTATTTTGTTTGCATTCCTTGGTGAGCGCAGCGAGGTATGATATGGTTTCATTCATAAGATCGTTTGTACATGTATGGTTTTGTTTGCCGTGTAATTAACGTTTGTCCTTTAAAAATGTTTGTTCGTGTAGTGACGTTGGTAGCCATGAAACCAAGTATGTGAAATGTTTGTTGCATTTATGTTTTCAATACAGTTTTCACGGTGCTAAGATGATGATGAATTAAAACGTCATGCTGGTTTGGCGAACACAAATAAAGAACATCTTATGCATCAGTCGAGACTCTCTTCTTTGGATCCAAGGGCTGCTACACACTTATAAATCCACATCGCTTTGCACCATAGGATTCATACATAGAAAATACATTTTAAGCATATCATGGAAACATGTATTCATTTCAATTTATTCACACTGCTCGCTGGGAGGGTGATGAAAGAAGTCATTTATCCCGTTATAACTCAGCGCCCTGTAATGAACAGTATGAAGGTTAACACATTTAACACAACATACTTAAATACACACTTTTAATGGCATAAACACAATAACACAATGTCCCTTGAAAACCTTTCTTTTAATAAAAGGGTCCAAGTCATTCGTTTGATGAAAGACTTAGCGTCGTTCATCCATACCGTCACTAGATGGCAGTATGTGACCATCACAGAAGTGTCAAGGTTCAAGGCGCATTCCAGTGTTCAATCAGATGGTCATTAAATGCCTTGTCAGGGTGCTGGGTACCACGCCACCTAGGGTCGTAAACTGGGTCACTCCAAGACTTAATAACAACACATGGCCATCTGGGCTTATTTAAAAAGGCACATTCAATCTCCTTTTGGAAAAATAAGACAGGGTTAGTGAGCCTTTATGGCTGTTGAGTATCTGTAAAAACACAAATGTCACTGGTGTCTGTTGATGGTTGACATTCTGTTTAAAATGAAATGCTTCAGTGAGTGTTAAAAACTCAGATGCCAGATTACACAAAGCATCATCAATATGGAGGTTAAAATCCCCGAGTATCACAGAGGTGTAAAGAGTACCTGAAAGCCATACTTGAGTAAAAGTACGGATACCTTACTGTAAAAATTACTCCACTACAAGTTACAAGTCACCAATTTAAATACGACTTGAGTAAAAGTCTTAAAGTATCCCATTTTAAAAGTACTTAAGTATTTTACTCGTACTGAATGTTGGCTCAAAGATGCACTAGACCTCAACACAAAGAGATATTGTAGGTCAGTTAAAAAGAAGAAAGTTTATTCATGAGGTTTTACTTCCTAATATAGAAAAGAAATTGAACGCCTCTATATCGACATGGCAGAACAAAAACACAGATTAAACAAGTCTGTCCAAGTCAAACTCAAGTGCTCAAAAAAGATATAAGTTAAACCTAAAAAAAGGTATTTTCAGTAAAATGGACAAACAAAAACAAAATAAAAAAAGTTGAATCAGGGCTGGCACTCAGGGGCGCAACTACCCAGTGCTGGAGGGCTATGCAGCAACAATTTTGGCCAGTTCTCAGCCCAATACAAGTAACAATGTTGCTATAACATTCTAGAGCACTCTCTAGTTCATAATAAATTGTAACATGAGCCATGTGTATATTATATATTATACACATATATAATTATAATAATTATATATGTATGTTTAAAAAATATAGCACAGACCTTTATAGAGAGAGAAAGAGATGTGAGCTTGTAATTAGACCCAACAGATGTAACTACAGACTGTAATGGCGCTTTTCCACTACACAGTACCAGCTCGACTCGACTTAGAGAATAAGAGACTCGACAGGAGATGGACAGACTCTGACCTGGCTGCACAGTCAAAGAGGCTGGCTGTGTCAACTGCTCACACTTCACACCTGTGGAAATAAATGTGTTAAATATATGCTTAAATAACAGTGGGTCTTCAGTGAAAAGCAGATAAACTCACAGAGCAGACAGAGAGCAGCTAACAACAGATGAAGTGTATTCATCATCCTGACACTGCAGATGTGAACTCTGAGGGTCCACACAATGAGCCTGACACAAGTATACAGGCCACAGTGAGGATTTGCATCTCCATATCAGGCCTTCATCTTCAGGAAGGCTCATGTAAATTAAAGATTTGAGTAAAAGAGGATCTGACTTTTATATTATTTAATAATAAATGAACTTAATATGTTACTGTAAATATTGTACAACTTGCTGTGTGTGTTTTTGTTACAGAAAATGACGTCAATAAAATAAAACCCTCATATGCTGTAAGGTGGTGGGCCCCCAGGAGGAGCAGGCCTCTATTAAAGATTAAAAGATTAAAAGGTTTTTAAGTAAAATAAAACGGTGAAAGAATCTATAAAAAGACAATAATAACTTTATATTATTAGACAGATCCAAAACTAAGAACAAATGCTGGAACAACTACATTTTTTCTAGGTTATGTTTTAAATTTAGCATCAAAACTGAGATATAAATTTTGGTCCAACAGATATGAAAAGAAGAAGTGTTAAATTAAAATTGCACCTGTTGGCAGCCATTGAGAGACAAAAGCTGTTGTGATCTGTTAATTCTCTGTCTGAGTGAAGAGACTAGACACTGCATTGTGTTGCCATGATTATAGTTTTGTTTTATACAAGATAACTGCTTATAGAGCACAAGCCTGCTCGCACAAAAACTGATATCTCCACTGATCTGAGGAGGCGCAGGAGGAGAGGCTGCAGAGCGAAATGAAGCATCGAGCAGCAACTACTTACTGAAGATGTTCCATCTGTTGTATTTATAAAGTGATGTCAATTCACTTTAAAGTCTTAATAAGCAGGATTTTCAGGGGAATGTTTTTACAACTAGTGTCTCTGTTGCCCCCACTTTACTTTAGATTATGGCTCTGACATCAGTTTTGTTGTATTTTCATTCTTCTTTGAGCTGTGAGCAATGAAAAATGATGTATTTTTCATTTTAAACAATGCATATTTTACCTTTAACCTTGCTCACTCCAGATTTGTGAATAATTATGTTTTAATTTCTTTTATTTTATTCTGTTTATAATAATTGATTCCATTTTATATTAGAACATAGTTTGTCATTTATATGAGCGTGAGTAGGAGCTATTATTGTATAATGATATATATTTAAATGTCTCACACCTGACAAAACCATCAGTGGGAATAATATTATACAAATATGAAACTAAAAGGACAAATATAATGAGGAAGTTAAAACCACAAGCTTTACCCCACTTCAGTATGTTTTTACATTTTATTCACATTGTGTAGCAGTGTTTTATATCTTCTACTGCCCCTGGTGGTTCTGGTGGCTCTTTGAGGTTTTTGTAAAGCCTGACAATAAACAATAACACTGTCTCTGGCGCAGTAATAAACTGCAGAGTCCTCAGGTTTTAGGTTGGACAGTCTCAGAAACACCAGGCTTTTGCTGTTATCTCTGGTGATTTCTATTCGTCCTTGCACAATGCTTGCATAGTTTGTTTTACTTGCATCGAAGTAAATAAGCCCCAGCCATTCCAGTGCTTTTCCCTCAGCTTGTCTAATCCAGTGCATGCCATGGCTGCCAAAAGTAAACCCAGACCCTCTGCAGGAAAGACTGAGCGTCTCCTGTGGGTTTTTTAACACTGAAGAAGAGGGAATGGACTCCAGGCTCTGGCCGCTCAAACCTGACAAATAATCAGAAGTGAGACACACACAGCACAAAGCCACAACTTAACCATAGCTGCATAAATGAACTCACAGGGCAGAGAGAGCACCATCAGAAGGTACACTTTGTCCATCGTAGTAAGACTGTGTGAGTGAGAACATCTGCTTCAACCTTAAATAGCAGCAGCGGGCACTAATAAAAAGCTACAAACTCTTTATTTGCATCTGGATCATGTGAGGGAGGGGCTAATGTGGCCATCACCTTGTGTCTTATAATGTATTTTTTATGGCTAAAGCACGTCAAACTAAAATATTACATAACAGTTGTGTGGGCATTAAACAAACATACATGTTAATTACACATTATTTCAATCCCAATATTAGGTCATGTTTACTCAGGAAAAAGGACTATGGTTTTTCAGAAGTCTCTCCAGATGTGAAAGACTTCAGTCATTGCTGACAGAGATTATGCAATAAATCCATATTACAGACTCACATTACCACTTTTTTTATTATTATTTATACATAACATGAAAATTATATGTTTTCAGTGTGTTTATGTCTGGTTAAAAGTTATTGGTAATTCTTAAATGTGTCTGTGGTCTATGAAATCGATTCTTGTAAACACTGCATTAATGCTAAATCATTTATGAAATTGAGTCAATTCACAGTGTTAAGCCTGTGCTGCGTGTATGCGAGCATTATCTTGCTTTTCTAAACCAAAGCTGCAGTGATAATCCATAAGAGACCACATCCTTCTCTCGCGTACTCTCATCCCGGCAGATGACACGTAACTCAAAAGTGCAGCCAAATAATATAGCAACAGAAAGAATATACTGTCAACCTTTACCAATCTGCGAGGTCACAACGAGTCAGAGCACAACTGAGATCATGAGTCTTAAACAGCCATGCATATTTCTCAGAGGAGGAACAAAGAGACAAGTAAGTCACTTTTTTTTTCTTCCAACATAAAACTTGAAGTATGTCTCAGCTTGTTTAGTTTGTTATATTAAAGCTCAATTGGATCTTGTTAAATGTTGGGTAAATGGTTTCCATGTAAATATTTTTAAGATAAAGCATATTCAGTCTAGATCTCTGCTCAGACATGCTTTAGACATGTTCAGAGCAGAGAAAGCCATGCTGAAATAGTCAGTTAAAATAAACATAACATTTAGATTTTTACAGAAAGTTTAAAGTGAATCCAATGTATGTGCTAAAAAGATATGAACATAAATTTTCTTCATTGTTTTTAACTTGCAGAGCCGGAGTCTAACAAATGATGAAATTGATGGTAAAACATTTTTTTTCCAATTATATATTTAAAATGAGTAGGATATATAATGAGATATAACTTGCTTCCTGTTGCCTGTACGCTTTCTAGAATTACGGGATGCCTTTGTAGAGTTTGATAAAGATAAGGACGGATTTATCAGCTGTAAAGACTTGGGGAATCTAATGCGGACCATGGGCTACATGCCGACAGAGATGGAGCTCATAGAACTAAGCCAAAACATCAACATGAACCGTGAGTCAATCTTTTAATGGTAAAACATAATCTGCATTTTATTAACACTAGTTTGCATCTGCTTTATACATTTATTTTAAATGCATGATGAAAACACTAACCTAATGATTTTTCTAACTGTGAGTCCTTTAAAGATGAAAACATAACATTGTGTGAAGAGCATTAAAAAAATTGCAGCAAATATATTATATTGTTATCATTGTGTCTTTGTACATTATAAGATCTTTATTTCCATTTCTGCTCTTAGTCACAAGTTTTGGTTGGTTACTAGAACTTCCCATTTTCTCAACCATGTCCAGGCTATATTCCTACCTGCTTTGATTGCTTTATGACTGTTTGCTTCACATCTGTATTGGTTTTCTCATTATAGTGGGGGGGCGGGTGGATTTTGAAGATTTTGTGGAACTAATGACCCCCAAGCTCATCGCTGAAACAGCAGGAATGATTGGTTTAAAGGAACTCAAAGATGCATTCAAAGAGGTGAGTAAATGTTTAGTCTTTAGTACCACATGGTGGACACTTCCTGAAAACACTGCAGACACAATAAATGGAGCAATAATTTTACTTTTCAACTTCAGTTTGACATTGATGGAGACGGTTCGATCACCATTGATGAGCTGAGACATGCCATGGTGAAGTTATTAGGAGAGCAAACTAGCAGGAAAGAAATTGAGGCAGTGGTCAAAGAAGCTGACAACAACGGAGATGGAACAGTCGACTTTGAAGGTGAGACTCAAATGGACCATTTTTCACCCAAAGTCAACATAGAGTAGGTATATGATCATTGTCCTCTCTTTATAGAGTTTGTGAAGATGATGTCACAAAAGTGAGGACAACCAATGAATGGATTTTTAACTCTCTGCACTACTCATATGGTTCAATGCTTCATTTGAATTCACTTATATCAGCATTATTTATTTACTTTTTAATGTAATAATGTGTGGTTTTAAATTATTTCTAATTGGCTACATTTACACTGGCCTTAAAATGGGCTGGGCGAGTTCAATCATGAAAATATGAAAATTGGTTGTTAAAAGGTAAACATTTCTCAATTTTTTTTGAAAAATACTAAAATGAAGATGTCTTTGATTGTATGAAAAATCAAATAAAAATGTAAATAGTATTAAAAATGTAAAACATTTAAATTTATTTACTTTATCATTTAAAGGGACAGTTTTTTATAATAAGGTATTTTTTAGGGCTGGTAAAAATACCTTATTCTAAAAGGCTCAAGAATAAAACACTGTAATTAACTCAGTAGTTGAATCTATAATTGTGCCTTTAGTTATGAACAATAATATACTATTTGGTACAAATAATGCAAAGGGTCAGATTGAAAATGTGATGTTTTCTCTGTGTGTGACTAAAACAGGAAGTAGTATATTTTCTAATAATAACAATTTAATTTAAGACATATTCTTTTTATCTATAATGATAATTTAATGGAAAATAAAAATAAAACATGCATCAATTAAATCATGAATGAATCCTTTTTGCATACTCACAAAACAAAACAATACACTTGTATTGTAAATATTGAAATGCATTGTACTCGTTTCATCAAAACCCTTGCGCTGCAGCTGGATTCTCGTGGGATTTTAGAATTAACAAACTCCCGCAAATCTATCTTGAACTGCTCCAAGCAAAGTATTCCCTGGCCTTACCGGCTCATTGTGTTCAATGATATGGCAGCTCCACGTGTCTGGGCATGTTTTAGGTTTGAAGATGTAGCAACTGTTTTACCGTTAAGAATGTAAACAACTGCTCTGATTGGATAAAACTGTGGTCGATCAATACAATCACCGACCAGTTGTTCATTTAAACACTTTTAACAGGAGCCCTCCCAGATACTGTGGACCAGACTACATACTGTGGAGCAGTTCTATCTGGCAGTCAGCTTACTCATTCTTCTGATCAGTTGCGTGATCTACGACATATGACCCTTATGATCAAATCAGATGGGATCAATAAGTATAGTTGAGTATTCCAGATATGACTGTTTGTGAGATAGCTGCAGTTTTGCCACAGTTTGAACACTTTGCATCTTTTGCTCAAAGATAATCTGTCTAGATTGACTGATGCCCTTGCGTAACAAAACATGTCTAAAGAGACAATTGCAATATTGTCCCCAAAAACAAATGATAATGGCTTGGAGGAATAACTTAGATTCAGAAGGTCATTCCTATTAACGTCAAAAAGTGGAATGACTTAAACTTTTCATTGTTGTTAAATAATCACAACTTTTTAACCTTTACCACTGCTGGGTTTTCACCTTTTTGTGCTCTGTGCTGCAAAAATCAAAATACATCTAAAACCAGACAAAGGTTGAGTTTGAATTGATCAATTATACAGCATGTCCTGAAAAATATACATCTGAAATATAAACATTCTGAGGAATAGTCTGTGTTTCTGCTCCAGTCTGGATTAGTTTACGCTCTGTAATCCTCATCATGGGACCCTCAGCTGAACAGATGGCAGATAAGACAAAGTCACCACACTAATTCCTGTCTACTGACTGAAAAATGTTACCAAAAAGAGCCATACGGGATTAAAGTATAACAGAATAAATCTATGCATTAAAAAAGTAACTGAATATTAGATTAGAAAAATTTTGTTAATTAGAGCATCCCTGCCTTAGTTCAGTTGTACAAGTCATTTTTCATTCAAATAAAAACATGCCGCTTTATTCATGTTTGTTCCACATGTCAACTTTCTTACTGCTTCATATAATATAAAAGAATGAGACAAAAATAGATATAAATACATACAAATAAAATAAATGTTTGTAAACTAAATATGTCTTGAAGCTGATGAATAAAAATACATTTCTTTAACATGATTCTCACAGTTTGTTGGTGTATTGGTCTTTTTTTGTTTTTTAATCAAGGCATATTCGCACATGCAACACTTCATAGTAAATGTAGGCTTTTCATGCAATTAGTATTCATTCCATTAAAATATGATGGTGTTAGACAGAGTTGTTTTCTTAATTTCATATTTTGTAGCCAAACGGTTTTAGTATTGTGTTGCATAATGTGTTACTACATGCTTATGTGGCACTTCCTGGTGTAGCTCTAAATCTCACACCACTTTAAAGCTAATGGCTTGTGTAGTTTTGATTCACACAGTGATGTTTGAGAAAGAGTCTCATGACCCTAAACTTGAGACACATGTAAAGTGTCCCTCTGCCTTTGGTACGTTTGGTTTTCGGATGCACTTTTAGGGCTCAGGGCAGAACATAAAGTCCAAGGCTTGTCTCTCTGCTGAGGCAACATTGGGATGCCAGAGGTCCACACTCAGTATGACACGAGGTCCAGCTTCTTGTGGACCTTTGAATAAAGAAAAACACAAATGTCAGCAAATGTATAATGAAACTGTCATTGAAGTTTAAAATACATTATCTTTAAGTGAAAACAAAACAAGGTTGATAGATTTTTTAACAAAAAAAAGTCTATGTTCACATTTGAAGTAAAGTTAGCCCAAATATCCCTTAGTGTGAACAGTTCTTGCCCAAATTGAACAGGTTCTTCAAT
The DNA here is from genome assembly GCA_024416835.2 of Perccottus glenii. Classification (NCBI taxonomy): domain Eukaryota; kingdom Metazoa; phylum Chordata; class Actinopteri; order Gobiiformes; family Odontobutidae; genus Perccottus; species Perccottus glenii. The sequence continues at coordinate 17,344,500 of CM044553.2, forward strand.
TAAATCAAATCTAGATAGATAGATGTGTGGTTTCTTTCTTTCCCTTCTTTCTCATACGCTTATCTGTTTATTGCTAATTGTCTTTTTCTCTGTTTCAATTATTGTCATTTCCCATGTATTACTAAGCCTAAATTAAAAATCTAGACAGGATTTTAAGTGCACAGTGATGGTATTAAAACAATATTTAACCAAATGTAAGAATCATGTCTGTTTCATGTTCTCTACCAATATGTAATATACAGTATTTAGTTTTGATGGTGAGCAGTGACCTAAACTGTATTCTTTCTAATGTAATCTTATTTATTTGAGTTACTTACTTCTCTAAGAGCAACGGAAGCTGCTTTAAAAAAAAATAATGTGAACAGTCAAACCCAAAAAAACATTAATCCAGTTTGCTCCTCTTTGCTGGCAGTCTGCACGCACGTCAAGGCTTCAGATTACCAGTATCTTCCTAAATCACATCATCATCATTTTTAAAGTTCTGTACTGACCCTTATGGGAGACAGTGTGTAGGAATGAGTCATCAAACAGAAGGCAGTGTCCCTCCGACCAGCACTGAGGTTCTCCCCCTACTACCAGCTCGCACTCAGGTGGGGTCTGCAGGCCTACAAAAGTCACAGCTGTTTTTTAGGTTCCAAACTATTTTGTGTAGTTGCAGATAAGAAGGGCATACACTTTTGACCCGTCTGTATTAAAAAACAGAGGGGATTACTGGCAGACGGATCATGCTACAAAATAGGCTGAGTGAAAACCCTAAACCTGACCCACAAAGAATGAGATTATGCAATGCGCTATTGCCTGTCAGGTTTTTTTTTACTCACCCAGATGACAACGAAGTCGGGCGTTGGTGGGTCCATATGAACTCGCCAAAGTGGCACCAGGTCCCAGAAGCCAAAATCCGGCAGACCCCAGTGAGTTGCTACTTATAAATGTTCGTAAGGACTGAATCGTCCGGTAGGTGCAGGGACAAGAGCGACAATTAGTTGCCACACAGACACCTGCACTGTACAATGAAAATACAGCTTGGCCCTGAAAAAGATACACCACTAATAAAACGTGACCTTTTCTACCGTCATAAATTTGGATCTTGTGGGTATTTTTTTATTTTATTCTACCTTTGGTCCAAGTGAGGTCCATCCTGATTTGGAGTCTATGCCCCTCTGATAAACGGCCTGGAACTCGGCCAAGATTACGGAGTAGTTGGCTTCTAAGACTTCAATGTCATGTCGATGAGCATCACGTGGGAAAAAAGGGACACTCGGGACATCTGGGAGGAAGAAGAGATGAGGCTTCTGTATCGCTGAATGATTGGAGAGTCTCTCCTAATGCAAAACAGAAGGAAGCAAAACAATGATAGGATCATTTGTAATGTTTTGGCACAGAGGACTGGACAAAGTTCAAAAACAACAACATAAATACTATTCACAATTGAAGTGACTACTCAGTCTGTTTCTTGTTTGGAAGCATTAACTACAGGCATGTTTCAGGCATGCTACTGGTCTACTCTTATGGGGCCAAAAAGATAATATGATCAGTACCTATAAAAAAGATTAGTATAAAAGTTATAAAGAAACCTGTTCTCTGAGGCCCTTATGAATACGGCCCATGCCCACCCAACTGTAGCGCTTGGCGTACTCTTGCAGCGCTGCGTACAGTTTCTTGGCTTCTGAAGACGCCTGGGCAGGGAACAGGGCATGACTCAGCACAGGGGTGAGATAGGCCTGTCCCCTCTCCTCATCGTCCTCTGTTTCCATGGAAATGAAGGGGGTAATTTGATCACTTCTTGACAATTTGGAGTGGGCACTACACTTTGATCCAGCACAGCTCCCGCCGCGGGCCTTCATGGAGCGCCTTGAGCCTGACTTGAGCTTTCCACTGTGAGAATGGCCTGAAAGTGGCGAATCAGAGCCAATCCGGTAACAGTGCCATAAAAACAGCAGCGCCACAGTCCACAGAAGTCCACTCAGGGAATGGACACCCAGCTCGGTGTATAAGGGCAAGGGCAGTGTGTTCATTGTCCAGTGCATCGTTACACTCAGGTCACTGATAAACTGAAACAGAACCAAAATAAGCGATATGTTAATACAAAAATATTTATAAACAATATACCGACATTAACACATGCCCGCAGGTTTTCTGTGCTTTATACCATCTGATCTGGTTATATATTTCTATGTTAAAATATTATCACTCACACATATAAACACTCACACAGCTCTTTTTATTAAGTATACTTAATGAGGACACCTGTTCCTTTTTGTCTTTCAGTGTTGATTCTTTCAACAACACAGTGATGTATTTTATTTGTTAACATTTAAATCGATTAGAATTTATTTATAGAACAATCTTACAATTAGTGCTTTAAATTTCCAAAATAATGGTTATCCAAAAGCTTAGCTATAATATGTATAATAATTTCATCTTGTAATTAAGCTTAACACTGAGGACAGGTTGTTATCTATTACATAGCCACTGACTCTTTGCTTCGTGACACACTGACTTTCTGAAGCACTACGTAAATGATTTAAACTCTATTCTGCTGAGAATCCAAACACAAGTAAATGAAAGGGGTTTGTTGTTTACAGATTTCCCTTTGAAGATAACATAGCCACTGGGATTCATTAATATTGTATTGTTTTGTAGATTTTCAAACGTTGGTGACAGAAATAGTCAGCAGCATATTTTGTTTTTCCCGAATTGGTTTTAATGTTATTAAGATTATGACAGAAAACATTACATAACAGCATGGGATGAACAACAAGCAGCTGCGCACAGGTCAACGAGAGACAGATTGAGCAAACGTCACATGGGAGTTGGATATAAGCAGATTTATTTCATGATGACAACGTATCATCTAAAATATACTTGATGGCTGATGACTGTTGTGTACAGGTTGCGCTCATTGAACATCTGCATGCGCATGTGTCGCCAAGTGTGTACGGGTGTGGGTCAGTGATGGGTGAGAGGGCTCACTCCTAATTCCAGCGGGTTGGTTTCGTGTTGACATCAATGGCACGCTTAGAGAGGATACTGCCCAATGGCAACACCCATAGGCGACACCAGGAATAAATGTAGCTGCTGCCATCTTTGTCGACAGACTCATATTTTGTTGCACCAGCCTCTTCATCTCATCTGCTTCTTGTTTCACATCCGCTTCTTGTTTCACATCCGCATTTCACAAACAACCAGCTTATACATAAACCACCGCATTTAGGCTAATGCTTCGCCATGCAGAACGCGTGGCACATGCAAGCAAGGCGTGTTACCTTAATAAAGTGTAGCACTGTGTTGTTAGTGGACAGCTCCTCCAGCGCCCACACAGCCTCTGAATAAATGCAGCGTTCCGCTGCAGTACAGCATGTGTCCGCTAGGGCGCACCTGAAGCATCAATACAAATGCCCTCACATCATAGCTGAATGCGTCAAGCACACGGTGAGCAGCAAATACAGGGGTACCCTAGAAGCACAGACCCCGTGTGCGCCGTGTTCTCGGGGCCTAACGCAACAGTTTACAGGTCATTGAAAAAATAAAACGTCCTGCAAAAAGCAAGGTAAGAAGCTCTCAATCTCGCTTGTGTATTGGTGACTGATGCTAAAATATCATCCGCTGCACAAAGAGGGCCGGGGGATATGTAAGAGCCAGCCTCATAGCGCCCCATCATTTTGTCACAGACGCTTATATCTTCACCGAGGAAACGCCTCAAACACCACACAAACGCTTAAAAAAAAAAACACTGACTTTTAGAAATAACTGCGTGAAAAGAATGGAGCACTGTTGATTTTTACTCTGGCGCATTTGGCATTTTGTGGCAGCAAATTAAGGTAGAAAATGCATTAATATGTTAGCTTGTATCGAGTGCTATAGGCCCATGAAACGTAGATTTACTAACTATACATTTACCTTTTTTATCTCGAGTAGTTCAGTTTTTCATTAACACATCCCAAAAAATCCTGTGGTTCGTGACAGAGTGTTGGTAAATGTTACAGTTAAGGTACCTACAGTATGTGTTCCTTGCTAGGGCTGCTTATATTTGATCAACTATTGCAACTTACCTTTTTTTATAGCAATAATAAATAATACAGAGTAACAATTCCCTTTTTTAATCAATGATTTCTTGTCTAACCTTCTAAGGTCATTCTCTTTATCCAAAGCCATGGGGGTCACACACTTTGTGGTGATGCTGTCTGTCACCATGATCCACCTGGTTTCAGGTAACACTGTACTGTGTGCTGTGTTTGGTGTCATTTCTCTAATCTGTGAATTCTTGTTTTGACAACACAATTACACAAAAATGTAAAGTGGCATGCTTACTTGCCATGTAATTCAATCATCACAAAAACAATTATATTAAGTAAGTCATGGCTGTTTTAGGTATGAGCTTTATGACTCCTGAACCCGATACCCCGCCAACATCCAGCCCTGACTCCTATCCGATGGGTGACCTGTTCCACGCCGCCCTACAAAGTAAGGAGTACTTAGGACAAGCCTCTGCAGGTGCACAGCCATTGACTGCTTTGCTAATATAGCTTAACTACAAAAGGGTGATTGTTTTCTGAAAATGTATAAATGTGAGCCTTTTTATACCCTTCAGGTACGGCTACCGACCCAACACAGGCTGTTCCTGGTCTCAAACAGAGGGAGTCCACAGCTACGGCCATATCACCTGGGCGGCTGACCACAACCTCATCTGCAGCCAGACAGACAGGACTGAGAAGCACCATGTCCTCACTGTCCGTAGAGGAGGAGACCACCACCACACTGATTACAACAACCACCATCACGACCATGCATGTACCAGGTACTGCACACCAGGCCAACACAATATCATTAAAACGTGCAATATGCACTGTTGTTGTTAAATATTGCAACATTTAATTTTCTATTGGGGATAATAAAAAAAATTTGCTTACCTGGCGTATTACAAATACAATGCAGCCTTAATACAATTCTTTGCTCTATTGCCTCTTTGTCAAGTGAAAGCAAAAAGCCAGTAACATAAACATAACAGACAGTGGCGGCTGGTCATTTTAAAAGGAGGGGGCTATAATAAAGAATATATTATTAATATTATCCCAAAGTCTGTCTGCATGTTTTAGAGTTTTTTCTTAATGTCAGAGCTGTTGTCTGAGTCTCTTTTTTGATAATTGCTACATTAGTTCACCTAATGCAGGCTCTGGATTTGGGCTGATAGACTGTGCTTTATGGCTCGTGGGAAGCAGAAATTTTGAATTTTTAGGATTTTCAACAGCGTGAGGCTCAAGAGGAGTATCTGGTCATTATTTAGAAGCTTATACTATGTTGTTTTTGTTTGTAGTGCTGCAAAATGATGCCTCAAAGACCGGCGCCAATTGGTTTTACGCACGGAAACGCACCTGCCTTATGCACATGCCCGACATAAACCCAAAACTTATTTTATAATGACCATAATATTAAAGTATAGGATCACATTCAGATTTGTTACATTCTCTTTTTCTCTCGCGATGCGGACATTAGTTTAGCCTACAGTTGGCTGTGTGGCAGATTTTATACATGGGACAGAAAGAAGAGATAAGTAGGCTACTAGTAATGACTAATAAGTAGAAGAGTTACACAAACTGGCAGTGCTTAGTAGTCAACATTTCGGGAGCTCCACATCTGGACAGGAAAATATTTTCTCCACAGCTCAAACAAACTGCGCAAATTAGCGGGAGTTGAAATATTGTAAAGGAATAACAGAACAAGTACGTTTGATGTCACGGTCACCTTGTTGTGATACTAGCATGTAGCATTAGTATCTCTGCTAAAAACAGAGAAACAGTCTTGATTATTGAGATCCCACTGTTAGTAAAGCATTATCTTGTTCTGATTAATGTTCCACAGCCAGTAATTAAAATTTTAAAAGGGGTTTTGCAAAGAATCGATCCAAAATCTCGATATCTCAGAATACTCAATGTAAGGAACAAGCGTTATACACGGATATTACAGTGTTTACAATGGTTAGAGTGATGAGCGATTGAATTGACCGCCTATTGGGGACTCAATTTGATTGGTTAATGTTGCGCTAGTCTTTTATTTCTCTAAATCTGATCGGTTAATTTATTTCAGTTCATCTTACTCTGGGCGATTCTTTTCATCGCCCATAGCAGCTCATCAAGCTTCAATGTGACATACAGACAGACAAAAGGCACCATGTGCACACTATTTTTAAATAATATATATCACATATCTGTGAAGAATCTCAGTCATCCAGGTCATCTTGAAAAACGGTTAAAGTAAAAGCATCTGGACTCAAGGTGAAGACGTTTCGTCTCAAATTCCAAGAGACTTTATCAATTCTGAGTTCAACTGCTCTAACCAGTTGAACTCAGACTGGTTGGAACTCAGCTGAGCTGATGTGAGAGTCGTTAAAGCTCAGGAGAGTTGTTAGTGACACTGCTCCATTCAGGTGCTGTGTTTGTTGTTCTAGGGTGCAACTCTTTTGATTTAGGTTTCAAAACACTGTTGTAAATACTAGACAACATGAATCTGATGCCACCTTCTCTGTTCAAAGAGGGCTTTTCCATTTCCCCAAAATGGCTTCCTTCACCCCTCTCTCAAACCATCTAGCCTCTCTAGCCAAAATTCGGAAATTGCTGTCCTCAAAGGAATGTCCTTTCTCTTTGAGGTGGAGGTGGACTGCAGACTCAGGTCCTCCAGGATTGGCTCTTCTGTGCTGATACATCCTCTTGTGAAGTTGTTTTGTTTCACCGACATAACTATCACTGCACTCTTCACTGAACTGCATAAGCTACATTACTCTGTTTGTGCGAAGGGATCTTGTCTTTAGGATGGACCAGTTTTTGACGCAGCGTGTTCCCTGGTTTAAAGTGGAGTGGTTGCGTTTGTAGAAAATCCTTTTAGGTTTTTCAGACTAACCAGACACATAAGGGGTAACTACACCCTTCCCTTTTGTCATCCATTTTTGTTTGGTTTCTTGAGAGCCCATCTTGAGGGCTTTTCCATTTTGAAAATTTGAACAGAGGAGGTGGACTCAGATTCTTGCTGCTGAGTATTCATAACAGTGTTTTGAAACCTAAAACAAAAAAGTTTCACACTAGAACAACAAACAGCACCTGAATGGAGCAGTGACACTAACGACTCTCCTAAGCCTTAACGACTCTCACATCAGAAGTCACACTTCCCTTTCAGAGCCAACGACTATGAGACCAGAACAGCCTGGTCCATCAGGTTTGGTTTCATGGAAACTCCTCCCTCTAGAGATATAAGCTCAGCTCTCTAACAGTTGAACTCAGAATTGATAAAGTCTCTTGGCATTAGAAACTAAATGTCTTACCTTGAAAACGGAGTCCAGATTCTTTTACTATTAAATACAGATTACCATGGATAAATTATGCCTATGTTAGTCACTGTATACTTTTCTTTTTGTCTATGCAATTTTAATCAGGGAGGGCGGCGCCTTATTGCCCTCTATAGGCCAGCCGCCACTGATAATAGGGTATTATATATGTAAAATTATGTCTCTCTGACATAATTTAGAGACATAAATTATGTCTTATGTCTCTCTGTTTTATGTGCACTGCAATCACTGACCTCAGAGTAAAACGTCCAAATATATTAATATGCAAGGCTCAGATGCCTGACACATAGAATACCATAACATTATTGCTGTTGATGCAGTCAGTTGAAACTTGATATCTAAATAATAATGAATGTATGCAAATAAATAATAAAATTCATATATTAGCCTAAATTTAGATTATCAGAAACATTGGTCCCTTTATTTAAGCTGCTTAACTCTTGACACCAATACCATGAAACAAAAATTAAGTTTAAACACACAATATTACCAATAGGTTAATTATATCAGTATCATTGGAATTTGAAAAACACCCATGCAACTGATATCATAGCCACATTACTTATAATAATGAGCAGTCCAACCCACAGCAGTTTCAGTGGTTTTACTGGTTCAGTGGAGCAGTGGAGTGTATGCATTTTTACTCTCAGTGGTTTCCTCTTTATAAACCATAATGACAACAGAAACTACCCAAATGATCCTGGTCAAAAGTTTACATACCCCAGTTCTTAATACTGTGTATTGCCACCTTTAACATCAATGAGTCTTTTGTGGTAGTTGTGGATGAGGCTCTTTATTTTCTCAGATTGTAAAGCTGCTCATTCTTCTTGGCAAAAAGCCTCCAGTTCCTGTAAATTCTTGGACTTTCTTGCATTTACTGCACGTTTGTGATCTCCCCAGAGTGGCTCAATGATATTGAGGTCAGGAGACTGAGATGGCCAGTCCAGAACCATCACTTTATCTTTTGCTTTTCTTCATGACTCAGAATCCAGAACCGTCAGTACAGCAGGATGAAAGATGCAAGGGTTTGTCATGAGCCCAGAAACTTACTGACCTTTTTATACACACGCTGATTACAAGCAAACAGATCACAGGTGAGGATGGTTACCTTCAGTAGCCATTCAAACCTGTTTGTGTCAACTTGTGTGCATGTTATCAGGCCAAAATTACTAGCTTATGTAAACTTTTGATTAGGGTAATTTGGGTAGTTTCTGTTGTCATTATGATTTAAAAAGAGTAAATACAGTTGTTTTACAATTAATGGCTTCACCCGACCACTAACTATGAGTTTAAAAAAAATGTTTATGTTATCATTCATATTCTTTGAAAAATGGCCAGAAAATCACAAATTCTGCCAGGGTATGAGCACAACTGTAACTCAAATAATTCAGTCACAGACCCATTTTTTTTCAGTTCAATAAAGCTAAAAAAGCAAGAATTAAGATAGATGTCTGTGTGTATGCAACTACACAGTGCACAAAATTACCAAAATAATTTATATATGATTTAAGTCCTAGTAATTGTGAGTCCTTTTAAACAAAACAAAGACCTCCTGTGTAGAGGGTTTTTACCACCTACATGACCTGTTTCTGGGTATGTCATTTATTTTGTCATTTTCTTTCTCCAAATGTCCACAGTACAATGCAATGCAACCTTGTCTGCTATGGAGGATGTTGTTGAGTCACCAGATCCTGCCACTTTCTCCCCTCTAGAGTGCACATACAGCATCACAGTGTATTCAGGTTATGGTGTGGAAATCCAGGTATTGTGTATTCATAATTATTAATTACTTCAATTGCGATAAGTACGGTGACACTGATGCAATTTCAACATTATAACATTTTAGGTAAGGAAGGTAAACCTGTCTAAGGAGGAGTCTCTGACCATTATGGGTTATGGAGGTCCTGGACCTGAGCTCTTAGCCAATAAAACATTGATGAGAGAGGGTCAGGTGATCCGGAGTACAACCAATCAGGTGTACATTCATTATCGCAGTTCGCGCCAGAACAACCACGGCGTGTTCAGCCTTCATTATCAAGGTACATTACAAGTAATAATAATAGTTTTATTATATTTTAAAGAGTTAAACTTTTTACTACGATACACAAGAATTACAAAAAAGCAGATTTGGCCACTTTATATGCCACTTATGTTAAGTAGATAAGTGGATAATACTAACTACTATATAGGAGTAATGAAAGGGGATGGGAGAAAACTGAAAAGTTTGTTGAAAAAGATACATCATTAGACATTTATAGAGAAACAATTTTGGGATAGGACTTTACTAGTTGGAAAAAAAGGAAAAATAATAGGAAAATGTATTTTTGAAACAAATCTAAATGATCTTTGTCCATAGCATTCCTGCTGTCTTGCCCATTCCCTCGGTCGCCTGAGAGAGGCGGAGTGACGGTGACAGACATCCACCCAGGTGGTCAGGCCCACTTCCACTGTGACCCAGGTTTCCAGGTCCGAGGCCATGAGGTGGCCACATGCATCAACACCACTCAGCCGCACTGGAGCACCCCTGAACCCCAGTGTGTCGGTCCGTCAAGTCACATTGACATCACATAGTTGTGTGTTATTCTGGAGATTAAATATGTGAGTGTTTCTTAGCTGTGTCTTGTGGAGGATGGATCCGTGGTGCGACAGTGGGCCGCATCCTGTCTCCACCTCCTCCTGCAGTCAACAACCACACCAATGGAAACAACCTCAGCTGCCACTGGCTGATAGAAGCCAAAGAGGGACACAGACTGCACCTGCACTTTGAGAGGATGGCACTGGACGAAGATGAAGACAGGTAAGCTCCACCCTTAAAAAAACAGTGTGCCGTTGCAGTCTTAATAAAAAAAAAAAGGTTTTCTGCTTTGAGTAAAAATGTGAAAATAATATAAATACATGGCACAAATATTTAAACCCCTTTATTTTATTAAGGCTGTGCAGGATTAGAACATACTGCACCACCGTTGTGAACTGTTTCAGTACACAGGCTTTTATTTGGATCATGTGACAGCAAGAATACATGCACATAACTCTTTTACCTGCAATCATGCTATAGACAAAAAACAGCAAAAGAAAAGGAAAAGCTCTACATAGCATGCCTATATATAAAAAATTAATACAGACTGGTCTGTATTAATATTTTATATTTAATCAGGCAAATAATCACATTTTAGATAAAAGATGTTTAGTAGTTCATGTAACACAGACAATAAAGCAAGTAAGCATCATACAATTAACGCCTATCCACCCACATAAATCAGCCTGCTCATAATATATAAATGATATGAAACAAAAGGCAAGACACAAAGATTCACCTTTAAAGAAAAGGAGAAAAGTCTATGTCATTTAAACTGGGAAAGATTATAGCTTTAGAAGTTAAAATCCAAAAAGTCTCACATTGAAATCTTAGGCGATCATCACCCCTGCGTGACTTAGGGGTTATTTCTATTACCATAGCCTTAAGTAAATTGAGATTGGTGTGTCCCGCTTATTGGGGGTTTATTTTGCGAATTTCAAGTTCATGTTCTGCCAGTCTGTCTTTAAGTTTCCGCTTTGTCTGTCCAATTTAAAAGCATACACACACAATACAGTCTGTAAACAACAAAGCAAAAGTTGCAGTTGGCAAGGTCTCGGATATGGTATAATCTCCCTGTGGAGTTGTCTTTAAAGCTGGTTGATCTGTCAGTGTTGTAGCAGTTGCTACCACAGGTGAATGTCCCTTTTGAGCATGTAGATTAAAAAAAAACATCGCCACAAAACAAAGTATTTCCAAAACAGAGAATTTGCGGTCTGATACCTGATGTTATCAATATGAACACTTTAGTCAAGTTTTTGTCTTTGTGCTTCTGTCCTAGGTTAATAGTTCGAAGTGGTAACAGTTCCTTGTCTTCGTCGCTGTTTGACTCTGATGTAGATGATGTCCCAGAGCGTGGGTTACTGAGTGAAAGCTCTGCTCTTTATCTGGAGCTCACCGCTGATTCCTCGTCCATCCCTCTGCTCCTGGCACTGCGATATGAAGGTGGATCCTCATCTTCCACTTAGCCTTATTCACTGTCACTAAAGTTGTTTTATCAAATTGTATCTTAGTACCACTTACTGTCTTTCTAATGATAACGTAGCATCACAATGGTAGGTAAAATAAATATTTCAGTGGTTGAATGACATTCAGTGGTACACATAAGTGGAATCTCTTTTTACATACTGTATTTTCTAAACCAGGGACATACTGTTTTGAATAGACACAGAAACTTATAGTGTTTTCTTGTTTAGCCTTTGATGATGAGCATTGCTGGGAGCCCTACATGCCTCATGGGAACTTCAGCAGCAGTGACCTCACATATCAACTGGGTACGACTGTTAGCTTCACCTGTTCTCCAGGCTTTGTTATGGAGCAGGGGTCAGGGACCTTAGAGTGTGTGGACCCCAGCAACCCGCACTGGAACGACACTGAACCTGTTTGCAAAGGTAATATATATATATATGTCAGTCTTGAGTTCACAATATACAAATATGTAAATAGCTTGTGCTGTCAAACTAAGCTGTCGGCGTGTTGTGAAAATTGAGACCCTAAGGGTATTAAACAACTGGAAAAAAGTGTGGATGGGTAAAAAAAGTTTCTAAAAATACAAAAGCTGATGATGACAACCAAGAGTTAAAAAAGATAGTGTAATTTGGGGAGAATAAAATTGTCAAGCTACTCATGGCAATCCGTGGATGAGGATAAGCCAAAAAGCACTTGTTCCTGCACTTGCTTGCAGAAAAGCACATATGAAGTACTATAATAGAAAAGTGGCACATCTGTGTAAGCTGCAATATATCCTCATATTCAGAAAGTGTTTTTTTTTTTTTCTTTATCACTTTTGTCTTTTTTATTGTCAGCATTGTGTGGAGGGGAGCTGACAGAAGCCTATGGTACTATCCTTTCTCCTGACTGGCCCCAGAGCTACTCCAAAGGTCTGGACTGTGTCTGGCAGATCCATGGGAACGAGGATAAACGCATTGAACTGGACGTTCATATGTGAGTTGTTCCATTTCTGTCACAATACAGTTTTGACAGAATAACTCACAGATAATTGATACATAAATCACATGTTTTGCCATCCTGAATGTGCTAGCTTGCTCTTGTTTATATTATATTTATATTTATTAAATATTGATAATTGTGTAAAATTATGTCTGTAGTGTTTATAACTTAAAAATATGTAATTGCAACTATATAACTATGTAACTACAATGTAAACAAATGTTTGGTTTATTTTTCAGTTTGATAAATGGCACTTTTTTCTGATTTGGCTTCAAACAGAATAATGAAAATTAATTTTGGTCCTAATTATTGATGATTGTCACCATATTTTTAATTTTAATTTAATAAATTTTTGCTAAAAAAAACTTTAATTTCTATCAAACTACTATTGTAGATAATATATTTTACACAACCCTACTGAAAATGTTTATTTATTGTTGAAGAAATAGTTAATACTGATATATCAGTCCTTTTTATTTTGGTCTTTTCTTTAAAGCCTTAACATCCGCCAAACCGACGTGCTGACTGTGTTTGACGGACGTGACCTGATGTCCCATGTGATCGGACAGTACCTGGGCTCGAAAGAACGCTTCCAGGTGGTGTCTGGGGGGTCAGAGGTCACCATTCAGTTCCAGAGCGATCCAGATGATTCCAGTTTTATCTTGAGCCAAGGTTTTCTTATCCATTACAAGGGTAAATTCACAACTAAAGATATTTACAATATTTTTAAACCTAAGTAATACAGACAGTTTCTATTAACAACTTTGTTGATGCAGAGGTGGTGCCAAATGACACCTGTCCTACCCTTCCTCAAATTGAGTTTGGTTGGATGAGTTCATCCCATTCTTCGCCTGTAAGAGGCAGTGTGCTGACTTATACATGCCTGCCAGGATATGACATCAGCGGCTCCGACATCATCACCTGCCAGTGGGACCTCTCGTGGAGCAGTAGCCCACCTACCTGTGTTAAAGGTAACAACCAAATAAGTAAAGTAAAGACTACAGGGTAATACTTAGCTGTAATGTGGCTTCATTCCTTCTTTCTTCTTTCCCAACAGTCCAGCAGTGTCCTGATCCAGGTGAGATTGTAAATGGGGCACGTTCAGTTCGCCCCGAATCTGGCTTCGCAGTCGGAACAGTGGTTCGTTTCTCCTGTAACCAAGGTTACCAACCTGAGGGTCCAAGCCAAATCTCATGCCACGGTCGCGACACTGGAACCCCCAAATGGAGTGACCGCAGCCCAAAATGTGTCTGTGAGTCCTGCAGTCTATACTTCACTCTGTCTCTCAGTGTCTTGTCTTGGACTGCCAATGTTCCATTTAGGAAAAAACAGTCTACTCCAGTCATTGGAAAAATCTGATCTTGCAGACCTGCCAACCTGTACACATTTTGCGTAGCAGGCATGCATTTTGAGAATAAAATACGCTTGTAAGATTTGTTAATATAAAGTACGCAAAAAGCAGCTGGTCACGATGTTGCTTCGTGCCGGCTACTTTCTCGCTGTGGGAGGGGCTGGGCTGCATGCACAGCGCTTGTGAGATCCTGTCATCTACCTGTCAATCAACATATAGCATAGTTGCGACAAAGTGAGTACCAAGTCCTGCCTCTCTCCTAATACCGCTTTGTGATGCGTTTTGGATTGTTTATGCTCGCATGTAATTGGTAAGAGCTGGAAACAGTGCTTCCTAAACAGAGTTAATGGGAAGAGTAACTCTGTTGGAGCTGTGTCTGTCTCTGAGCTTTTTAAGTCAATAACTGCTATATTGCTGCATTTGATGAACTGTAGTAACTGGATATTTGCTGCTGATTGAAAACTCAAAACAGCATGAGGCTGAGGAAACAAGAGCTGTAATGGACGGTTTGAAACTCAACTGAAGTCACTGTGCAAAGACAACAATATCCCTTCTCACTTTGTATAATGAATAATTTTCTTTTATTTCTTTTAAAATCTAGCTTTACAGGGGCTGAAGTCCTGGTTATGAAATGAAACTTAGCAGCCAGTGCCCTGTCTTGAAGTGTTCTATTTACAGTAGCCTGTAATTAGTCCCAATATTTACAGTCTATATTATTTTAATGTTTACACTGTAGGCTACTATATAATATCAATGCTCATAATACTTATATTACTCTCCCCCATGTACTGTCGTTGTGTTCTCGGGCAAGACACTTAACCCACCTTGCCTCCTCCCCCCCAATACACACATTGGGGGGGGCAGGACTCCCCTGCAAAAGAGATTTGTAATCTCAGTGGGACTTTCCTGGTTAAATAAAGGTTTAAAAAAAATATATATATATATATATATATATATATATATATATATATATATTATTATAAATATTATATGTTACATTAAAGACATAATGTGCAGGATTTCTAGAAAAAGACTATTCCTGACACATTGTAATTACAGTTATTCCCCTTTGGTACAAAAGCTGATGTGTAAATAACAAGCCCTTTGTTTCCATTAACAGAAGGTTTGGTCCTGTAGCTCTGAGCCAGTGGCAGCAGAACAACCGCAGGAGGGAACAGTTAAATGATTTTATTCAGATCTTACTTATAAAGTGATGGGCTTAAAGGGAGAACAGGAGACTGTGCCAGGTTTATTCACAAACATTCAGATTCAGGTAATAATACAGAAAATTCTCCAGGTACAAACCCCTAGACATTTTCCACTGAGAAGGCTACTTTATGTAATTGGGCCTATATAATTATTAAATTATTGTAAATAAAATCTAGAATTTTTATCCAGAATTGACACAAACCTAGTCTACAGAGGAATACAGTATATAATTCTATTGGTTACTTCATAGTCAGTTTTTATGTTTGTATAAATTGTTCTTATTGTCAAGTTTGGGAGGATGACTTGCTTGCAAAGCAAAGAGGTGCAACACGACCACAACATGTGGTACTCAAAGAAATTCCCAAAGTTGGCAGGTCTGGATCGTGTATGAATCTTGTTTAATATGAAAACTATAGCTTAAGGTTCATTTGCTGTTAAGTCAAGTATGTTTGGTGGCCCATAGTACACGACACACCAACATTAAAAAAACAAACATAAACTCACAACACAACAGAAATGCTCTAGGGGGCGGTCTTGATTGTGAGTGATCTGATCTAAATATAAGAAACATTTTTATGAAGACCCACTGAGCAGAAATGTTATCATTCAAATCATTGTTTTTAGGCTGGCATGTTTTGTACACTAACCCTCGTTTCTGCAGCAGACACACTGCCCCCTAGTGGACAGAAGCATTTTCCGTTGTGTTGTTAGCTTTATATATATATATATATATATATATATATATATATATATATATATATATATATATATATATCAGAATAAAACTTCAGATTAAAAATCTCTTTAGCAAGAGTGTCCTGGCCAAGATAGGAGCATAGTAGTAACCATACATTCATCAACAAATTAATAAATAAATAAATAAGATGGTTAAAATAAAATTAAAACTTATATCTAAAAACAACTACAAATTAAAGAATCTGCTTACCAGTTCAGTGCAAACTTTAGGCACTGAGAGGTAAAGAAAGTCCTATGAGCACAGGCTGAAGATTCAGATTTGGGAATCCAATCCTGCCTTTGATTTGGATTTAAACCTGTCACTTTAGAGGGAAATCTGGATCAGTTTGATCCTAAAAATCAGGATTACCCTGATCCCACCTTAATTTTTCACCAAATTGGTCATTATACCCACAATTGTCAAATTTACCCATCAGCACTGATAAATCATTCATATTTAAAATATAAGGTACATTTTAATTCACAATTGTGTTTTTCAGGCAGGCCAACTTTCTGACAACGTTTTAGCTTCTAAACATTTTTTTTTACAATCGTGCAACCAATGTTTTCATTATGATTCTTTATTGTTTAAAAATTAAAAGTTTAGTCACAAAATGTAAATGATGTAAATACAATGAATGAATCAGACAATATTTCCAGTCATTGCATTTTCATCTTTTTGTTCAAATGAATGTAGTCTTACTGAACACGTCTTACTCAGTGACAGTAGTACAACTGCTTTTTCTTCCATAACCTCCTTCCTTGACTGATTGAAACGTTGTATCTCTGTAAAACCTAGTTAATTTAATCAGATTGACCTAAGATACCATGACTTTGTCCACAAAAGGATTTTCACACACAATTTCTTTTTTATTAATTTGCATACAGTGTTGTGAGCTTATGTTATGTATGTTATGCTTTTTTAATGTTGTTGTGTTGTGCACTACTGGGCCACTTTACTTACGTGAGTCCGCACAGTGAACAACATCAAATGCTATCATCTTCTTCAGTGATTACTAAATGCTGAACCATGTTCAGCAGTAGCTCAGTGGGTAGAGCGGTCGTCTTTCAACCGGAAGGTAGGCGGTTCGATTCCCGCTCTCCCCACAGTTCATACTGTTGTTGTGTCCTTGGGCAAGACACTTAACCCACCTTGCCTCCAGTGAATGTAACACTGGTAATGTAGTGTAAGTCGCTTTGGATAAAAGCGTCTGCTAAATGAATAAATGTAAAATGTTATTTAAATTACTGTGGGCATGATATGAGCCAAATGGGATATGGGTCTTTGGAACATATGCAGTTAAATAATGTATAGTGCACTGCATTTTATGACTATGTATTTGTGTTGTGCACAGTAAAATATGACCCATGTCCAAATCCTGGCGTGCCTGACAACGGTTACCAGACACTGTACAAACATAGTTACCAGGCAGGAGAGACTCTGCGCTTCTTCTGTTACGAGGGATATGAACTTATCGGGGAGGTCATCATCACATGTGTCCCTGACCATCCGTCGCAATGGAACAGCCCACCACCATTTTGCAAAGGTAAATCTAGAATTGTTAACACTGGACTGAGCAGGTTTTGGTCAGCGAATCACTGTACCTTCAGCAGTATAGTACTTGAAAGGTGAGAAACATAAACTGCATACTTAATCACTCTCTTCTTGTAACAGTGGCATATGAGGAGCTTTTGCCCGATTCCAAATTAGAAAGTGAGTCATGCCTTGTCTTTTTTGTCTTTAATGTAATTGATCTTTTAAGATAACATTTCAAGGAGCTTCACTGCATATTAAATGAAGAAAAACATAACAAATGTCTGAACACTGTTTCATCTATTTGCAGTCTCCCACCCATATAAGCCATCTCATCAGACCCTAAGTGAGAACATTGCTTTGGCAATAATTCTGCCAATTATTCTTGTCATCCTACTGATTGGAGGAATCTACATGTACTATACAAAGTAAGTGCCTTTTTTGGATCAAGTTTGTTCTTTAAATATTTTTCCTGTTACACTCTTATACCTCGGTAAATATGTGAATAAAGTATATCTTGGACATTGTAGCATCTGCAGATTAGAATGGAAGCCGCTCTTTTGGAAATCTCTCTCCCACACACACTCCTACAGTCCCATTACAGTCGAGTCTGACTTCAACAACCCACTTTATGAAGCAGGGGTAAGTATGGAGCAAATACTATTGCAACATGTGTTATAAGCATTAACATGGTAACTTTACATAATTATGTTATTTTAGAATTGTAAAAAAAAAATCAACTTCTTGCTGTTTTTGTTTTGTATTTTCTTCTGTCCACAGGATACACGCGAATATGAAGTATCCATTTAAAATGTGTCTGTGGGTGAGAACAAAAAGGAACACACAATGATTTATTTTCATGGGAAAACAAATTCAATTCCTTATTACCACCTACAAGGCCTCACTCCCCTTTTGTTGTTTATTTGAGCTCCACTTCAATCAATTTCATCACATTGTAAAAGTGCTTTATTTTGATTGGTCACACAGATAATGTGTCTGCAAAATAATTGATCTTTTTCTCTGGTTAATTAGGGGCCGGAAGATCCCACAGGATTAATCTGCCTGCTCCAAAGCTGCTGTTTAGTATTTCAAAACTTTAGAGGGAAATCTTGATCAGTTTGATCCTAAAAATCAGGATTACCCTGATTTCACCTCAGAGATTCAAGATTCAAGATTCAAGATTTTTATTCGTCACGTACAAAATTATATACGGAGGTGGATTTGAGGGAGATTATAAGTATTTAAATCTTAATTTTTCACAGCTTTTATCACCCAAATTGGTCTTTATACCCAAAATCGCCATATTTACTCATCAGCACCGATAAATCATTCATATTTAAAAATAAGGTATACTTTAACTCAAAATTAAATTATATTCAAAAGTGTTTTTCTGACCACTTTTTAGCTTTTAAACATTTGTTTTTACAGCTGAGAAAACAACCACAACCGTGCAAGCAATGTTTTCATTATGATTCTTTATTGCTCAAAAATGAAAAGTTTAGTCACAAAATGTAAATGATGTAAATACAATGCATGAATTAGACAATATTTTGAGTCACTGCATTTTCATATTTTTGTTCAAGCAGTGGGCATAATAATTCAATAATGCCTGTGAAGCTCATATAGTGCCAAGTAACACAATGATGGCCCTATTTCTAAATGAATGTGGTCTTACTGAACACTCCAGCAGAAGGTGTTATACTCAGTGACTGTAGTAACTGCTTTTCTTGCATCATACTTCAACATGAGCCTGCATTATTCCACACAAATAAGACAAGTGTCTCTGTTCACATTTGTATTAGTTTGTTCAATTAACCCCTGTGTTGTGTTCCCGTCAAATCTGACCGATTTAAAAGTTTTATCTTGTAGTTAAATGTAGTAGTAAGTAGTTGTAGTAAAATGTAGTTAATTTAATCAGATTGACCTAAGATTCCATGACTTTGTCCACAAAGTCCACACACAATTTATTTGGGGTTTTAAACTTTTAAACACTCTTGGTGTTCCTGGTCAAAAACGACCAGTCATTAGAAATGAATGGGGGTGACAGCAAAAGTATAAAAAACTGACCTCAGATACATTCAAGCAGCTCTCATGGAACCCCTTATATGGGCCTCACGTATGGGTGCCACCATACAGCAATATACCTCTGTCCACCAGAGGACAGGCACCAAAAGCAGAAATACAAGCAGAAATCCAATGGACACTTTGTAAAAATCTTGTTTACAGCGTAGTACAATAGATTGTCTGGAGCCCTGTACTACATAGCTGGATTAGGAAGTCAGCGAGGTTAGGTCACGGTTAACCCTGGGTATCATGAAGCTGGTTTACTTTCTATTGAGGTAGATTGCCGTGGTTACTTAGGCTGAAGGGCTAACCTGCTCTGGAGCAGGTTAAGTTGCAGGTAGACAATAGAAACGCGGACACTGACCAATCAGAAATGAGAAATTAGCTGCCAATGTCGAGGAGAAGAGGAAAGACGCAACGCGGAGACAGGAAAAAGAGAAGTGTCTGCACAAATTCTGACTGGAGCACAAATGTAAATCAACATAGAGACACTGTAAAGTCATGTCATATTGTAAATTAGTCTTAGAGGTTCAAACACCTGAATGACATTGTGCTCACAATGGGTTTTATTGTCAGTTATGTTGAGATTAACAGATTAATAGACTCTGGAGTTTAGTGTAGTCTACTTTAATGTTTTTCCTCATGTTATTGCTCTCCAACATGTCGCTGTGATTTGTCGTTTAGTGCCGACTCCTCCTGTTTCACACCAATGCGCTCTCACTCCACAGAGAACCCAGGGTTAAGAGAACAAGTTGACAACCCACTTTTGGCGCTTTTCCACTACCAGTATCAGCTCGACTCGACTCGCCTCGACTCGGCTCGGCTCCGCTTTTCCATTGCAGATAGTACCTCCACAATAGTACCTAGTCGTCATAGCGACGCCGAAAGAACCTGTCGTGACGTAATCTTCTACGCGACACACACCCACTACTCACACACATAGAACTCGCTGGATCTTCTCTTCGGCAACCAAACAAAGAAAAGTCTGCACCTACTCGTTTGACCACGGAGCATTTTTCCGAGTTGCCATAATACTAAAGTCTGGGACTGGGTAAATTATCACGCAATCTCTGGCCAAACTATTTAAAAATGGCGGGGTTATTCAGGATACTCCGTCTGGCGCGTGCAATGATGACGCAGTGAACAGTGACGATTCTCTCTGGCCAATCAGCAGTCTGTCGTGTGTTCACGTCACAATTTAGTATCGCCTCAGCCCGCTTAGAACCTCGCCGGAGGTGATACGAAAAAAAGTACCAGGAAGCAGGTACAGGTACAACTTTTACGCAGTGGAAAACCAAACAAAGGCGAGCCGAGTCGAGGCGAGTCGAGCTGGTACTGTGTAGTGGAAAAGCGCCATTTGTGATACCACTTATCCCAGACCAGGATTGTTAGGTTTTGTCTTGCTGGGTTGGAGAGAGATATCCAGGGTACGTTCAACTGGTTTTGTAGTACAGGGCTAAGTTCATACTACATGTTTTGTGCATAGATAGTAATAAAAAAAAACAGTTGTTATCGCTATTTTATTAATAATGGATTAGATTTATATTGCCTATTCCACAGTCAAACACAGGTGGTAGTAAGCTACATCTGTAGCCACAGATGTAGCTTACTACCTGGCAGCCATTCTGCGCGGGATTTGAACTGCCAACAGTTTGTGTGGCTGCAACACAGAAAGTCGGTTAACTGTGAGTGAGGCTCTTGATTACATATTTTATATGGTTTATTACATATGTCTTTGGTAACTTAGTCTGTAAAGTAATCTGTAAAGTAGTCTGTGAAATATTTCTTATTGTCAAAATACTCTAGAAATGATGTTTTTCAGAACTCTAGACTAGCTTGAGACTTAATGGAACAGTCATTTTTGACACAATTGTTTAAAATGAACTGAACACAACATTGGGGTTAGATCAATTCTAAGATCTGTTTGTTTTTTTCATTTTATTTTGTTGCCAATGTTACACTCTTCATGTTGTGTGAGAGGATAGATGCTTAGTGTCTTTGGGGGCTTTATGTCTTTATTGTAACAGCCAGGTTCAGAGTGAAATTAACTTTTGGGTTTTCTGCTGAATTCATAAACTTCTGCAGTGGTCATGCTCGAGGGTCCTGTAGAGATAAAACATTAGCTGTTAAAACAGTGGTTAAATCTACACTGTTAGTAACTGGGTGCTATATGTTTTAAAACTGACACACACAACAACACTTTATTACATTTTCTTTCATTGACTTTGAAAACTGGACCGCGTAATACACAGCTTTTTATTAGCTCTTTAACACAGAAGTAGAGCAGTGTTAGTTCGCCTTAACGCGACCTCGGCTTTGTTTGACTTTGCCGCGCTCTTCTTTTAACTTTGTGCTGATTTAAGTAATTTGTTAACTCAATATAATGGATGCCCTTTATCTAGTCTTAAAACGCAACACAGATCAAGATTATACTTACATTTAGAGACAAAAGTTGTGCCAGCTCCTCCTTGTTTCGCTGAAATGTTTGCTGCATTTATTTGCCGGAATCAGGATCACTATGATCCATTCCGGCAAATTTTGAAATACCGGGATAAATCGTGTTGATCCGTGGCTGAGGATAGGGGGATATGATTATCAGGATCATTCTGATCTGGATTACAAGTTTTGAAATACCGGCCCCAGGACTGGTGCTTTATGATGGCTATGAAATTGGCAACAAAAAAGGCCAGTGAGTGAGGCATTAGAGCAGCAGTTTATTTATTTAAGAATGTATTTATATATTTATTTATTTATTCATTGATTATTGATCATTATTTATTGAAACGAATATGAGGCCAAAAGGTAGAGGAACTTGGCAATATTTTATTGGAAAGGATATTCTAATATATTAAGTGCACATGTCCATTGAATGCTTTATTTCCAAATGGATCTTGTCAGGCTACATTTTCAATGATATAATAATTAGAAAAAATATGTTTTTTATTAGAAAATGTTCACTTTGTCTTTTTCTCTCTGTGTAAAACACACACAAATTGAATGTAAATATGTGACTTAATATTGATTGAGGTTGATATATAAACACTTGCTTACACACACACACACTCACACATATATATATAAGCCTCATATATCCTACTTGGTGGAGGGAGGTTATATATTTTCATTATCAGTATAATGAAAATTCAGTGCCAAAATATATTGTGTAATATGTTTATGTCTCTAAGTGTCTTTTTTGTTGCTGAAATAGTGTTTACAAAAGCAGTGTTTCTTTTATTATCACATGACAAATAAGAAAAGGTGGGGTCGTGAATGTCATTATGCTTATAGCATGCACTGATTGTAAATTATATTGCTTCTACTCAATTCCACCATTATTATTATAGTTATTATTATCAGACTTGATGTTGTATGCGCTATGTTGAAGACAAATTACAAACTTGGCTGCTTGCTGTAGTGTATTATGTATTTATTCATTTATTTATTTTTAACTGATTGTTCAAACAGTGGATTTAGTCTCATTCACTGCATTAAATGAAGGATCTTGGAGACTTGCTTTGTAGACTTCTCTTTTCACCAGTAGCATTTTTGCTTCATATAGGCTACAAATACTCACTTTTGAAGGCAGTAACTTATTTGCTGAACTGGAAATAAAGTCATTGTTGAATGGTGTAAAAATGTTGAGTTGTGTGTCGTTGTTTCCTTCTGATTTGATGCAGCCAGAATAAGCTTTGTTCTCAGTTTTTCAAATTATACTAATGATCGCACTAAAAGGTCCCCAAATTTGCTTTCTGTCCCTGGAGCTCTGACCTCTTCGTGGGTGGATTAACTACTTATTTTAAAGCAAAAAATATCTGTACCTGAATATTTACCCTAACTTTTACCTAGCTTACGTTTCACACCGAGGGCATTTAACGCTTTTGATTAGCGAGGAGTGGCAGGCCAATTAAAAAGTTCCCCCGTTAGCTGCTAAATATTGCTTGCCATTTACGCCACCATTAGATTGGGGTAAAACACAAAAATACTAGTACAAGATAGATAGAGTATCTATTATAAGTTATAACGCTATATGCACTATTTTATGTTTACTCTGTGATTTAGTCTTAACCTCTACATAACGTTTTCTTTTATCTTGACCTGCACGGTACGCACTCATAAGTACGCACTACGCACAGTGTGTTAATGAATGTCCACAAGGTGGCGACACTTATTTACTGTTACTGTTTTATCGCAGAAGAAGAACGAATGAGCAGTGACCTATTTAGCATAGCTTGTTGTCTTTACAACACAAAAACATCTACACGTCTTGGCAATGTTGATTGTCTTTTTATTTAAGCAGTGAACTTTTGAGTGATAGTTTTTGTTCACTTTAAAGAAGCGACACAATACATAAGGACATTCAAACCTCATGGGCTGATTTTAGCTGCTTTGATTTGGCTAACTGTCTGTTGATAAAATGAGCTGTCAAACCGTAACGCTCTAAACTAACTACATTGTTAAAGTTAGCCCTTTCCTTTTCACCCAGGTCTTGGAAATTTAGATGTATTAATTTATTTGTGCTGACTCTTGCTGCTGTCTTGGATGTTCAGTCTGGTGAGTGAAGGTTTTTTTGCCAGCTGTTAGACATATGTCTTTTGGTCGACTAGTTAGCTCATATGCTAACATTAGGATTCATATAGCGTTAATTGTCAAAACAGTTACAGTCTACTGTAATCGCTTTTGGATCGAGAAGAAGCTCTCGCAGATTACACAATGTATATTTTTTTGTAATTCTAGCTAAATGTGTAAATCTGACAATTATATTCATTGTAAAAAAAAATTTAAGTATTATTTTGTGGTTGTATTTTTCTGTTATCAGTTGACGTGGCCTCTAGTACGTTAGTGCAGCGCTCACCACATTAAATTGTAATCTACACCTTAAGCCAAATATCTGTACTTGTTCTAACCTCTTCTCACAAGGCCTGTTTTCTTTGTCTCCTGTACAGTCAGAAGGTGACTCTTCAGCCCCATGTCTGCGGAGGCTTCAGTTGGCAGTCATGCTGCCGACAATACTCAGTCTGTCTGCCAGAACACAAATGGAAACCAGGGTCTTCTGGGGAGCAAATATGTCAAATTAAATGTGGGTGGTTCTCTGCATTACACAACCGTCCAGACTTTGAGCAAGGAGGATAGTCTGTTAAGGAGGATATGCAATGGAGAAACAGATGTTACTATAGATCCTGAAGGTGAGTGCCTGGTTAGAGCCACAATCTTTATTAAATGCAATGTGCTTTGCTGTAAGATCTTCTTAAAATAAAAGCAACCAGTTTAATGAATTGTAACCATTAACTTTTTTATTTGTGGTATTATTTTCTCTCACAGGTTGGGTGGTTTTGGATAGGTGTGGCCGACATTTTGGGATAGTGTTAAACTTTCTTAGAGATGGCTCAGTGCCTCTTCCAGATGACCACAGAGAACTGGATGAGATTTTAAAAGAGGCTCAGTACTATAGAGTTCAAGGACTTGTCCAGCTTTGCCTCAGTGCTATGCAGGTGAATTGGTAACACTTTTGTGGGTGTCTTTCTTGGTTAATAACAGTACAACTTATTTAAGATTTTCTGTCTTTTTTTTTCTTTTCAGAAACAAAAGGATGTCTTAGAAACAGTGTGCCGCATCCCAATGATCACCTCAGCTAAGGAAGAACAGAAGATGATTGCCACTTGTAGAAAGGTAAGTGACAGTTTACATGTGTTTTATATAGATAACTGTGCACAAGTCTTACTAAAAAGTCATAAAAATAGGAACAAAATGTTGAAATAGTCCTTTGTTTTTTATTTTTGCAGCCAGTTGTAAAGCTGCAGAACAACAGGGGAAATAATAAATACTCTTATACCAGGTCGGTAACCTTTTGTCAACCTGTCTCAGTTTCAACACATAAATAAAAATTGATTTGACAAGCCACAGCCTTATTTGTCTCTGGTTTTGATCAGTAACTCCGATGACAACCTGCTGAAGAACATTGAACTGTTTGACAAACTGGTCTTGCGATTCAATGGTCGCGTCCTGTTTGTGAAAGATGTGCTTGGGGATGAGATTTGCTGCTGGTCTTTCTATGGTGAAGGTCGCAAGATTGCTGAGGTCTGCTGCACCTCCATTGTATATGCCACAGAGAAGAAGCAGACAAAGGTAAATATATGGCCAAAAATGTGATCAATGAATTGTTTGTTACAGCAAACTATTTAAAAACTACCTTTTTAGGTTGAGTTTCCTGAGGCTCGAATCTTTGAAGAAACGCTTAACATCCTCATTTATGAGAACAACAGAGGTTCGGGAGGTGTACATCTTTTGGATTCAAGGGGCTCGGGATCATCAGTGGGAGCTGGCCAGTCCGAGGAAGAGGGTGCTGTGGGAGGAGACAGGAGAGTCAGACGCATTCATGTAAGACGGCATATAATGCATGACGAAAGAGGGCACGGTCAGCAAACTGTGTACAAGG
Source organism: Perccottus glenii (assembly GCA_024416835.2). Lineage (NCBI taxonomy): Eukaryota > Metazoa > Chordata > Actinopteri > Gobiiformes > Odontobutidae > Perccottus > Perccottus glenii. The sequence continues at coordinate 17,370,185 of CM044553.2, forward strand.
ACTAATGTGAAATATACAGTATTGTTCAAAATGATAGCAGTACAATGTGACTAACCAGAATAATCCAGGTTTTTAATATATTTTTTATTGCTAACTGGCAAACAAGTTACCAGTAGGTGCAGTAGAATCTCAGAACACAAACAAGACACAGCATTCATGAATATGCAGTCTTAAGGCTGTGCAATTGGGCCATTAATTGAAAGAGCTGTGTTTTTAAAATAAATAAATAAATAAATAAAATAGCAGTGTCTGCTGTACTGACTGTACAAACTCAAAACTATTTTGTACAAACATTTTTGTTTCTAGGATTTAGCAATCCTGGGAATCACTAAACTAATATTTAGTTGTATGACTACAGGTTTTTAAAACTGCTTCACATCTGTGTGGCACCAACTTGTGGCCCCCCTTAGCTGTTATTCCACTCCATGATTCTTTAACAACATATCACAATTCATTTACATTTCTTGGTTTTGCTTCAGAAACAGCTTCTCAATTGGATTAAGGTCCGGGGATTGGGCTGGCCACTCCATAACATTAATTTTGTTGGTTTGGAACCAAGACTTAGCTCGTTTACTCGTGTGTTTGTGGTCATTGTCTTGTTAAAACAAACATTTCAAGGACATGTCCTCTTCAGCATAAGGCAACATAACCTCTTCAAGTATTTTGACATAAATGGAAACTGATCCATGATCCCTGGTATGTAATAAATAGGCCCAACACCATAGTAGGAGAAACATGCCCATATCATAATGCTTGCTTCACTGTCTTCACTGTGGACTGTGGGGGGTCGTCTCACAAACTGTCTGTGGCCCTTGGACCCAAAAAGAACAATTTTACTCTCGTCAGTCCACAAAATGTTCCACCATTTCTCTTTAGGCCAGTTGATGTGTTATTTGGCAAATTGTGACCTCTTCTGCACATGCCTTTTTTTTTGAACAGAGGGACTTTGCGGGGGATTCTTGAAAATAGATTAGCTTCACACAGACGTCTTCTAATTGTCACAGTACTTACAGGTAACTCCATACTGTCTTTGATAATCCTGGAGCTGATCATTGGCCGAGCCTTTGCCATTCTGCTTATTCTTTAATCCATTTTGATGGTTGTCATCTGTTTTCTTCCTTGTTTCTCTGGTTTTGCTCTGCATTTTAAGTCATTGGAGATCATTTTAGGTCAACGACCTATAATTGTTTTTCACCTCCTTTATAGATTTTCCCCTACTCCATTCAACGTTTTAATCAAAGTATGCTGTTCTTCTGAACAATGTCTTAAAAAAACATTTTCCTCAGGCTTTCAAATGCATGTTCAACAACTGCTGGTGGCTTCATCCTTAAATAGGGGCCACCTGATTCACACCTGTTTTTTCACAAAATTGATGACTTCAGTGATTGAATTCCACACTGCTATTTTTTAACACACCTCTTTCAACTAATTGCCCAATAGCACAGCCTTAAGAGTGTGCATATCATGAATGCTGGGTCTTGTTTGTTTTCTGAGAATCTACTGCACCTACTGGTAACTTGTTTGCCACTTGTCAATTAAAAATATACTAAAAAACCTGGATTATTCTGGTTTGAACAATACTGTATGTATGTAAAGCATGCATGTGTACTTATGTTTGTGCTGAATGCTCGCAGAATGAAGCAGAGGTCCCTAATCATAGCAATAGTGTATGTAAATAATTCATCTGATGTCTAGTTTTCCCTGTGTACATTTGGAGATTGATGACGATTTTGTTTTTTGTATTAAAAATGCTTGTTTACGTGAAATGAACATGTGTACAATATTTAAGTAGGAAAGTAAATGTCTTTGAACATAAAGCTTGCTTTTCAAAGGCTACCGAAGAGGCTGGGCCCACAGACATAGCCTGTTTAGGATGTGTTAATCACATGTACTGAAAGCCTTCTGGTTTGACTTGATCAGGCTGTAAAAGATTTGTGGCCTTCTTTTTAAGTTGGACTAACATGCTGCCTGCCCGATGAGCAGAGGAAGGCTTTTAGTTTAGCTTAACACTGGAATAAACAGCCTCAAACTTGATTGTTGAGCAGCTTTTGTTTAAATTACAGCTATTGCGTCAAGATGTTTTTATTGAATTAATTTATATTTCTAATTTATTGTTTCATATTTAACTTTTCTACTGTATGCAATGTTTGTGTTAACATGTGAGAGATGCACTCAATTTTAATTTGTTGTCAATGTTTTGTGTTCTATTTTGAGCCATAACTTTTCCTATTGCCTTGTTGTCTTATACCAAACCACTGAAAGGTTTTACAAAAATTTCATGTACTGCAGTGATAAAGTAAAATTATTTAATTTTTTTCTTAATTTCCCTCAGGTAGTTTTTACTGGTGTGTTTATATATATATTATATATATATATATATATATATATATATATATATATATATATATATATATATATATATATATAAATTTGTTTTTTGTTTTGACAACTGAAAAATACACTGTACGAAAGAAAGCAATATGTTTCTCTGGCACCCTTCTTGAAGTCACTTTGTAACATCTTTTAAATATTGCACTAATATAACTTACATCCCGAAGATGATTAAAAGAATTGAGACATACCGAATTTGCCTGTCTTTATTCCTAAATAAAACTGTACTGCATTTTGAATAAGCCTAGACTACTAGAGTAAAATAGTCATCCATGCTTTGAACATCCCAGTAGAGTTGTGGGCGTGGCACAGCGTTCAACGTCACTTCCTACGTACGACGTACTGGACCACCCCCGCCAAAATATACAACAACCACCATCAACAAAAATGACGGCGACCGAGTCAGAAAGCATTCGAAAATTTGTGTGTGCCCTGCTCCGCGACGAGCCAGACCTCAGGTATGATATTTAGAAACAATTTATATAAAAAAAAACACGTAAAAGTTTGGTGTATATTTTGAGGTTGGCGTTATACCCTATATTTATCCGGGATGTTTCCCGCCAAACTAAGTGTTGGTTAGCTATAGCTTATAACCATATTTTATTGCCTTTTTTTTAGTAGGTTGACCATAAGAGTTTTAAAGCAGCAATATTTGGCACACGTCGGTGGTGACTCCTTAAGTTCTGAGGCTAAACACTTAATTAAAGAGGTGGTTAAAAAGGAGCTGGTCAAAATGCAGGTATGTGGAAATCTACTATTTGATGTAATAAGTTAGTGCCACTGTCACTGCTATGTCACTTTTTAATTTTTTCCTGATAGGACAAAGACCGTAAAAAGGAGTTTGAGACTATGATGACACCAAAAAAAAGGAAAAGAGAAAATGTCAGTGATGGTGAAGGAATCCAGGAGTAAAGATGAATCCAGAGCTAAAAAATCTTGTCATCAGTCAGGATCCTCATCAGGTGTTGTACTTTTGTGCTTTTTAAATGTATTTGCTCGAAATGTTATGCTTATGTATTTATTATTTTTTTTTTAGAATCCAAAATATCCAAATCTGGTAATGCAAAGAAAGAGTCAATTAAACGCAAGCAAAAGAAAAAAAACAGAGTAAGCAGCGATGAGTCTGAAGATGATGAACACATTGGAGTTCAAGCTGAACCCACAAATAAAAAAACAACTCTAAGTAAAGCTTATGTAAGCAGTGAGGACTCCAATGAAGACAAACCTAACAATTCAAAGAAGAAATCTGATAAAACAAAGGAAAAGACTTGTGGATTGACTAAACAAAGTCAAATGAGCATTGACAAGTCTGAAGATGACTTGACTGAACAAAATCAGGGTCAGACAAAACAAATGGACAAAACAAAGCAAAGGACAGATGAAAGTGAAAGTGATGACTCTGAAAATGAAGAGAAAAATGACTCTGATTCAGGGAATGCAGACAAATCAAATATTCAGAGTAATGATACCAGTAAAGAGGAACAAATGAGCAGTGATGATTCTGAAGACGAGGAAACCAGTGGGGGGCAAAGTAACCAAAAATCAAAAGAGACAGCACAAAGTGAAAATGAAGATGCCTCTGACTCAGACCAGCTAGAAGAGATTGATAAAAATGATGATAGCTCTTCAGCTGACCGTGGAAAAGGTGTGTATGAGCAGTATCAAGCACTGTTATTATTTTTAAATATTGTTATGTTGAATCTGGGCCCTCTACTATGAACCTTCTCCGGATATGTCTCTCTTACCCAGTTAGACAAAACAGCCCCGGTCTGGGATAAGTGGTATCACGAAGCGGGTTATCAACTTGTTGAGTTAACCTTGGATTTCTCTGTGGAGTGAGAGTGCATGCATGTGAAACAACCAACCAATCACAGCAACATGAGGAAAAACACTGAAGTAGGCTACACTAAACTCTTGCAAAAAAGAACAACACCAGACACTGAATGAGTAGAATATATGCACTAAATGCTGAAGACCAACAACCAACAGAAGTGTGGCGTCTACTTTTTAAATGCTGCATAAAAATAAATATCAGAGTTTGTTAATCTCAACATAACTGAAAATAAAACTAATTGTGAGCACAATGTCATCTAAGTTACAATATGATGTAATTTTGTTAGATTGACTGTATATTTGTGCTCTAGTTATTAGCCCTCGTGCAGTTTTATTTTTTTACTTCTGTCTCTGCACTGTTTTTCCCCTCATCCTGGACACTGGTAGCACGTTTCTTGTGGTTGATTGGTCAGTGAGCCATCTACCTGCAACTCAACCAGCTCCAGAGCAGATTAGCCAGTCAGTCTAAGTTACCACTGTGATCTACCTCGATAGAAAGTGAACTAGCTTTGTGAAAACCCAGGGTTAACCCTGAACTTACATTGCCAACTTCCTAATCCATCTACATAGTACAGGGCCCAGGTCACTGGCTTTTTACTCTTATTGTTTATTTTTTTTATTGTGTCCTAGAGAATGTGACGGTGAGAGAGAGAGACCTGGAACCAGACTCTGATTCGTCACTCTCTTCTTTGGAAGATGAATCAGAATATAAAAGGGAAATTGCAGAAAAGGATAAAGTTACTAAAAAGAAAACTGGGCAGAAAAAAGAGAAGACCACAAAAAGTAAAAAGGTGAAAGTCAGTATATATAGATAGATAGATAGATATTTATAAATATTATGCATTTGATATTTTGAGCACTTGAGTCTTATTGTGGCACAAAGTAAAGTCTGTATTTTGTCCTTAAAACATGTCTGACCACTATTTTCAGGAGGAAAATTCAGTGGTGAGGCTCAAGCGTTATATTGCTATCTGTGGAGCTAGGCACAATTACAAGAAGCTGCTTGATGGTTGCCACACTATTCGCTCTAAAGAGCAGAAATTGAAGAAAGTGCTTGAAGATCTTGGAGTTGAGGGTCAGTAGATAAAACATGGTTGGTTTTCTCTGTAAATCTGAATCTTTAAAATAACCATAATATTCATAATGATTTGAAATGAATAATGCCATGGTTGCATTTTAAATAGCACACTTTTTCCCTAGGTCCCCCTACAATAGAAAAGTGCAAGAAAATCAAGATACAAAGAGAGGAAGCTCGGGAGATGGCTGAGCTTGATACCAGCAACATAATAACATTGCATGGTAATGTTTCTCATTTGGACCCACTTTTGTCCATACTGTACCTGATTTACTATATCTATAATTATTAAAAAAATTCCAGGTCGACCAAAGCGCAGAGCCACCTTGCCCTGGCATGAACAAAGAGAGCCACCTTCTTCTACTTATCAGCGTACAATAGACTCTGGTTCTGACAGCGATCAGCAAAAGTCACACAAAATCAAAAGACTGGACAACCTTCAAGGAATTATTAGTGATGATGAACAAAGTGATTAATAACTGTTTCTGTAAAATGTCAATATGCCAATAAATTTTAAAAGTTGTTCTGATTAAAATAATAAACATATATTTTTGATAATATAAGGATAGGTCTTGGAATTTATACTTGACATTGCATCGTATGTATGGTATTGCAACCCCGGAACAAACGTTTTACGGAAACACGGATCATTTTATAGACGGACCAGTCCGACAAGGTTACGTTTTCCTGAATCTTTGCAGGTAATTAACAATATATATTTTAATCACTGATTGTAATACAGACATAATCTTTAGCTCATAGGCTAGTAGTAATTACACGCTGGCTAATGTATTGTGTTTTTGTGTATTTAGCGTGACCGTTTATGCGATATATTGTAAGTAACCTCAACCAATGTATTAATAATCTTTGTAATTACTGATAATAGACAAATATATTGAAATACCTTTTGTTTGAAGTTGTGCGTTATCTTGGACATTTAGATAGTGATAGTGTTTTTATATTTACTGCCTCAGTTTAATTAATATATGTATTAACTAACCTAGGTGTTGATATAGTTACAGAAATGGATGATGACGGTCCAACAGAGGCATTTGCCGATCTCAAGACCAGATCACTTGGAGTTTTAGGCGTTGCTCAAATAGCTGCTGGCACTGGTCTGGCTGTCTACGCTATGTGGGTGGGAATCCTTCAGCCTGGCTTTCGAAGAGTGCCTTTAAAACTACAAGTATAGTTTATTGTAAAATGTCACATTATGATTCATATATTATAAAGAAAAAATACTTTTTCAAATGTTTTCTATGAAATATCTTTCAGGTTCCCTATTTACCTGCTAGTAAATCTCAAGTACGTAATGTAATGGCACTGCTGAAGGGTCGAAAAGGCAACATTGTAGATTTAGGATCTGGGGATGGGCGCATTGTAAGTTTAAGGAAATAAATGAGTCACTTTAGTGATTACTTCAAGTTTACTGCTGTGTTAAAACATTTATTTTTACTTTTAAGGTGTTGGAAGGCCATCGACAGGGTTTCACTCCTGCTGTTGGATATGAGCTCAATCCTTGGCTTGTTTATTTGTCTCGCTTTAAGGCATGGAGAACAAGTCATCATGGAAAAGTGTCATACAAACGAGAAGATCTTTGGAAGGTATTACATTGTTGTTCATGTTTAATAGCACCTTCATGCATTAAATGATGCATCATGATGGTCAGAGTATTGCTGTTAAAAAGCACTGGGTAAAATCTGAAAAGTCTATTTTTAATAGTTGTATACATCCCTTTTCTTTAAACAAACATTATGTAACTTTTCAGGCTGTATACCTACTACATTTACATTTAGTCATTTAGCAGACGCTTTTATCCAAAGCGACTTACAAGTGAGGAAAAACAATGGAAGCAAGTTTAACAACACAAGGTAACAAAAAGCATAAGTGTTTTTTTATAGAAAGGAATCAGTAGAAAGGAAGTAGAACTCAGTGTTTGTCAGTCAGGTGTTGACGGAAGTACTAAAAAACTTAACACAGTAGTTGTAACGTTTATTGCATTAATGTTCTGGCTATGTGATACCATGTGACGGTAGCATGCCCCATAACTTGGATCAAGGTTTGGATATCATTCAAACCAGGCAGACTTTGGCTTTTAAAAAGGGTTTAGATTTCTTGTTTTATGAAACCCTCAAAATTAATTTGAAACTATTTCAATGACTTTTGGGTTCCATGCTATGGAGCAAAAAGTAACAGTGTTCCTTTGATTATGATTATTGTGTTTTGATATTTAGAGATAATATAATCATTCTTTCTTTAAGGTGGATCTTTCAGAATGCAGAAATGTCACAGTGTTTTTGGCCCCTAGTGTGGTTGGTATTATACTAGTTATTAACAGTAAATTGGTAACTGATTAAATAAAACATTTATTTTGAAGCATAAGATCAAGAATTAAGGTTTTATATTATATTTTATCTTCTTGTTTGTCTAGCTTTCTTTGCTGCAAAAGAAGCTGTTGACTGAGCTTCATGATGATGCACTGGTAATAGCAGGTCGTTTTCCTTTCCCGGACTGGACTCCCTGCAGAACAGAAGGGCATGGTGTGGACAGAGCCTGGGCATATAGTATGAAAGCACAAAGGCATGTTTTAGGAAAAAAGGAAGCAGAAGATGACAATGTATCTAAATTATTTAAGGAAGAGGATTTAACACAGACTCAAAACCTATAATGCTGCAATGTCCTCATCTGCAAATGCTTTTTTGATGGCATGTGCAATATAATTAAAAAACACAAATGTAATATAAAATTAACCACAGTTCAAGATAAATAGATTTACACAATATGCAGTCATGGAAATGTAATATGGGCATTCTTGTCTACACTACATAGCTTGAACTGTTGTTGTGTGATTCTGATGATTCAGCCACTAAGGCTGTGTACCTCCTGTTCTTTAGTGGACATTGAGATTTAGTTCCCTGATAATTTCATGTGTTTTAAATAAACTCGTGTTGAAGGCATGTTGCATACCTAGACTTTTAATCTATTGATTTTTTTTTTAATACAACAAATTGCTTTTTAAAAAATAGTTTCCCTTTGAGTATTGAACATTGTAAGTTAATCCCAGTTGTTTTCTGTTTGTTTTTGTTTGTTTGTTTTCTGAAGTTAGAGAAAACCTGTGAATATATCTGGTGCTGTGAGAATTAATGCATTTTACTATATGTTTTTACAGTGCTTTACTTTAACGGTATGTGTTTTTATTCTAGTGCCAAAATATTTAAATATTTGTTAATGAGGCCTATGCATTGTTACATTGTTTTGATTGGTGTTGGTTTTGTCCCAAATAAACTTGATTTCTGTGTCTTTGTATGTGCTTTTGGTACTTTTATTTTAGTTGATGGGTTGATCTCTATGGTTTGTGTTTGAATTCTTGATGTAAAAATACCGTTAGCCTATATTGTATATATTGACATAATGAACTAACGTCAAATCTATTACTGTTACGCCATTTTGTTTTCTTTAGTCAAACTTCTCAATTGTATTACAGGTTATTTTGTCGTTATTTTTCTAATATCATGCCATGTTTTTCTTTTGTCCCTTTTGGCCGCGGGCCTTGAGTTGGACTGGTCTATAGTTTGGTAGATGTGACCGGATACTGAGCTTTTATTGTTGTTACAAACTTGACTAATGCTTAATGGGTTGGCAACAAAAGAGGAAGTTGCGATTGCAAAGCAAACCCTGCTATAAACCCACAAGCTAACACTAGCTAGGGTGTAATATTAGAGCCGCCCTGTGCATTGAAAAGAGGAATAACAGGAAGAAACCCGTATAGACAAAATAGCGTTATTTCATAGAATGGTAGCTGTATAACAGTTGTGCATTTTCGCCCGGATAATAGAAATAGGAAAACGTTAAAGCGAGTGTTCGTGAGCAAAGGACCGAAGCATGTCTACGCCTGACATCTAGCCTTAACTAGCGAAAGAAAATGATGCCTATCTGTCGAGAAACGCTAGCGGTGTAGGTATCAAACGTAGCAACAATTTGGTAAATTGGCTTTAAACCACTCACACACACCGAAACTGAAAGTTATTTATTACTGTGCACTTTCCGGGTGAAGACAGAATTACATTTGTATATTTAACTTTAACAGAATTCATGACAATGCAGCTAACAATTCAACATAGCTGACTAAATGTTAGGTTTGTGGTTAGTATTGGCCAGTATAAACGTATGGTGCAGGAGTGCGGAAAATTATTGTGGTTTTGCGCTGTTTTTGTTCAACCTGAAAACGCCATACACAAATTATATGGTCTTACTAAAGGTTACCAAGCTAACCGAGCAGAGCAGTCAGGATGATACCTCTGCGTAGTTGTGTTAGCCACCAACATCACAGCTAACGCTAAGTACAGAGTTGCCTGACAAATATCTCACGCAGGCTTGTTTCTGGAATTAATTGAAGACTGAGAAGATTGAAGAAAGCACCTGTGAAAAATGGTAATGGGTTCATTTTTTTTATTCGTGATGACTTTATTTTCTAATTGCTAATGACAGAAGTGTCACAAGAAGGCTTTGATCTCAAACAGGAAGGCAGCCTGTTGTTTCACTTTATGCTATTTTGTACATTTTTAACAGTTTTGCTTGCGTTTAACTGAATATATTGATGTCTTTGGTTGCTGTAGACCGATAAAACCATATAACGGATTTTTGGATGCCAGGTATTTCATGGGATGTTCACATTAATCCATGCCACAATGCACGACGCCCATTCTGCAAAACAGAATATTTCATCCAGTGTGAGGCCTCGGCATGTTGTAGCTTATTTGTGGAATTCAGACCCGCCTGTCGTTCTTTAAAATCTGAGATGTCCATCTACGTTATGTCAACCGCCCACCTTTTAAAATGCTTTAAAAATGCACTATTACATTAATATTACAATGACTCCTTTTAATTTTATTATTGAGACCAATAACTGTTTAGTCGTGAGTTTTTTCAGATTGCGGGTACTAAATATGAAATATTAACCACTTTGTTTTATCCCCCAGGCATCAGAGGAAGCATCGCTGCGTGCCCTTGAGAGCCTCATGACAGAGTTCTTCCACAGTTGTACCACCAATGAGCGCAAAAGAGAAATAGGTGAGATTCTGTTTTGGACAACGACTCAACAAGTAGCTTTTGTAAGAGCTAAAAAAGTTTTTATTATTTTTTTATAGTTCTTTTTAATGTTACATTGTAATATACAGCACACATCTTCATTTTAATACATTTGCTAAAAATATTATAAGTATAAAATCTGTTTTCTATATCCATTGTACCATTTTTCTTTAAATTTACATATGTGTGAAATTTTTTTTAAACCAACAGTGCTCTAAATACTTCCTGTCTCTCTCATCATGCCTCCTTCCTTTTTCTACAGAGGAGCTGCTGAATAACTTTGCACAGCAGACAGGAGCTTGGCGCCACTGCTTATTCTTTCTCTCCAATACTCAGAACGAGTATGTCATGATGTATAGCCTCACAGTATTTGAAGTAAGTCTTTTATAAGGAAGAGTACTTAACTATGCAATATATTACTAGATTTTTATCAAAACATAAATTTGCAGAAGTAAATTATAAAACGTACACTCTACCCTGCGTTAAGCTTCTGTCACACTCTTTGATGTAAGTGTTTGTTCTTTTGGTTACTTTCAGAACTTGGTGAACAGGATGTGGATTGGCGTCGCTTCTCAAGACAAGATGGAGATTCGCAGCTGTCTACCCAAACTTTTGCTTGCTCAGCACAAATCTATACCTTATTTTATCAGAAATAAACTCTGTAAAGTCATAGTTGACATTGGTCGCCAGGATTGGCCAATGTTTTACCATGACTTCTTCACAAATACCCTCCAGGTAAGACCTACATATACTATGTTTAAGCATAAATAACAATTTGGGGATAAACGAGTAGCAGTTTCTGTTTTTAACATGTACCTTTTGAATACTATGCACACGAACACAACTTAACCCACTTTTTGTTTGTTAATCTTTTGTGAACTGCAGCTAATTCAGTCCCCAGCCTTGGCTTCTTTAGGGTTAGTGATGCTAAAAACCACTTCAGAAGAGCTTGCTTGTCCCCGAGAAGACCTTAGTGTAGCTCGGAAGGAGGAGTTGCGAAAACTGTTAATGGAGCAGGTTCCGACAGTCCTTGGGTTGTTGACAGGTAATCATAATCTGTAATTCTTGGTGTTAATATTATTTTTAGCTTGTACAATAACAGTCTTGTTATTTCCAGGTATCCTTGAGACATACTGGGACAAGCACAGCATCATAGCATCAACTCCACCTCCATCACCAACTTCAGGGGAAAGTGGTACGTGAAATGTCCAGTAGCATTTTGTTATCTCGCAGACACACAGAGGTTCTTTTTAATTTAATGTTATTCATATGTCTCATCTATTCTTCTTCTAGTGGAATTGCTTGGAAATTTATTTCAGGGAAGCCAATACTCAAAGCTGCTATGCCAGCCCATGGCAGCACTGGACAATGACAGTCACCAGCTATGTTGTCTGGTGTTGGAGTGTTTGGCTCACCTTTTTAGCTGGATCCCTCTATCCACAAGCATCACACCCACATTATTGGCCTCTATTTTTCACTTTGCACGGTTTGGTTGTGATCTAAGGACAAAAACCAAGACTGGATCTTTTATCTCCTGCAACTCATCATCTTCTAATGGACAGCTTTATCCAAACACAACGTTAAACGGGGGAGGCAGAAATGGACAGCAGAATGAGGTGACCAAAGTGGATCGTGCCCGCCTCGGCGTACTTGCCATGACATGTGTCAATGAACTTGTGTCAAAGAACTGCGTGCCAATGGATTTTGAGGAGTATCTGTTGCGGATGTTCCAGCAGACCTTCTTTCTTCTGCAAAGGTTGACGCGTGAGAATAATGCTCATACAGTCAAGACTCGGCTCCAGGAACTAGATGAGAGGTATGGCTGAAAAAAAATATATATATATTTTTGTTTTCTTGCATACACTTTAGTACACAGTTCAGCTGATGGTTGGCCCCAGATGTTTACTTTCTTAGACTCAAGTCTATTTTGCACTCGGAGGTTCCTGTGAGGTTGTAGTCTCTCAATTTAGTAATTGTTCAGACCCATGGCTGTTCTGTTGCCTTCTGTTTAACCAAGAAATTACTGATTTTGTGAGAACTTAACATAAATTTAAAAAAAAAAAAAAAAAAGAGAAGATCAGTTAATATTCTTCAAGTAACCCTAATAATGTGTTAACTTTTTTGTCCACAGTTACTTGGAGAAGTTCACAGACTTTCTTCGCCTGTTTGTCAGTGTTCACCTGAGGAGGATAGAGTCCAGTCCTCAGTTTCCAATAGTGGAATTTCTGGTCTGCTTTTTAAGTACACCTTTAACCAGGTAAAGAGAAAAAATGTGGCATTCAACATAGTTGTACAACATAGTTTGACACACAACTCCAACTGAAAACCTTTTTGTCATTTGTTTTCAGCCCACCCATGAAGGATACTTTGCCTGTTTGGATATATGGAGTGTCTTTTTGGATTATTTAACGACTAAAATTAAAAGCAGGCTAGCAGATAGAGAAAGTGTGCTTAATAGGTGAGTGGCACAAAATAATTGCTGCTGAATTTAATAGGGTCAGGTTTTCTGCTTGTTCAATGCACTTATGTATGTGTTTAACTCTGTTTTGAAAGGTACAAAGATGCCTTGGTTCTTCTTTTAAGGGAAGTTCTGAATCGTATACAGTTCAGATATAACCAGGCCCAGTTAGAAGAGCTGGATGATGAGACTCTGGATGATGATGTAAGACCCTTTTACATTTGGTGCACTGTATTTAGCACTTGATCACTTCATCACAATCATTTGTTTATTTTTAATTAATTCATTGGTTAATAATAGAAACTGCATCTTTCCCTTCACTGTGAATGTTCTTCTTTGTTTGGTAACTATAGCAACAGACTGAGTGGCAAAAGTACCTGCGTCAGAGTCTGGAGGTTGTTGCCAAGGTGATGGAGCTGCTTCCATCACATGCTTTTACCACTTTGGTAAGAGATTTTAATGTTGCATTTTTTACTTAAGTCAGTAACTGCTACACACCTTCTTTTAATATAGTTTAGTATTTTGGTAAATGGTGTGCATTTTATACAGAGCTTTTTCTATACCCAAAGCGCTTTACATTATGCTTCCATTCACCCCTGGGGCAGACAGAGGGGGGGCTGCCATACACACTGCGCTCATAGCTTTCTCCGACCACCACCAAACTCACCTCCATAGTCGCACACATTCACGCACCAGAGCTGTGAGAGCACTGGAGGCAAGGTGGGTTAAGTGTCTTGCCCAAGCATACAATGACAGTATGAACTGGGGAGAGCGGGAATTGAACTGCCAACCTTCCGGTTATAGGACAACCACTCTACCGCATGAGCCACTGAGCCCATTTGTTTTGTGTTCATTTGATGTTTTGAGCTACTTTAATACTTGTAATGTTTTCTCATGAATCCTTTATTTTTGTTTTTTAAGTTTCCTGTACTCCAAGAAAACCTAGATGTATACATGGGTTTGCAGCAGTTCATTGTAACCACTGGTACTAGTAAGTTGCCTATTTTTCTCAACAATTGCTTATATGGTGATATACTCGTAGAGATTGCTTACAGCTAGGATTCAAAAACTTCTACCTGTCCTGTGTACCCTTTTTAGGTCGAAGACTCAATATCACTGCAGAGAATGACTGCCGTCGACTCCACTGTTCACTCAGGGACCTCAGCTCCCTACTTCAAGCTGTCGGACGCTTGGCTGAACATTTTATTGGGGAGGTTTTTGCTGCACGATGTAATGATGCTCTGGCAGTTGTGGAGAGGTCAGTGTTGGTGCATCTTCAATGTTCAGAAGTCGTATGTTTATTAGCATGACACTCTGTATTCTTTCATAACTTAACTGTCATGGATTTACATTTACATTTAGTCATTTAGCAGACACTTTTATCCAAAGCAAATTTCATGAAGCTTCCATTCAACAGTGTTACATTTACATTTTTAGTTGACGCTTTCATTTAAAGCGACTTGTATTAAGGTTCCATTCACCAGTGTTACAGCTGGAACATCACTGGAGGCAAGGTGGGTTAAATGTCTTGCCCAAGGACACAATGACAATATGAAATGTGGGGAGAGCGGGAATTGAACCACCTACCTTCCAGTTGAAGGACGACTGCTCTACCACTGAGCCACTGCGATTTATGTTCCTTTATGTGTGACATAGGTACTTTATTGTTTAATTTTTTCTCTTTTCACAAACAGGTTGGTTGAAGTTACTTGTTACGGTTCTCAGACCAGCCTTTATGACCTGGAGACCGCTGTGCCTTCTGTGCTTAAACCAGACCTCATTGATGTGTGAGTACAAAAAATAAAAATGTGTGTTTAATTTATTATTATTTTTCACATTATTTCATTACTAAGATAATGATGTTAGTGACAGTTAGTTAGCTACCCTAACTCATTGTGTTAATTTTACCTCTTTAGTATGTTTTCAATTTTTTTATACTTTAACTTTAGTTCAGTGGAAAGAACACAAGTTGTACTGATTGAATGAACATGTCACTAAAGCAATTCATGCAAAACATTTTATGTCTTTTTGCATTTGTTTGTTACAGACACGCACAGGCCCTTGCTGCTTTGCAAGCCTACTCACACTGGCTCGCACAATTTTATAGTGAGGTCCATGGCCAAAACCAGAGTCAGTTCATCAACCTTATCACATCTGCAATAGACGCCTGTAGTCCCCTCATCACAGCAAAGGTATGTCTCATTATGTTAATCATTTCTCTCTAAGAAATATGATGGAGATGGAAAAAATACCAGGGACAGTTATATTGACATTGCCCAACACATGACAGTTGTTACAACAAACTGTAACATTTGGTTTTTTTTCCAGGTACCTGAAAAGCTGCTGCTGTCAGCGTGCCATTTGATGGTTTCTTTGACATCTAACAGTACGCCCTGTTTTCCTGGTCACTTTGCCAGCTGTTCAAAGCATTTTCAATCTCATCACAGATAATCACACCCTTAGACTGCCCCAGGAGGTAAGTGGTTACCTAGATTTATTAGGACTATTTTAAAATACATTTACTGAGCTGCTGCATGTGCTTGATTTTTACAGGCTCACATGTTGGTGTGTAGGGCTTTATCCAACATGTTACTGCTCCCATGGCCAAATTTACCCGAAAATGAACAGCAGTGGCAGTCTCGTTCCAGTAACCACGCCAGCCTCTTGGCAGCACTCACTCGAGAATATCGGATTTTACGAGGGACTGTGAATGTTTCTCCGCGCCAGCCTGATCTACATAATAGTCAGTATTTGATCTAAATGATCATTTGTTTTTACCTTTTGAGAACGCTAATTGTTTTGGGGTTATTTTTTCTTACTCTAGTGAAAACAGTAATACAGCAGACTCTACCTGTGCTCAAAGACATTGTGGACAGCATCTCTGGAGAATCTACCAAATCACGCCAGATCTGCTACCAGAGTCTTCAGGAGTCAGTCCAAGTGTCCCTTAGCCTTTTCCCAGTTTTTATTCAGCAGCCAGGTTTGTCTCTTTTGGCTGAAACTTGTTTTTAGCAACAAAAAAAGAATATATTGTCTGACTTGGATGTCAACTTTGCTCCTTAGATGTGACGGATGAAATGTTGGCCTTCTTCTTGATCCTGTTTCAGGCCCTAAGAGTCCAAATGGGTGTTCCCTTCACAGGGCAGATCATTCACACATTTCTTAGCATGTTTACTAGGTCAGAAAATCTTTTGTTTTGCTTTTGCTATAGCATCTGAATTGTGACTGTACACTTACAAATACTTTGTATTTTGTTCAGGGAACAGTTGGCAGCCAGTATTTTGCAAGAGGGCAGTGCAGGGTGCAGGGTGGTCCAGAAGTTCCTTAAGATTTTGCAGGTGGTTGTTCAGGAGCCTGGTCAAGCTTTTAAGCCCTTCCTTCCCAACATCCTCTCTCTGTGCATGGAGCAAGTTTATCCAGTTGTGGCAGAGGTTAGTTTTCATTGTCGCACTGCGTCTGTATTGTGTTATCACTGAAATTAGATGCACAGTTTTATGTAAAGGTTATTCAAAAATTAAGAATCAATTTAAAAATGGCACTATGTAAGCAGCCACTTTGTGAAGTGTTAACGACTTCATTCTTTTGCACTTTGCATTGCCTTGATAGCGTTCTTCTCCAGATGTCAAGGCAGAGATGTTTGAGTTACTTTACCAAATACTTCACCAAAACTGGAGATATTTCTTCAAAACGTCAGTCTTAACAAGTGTCCAAAGAGGAGCTTCTGAAGACACTATGGAAAATGAGGCTCAGTTCACAGCTGCCATGCAGGTGTGTACCATAAAAAAATAAAAGTGATTATTTTATTTTTGTTTCCTGATCTGTTCAAATTTGTTTTGGTAGGCGTTTGGGCAGTCTTTCCTACAGCCAGATATCAACATTTTTAAACAGAATCTTTCCTATCTGGAGTCTCTGAACAGTAAGCACAAGTTGTATCACAGAGTAAGTGCTTTGTTCCTTTTTTGTATTGTGTATTTTTGATAGCTTTTTGAAAGTATAAGCTACACATAATGCAATACATGTAACCATATTTGTCTACATTGTACTTCTCAGAAGCTTTTCAGGACCTCGATGCTCTTCCACTTCATCAATGTGCTGCTGCAGGTTCTTCTGCATAAAAGTCACGATCTTCTTCAGGAGGAAATAACCCTGGCCATTTACAACATGGCCTCAGTAGACTTTGATACCTTTTATTCGGCCTTCATGCCAGAGTTTCTCAATGGTTGTCAGGGTGTGGATACCAACCAACGAGAAGTTCTCGCACGCAACTTTAAGCTTGAACGGGTGAGAATTTAGTCTCTTTTAGCTGTTGATACTGAAATTTGAGACTACACATAAACCTGTTTATCAGTAATGCTTTGTGAATTAATAATCTTGTCTTGTTTGTTTTCTATAGGATCTCCCTTCTTTCACTCAAAGTGTGCAGCGGCTGGTGAACGACCTTCGCTACTACAGACTTTGTAATAGTAGCTTGCCCACTGGCACCATTAAGCTATAGCACAATGGCTGAACCAATCCACACATCTAGTATTTTTTAAAGACTGCTTGTGCTAACCACTTTGCCCAACACTCCAAATTCATCTTTACTTGACCTATTCAGAGTAATAGGAAAGGACAAAACACACATTGTATTGTTTAGAATTTGGAGATTAGGCTGCTGCTGATATGTCTTTGATTTCTACTGTAGAAGGAAGGTGTGTTATTGTTGTGAAAGAAGCACCCACCTTATGTGTTGCCAATGATGATTTGGCAGAAATGTAAACCTGGTTGGCTTTCACCCAGACCTGGAGCAGTCTGAGCCAGGCCTTCTTTCTCATGCCTTTGCACCAAAGCTGGGCTGGGACTGAGCACTTTCAACTCATTTTGAGTTTTTAAAATGTCTGCTTTTATTCATTTTGCCTTCAAAATTTTCATCTCCAAAGGAGACGACTCTCAACTTAAGATCTTTCATATCATTCCATTATGAAAAAGAAATGAAAAATGCTTGATTAATAAAGTGCATTTATAGTAAAAGTTGCGGAGAGTAATTATTTCTTCATATGTTTCTTTGATTGCTTTTGTTACAGTACTTTAAAAGAACCTAGTGGCCTACATATTGTGATTTACTGAGGTTTCCTTTACAAGTTAACTGCCCTTTTATATTGCTCACAACTGGAAGGTTGGGGGTTCAATTCCCACTCTCCCCAGTACATACTGTTGTTTCCTTGGGCAAGACACTTAACCCACTCCAGTGGTGTTCCAGCTGTGACACTGGTGAATGAAGGTGTGTAAATGGAAGCATAATGTAAAGCGCTTTAAGTTCCTAGTAGGTGGAAAAGCACTGTTTAAAATCACTGCCATTTGCCACGTTAGAGCATCGCCAAAGCAAATAGTTTTTTTTTTTGGGGGATAACTTGAACGGTTGCCAAAGGGTGGTGGCTTTCGAGTCTCTTAAGTTGTATTATGTAGAAACAATTCTAGCTTATTTTCCTTATATTAATTTACTTGCCTAATGTAATAAAATGCTTTAGTAAAAATTCCAACTCAAAGCATTGATTAATCTAGAATCAAAATTGTTTGTGGAATTCAATGTGCGTTTAAAAAAACAGGTCCAAAGCAAACACAACTTTTGCTCTACCTTAAGCAGAATTGCGTAAATAGTTGGAGGGACCATCACGGGGGCCAGACGGGTGACTCGTGAGTTTAGATTGAGTTGAGCTGACTTCTCTTCGTGGAGGCAGAAGACGCACAAAAGATGATCATCTTTCAACGACGCATTTTCAAGAGGTTTCTTCAGCAGGTGTATTGGGGAAGCCAGGGTGCTACTAAAAGTCTGTTGTCCACTCAGTCCACACTGCTGAGTGGACACGTTGCTGCTGGTGCGGGATCCAGAAGTAAGTCAAGTAAGTGAACTGTATTAATTAAGATGTAACTTTTTTCTTCTTTTCTTTAATTAATGTAATTTCTTCCTCCTTCATCCCCACATCACTTTCTGATGATTGTTTTTAAGTCATGGGTGACAGGTTCACTTGAGGATAGATTTTCCAAAACAAGTCCAGTAACTTTTAAATGAAAATATATTAACGATGAATGACGCCAACCTTATTTAGCTGGATATCTTATGCTTTAAATCGAACTGTGTCGTATGTAAAAACAAACTGGCTTTCCACATCTAGGGTCACGAACTGTATCTAGGTTAGAGGCACAAATGTGGAGAACAGGCACGCAGGACAGCCCAAACTCGGACGGGTCATATGACGTGTTTATTGATCGCGTACAGTCATTCATTAGCTCGTGCATGAGGAGCTCTTTTTTCCGTGACGTTGTGTTGTTAATACTCTAAAAATAATAGTCATAGTGTTTGACATTTCCCACCACCTGTGTGTCCCTGTATTTTAGTCGTCAAATGAGTAGGCCTATATTTAGATGTGCTCCCCCACCCCAATCACTACAGTGGACACTTCAGCCAGCCCCAACCTGGTCACCCACTCCTCCCCCACTGCCCTTTCAGTTTTGGAACAGCACGTGCGGAAGCAGTTCAGGAGACAAAACACCCGCAAAGCACCCGGTCCAGACAGTGTCTCCCCCGCCACCCTGAGACACTGTGCTGATGAGCTGACTCCTGTCTTCACAGACATTTTTAACACCTCTCTGGAGTCTTGCCTGGTCCCAGCCTGCTTCAACTCCTCCACCAATGTCCCTGTCCCCAAGAAGCCCCGGATCACAGGCATATGTAGTCATGAAGTCATTTGAGCGCCTGGTTTTGTCCCACCTCAAGTCCATCACCTCCTCCCTCCTGGACCCCCTGCAGTTTGCCTACAGAGCCAGCAGATCTGTAGATGACGCCATCAACCTGGCCCTCCACTTCATCCTGCAGCATCTGGACTCCCCGGGAACCTACACCAGGAACCTGTTTGTGGACTTCAGCTCTTCATCCTCCCTGCTCTGCTCCAGGACAAGCTCTCCAAGTTCAATGTGCCTGACTCCACCTGCAGGTGGATCACTGACTTCCTGACGGACCGGAGGCAGTGTGTGCGTCTGGGGAAAAATGTCTCGGACACTCTCACCATCAGCACAGGAGCTCCACAGGGCTGTGTACTTTCTCTTCTACTCTTTTCCCTGTACACCAACTGCTGCACCTCCAGCCACAATTCTGTCAAACTGATTAAGTTTGCGGATGACACTACCCTCATCGGGCTCATCTCGGACGACAATGAGTCTGCCTACAGGAGGGAGGTGGACCGGCTGGTGTCCTGGTGCAGTGGCAACAACCTGGAGCTCAACGCCCAGAAGACAGTGGAGATGATCGTGGACTTCAGGAAAGTCACACAGCCAGTGCAGATGATGGTGCAGTTCTACACGGCCATCATTGAGTCCATCCTCACCTCCTCCATCACCGTGTGGTACGCTAGAGCCACAGACAAAGACTGCAGCGCATTGTGCGCTCTGCAGACAAGGTGATCGACTGCAGCCTTCCATCTCTCCAGGACCTGTACGTCCCAGGACCTGTACGTCTCCAGGACTCGGGGACGAGCAGGTCGGATCACAGCTGACCCTTCTCACCCTGGACATAGACTATTTGAGTCACTCCCCTCGGGCAGGAGGCTACGAACCATTGGACTCTTTAACACTTCTTTAACACTTGTCACTTTGATAAGCACATAAATCAAGAACTATCCATTGCACTGCAAATTTTGCACCATATCCAACAAACTGTAAATTGTGTGTATATATTCAAGTTTTAGTCTGTATATCTTTATTTATGTTGTATTTTATTATATATTTTATGCATGCCCTTCATGTTGCGCCTTATCGCCGAAGCAAGTTTCTAGTTTGTGAATCTTGTTCACTGACAATGGCAATAAACATTTTCTGATTCTGATTCTGATTATTGTCCTGTAGGTGTCCCAAGCGCACAGGAGCGGACCTTCATAGCTGTGAAGCCAGACGGGATTCAGCGGCGTCTAGTTGGACAAATAATTCAACGTTTCGAGCAAAAGGGCTTCAAACTAGTTGGTCTAAAACTGTTACAGGTGCTATTAACACTCTGATCATTACACGTTTGCTTTGTTGATGTATAAATACTTTATGAAACGGTGCTTTTTGTAAAGGTTTCTGAAGACCTTCTGTCTGAGCACTACTGCCAACTGAGGAAGAAGCCCTTTTATCCCAGTTTGGTTCAGTACATGACCTCTGGACCTGTGGTTGCCATGGTAAGAGCATCCTTCTCTGTGGCCTAGTTTCATTGCTGTATTACAAGGTCAAACCTATTGTCTTAACTTCTTAACAGATTTCATTTAACAGCCATTGACATGTATACAGCAATATTATTATGTTATTCCACTTTGTTTTCTTTTCAGGTGTGGGAAGGCCATAATATAGTGCAGACATCCCGCATAATGGTGGGACACACTAACCCAGCCGAGGCCAATGCTGGCACTATCAGAGGAGATTTCAGTTTTCATATCAGCCGGTAACAAAAGTTTATATCATAAATTATACACTGTTTTTGTTTTGTTTTTCTCCTGAGGTAAAAAAGTGTGTTGTGTATTTCAAGGAATGTGGTCCATGCTAGTGATTCACTTGAAGGGGCGCAAAGGGAGATCCAGCTGTGGTTTAAGGCACAAGACCTCCTGAATTGGGACTGCTGTGTCCAGAGCTTTACCTGTGTAATGTGAGGGAAAACGGCCTGCGAGACGCTGATATTGGAACGCAGAGCGATACTACCTCTTCTCCTGCTGCTCATCTGCAGGACATTATCTAAGTTAATTGTTAAAATATAACAGACAATACATTTTATTATATTAAGTTTATTATTATTAAGTTTATTAAATGCACTTGACACATTGAGCCAATGCTTTATACATAGTGTATTTTAGAACACAGAGGATATTGAGGACATCCTCTTAAAGTCTGGATAAACACCTGGCTTTAATGTGACGTCATGTGTTTTACTAAATGCACAATTCATGAGTTCAGTCCAGTGTCATGGCACTGTGTTTGCACTGTTAGCACATCATCACAACACTGTGTCAGGGGTTTTTGCAAAGGTTCACTTCTAATTTCGCTGAAACAATGCCTTAATTGTAATAAAAAAAAAAAGTATAATAAGCTCTGTTGAGTTTGTTTGATGTAATGATATATATATATATATTTATATATTTATATATATATATATATGTATAATAGCTCCTGCACATCTGCACTTTCACAGTATATACGATTATCATTCATCATTTATGCTTCAAACATGTTGGTCCAGTCGTGTTTTAAAGCAACAAAGTAACTTTACACTCGCCCACTTTCAGTGTTGAGGCCAATCTTCAGCTTTTGTTTCTTCATTGCTGCCTCTAGCTCTGAGGCATTGTGTACATCCTAAATAAAAACACAGCATAAAGTCTTACTGAGATAAAGAAAAGGTTAAAGCAATAGCATCTGGACTTAGTTTTCAAAGTGAGATAGAAGTTTAAAAAAAAGTGAGAAATACAGTATATGACTATTTATTATCCTGTATTTAAAGAGTCTCAATTTGTAAATAAGGGTTCATAAACTGTATTTTGAATTTGACTCCTATTGATTGTTGGTTAATGTAGGCCAAAACAACATGGTACTTTTGCGCAAGTGTGTGCATAAGCCAAGGGTACGCAAACACCCAAGCAGACAGTGAACAAACCTCAAGAAGGGCTTTCTGGACCATAATTTGACCGTAAACTCTGGCCCCTTCCTCCGATGACACTGTACGGAGCTCCTCCTTATTCAGGGAAAACAATTGTGCTCCATTTAAAATTCCCAGGCTCTGAACCGTGCTAACAGAGAAAAATGAGCCACAGGTTAATCTCATAGAGCTCTAGTTTTCAAAAAATACATATAAAGGTTTAACATCCAAATCTCAGCTTCAGTGCCCACTCACTCTTTATTGAAGCCTTTAGCAGACAGCCAGGCTTTCACCTCGGCTGGTGATGAGTGGTAGTTCAGAGGAGCAGAAATGTCTGCTGTTTTAGAGAATAGCAGCGAGTGCGGTGAACCTTTTCTTCCAGCTAGTTTTTCAAGAAGCTCATCATTCATTATCTGCCCTGCACATTAACAGACAATTACAAGTAATGAAGATATTGACAACAGAGATTTACATCAAGTGTCTTGTGCTCTATAGAACTTAATGACATTTCCTGAGAAATAAGAACACTCAAGAAATTACACCCTTACATCTTGAGTGTGTATTTATGAGCATAAAATAAGTGTCAGTATAGTAACATTGTAACTGCATTTTCTACAATGTTTAATACTTCAAATCAGGAAACAAAAAACGAAGAATAACAGTGTGAAACTTTATGGCCGTCCACTAGGTGGCATAACATCCCTACATTGCCATTCCTTTGGTAATATATTAGGTTTGATAATACATGCTAAACTTGTAGTTAAATTGAGGTGTTTGGACACATAATTTCCCACTGTGTTTACCTCGAGTACTGTCTTCACGCTGTAGTGTTGTAGAAGGTAGCATCATGCTGTGAGGTCGCACTGGCTGGCTATCAGAAAACGTCCTGCTTCCCACTGAACTCTTTGGAGCATACGAGTAGGACATGGACCGAGAAGCAAGGGCCGGCTTTTGATAGACAAGCCAAAAGTGATATAGTTGTATGAAACTTTGTAAGTACTGAGACAAGCAAAAATCAAAACCTTTTTGTTGTTACCTTTGGCTCTCTTAGTTTCACTGAACAGTCATTTCTAGTTTTATTCAGCTCAGACAAAGGTTCCAAGATATTGTGAGGAACAAATCCTATTTGGTCAAAGCGATTCCGGCACTTCCACCAGTTCTTTGACGACTCAAGAACCTACAGAAATGTGATGTAATCATATGCTTAATCAACAGAAGTATATATAAAGTGAATTATTGTTTTATCGTAAGCATCCTATAAAAAACCTCAAGTGTTTCTCCTTGGAGCACAGAGAGTTCACTGCTGTTTCCGGCCACAAAGTCATAACTGCAGCAGTACAGTCGCTGGCCTTCTGGCAACACATTTCCGTCTCTATAACAAACAAAGAATGTGTACAGTCTTTCTTTTTGTGCCAGATTCTTACATATCTTCATATCTTAAAGCTGTAGATACAAACATTCCTCTTTTGCTACTGACACAGATACCTGGGTAATAATAATTCTGCTTTGTTTGCGTCATTCTTTTGACAAAAGACTTACACTTCCTCAGTGGACCCAGAGCCATCTGTATACCGAGCCTGGTTCTGTACAGTTTGGGCCTGTATACTTTCCCTGAGGGAATCCTGCTTGTGTTGTGACTCAATGGGATCCTCTACTGGCTGGCCAGACAAGTCAAATGTCTGAGGCTGCCACCCGTCCAGGAACACAGGTGAATATGGAGGAACAGAGACACCAAGGTTTGAACTAACAAAGTGAGAGTAATAATCATGTTAGACCATACACTTATATATAGAATAGATCAAATGTATTGTATGTTTAACGCAGACCGCGATGATGTCCAGTTGTGTCCTAGGGAAGTCCACAGCTCATTTTCCTCTGCAGTCAGATGCTCCTGGAGCAGTGATACAGCACCAGAGGTTAGTGCAGGACTAAGCACAGTTGCAGCGAGGTCTGGGCCAGTGGTTTTTGCCATCTGTGAGAAAATGACTAGTCAGTATATGACAGCAAGAATAACGAATAATGAATAAGGGTCATCATAAATATTACTCACCAGTCTAAGAGGCTCAAAGACGTGGTGCAGAAGCTCTGGTGCAGTTGGTTCTGCTATATTTGACTTTAGACGATCCTACATACAACATAAAATTGCAATTAAAAATGAAAAACAAGATGGTTTGATTTTTCTTTACTTTGATAGAAACAAAACAATAAAAGTATCTTACAAGCAGACAGAGGGAGTATTTAAATTTCTGAAAGATGTCCACAAATTCTTCCTTCGACGGAGGGTAAGCTTTCATGGACAACAAATCATCTACACACAGAGGCAGAGAAGTCAATGGTGTATAAACATATGCCTATATTCATAAGCATTTTGAATGGATATTTAATTGACTGTGTATTTCATTATGAAACTTGCATAAGTAGTTACTTTGCTTTTGCCCAAAGGTTCTTCATATTAATTTACCTTAAACAAGAAAACTATCCCAAAAATTTTCATGTAGTCTTCTACAAAATTTACACACAGTAACATCATGTGACTCTTCTGAGAAAGACGGCGGGAAACTATTTTCTTCAGTAAAACATTTCTACAGTTTAAATAGCAAAATAATTCATTGCCTTTAATTTAAAAGGTGTGGAGTTATGGTTTTAGCAAGTCCATACATATTCTCCTCCTACAACACAAAGCCTGCTGCAGTTACTAAAGACATATGCAATACACACCTACTTTACTACTGTCCACAACCACACTAGCCACAAACATTTGTGCATATTATGGTTGACAATTACATCTCACCCTCTTGAGCCTCATTTTTTTTTTTTTGCTTCTTTTCTTGTTTCTCTGATTGAGGACACTCTGGGCCTCAGCCGTTTGCTGCAGGCGCAACATGAAGCGCTCTATGTCATCAAAACAATGATTCAGAATTTCCTGTGTACAATTCACACACAGATTATTAATGACAGTGTGAAATATCCTGAGAGTATTTCCAATGTACCATGATTTTGTTTAAATTATTTTTCATTTAAAAAAGTACATACAACTTCTCTCTCTGCGTTCACTGGAGAGTGTCTCGCGTTGCCTGTTTCTCTAGCCACGTTCACTGTGGAGACGCAGTGTTACAGACTTAGACTTGTATTTACTATTTTTAAACCAGTTACCTTTATTTACATGGACATTCACAAATCCTGATGAACATACCTTTGCCTGAATCTGTGGAAAAAGGCAAGATGCCAGGAGGAGACTGTTCCCCTACGTTCAACATAACTCGGACTCCTGAAGGTTTCCTAGCGACCATCGGAGGACGTGCTGCAGACATCTGTTGTGTGTTTGAAATAATTCAATATTAAGTGAGGATGTTTATATATATATATATGTATATATATATATATATATATATATATATATATATATATATATATATATATATATATAAATATAAATATATATTAATGGTTACAATTAAGTTTTCTGTAAAAATAAACATAATTCTAGGAACTATTCTCATATTTTCTCACCTATATTTGTTTAAAACTGCCTAGATGAGTATTTAAATGATGTTGCTTCTGATTTCATTGTTTTATTGTTCAAAGGTAACAAATGACTCGGCTTAATATTCCCACATTCCACAGGCGTTTTGTAAGAATGCCTGTGTGTGACACAGGTACTCTTCCGTGTATCAACGTAACAGATACATACTACAGGAAAAACAGCTGTCACTATATATGCATGGTATGCAGGTCATACAATCTATAAAATCTGATAGAAACTACACTTGGTTTCAGTAAAAATCTTATGCGTGCAATGTAAAAACTGTAAAAACTGGAGAATTTTACTCTAACTGACCATTTCTTCACCAACATTACATTTGGACCAAACTATGATAACCAATAGCAGATTACTTTTGCATTGTAGCATGTGACAGTATACCCAAAGAAATAAATGCATTAAACCCTGGCCAGTGTGCCATGATTATGCCAAAAGTTTCCTATGAGTCACAGACAAAATATCTGTCCTTGTCATGACTGGTGTGTTTCTGTAACACACATACTCCCTTTTAACAAATACATCTACAAACACAATAAACATAAAAAATATCTATACATCACTGTACCTTTGAGCGTGGTTTAAGCTTTCAAATCCAAGACATAGAAACAAGTCCTCATGCTGACTAGTGTGTTCGCTGAGCTTAGCTGTTTACACAGGTCCTGCCTACCTACAGGAGAAATGCCCTAACAAGAAAAACGGGTCTGACTTTCAATGCGTAGTTACCTGCACTACTTTACCTCTCTGACACATCTAACTATCCTTTTCTTCTCTGTGCATCTTCTAGCGTGTGCTTCTTCCTGGTGACAAGTATTTTGAATAGCATTGCTTGTGACCTGTGCCACAAGGATTATGTGCACATGCCCTACCATAGATGTAATGCAGTATTCTTCCACAAACTTCACAGCCCCATTAGCACAGTGACATCAAGTTTTGATCACATTTTGATACTCTCCAATGTAAAATAATGCAATAATGGGAAGATCACTTTAAACTTTAGGGTAAGGACTGACCTTGACTTTGTTTAACACATTCAAAACATTATTAGTCAGTTGTCAAGATGAAACTGCAAAGTTTAAATTCAGTAGGCTTATTGGCATTATGAAATTAGCATACAATTGTAATTATTTATTTACAAAGCTATGGCAATTACCAAAGGCTGTGCAATAATTCATTCTGACGTTTTATATGTAACAATTGTTTTTGTCTTGTAGTTTATTAACCATGCATAAATTATGATTAAGATGGTGATGACTAAATCTTATGGCTGATACTATGGTTACGAACTAAACCCTTTGTATTAAACTAGTGTAAACTATTTCGGTGATGAGTTTAGCATTTTCGACTGAAACGGAAGTCTGGTGAATAGCGCCATCAGCTGGCTGTACAGTCTGCTACATGCTATTCAACCACAGTAGGAGTGTTGACAGATGCATATGCAGTGGCTCTTCAGGCAATCCCACCCTAGTAGTCTGGGATTTACCAAAATGTCATTTGATGTAAATTAATTTATTTATTTTTATTTATTTACAATTGAATTGTGTCGCGGCATGCTAATGTCCCTTGAGCGGTCGTCAGTTGTGCTGTGGAAAATTATCCAAGTCTACCTAACTGCGCAAAGAAATGATTTAGTTACTGGAAATAAATTGCTATTTTTGAGCGCCCATGTAAGACCTATTCCGCTAACGACTCGCAGGCAAACAGACTTTTAGCCCTTAAAAGGTTTAAAGGAAACACAAGTTTCCCCCTTTTCACAGTTTAGTGTTAAATTTCTTTCCGATTTCCCACTTTCTCTTTGTGCCTGAACGCATCGTTGCCGTCACTGACGTTTTCTGCGTAGTAACTTTTCTGTTGACAGCGTGCCCCGGGAAATGTGAGTAGGATACTCGTTTATGCTTGTATTAGACACATATGTTGTTCAAAGTTGAAAATGAGAGTTTTGTTGGAGTTAAGTCGTGTTTACGTCTGTTATCTGCCTCTGATGCAGGTCCCTGAGAAAGCCTTCAGTCTGCATCTGTCTCTGCACAAACGCGCTCACTGCCTGTCAACCAGTTTTTAATTAAAGGCTGTAATATTAAATTAAATGTGTCCTGTTAAGATGTGTATTTTTTCCAAGTTTAATCTGTAATTACTGCAGTACTACAAGATGAAAATTAGACTTTAGCTGCAATGAAACCTTTTGGCCCATAATATTAAAGTTTATTTAAAGTTTGTGTTAAATAGTTTTGAGATGCTTTTATTGACGTGTTAGATTTTGTTATCCGTTATGTAAAGAAAATGACAAGTAATAAAGTAATTCAACAATCAAAAAATCTAAAATAGTTACATTTTTGTTATTCCACTGAAGTTGAACAGCGCTGACCTGTGTGTGATGTGATGTAGTGACTGTCCCATAATAAAAATACTCCTCCAGGTCAGTAGTTTCAGTCGGTAGGACAATAACTCCATTATTCTTAATGTCATTTGAGTCTCACTGACTTAATGTTAGTCATGTTAGTAACATAATTAATGTAAGTAAATTCTGTTGTTTTAAAGTATCTCAGCAGACATTATGGGCAACATACACTAATCAGATGCCATACCTTTTTATATAAACACTTTTTGAAGAATCATTGACACGTATTAGGGGGTACTCATGGTATCATAAAAGACAAAAAAGGTTGGGAACCACTGTTGTTTTTCCTTAACTGTACTTTAGACAGAGTAGTACAAAAACCTGGCATTACGATCTTTGAAATAAAGTATACTGCACACACAGTTGCACATTGTGTTCGTATATCGTCCAGCCCCGCTCGCCCTTTTGGGGAGTCAGGTCAACCCCCCGACTCCTCTCATTGGCTTTAGCATTTCTGTAAATACGATCCCCCTCAGCTCTTGGTTGGCGACGACACTTTGTTCCAAATCAAGAAACGTGGCTAAAAGCTACCATACGTTTCTTAATCAAGAGTTAACTTTGTTTGTAAATGTAAATGAAGAAGCCAAATTAAAAGGTTGTGTAAACTTAATGCTAAGACTGGACAAAACGTGACGAGCAGAGAAAGCAACAGCAAAAGGACGGGGAAACGCTACTCCTGTCTGGGACCGTGCTGTCAGCGTGGTATGTCCACAACACTCTGTGGTTCTGCTTTAACAGACTAATGCCACTTAATGAGTTTATGGCAAGTGTACAACTGGAGAGTTGTCAGTTTATCAACTTCACACAACTGTCTTGCTGGATTATCTCCGTGTGACACATTGCTTTCTCACGAGTTTGATCAGATATGCTTTTAAAACTCTTGCGGAAAATACGTGCACTGTAAAATGCAATACTTAAGCGCAGTAATAGAAGAGTACAGTATAACAAATATCTCCACAAATAATCTAGTGCTACGTCCGGCAACTTCCATGAAGTGATTTTAAATAGAGCTGTTGAGTTTTTGCCTGGTTTCTTAGAGGTATTGTGGAGTAAAAAGGAGAAAAAAATAAGAGTAGTCAGGATTATGCTATACTGTGATGTATGTGTTTGGGGTAGAATAACAAAAACGTTAAATATATATCAAACATACATACTTTGGAAAGTTACATCAAAAGCTGGGTATTGTATCAAAAGTCTGCATGGCATAAGGGCTCTGCAAACTATGATTGTATGTGTGTACTTGCACAGGGATTTGGCTCTTCTAATCTTATAAATTAAGTTGTAAATCTAAAACATTTAGGGTTACTGCACAAAAATAACTTTCAATAATGACCTTTAGAACAGATGTTTTGTGTTGGGGAATTATGGCTTAGTATCTTTTCTTCTGTCAATCCTGGCTCTGAATTACGACTTCGAAATGCCTTGTTAAAGTCTGGCTACTGTATATGTCTCCAAAAATGAGGGATCCATTACCTATGTTTTCTGGTGACACAAATACTGACATGTCTCGCACATGTCCAGCTTTAGTGGTCTACCTTCAGTCAAGAGTTATTGTAAGTCACAACTTTCAAATGAAAATCTATAGTGAGCTATATGACTGCATATAACACGGTAATAGAGTAACAGAAGATCTACCAGTGCAATATTGGACGTTTGTCAAACATGGCAATGACTTGTAAAATTATCACAGATCTTAGAGATGTGATGTATGTGAAAGAGGCTTTCTTTGTGACTGTATCTTGTGGGTTAGAGTGGGATGGAGACACATGTCCAGTTATTGAATACAAGAAATTTACTGTTATACTTACCAAAAATGTGTCACTATAGTTTATTGCCACTGTACATTCGTGAATGCTCGTGCTGTCATAATACCAATCTCAATTATATAAGATATAGTTGTTTCCATTTTTTGCATTGACTATTTTCTCTGTGTGCTGAGTACAGAACTGTGTGGTTGCTTGTTTTTCCAACTCTCCCAGGAGAGGGATCCTGGCTGACCAATATGAGACAAATGTGATGTGGGTGTTTGTATCTCAGAAGGAAAGGGGGCTGTGAGAATGTAAGATAAATTCGGCACAAGGCAAAAACAGAAAAATGGCAGGCAAAAGGAAAATAACACAGTTCAGTTCTGTAATGTGTTATATTGCTTTTTTATAGTTTAATGTTATAATCACATTAAAGTACTCTATAATAATGTAAACTGTAAACGTCTGGTAAAGAAGTAAATTAAGTCAGCAGATCTGGCGCCATTTTCCATAAACATACAAGCTGTTTTGACTAATTTAATAAGGTATGGTGCGTAAAGTAGTACTACACTTTACGCACCATACCAAAGTAGACTGTATTTTTATTGTTTAAAAACATAAAACTAAACATTGACTTTGGTTATGAGATTATTTTTGACATTGACAATTATCTACAAAAAGCTAAACGCTTTGGATTTGGAAAGCTGTGGATGTACATTGCCTTTATAATATGCTTGAAAGAATATTTGTCCAATTAACCATACTGTGTAACTTCTCATATTTATTATGCTTTTTCTAAACCATTTCAGTCATTAACAATAAACAACTTTAATGAATTTATTTCTGTCGAAGCAAAAACGAATCATCAGTTATGTCTTTTGCTTTTTTATACTTCTATTTGGGTGTGTGGTTTTTCTGATGTCCATCTTGTTAACGAGTGTCAATCCCATTTAGTTATGAGTCGTTTTAGTTACCATGTATTTATATTAAATGTAACATGGCTTTGATAATGCTTACAATAATGACAATAATGAACAATGTCTGCTTAGACTTGGTCTATTGTGAAGAGCAAAATCTGTCAGTCTTGTTACCATGTTACCACTATAACTACACACCTCAGCACCACCCACACTGTTAGCCAATGTGATCCTAACACTTTCCAGTAACCCTCCCCCAACTTGGGATCGTCCCTATTTGTGTGCACATGCATATTTTTGTCACTCTCATACCCTGTGTGTATTTGTACATCAACTGCCCAATCAAGCCATGTGTCCAGACTACTGGTACTTTTCCGTTCTTACCAGCTGATACAGAGAGGTCAGGTTTTAAAGCCAGTTTTGTCATGCGTTAAGCCATTTTTAATTTAGCCAAACCATCTGAGCCAAGTCAGTGGAAGTATGTGTTTTACACATACTTCCACAGGTTTTTACAGTTCAGTCACCTGCTGTGTTTCTATATTTCTACAGTGTCCTTTTTCATGTATAAATGCTTTTGTTGAAACACTACCTTGATCTTTATTGTTTTTTATGGAATCAAAGTATCACATTAATAAAGGAGCATATACTATGTTAAGTTTTTTTTCTTATAGTGTGGTCCATAGATAAGCACACAGACTGTCACAACAACAAAACTCTCAGGATCTCTCTTGATTGTGTCAAATAGACACGCTATTATCCATGGGTTTTCTGTTTTAAGATGGAGAAGCCTTCACTTGACAGCAATGAAGACAGAACGTGGCTGAGTCAGGGCCAGTCTGAATGTCAGCTTACAACTGTGGATGAACCAGACGGAGCTGAAACCAATGATGGAGATCGTCCAGCATGGGACTCAAAGATCCAGTATGTGTTGGCACAGGTGGGCTTCAGCGTAGGCCTGGGCAACGTCTGGAGGTTTCCATATCTTTGCCACCAAAATGGAGGAGGTAAGTGCCTCTAATACTAGTAGTAATTCTTTTTGTAGATAATGATTGGCTACTAAGAATGATTTCTCTCATCCAGAACATAGGACAGGAGTTACATAGCGGGAATATACAGTATGTTAGTAAACTTAAGCCTTATACATGTTATGTGGCTCTCTTTCAGGAGCCTTCATGCTGCTGTATGTTTTTCTTTTGCTGATTGTGGGAGTACCTCTGTTTTTCATGGAGCTGGCTGCTGGTCAGAGCATACGACAGGGCAGCATTGGTGTATGGAAGCACATTTCTCCAAAGTTGGCAGGCATTGGCTACTCCAGCTGTATAGTAAGTGTTTATGGCTTTTCTGTTTAGTTTTCATATGGCTGAGGTGCATATGCACATCACAATAAAGTTTTTTTAGAAGTCTTCTGTCCATACCCCATATTTTAACTTAACTCTGGTTAAGAGCCAATAGTTTCAGTGTAATCTAAAGTTGCACAGCTGCAAAAAGAAAACTACTGCAGCTCCACTGTGTGTATACATAGGAAATGGTGATGATGGCATCCAACTGGGCTGTGATAGACACAGCCCGCAGTGTGTTGCATAACAGTTTGTCTGTACAAACTGCACCCACAAGTACTTTACCTTTTTAAGAACTGCCTTGTTTTCAGCACAAGTTATTCCTCTGTAGGTCTAGTAGTCTAGTTAAGGTAGTATCAGGATCATCATGGAAATACTGGACAAGAATAACTTAAAAACTATGAGCGTTCAGAAATCCAGGAATTTTTTTTTTTTTTGAAGGACAGGTTGTGTGTCTCTGTGCGAACATGTACAACAAACATGCCCAATCATGCATTGTACTTCTCAAATCTTATGTGAGTATTTATCACTGTTTGATTTTCTCTTTAGGTCTGCTTTTACGTGGCTCTTTACTACAATGTTATCATTGCATGGAGCCTGTTTTACTTGGGCAATTCATTCCAGTATCCTCTGCCATGGCATCAGTGTCCCGTTGATGTAAACACCAATGAAACAGGTCCAAATGTGTGCATATCTAATGCTTATCTAATGCTTAAAATTCTTATCAAATGGTCACTTTCACAAGTTCAGAATCTTAACATCACCATACTTATCTATACAGTGAAAGAATGTGCAAGAAGTTCCCCTACATCATATTTCTGGTTTCGGAAAGCCCTAAGTATTACAAACTCAATTGAAGAATCTGGAGAGTTTAATCCCATCATGACTGGCTGTTTACTAGCTGCTTGGGTTATTGTCTCGTTAGCTATGATTAAGGGCATCAAGTCTTCTGCAAAGGTACGTTTCTTCTTTTTTCCTATGTTCCCCTAAAGAAACATACTACACCACACTAAAAATACAAATATGTGAACTGTTTTCTGATGTTGTCTTATATTTCAGGTGATGTATTTTTCCTCAGTGTTCCCCTATGTGGTGCTCTTTATATTCCTCATCAGAGGATTACTGCTGGACGGTGCAATGGAGGGAATTACCTATATGTTTTATCCTAAAGTACGAACAGATTTACTTACGTATTCACTACTGTTGTATTTTTTCTTACATTTGTTTAATAAAATGATCATTCTGGGGAATTTTTCAGCTGGAAATCTGGGGCAATGTGCAGGTGTGGCGACAGGCTGCGACACAAGTGTTTTTTGCCCTTGGTCTTGGATATGGCTCTGTTATAGCATATTCTTCCTATAATCCTGTCAACAATAACTGCCACAGGGATGCACTGATGGTATCTGGCATCAACTTTATGACTTCTGTCCTGGCTTCACTTGTGGTTTTTGTAGTTCTGGGATTTCGTGCCAAGAACAAAGCACAAAGCTGTGTGGCTACGTATGGATTTCATGTTGTAACTTATCCTAATTTACTCATTTAAGAAATGCATACATTTGAGTGCCAGTCAAACTTGTCATTTGTTATTTCTTGATTAAACCTCTCCTAGTAATCTTGGTTTGTTCAACATAATGGCATCGAATGGATCTGCCCAGCATTGGTGGCCTTCGTTCAACATAACAGAGCCTAGCTCTGTGTCGATAGCAGATTACAGAGAATGGTACAGTCACTACAGCAGCATGATTGGCCCTAACATCACTGACTGCAGTCTGGAGGAGGAGATGAATAAGGTGAGGGACACTGAACACATTAGGCAACATGTTTTGAGAACAGACAAGGAAAATATTTTTAGAGCACAATAACTTAAGAACTATTACTGCAACATTTTAAAATACTCATGATTGACACAACCATGGGACACCGTTGCCAGTGTGTTCTTTTCTGAACACAATCTCTTAACCAAAGGGTGATTGATTCATTAACAGAAGTACACATTTCCTAGGACCCCTGTGAATTTTGGAAGCATTGTAAAATATCAGACAGGAGATTGAAAAAAATAGGGCTAGGTAGAGATGGCAACAATTTATATATTGCTAATTTCAATACGTAAATAATGACCGAAGTTTGATTTATGTACTGTATATTGTTTTTGGCGAACCCACACTAATAAAAGTCTTTTTCCCCACTCCCGTTTCTTACTGCTGTTTTTGTGAGGGCAGGGCGTTGAAGGGACAGGCTTGGCGTTTATAGCGTTCACTGAGGTGATGGCTCTCTTCCCAGCCAGTCCCTTCTGGTCAACTCTGTTTTTCCTAATGCTGCTAAACCTGGGCCTGAGCACAATGTTTGGGACCATGCAGGGAATCCTCACACCTCTCATGGACAACTTCAGTCTTCTGGGGCGCCACCGCACACTACTTACAGGTACACAGGCTACAGGAGCTTTTAATGTTACACACATTTATAACTACATCCACCATGCTGCCCTTAATCCTAATAAAATACAATACACAGTTCTTACAGTTGAATGAGAAGAAAAATATGGCATCATTATTACAGACGTTTAACTAAGAATAGTGTATTTTCTCATGTCAGTTTAAAGCTCAACTACCTGATTTTCTTTTTGCCATCGCTGTCTCAGACTCCAGTCTCCACCAAAAGCAACCTAGAGACTTCTCCTGCTTCTCTTTTATTAAAAAAATAAAACCGGACCAATTTTTTGCCACGAATTACTTATACATTGCACCAGTTCAGAGTTTAGCGTTGCGCGAGGACAGAACATTACGTCATTTGACAGTATTTTTCTAAGTTTTACGTACTTTTTTCTGTTCGGCACTGAATATAAACTTTATCGGCATTGTCAACCAATAGCAGCGCTCCTTTTTTTGAGAAAGCATGTGATTGGCAAAGGTTTTCTATTCCTGAGTAGAGCTTTTTATTCTTAAAATCCTTTATAATAAACAGGAGATGGCATCCTAAACCCTATTTTCTTTACTCAAAAATGATTGCATTACAACATACTATCTGTGGTTTAATCCATTTTCCCCAACTAGAAGAAAAAAAATATCAGGTACAGTCTGTTTAACCTTTATGTTTGCTCTCAGGGAACTTTATGACGTTATCTGCTTTCTGTCTTTCAGTGTCCAGCTGTGCTTTAGGCTTTTTGATAGGACTGTTGTTTACCCAGCGATCTGGCAACTACTTTGTCACAATGTTTGATGACTACTCTGCAACTCTACCATTAATTATTGTAGTCATCTTTGAAACTGTCAGCGTGTCATGGGTTTATGGAACAGACCGGTAAGAAATCAATATTGCTACATGTTTGCCTTTTATTTTTTTGTTGTGTTGGATCTATATTGTCTTATATACCTTCTCAGCTTCTTGGATGATATTGAAGTGATGCTCAAATGGCGCCCCCCAGTGGTGTACAAGTATCTTTGGAAATACGTCTGCGTTCTGGCAATGGTTGGTCTCCTGGCTGCTAGTTTCTTGCGCATGATCTTCAAAAGGCCCACATACACCTCCTGGAATCAAGACACTGTAAGGCACTTAACCCGATTTAGGATTTATGGACATTATTTTACTACCATTTCAATGTATTTGAGAATTTTTTGCTGATATAACTATTACAAGAACACAGAAGACATCCTCTGTTTTTTCCTTTAGGCTTCTGAGAAGACCCTGGAGTACCCTGGCTGGGGCATGGTGATGATTGTCCTGCTCATCATGCTAGCCAGCCTGCCTGTTCCCATTGTCTATATTCATTCCATGTTGCAAAACCGTAGAATTCGTACCATTAATTCAGAGGAGAGTGACAGCCCAGAAATGCAGCGGGAGTTGTATACTAAATGTAACTCTGTTGAACAGCTAGATTTCAACCACCAGGTCTGTG
Organism: Perccottus glenii; assembly: GCA_024416835.2. Lineage (NCBI taxonomy): Eukaryota > Metazoa > Chordata > Actinopteri > Gobiiformes > Odontobutidae > Perccottus > Perccottus glenii. The sequence continues at coordinate 17,406,485 of CM044553.2, forward strand.
CTGAAGACCAAGAGCGACCCAGGACAATGTTTCTGCCGGTGGGCCATGAACTCTACCAACTCTTGTCCCAGCAGGAAGAAGAAGAACAAGACACAGTGGTTTGAGCATGTTCAAACACGTGGCTTTACTGACTTTACAGATCTAAAATAATATTAAGACTCATGTGTAGTATCTCGTTCTACCTCGCTTGCTTTTCATGCGTTGAAACTTGCAAAAGAAAATGCACATTGAAAGCTATATTAAATGCTCTAAAAAGTTTAAAAGCACAAATCTGATGTCAGCAGCTGGTTTGACAAACTCAGTTTTCTACTTTTTGTACCAACTTATTGTCAACACTGGCTAATAGCTTGGTTCAAATGCAGCTACCCAAATCCGTAAACCTCATAGTGAGCATTGAATGCTGAAATCGTTTGCATTTAAACATTCTACCTTGAGTATGGAGTGGAAAGTCCCCACAAATATAGTGAGGCATGGCTGATTGTAGATGTATTGTATGAGTGTGTGTTTAAAAGTGAATTGTGTTTTAAGTAAAGTGAGTAAAGTAATTTTTTACATTTGTATTATTTTACCTCAAATGAATAGGGCAAATGTTGAATGAGTGTTTAGTTACGAGTAAATAAACTTCTAAATGGCACCAGCATATTAAGGTCTCTCATATATACCCTGTATGAGAATATTAATAATATAATATTAAAAATTGGTAATCTATAATACAAAACATAAGACATAATTGATCCTTTTAACCTAACTGGAACTCTGTGACTTATTATTGTGCCATAAGTTTGGCATTGTAAAAACATTGTGTTTATAATGTATACATCTTAACACGTGTTTTAGCATCGTTAATTACCTAATTAAAGTGAAGTGTGGTTCTGTTGGCCACTTTTGGAAATCTAATTTATTCCCTACAGTAGTTAGTGGTCAGCGCATTTGGGAGCATTTAAAACATTAAACTACTTCTATTTCCATTTAACTGTGTGGCCCTGTGAGGATATTTTTATAATGGGTGTTGCTGAGAAATAGCCTATATTTTTCTTAATTTTCCTGTTATTTTCCGGTTGTTTGCTTCTCAAAAATGGCGGCGTGCTAACAATTACATACTGTAGGGAATAAGTTACTTATCTCATGAATCAAGTTTTAGAAAATACCAAACTTACGTATAGCACATATTTTTTTCTTTGATGTACATGATATGTTACTTGAGTTTAAATTAAGCCGATTTTAAATAGGATTTTATGTTTGTAAGAAAAATAGGCAACAAGAAGTTACTAGCCTGATAAGTAGACAGCTAGCATAAATCGCGCTTTTTCGACGAATAAACAATTTTCATCATCGCGCATTTTACCCATATTTCCCCAACTCTCTTAATACTATTTTAACAGGGACTGTTTTACCTTTAGCCAGCTCTCCTGTGAGTAGTGAGTAGATAAAGGTGTTGGGGAGGGACTAGAGAATAGCGTGAGGAGCGGAGGAGAGCGAGGCAGAGGAGAGGCTGGAGCTCAGTGCGGCGTTCAGGAGCTGCAAGGATGGAGATCCGACCGGACAGGTTCAAGGCGGCGGCGGCCAAAACTCTGGGCAAAATTAACAGGTATAAACTTTACTCAATCACGTCTGACTTCACCTCTGCGTTTTACCCGGTCGTTGGTTATAGTTTTACGGGCTTTCATATTTTCCTCTTAACTCCCCCGCTACTTCACAGCAGCAGAAAAGTTCACTTAAATTGGTTTTAATTGCAGAGAAGTGAAAACTATAAATAGCTGTTTTAAGCGGTTTTAGCAGGACATAGCGCAGTAATTAATGATGAACTCGTGGGTCTAAATTGATGCTGATGATAAAGTGAGCCATATTTTTTATAAACCAGTACCAGAAGTCATATTGTTGCTTTTATTATAATTTGCTATTTTTGTTTGCTTGCTTTTGCCTGTTTTGGCATTTATTAAGGTGGATTTAGAAGAGGCGTGAGTCCGTTGTGTGATTACATAATATTGATGTAAGTTATTGGCACAGACTGCATGTATGAGAGCTGCCTGACACGGACCCTTATTTGTTAGCGTCTGTCTTTCTTATTCTGTCTACCATAATGTCTTGTAACATAGTTAATTGTTGTTGTAAAAATATATAATAAAGGCCTATATGTTAAGTGTAATCTTTATGAGGTATGTCTTTATTATTTCTACACTTCAAACCTATATACAGAAAGCTTAAAACAAAGTGTCAATAATTACTGTTACCCATCATGGCATGTAAGATGATGTCTCTAACAGTTTTAATTTATATATAATTTATAATATATATATATATATGTGCTTATATTATACATGCATGAAAGTCATGAGAATGCATATATACGTTATTCATCAATATTAAAATAATAAAAGTGACTCATATTCAAAATAAAAAGAGAGATTAAAATCTCTGATAGAGCCTTGTGTGAGAACCATTGCTTTAAGCTTTCTCTCATGATTTGAGGTAGAAACTAACGTATAAATCCCGTCCTGAAATAGCCTGTTTTTTTCAGTCCAGCTGTCAGGCATGCAAATCCCTAAACTCTCCCCTCCCTCTCAGTCCATCCCGGCCCATTTGACTTCCTCCAGCCACTGCCTCCTCCTTCCTACATCCTCTATCCTTCATCCACCTATTGGGCCACTGAGGCAGTAGCTTATAAGTGTCATTCTACCAGGGTCTCCTGGATTAACATACATATCAGGCTTTTTCTCTCTCCCTGGATTGAAGTCAGGTTGCTTTTAGTGTGTGTTTCTTTGGCAGTTAATTTGCTAATGTTATATGGTTAGTTTATCAAATGTATAAACATCGACTTGTGTGAAAAGGGCATCCCTACATAATGTGAATAAATGACTGTGTGCAGTCTCACTCACAGACAAGACCGGGAGCCCCCATGATGAGAGCAGCCAAGAAGTCATGTATTATTTAAGCAATTCTCCATCAAGCACATCCTCCTGTTTCTATAGTCAACCAAAGTAAGCATAAAGTCTTGCCACCCTATAGCTGTTTTTTTAAGATCTTAAAAGTGGTCCAATTGTGAGATTACATCTACAAAACAGAAGTTACCCTGTAGCAAAATAAAGATTTTGACAGACATGGTCACCTTATAGAATGATTTACACAAAAAAGAACAAAAGGGCAAAATACTTGGCAGAATACCGATGGCACTGAAAGTTTACCAACAGCTGTTCACTGTATTTCTGCTTAAGGTCATATAGAATGTGTCATTGTGGGGTTTTTTTTCCCACAAATTTATGAAAGTATTCAGCAACGATGTTTAAAAGGTCAGATGAAGGTCCTCTGTGGGCCTGGTTATTGGCACTGGCATTGTTTTTGGTATAATGATTAGAATAGGGCACTAATTTTCTCTGCTTTTACTTTGTCTGTCTCCTATTTAATCCTACCCAATCAAATAAATTTATAATAATAATACAGTACAGCACAGAGTTATTTAAACAAGAGGGAGCAATGTTGGGTTTGAGAAATAAAGCATAAATTAAATTAATGTAATTTTATTGTGATACTATATACTTAGATAATAGTCTTTGAAGGTCACATGTGTGTGAGTGTGTGTCTGTGTCCACAGGACACTGCTAGAAAAAAAGCGGCGTGACAGGATGGGGAGGAGGTGGTCTCCCTGGGTGACACAGTCCCACCGAGACCCAATCTGTTCACTTCAGGGAGCGTGAGAGGCTCATAAAGGAAGGGGAATCACCACTGTAGAAATTATAATCATTAGAGAAACTTTACTATGCTATGAAATCCATTGTAAAAAGTAGGAAAGAAAACAATAAAATCAGTACAAAAGTGTACAAATAACGACCAGAGCGTTTGGTGTTACATAATATTTTACTGACAACAACCATAGACGTCTCTCTGACACTCTCCATCATCCTCTTATGAGAGGATTACACAGAACGCTCTGTGAATTGGTAAATTTAATATAGTGCACAGGCTAACGAAGTCCCAGGTCATCCTCTACAAGTGAGAGGTGTGTTGAGGCCACAGTAAAAAAAAACATTAACAGTGATCAATTTGGCAGCAATTATTTTTACCTGGTAATAGTACACAGTTGTGCATGTATTTTAAGTAAAATGGGCAACTGACAGAAATGAAATTGTAATATTCAGGCTTATTATATGCTGTTAAATAATTTATGTTCTGTGTGGGTGGGTAGATGGGGCCATGTATAAAATGGACAGATGCTTCACGTAATACTATAACCATAACTGTTAAATTGCTCTTTTCATCTTTGAGAGCGGCATTAGATCTACTCATGTTGTTGTCTGGTAATTTTTTAAAATTAAAGTTCTCTGCCTCTCACTGATCTTATAATGTAATAGTAATGATGATATTTGCTGGGGCTGGCGTCACTGGCCCCCTGCATACAGTCAGGTCCATAATATTGAGACATCAACAAAATTCTAATCTTCTTTGAAATTAAAAGTAAAAGTGGTACTTTAACTGCAAACTTTTAGTTTTAATTTGAGGGAGCACCCCGCCACCCTGCGGAGAAAGCTCTCTTGTTCTTTCGGTCATGATCCAAAGCTCGTGACCATAGGTGAGAGTAGGAACGTAGATCGACCGGTAAATCGAGAGCTTTGCCTTGCAGCTCAGCTCCTTCTTTACCACGACAGACCGGTACATCGACCGCATTACTGCAGAAGCTGCACCAATCCGTCTGTCAATCTCACGCTCCTTCCTTCCCTCACTCGTGAACAAGAACCCAAGATACTTGAACTCCTCCACTTGAGGCAGGAGCTCTCCACCAACCTGAAGGGGGCAAGCCACCCTTTTCCGACTGAGAACCATGGTCTCAGACTTGGAGGTACTGATCCTCATCCCAGCCGCTTCACACTCGGCTGTAAATGGCCCCAGTCCACACTGGAGGTCCTGGCTTGATGGAGCCAACAGGACAACATTATCTGCAAAAAGCAGAGACGAGATCCTTTGGTCCCCAAACCAGACTCCCTCTGGCCCCTGGCTGCGCCTAGAAATCCTGTCTATAAAGATAATGAACAAGACCGGTGACAAAGGGCAGCCCTGCCGAACCAATCTCCTGCTCCGGTCGTACAGGGACCGAACAGCCCTTAGCAATGGGCCCCGGATCCCATAATCCCAGAGCACCCCCCACAGGGCGCCAGGAGAGACACAGACGAATGCCTTCTCCAGATCCACAAAGCACATGTGGACTGGTTGGGCAAACTCCCATAAACCCTCCAGCACACTGGAGAGGGTAAGAGCTAGTCCAGTGTTCCACGACCGGGACGAAAACCACATTGTTCCTCCTGAATCCGAGGTTCGACTATCGGCTGAATTCTCCTCTCCAGTACCCTGGCATAGACTTTCCCGGGGAGGCTGAGGAGTGTGATCTCTCTGTAGTTGACGGCATCTCTTACTTCCGGTGTCCACCACCGTGTTCGGGGATTGCCGCCACAACAGGGACCGGGGACTTTGCGGCCACAGCTCTGAGTGGCCGCGTCGACAATGGAGGTGGAGAACATGGTCCACTCGGTCTCAATGTCTCCAGTCTCCCCCGGAATCTGGTCAAAGCTCTGCCGAAGGTGGGAGATGAAGATCCCCCAGTAGAACGAATCCTCGGTCAGAGCACTTTCCAGCACCCCTCCCAGAGACTCCAAGAAGGCTGGGTACTCTGCACTCTCTGCACTGCCATTTGGCCCGTAAGCACAAACAACAGTGAGAGACCAATCATAAATCAAACTTTCACGTTTTAATACTTGGTTTCGAATCCTTTGCAGTAAATTACAGCCTTAAGTCTGGAACACATAGACATCACCAGAAGCTGGGTTTCATGGTGATGCTCTGCCAGGCCTCTACTGCAACTGTCTTCAGTTCCTGCTTGTTCTTGGGGCATTTTCCCTTCAGTCTTGTCTTCAAAAACTGAAATGCATGCTCAATCGGATTCAGGTCAGGTGATTGACTTGGCCATTGCATTACATTCCATGTCTTTCCCTTAAAAAACTCTTTGGTTGCTTTCACCGTATGCTTTGGGTCATAGTCCATCTGCACTGTCAAGCGCCATCCAATGAGTTCTGAAGCATTTGGCTGAATATGAGCAGATAATATTACCCGAAACACTTTAGAATTCATCCTGCTGCTTTTGTCAGCAGTCACATCATCAATAAATACAAGAGAACCAGTTCCTTTGGCAGCCATACATGCCCATGCCATGACACTACCACCACATGCTTCACTGATGAGGTGCTATGCTTTGAAACATGAGCAGTTCCTTTCCTTCTCCAGACTCTTCTCTTCCCATCACTCTGGTACAAGTCTGGTACATCTTGGTCTCATCGGCCCATAAGATGTTGTTCCAGAACTGTTAAGGCTTTTTTAGATGTTGTTTGGCAAACTCTAATCTGGCCTTCATGTTTTTGAGGCTCACTAATAGTTCTTGTGGTGAACCCTCTGTATTCACTCGATGAATGGTGAAGTCTTCTCTTGATTGTTGACTTTGACACACATACACCTACCTCCTGGAGAGTGTTCTTGATCTGGCCAACTGTTGTGAAGGGTGTTTTCTTCACCAGGGAAAGAATCCTTCGGTCATCCACCACAGTTGTTTTTCGGGGTCTTCCGGGTCTTTTGGTGTTGCTGAGCTCACCGATGCGTTCTCTCTTTTTTAGGATGTTCCAAACAGTTGATTTGGCCACACCTTAAGTTTTTGCTATCTCTCTGATGGGTTTGTTTTGTTTTTTCAGCCTAATGATGGCTTGCACTGTTTCACTGTGACAGCTCTTTGGATCTCATATTGAGAGTTGACAGCAACAGTTTCCAAATGCAAATAGCACACTTGAAATGAACTTTGAACCTTTTATGTGCCCCTTGTAAATGGGATAATGAGGTAATAACACACACCTGGCCACGGAACAGCTGAGCAGCCAATTGTCCCATTACTTTTGGTCCCTTAAAAAGTGGGAGGCACATATACAAACTGTTGTAATTCCTACACTGTTCACCTGATTTGGATGTAAATACCCTCAAATTAAAGCTAAAAGTCTGCAGTTAAAGCACATCTTGGTGTTCAGTTTCATTTCAAATCCATTGTGGTGGTGTATAGAGCCAAAAAGAATAGAATTGTGTCGATGATGTATTTATGGACCTGACTGTATGCTTCCTAGTCATTAATGTCAGCCAGCTGAGGCCAATCAGGAGTAACAAGCGAAAGTTTACACTACTGTGAGCTTCACACTAAGGCAGAACTTCACACTAAGACAGAACAATGTTGTCCAGGGACAACATAGTTCGTTCGTACCTCTAGTGACTTACCGGTTAGCTTTGATGGGAATGTCTTTTGAGCTCTATAAAATAACAAAGCCTCCATCAGCACTGAATTTTAAATTACAAGATTCTCAGCAGGTCAAATGCTTTGGGATCACACACTTACTTAAAAATAATCTTTAATAGGATGCAGTAGGAACTTTTGCTTTGGGGGAAACTCGTTAGCCGGTAGCATATGTGTTGGTGTCAGGCAGCAATCTGTTACGAGGTCTAATGAGCAGCATCACGATACTGAGACAAGTCAGCATATTTCTTAGACAATGGAAGCAGTATGTAAAATTAATTTAATGATACATATGTAGGTTACATCTTGAAGCTCATAAAGAAAGAGGTGTGGTCTGTGGCATATAAGTGTAAATATAGAATAAAATATACATAAAAATCTGAATCACAGGCCTCGTGTTGTGTCAACGAAAGATGGATGCTGAACCACGCCCTGTGCAAGTCCAACCCTTCCATATTCATTTCCGGAAGTAAATCATTTTTGTAGCTAATCCTAATCTGAATGTTGTGACAGATTAAGAGAGCGAGGGAGAGAAAGGGAGAGAGATGCAGTTCAGCCTCTAATCTCTGACAAATGTCAAACCATTGCTTTACAAAGTCTTTGCATTGTTTTACTTGCTGAGAAGAAAATATAAGTGTATTATTTTTATGTAAAGACATTTACAACATTTATTCCCGCTTAATGGGCTTGATTATCATTGTGTCTGTCTGCTGAATAAAACTGGATGGATGAGATAGAATGAATACTGTATTTTCCCCAGCAAGCAGTGAGGCCAAAAGATAGATAGTGACACATTACAGTGTAAAAGCTGGATTTAATTATTTATTTAACCCAAAAAAAACACGTAAATAATTAACTAGTGTCAGCATCTGACTTGTCTTGTGTTAGTATGCCCGAAGGTCTTTTTGAAATCAGTGTGCCAAAAACCTGGCGCAAACAAAACCACTTGTGTTGTGAATGAATGTTTGTTTAAACAGTTGTGTTGAACTGAGCATGGAAGATGGAAGCTTAAACATAAAAGGGCTCCTTAATAAATGCAACTGTCCTCATCACACAACAAATCTATGATTGTAGTGCGTGTTTCTGTGCATAATTCTCCAGCTCACTGAGTAACTGGATCAGCAACAGAAAGTGAGTGACACGCACATTTAGAAAAAAAAATACACAAGCGTAAAACATTGGAAAGTATACAACCATGTCAGTGTTACCTGAAAAGGATGCAGTAGGTATTTACTTATGTCTGCTCCATGCTCGCAGTGTTTATGTGCGTGTTATGGGGGGATGTTGTAGGCAATATGGATGCTGTAATACACAGATGGCTGCTCTACTGACTTCACTGTTTGACTCCTTTGGAAAAAGTGACTCAAACAATTCTGTACCCCTAAATAACAACACAAAGTGTGAAATGCTGTATTTAGGTCATACTTTATTTTTAAAGTTTGCTTTTTAAAATTGTTGTCTTTTCTTGTTTCTTTTGGAATGACATAAAAGAGTGGCATTAATCTCAAGAGAGCCTTGTTTGTGTCTGAGATATTGGAGATCTATAGCAGGACAAGTAATGCAAGGGTCCCATGTGTCTCCAAGAAGTGGACACTGGGGGGGTTTGTTGTTACATTCAGCTCTATTTCTCTGCCAGTGACAGCTGCTTCCACACTGACACATGCTGAGTCAGACACTACCCCAACAAGGTGGATGTTGACTGTGTATGTAGGCAGTGTGTGTCTAAAAAAGACCAGGAAAGAATGCAGTACAAACATCATCTTAGTAAGGAGCTCTGACGATTCATGCTGCAAACATAAAAAAAAGGCAAAAGCATACATTGATCAACGTGTTTGTTTAAAGAACACATTTAATGATAAAAAAAAAAAAAAAAAGACTGTTCTCTGAAGAAATCACATTTTTGATTATTCTGTAGCAGGTTTTAAAATGTTAATTTCCAACAAAGAATATATCTGAATTTATCTGGTGTCTGACCCAGTTTGATCAACACAATGTCACATAAGGATGTTACAGTTCAGATGTCTTTATTCTCTTAACATTAATAATCTTTGCTTGTCCTCAGAATAATTGAGAAGCGGCAGCCCAATGGTGAGACCATTGAGTTATCAGCAGAGGGTCGTCCTGAGCTGGTGGAGGAGAAGGAGCTGCCCATTGTGGACTGTACCTGCTTTGGGCTGCCCAGACGGTACATCATCGCCATCTTATCAGGCCTGGGTTTTTGCATCTCCTTTGGCATTAGGTGCAACTTAGGAGTGGCTATTGTCAGCATGGTAAATGACCACACTGTTTACAGAGGCAACAAGGAAGTACTTGTGGTAAGTTATATACAGTGATTTGTGTATGCACTTTAACATCTGCTCTGTTTTATAGGTAGTGCTATTCTTACTGAGATTATTTACAAAAGATTAAGTAAAATTGTTTTGTCATGCTTTAGGCTGCACAGTTCACCTGGGACCCAGAGACAGTGGGAATGATTCATGGTTCCTTCTTCTGGGGCTACATTGTCACTCAAATCCCAGGAGGATTTATATGTCAAAAGTTTGCTGCTAACAGGTGAACATCTTTTAACTCTAAATGAAACTAAAACTAAACTAGTGGTGGCTAAGTCTTTATCAGTTTAGTCTTTATCAGTTTATCAGTACCAGTTGTTTTTGGCTACAGATGTAAATGCATTGATGTTGTAATTAATTAAGTCATGTGTATATTATAAAATATGTGTTATCATTTGTTTGTCAGAGTGTTTGGCTTTGCAATAGTGGCCACATCGGTTCTTAACATGCTGATTCCAAGTGCTGCTCGCTGCCATTACAGCTGCGTCATCCTGGTCAGGATATGTCAGGGTCTTGTTGAGGTACAATGCATGTCTGTTTACATTTGCCTATAGACAATTGACCATATACATCTAGAAATCAAACAGCGTGTGTCTTTTTACTACACTGCATTCCTTAGGGTGTATCATACCCAGCCTGCCATGGAATCTGGTCAAAGTGGGCACCTCCTCTGGAGAGAAGTCGATTAGCCACAACAGCCTTCTGTGGTAAAAATAAACAAATAAATAAATAAGAATATGTATGTTAAATTAAAAGAGGTCTCACATTTATAAATGTGTCTGATGCATTTTTAGGGTCATATGCAGGAGCAGTGGTTGCCATGCCTTTAGCTGGAATACTGGTACAATATACTGGGTGGCCTTCAGTATTCTATGTCTATGGTTAGTGTCATTTTTTGTGGATGTGCTTTGTGTATATTTCGAGTGTTTTTGCTGAAACAAATTGTTTGACTGGACACTTGTCACTTTTTTTTCTACAGGCTGCTTTGGCATTTTCTGGTACATGTTCTGGATTCTGGTGTCATACGAGAGCCCTGCAGCTCATCCCACTATCACCCCAGAGGAGAGGAAATACATTGAAGAGGCCATTGGAGAATCTGCAGGATTTTTGGATCCTCTTCATGTATGGGGCTAAATGTTTTGACATGCATTTATTTGTTCAAAAAAAATTTTTTTTTCAAGTTTACACACTCTAATAGCTTATTTTTTTTTTTTTGGCAGAAATTTAAAACTCCTTGGAAACACTTTTTTACCTCAATGCCAGTCTATGCCATAATTGTGGCAAACTTCTGCAGAAGCTGGACCTTTTACCTGCTGCTTATCAGCCAGCCAGCCTATTTTGAAGAAGTATTTGGATTTGAGATCAGCAAGGTAAAAATACTCAATTTTTTTTTATATGACAAAAAGAGAATACATAGTCACCTTTAAAATAGATTAACCTTATTATTCAATAAAAAGTTAGAAATTAAGAGAAACCTTAATTTATTATGTTTTACAGTGACTTGCATATGCTTGTACATATTGTTTCAATCATGATGGTAATATAACATTGTCCAAACAACATTTTAGCCTCTGTGCTTTTTTACTTTAGGTGGGCATTGTGTCAGCTTTGCCCCATCTGGTGATGACAATCGTTGTACCGCTTGGAGGCCAGTTGGCAGACTACCTGAGAACCCACAAGCTGATGACCACCACCAATGTCAGGAAGCTCATGAACTGTGGAGGTTTGTGTCCAATCTAAATGGTTGGAAGCTGAAAGACTCTGAAGTTATATAGGCCAAACATGTGATTCAGTTGGACACTGGGTATCCTATCTTTGTGTTGCATTCCTCACTCTATTTTTACATTGATATGTTAGGTTTTGGAATGGAAGCCACCCTTCTGCTTGTGGTGGGATTCTCTCACACTAAAGCCACTGCCATTTCCTTCTTGGTCCTTGCTGTGGGTTTTAGTGGCTTTGCTATTTCAGGTAAGTAAAATAAAAAAGTTAAGGGACATGTTTATAATGAACACATAATAAACGTTATGTCCCTTCAAACAGGTTTTAACGTCAATCACTTGGATATTGCCCCTCGATATGCCAGCATTCTGATGGGCATTTCAAATGGGGTGGGAACTTTATCTGGCATGGTGTGTCCCCTCATAGTGGGTGCAATGACCAAACATAAGGTACCTCTGCATGTTTAAAGTTTGTATTTTTTTATGTTTGATCACAAATATGACCACAAAGCCTACTTAAAATTTCAGACACGAGAGGAATGGCAGGGAGTCTTCCTGATTGCTTCTCTTGTTCATTATGGAGGAGTGATTTTCTATGGTGTAGTATCAGACTTTTTACATTTCAGCATATACAAATAAACTTATTGTTTGCTAATGTACATATACAATCTTTCTAGGAATATTTGCCTCAGGGGAAAAGCAACCATGGGCAGACATTGAAGACACCAGTGAAGAAAAGTGTGGTATAATTGCTGAGGATGAACTAGCCAATGAAACAGAGGAATTTTACCGAGGGGGAGGGCAATATGGGGCCATGAACCAAGTGGTTGGTTCAAACGGAGGAGGAGGAGCGGGCAGTGGATGGGTGACGGACTGGGATAAGTCTGAGGAGTATGTGCAGCCACCTGGACACAAGTCCTACATTTATGAAGGAAACAAGGAGAAGTAGCTGACATAGACAATTGACTTAATAATTTACTTAAAAATAGTAAAAACCAGCAAGGAGGAAGATGGATTTTGTAAAGGGATTGTAAAGGCAAGATACTGCAATACAAACAGTTTTGGAACTGTTTTGTCCTTTTGGGTAGTATTTATAATTGCACATATTCAGTGTATGCATTTAGCTGTATGTGTATGTGTATGTGTGTGTGTGTGTGTGTGTGTGTGTGTGTGTGTGTGTGTGTGTGTGTGTGTGTGTGTGTGTGTGTGTGTGTGTGTGTGTGTGTGTGTGTGTGTGTGTGTGTGTGTGTGTGTGTGTGTTCTGGCTTACATGTGTGAAGGCATGTGCTTACCAGTTTTGGAGTAATTATTGTTCTTCAACATGTACAATTGTATTGCAGAATTTGAACTGCGCTTCCAGACCCACTGAGCTCTCTGTTCAGAAACAGCACCAGCAATAATAAAACCATATAGTATTTTCTCTTTTAAGTGAGTCTAACCCCCAAAGGCCCTTTTAAAAAAGACACAGCACTGTGTCTTGTTCTTGTCAGTCACATTTATTTAATTAGCTTATGTTATTGTCATTCGGTAGCTACTTGCAAACCTTTTATACAGAATCTAAACAGGTGCTTTAGTGTCATTGTGGGACAGTGTGAAAGTGTATGTGAACCAGTTCTTTATGAGCATATGAATGTGCACAGGTCCGTAATTGAGTGCTTGAGCTTGTTTGAGTCTAGCTGTGGCTCACCTGAGTCTGACCTAACTAGGTCATGTCCAGTTGCGCTCATGGGTCACTCACAAAGCACATGTGAGAAATCATCTGGCATGAGTGACAAGTTGAGTGTGGTAGTTGCTTAAATATACACTGGTTATCCAGTGTCAAACTATAATCATAATATTTCCAAACATCATAGCATGTGCTGATTCTGTTTCCGTTTTGTGTGAGCTCCTCTCTGTCTTAATCTTGTATTCAACTGGAGGCTGTCTTCTCGCTGTTTCTTAGTTGGTGCTGTTTTAATGTCATGTAATTTTTCAGTTGGTGGGTCAGAGCTTTTTAAATAGTCTTTCTGTGTATATGTGAGTATGTGGTGTTGGGTGCAGGTGCCGAAACATTGTGCATTGAGCATGTTTAAATGAGCTTACCAGTGCAGTATTCCACTATTTATTTTGTCTTTTTCCTACAAAAACACAGCAAAATATACCATGTGAGTGGGACAGAAGAGTGTTGGCACACTATATTAACAAAGCTGTACATAATTAATCTTTGGTTACAGAAAATAAATCAATCACCTTTGCTCCTGTGTATGTGTAAATGGGCAACCTGCAAAGCACAGCCTTGCTATACATGGACAGGGGGGATTAAATAATGTGACACTTAAAACAGCATATGCATACACACTCACACAGCACATAAATATGAACACAGTTTTTTTCAGACGGGTTATGTTGATGCAAAAGGGTTTTTAAATGCATCTCATTGTAGACACTTTCTGGGCTTTGATTTCAGATTTGATCTCATTCTATTGGGAAGATAATTGGAATGTTTCATGGTGAAAGTTTTATGATAAATGTATTGCTATGTTGATAAACCTTTTTTGAGTGGCATAACTTTTAATTAAATGTTTTAAACATGTGAACAATGTGATGTATCAGTGTTTGTCTTGGCTATTCCAATGTTGTCCTCCTTCATTGATATATATGATGGCATATGTGGTTCTTTGGTAGGAGACCTTAAGAATAAAACTAAAGATTTTAATTTTCAAAGATCCAAAGAGGTTGTAATCAATTGTATATTTAAAAAATATCTATATAAATTAAAATGTATGCAATATAAGGTGATGTCACTGCTCAATCACAAGGGTTTACAAAGACAAGCATTAAACAGCTTTACTTTTTTTTTTTTTATGTATTATGAGTGCATTGTCACTAGTCTCTCTTTCTCCCTCCCGAGGACAGATGGATGCAGGATTATCTCTGTGATTTTAGGCAAAGATTAGATAAGAGAGCAGATGCACTCAGTGGGAGAGTGAGAGAAACGTGAACGTCACAATCAAGGGAAGTGAGGCTGATGGACCAAAGGGAGGGGCATTGTGTGAGAGTGTTAAATCTGAATTTAAACTGCTTATCTATTTACCTAAAATAGACCAAACTAAGAAGACGATCTTTACTTATTTTTAATGAATAATAAAGATTCTTATAAAATGCTCTGATTTGCCTTTGCTTCATAATGCAACTCCTCTCAACAACCGCTAGAGGTCAATGAAACCATTTGTTTAGATGAGTCCCAAACTTACTTTTAGTGACTGATGTGATTTCGGTCTCCTCCTTTCTTTATTATTTCCTGTATAAACAGTTGGAGACCTAATTTACTTAGATTAGTTCAAAGTTTCTTACTACAAATAATTCAACCAGTAGACCTACATTTACAGCACTTGAAAAACGCAAAAAAAAAAAATCTGAAAACTGTGCAGGTTAGTGACTGACTCTTTAACTTCTGTTGACAGGAAAAAAAACAAATGATTGGGCTTTGGCCATACGAAAATAAGAGTGTAGATTTTCCATAGATTGTATAATAATTGGATTTTCATGCTCGTTATGGGAGGGTTCTCTGCGTGTGGGCGGAGCAAATTTTACTACTCTAATTTGATTGGATAACAACAATGCCATTTCTCGTTATCCCTCCTCTCATTGGTTGTCTAAGGAGGGGACGCAAAATGCTAGGCCTTCAATCAACCACAGCGGACATTGAAGTTGGACTATTTTGTTTTATATATTTATAACAAAGTTTGAAAATTTTATATTCTTGTAAATCACGCATTCCGATTAAACCAGAGGCGTTTGTCTCACCTTGTTTTTGACGATATTAAGTGTTTCTACAACTGTGATCCAACAAGGAAATCGTTTTAGGCTAACGTAATGGAGCAAGCTAATCTCATTTATTAGTAGACTCAGCTGTTTGTTTGTTTTTTTACACATCGTGATAGATCTTACTGGAAGGTAAGAACATTTACACAGCACATACAGAGTTAATTGGTGTTTTATTTGCGCGTCAATAAGTATATTAATGCAAAGAGAAGAGTTGATAGCTTAAATCTGGTCACAGTCTTTGTCATTCATTTATATGGGAAGGGTGGCTTAGGCTACACACTATGTTCTCTTTTTATTTTATTTTGTGAGCGCCCATTTAGATTCAGTAGCATCTGATTCAGTAGCATCTGAAAATTTGTTTTCATGCAGTTGCAGGTATGACTGAGTACAAGTTGTGGTCGGGGCAGGAGGCGTGGGGAAAAGTGCCCTCACCATACAGTTCCACCAAAACCACTTTGTGGATGAATATGATCCAACCATCGAGGTAAAACACAGACTACTAATTGTACTCTATTGTACTCTATTGTACATACATAGTACTAGCACCTCAATCTATAACAGTGTAAAATTATTGTCATCAGCAGCCATTCTGAGGTTACAAAGATTTTGATGGACATTTTGTCTTGAAGTATAATTCTTTACCAAGTCTTGTTCATACATGACACTATATAAATGGACTGGCCAAGAATCCAGATGCTTTTGTTACATGAATCTGTTGTGGTTACAGGACTCGTACAGAAAACAGGTGGTGATTGATGGAGAGACATGTGAACTGGACATCCTAGACACTGCAGGTCAAGAGGAGTACAGCGCCATGAGGGACCAGTACATGAGGACAGGAGAAGGCTTCCTCTGTGTGTTTGCCATCAACAACACCAAGTCATTTGAAGATGTTCACCTCTACCGGTATAAGATGCCTTTGCAGAAATATCTAATTTGTGCCCCTTTTTATTTGAAATGTCTGAAGGTTCTCAGTCATCCAGGTCATCTTGAAAATAAGGTTCAAGCAAAGGCATCTGGAACCAAGTCCACAGGCCTTTGCTTTAACCCTTTCTTTACTTTTATTCATTAATTCATTCATTCACTTCCTACCACAGTAACACGTGGAGGACATGCAGACTCCTCACAGAGTCAGCCGAGACTCTTTACTTTTATTTATAGCATAAACATGGTCTGTACACTGGGCAATAATGAATATGGTTTATTTGCACTGCAGCGTATGTCTGTGTTCAAAAAGTTAACACCAAAACTTCATTTTTAGCAGAAAATTCATTAGTTTTCACATCTACAGACAGATGTTACAACCCAGGACCTGATGTGCACTGGTATCTGGGTACATGAGCAATAAACACTAACAGTCACACTTTATTTTATTCATTCATTAATTTTCTACCGCTTAGTCCCATTAGGGGTCGTGACTGGAGCCTATCCCAGCAGCTTTGGGCCTGAGGCGGGGTACACCCTAGCCTGGTTCTACCAGACTCTCGTACATTTCATTTGTACAGAGAGTCTGGCCTCGCTCCATTGACAAGCGTTTACTTCCTTGTATGCGGGAACTCTGTTGAAGTTTAAAACTATTGGATCTGCCCAGAGTCACTCAGGATCTGCCATAGCCAATCGCTAACGTCGATCCAACGCAAACTGACTCACTACATCAACGTCATCGTTCTCAGCCACTCCCTCTGTTCGCTGATTGGTCCTACAAAAAATTGATTTCTGGAAACCTAAGAATATACAGCAATCTCAGACGTAGTACTGAAGCGAAATGAAATTGAGCGGAAGTACGTAGGAGGGCGGAGCCAGGCTAGGTACACCCTGGACAATGGCCAGTTAGTCGCAGGGCTGACATTTAGAGACAGACATTTACATTTACATTTACATTTAGTCATTTAGCAGACGCTTTTATCCAAAGCGACTTACAAGTGAGGATAACAATGGAAGCAATTTTAACAACACAAGGTACAAAAAGCATAAGTGCACAAAAAACTAGTCAGTTTAAACTCAGCGCAGTATACAAGGATAAGGGTAAGAATTTTTTTTTTTTTTTTTTTAGAAAGGAAGTAGGACTCAGTGTTTATCAGTCAGGTGTTGACGGAAGAGATGTGTTTTCAGGTGTTTTTTAAAGATGGCTACAGAATCTGCTGATCTTGTAGCAGCAGGTAGATCATTCCACCAATGTGTAACAGATCCAGAGAAGGTGCGTGAGAGTGATTTTGTACCTTTTGGGACGGTACCACCAGACGTTGTTCATTTGCAGAGCGAGGATCTGGTAGGAACGTAGGTCTGTATTAGTGAGTGGAGATATGGGGGTGCAGAACCAGAGGTGGTCTTGTAGGCCAAGAGCATAGCTTTGAACTTGATGCGGGCGTCAACCGGGAGCCAGTGTAACCTAATGAATAGAGGAGATACGTGCGCTCTCTTCGGTTCATTAAAGACCACTCTTGCCGCTGCATTCTGGATCAGCTGCAGAGGTTTGGTTGTGCAGGCGGGGAGTCCAGCCAGTAGGGCATTGCAATAGTCCAGTTTGGACAAGACAAGAGCCTGGACTAGAATTTGCGTGGAGTGCTCTGATAGGAAAGGTCTAATTTTTCTAATGTTGTAGAGGATGAATCTACAGGACCGGGTGGTGCTGGCAACATGACTTGTGAAAGACATGACAGTCATGACAGTGACAGACAACCATTCACTCTCACGGGACACTTTAGAGTTGCCGATTAACCTATACATGCATGTCTTTGGACGGTGGGAGGAAGCCGGAGTACCTGGAGAGAACCTTACACACGTGGAGGACATGCAGACTCATCACAGAAAGACCGGAGTTGTCCGAGAATGTTTGAGTTGTTTGAACTCATGACCTACTTGTTGTGAGGCAGGAGTGCTAACCACTCTGTCACGTGCACCCTTTACTTTATTTTATTCTACACTTAATACATTGTACTTAATGAGGTAGATACAATGTAACACACTGTGTAACAAACTGTAATAATAATCTCCTCAGAGAGCAGATCAACCGAGTGAAAGACAGTAATAGTGTTCCCATGATGTTGGTGGGAAACAAAAGTGACTTGAGCTCCCGCACAGTGGAGACACGGCAGGCACAGGATCTGGCACGAAGCTATGGAGTACCATTTGTCGAAACATCTGCCAAAACCAGACAGGTACCATCATTTGAAACTCTATAAAATTACAAGAATGTCTTTGTGTATTGATTAATTTTGAGTGTTTTGTTTTTTTCGTTGTTGTTGTTGTTGTAGGGTGTTGAAGAAGCTTTTTATTCACTTGTACGAGAGATTAGAAGATACAAGGAAACCAACCGAAGCAAGAAGAAGAGCAAGAAAAACACTAAGAGACGTTGCACAATACTATAGCAGACCACTCAAAAGCATTGCTTACAGCACTTGTTTCTGCCCCGTCACTTTGCACCTCGTCTTTCACTTTGCACAAGTCCAGTGAGGCTCTGGACAGGAGAAATAGCTGGGACTTAATCTACAGTAAATGCAGGCCTCAATATGTGTTTGTTTGTTTGTTTATGTGAGCAGTGTCCAATGACTTAACTATTTTTAACAGTGTTTATTTCACCTGTTGACTTTTAACCATTAAGGATTTAGAGGTTCAATCATGCACATTTTAGCAACAACAGGAAAATGCCACAAATGTTGTCATCTTGTGGAAGCCTTTATTATAGAAGTAATCAAACCGTTAAGAAGGTGAGAAGTGTCTCGGGCTTGTGTAGCCTTGGAGATTTTAAACTATAAACCTTTTTAACTTCACTTTCATGTGAGTGAAGTGTTGGATATCTATTATAACAAAGATTCAGGTTGTGTTTCAGACTCTAGGTGCAACATTTTTTGTATCTAGGATTAGTTTGTGCCCTTTTAATTTACTTGGGTGTTTATCAGACATTAAGGGAAAGCTGATATAACAGAAATAGATATACATTCCTATTATTTCATGTAGCTGCACTGTGTTCCTGTATCTTACTGCATTCAGACTGTTCAGACTTGTAAGCAACATTTCTAGAATAAGGTTTTTTATTTTCATTACTGTAAATGTACACTTTTTGTAAAACCTGCTGCATTCATTACCAATTCAATGCAGCTCTTACAGTCTAAACATTTGAACAAGTCAGTTTCTTCTGACTGTTGACTACAATCTTTATTTAGTATACTCTAAATTATTTGGGCTTTTACATCCATGGTCTTTTCGATAAAGTTTTTTTTTTTTTTTAACAATTGTGTGTCTGTGGCAGAGAATATCCAGCTAAATCAGAGAAGTGATGGTGTATCGACTGCAATTAGAACGTGTTCAATAAAATTGCTATTTTTAAAATAACATGTTTATTTATTTTTACAAAGTATCTACTTAATAGTACAAATGTTGATATAATTATTACAAACATCAAAAGACATGTTAAAAAAAAAAAAAAAAAACTGAGGGTAGTGGAAATGAATTCAAGGCACATGGAAAAAACCTAATCTCACCAGACAAAACGAGACACCAGTTTGCTCTGGTCATCCAGATCTTTCTGAACCTTTTTTCACATGTAGAAAATGGGACAGTCCCAATTGAAAAAGAGTATTTACAAGCTGCAAAAGAACTGTATGAGCAGTTATTAGGAATAAGTATTAAGATAAGTACATACCCGATACACAACACATCCTCATAAAGGAAACCCTGACATCGCTGACACTGAGTCCAAAGGCGAGAAAAGTGCTCTTCCAAAGCATTTAGGTGAAAAATCTGTGATGTACAACCAAGTTACCAACAACAAACTGTAATGTAGGTTATGCGCCCAACAGCTTTCACTAATCATCTGAAGTCTTACCTCCTTTTGGTAAAGTTCAGATTCTTTCTTCTTACAGAAATCACACACAGCCGCTGCAATGACACATTATATGTCACCACGTTTTCACACCATGATGAGTGTCCTAGAATCCTATAAAAACATTGCAACGACACCATGACAAAAGCATACACACCATCTGTTTTGAGCACAGCTTTGCAACCAATGCAGGTGCTCCTCCTTTGCGCAAATGCCATGGGGCTATGAGACGAGGCATTTCCATAGTTATCTTTAGGAAATCAAGAATGTTTTTCCCATGGTAACCATACATACCTGGACAAAAGAATAAAAGAATAAGAAAAATAAATCATAAAATCATGTAGTTGCCACATCAGTGTTGTGCTGATTGATCACTCTGAAGCACAGCCTTGCTATACATGGGCGGAGCTTATTTTACTACTCTAATATGATTGGATAACAACAATTTCAGTCTCGTTATCCCTCCTCTCATTGGTTGTCTAAGGAGGGGATTAACGCGAAATACTATGCCTTGAATCAACCACAGCGGACATTGAAGTTGGACTATTTTGTTTTATATATTTATAACAAAGTTTGAAAATTTTATATTCTTGTAAATCACGCATTCCGGTTAAACCAGAGGCGTTTGTCTCATCTTGTTTTTGACGATATTAAGTTTTTCTATAACTGTGATCCAACAAGGAAATCGTTTTAGGCTAACGTAATGGAGCAAGCTAATCTCATTTATTAGTAGACTCAGCTGTTTGTTTGGTTTTTTTACACATCGTGATAGATCTTACTGGAAGGCAAGAACATGTACACAGCACATACAGTGTTAATTGGTGTTTTATTTGCGCGTCAATAAGTATATTAATGCAAAGAGAAGAGTTGATAGCTTAAATCTGGGTCACAGTCTTTGTCATTCATTTTTAACATACACACTATGTTCTCTTTTTTATTTAATTTTGTGAGCGCCCATTTAGATTCAATAGCATCTGATTCAATAGCATCTGAAAACGTATTTGTTTTCATGCAGTTGCAGGTATGATTGTGTACAGGCTAGTTGTGGTCGGGGCAGGAGGCGTGGGGAAAAGTGCACTCACTATACAGCTCGTCCAAAACCTCTTTCTGGATGAATATGATCCAACCATCGAGGTAAAACACAGACTACTAAAATCTATTGTACATACATAGTACTAGCACCTCAATCTATAACAGTGTCAAAATATTGTCATCAGCAGCCATTCTGAGGTTACAAAGCTTTTGATGGACATTTTGTCTTGAAGTATAATTCTTTACTAAGTCTTGTTCATACATGACACTATATAAATGGACTGGCCAAGAATCCAGATGCTTTTGTTACATGAATCTGTTGTGGTTACAGGACTCGTACAGAAAACAGGTGGTGATTGATGGAGAGACACGTATGCTGGACATCCTAGACACTGCAGGTCAAGAGGAGTACAGCGCCATGAGGGACCAGTACATGAGGACAGGAGAAGGATTCCTCTGTGTGTTTGCCATCAACAACACCAAGTCATTTGAAGATGTTCACCTCTACCGGTATAAGATGCCTTTGCAGAAATATCTAATCTGTGCCCCTTTTTATTTGAAATGTCTGAAGGTTCTCAGTCATCCAGGTCATCTTGAAAATAAGGTTCAAGCAAAGGCATCTGGAACCAAGTCCACAGGCCTTTGCTTTAACCCTTTCTTTACTTTTATTCATTAATTCATTCATTCACTTCCTACCGCTTAGTCCCGTTAGGGGTCGCGGGTGACTGGGGCCTATCCCAGCAACTTTGGGCCTGAGGCGGGGTACACCCTGGACAATGGCCAGTTAGTCGCAGGGCTGACACTTAGCGACAGACAGCCACAGACAACCATTCACTCTCACATTCATTCACTAGGGACACTTTAGAGTTGCCGATTAACCTGTACATGCATGTGTTTGAACGGTGGGAGGAAGCCGGAGTACCTGGAGAGAACCTTACACACGTGGAGGACATGCAGACTCCTCACAGAAAGACCGGAGTCGTCCGAGAATGTTTGAGTCGGCCGGGTTTTGAACTCATGACCTACTTGTTGTGAGGCAGGAGTGCTAACCACTCTGTCACGTGCACCCTTTATTTTATTCTACACTTAATACATTGTACTTAATGAGGTAGATACAATGTAACACACTGTGTAACAAACTGTAATAATAATCTCCTCAGAGAGCAGATCAACCGAGTGAAAGACAGTAATAGTGTTCCCATGGTGTTGGTGGGAAACAAAAGTGACTTGAGCTCCCGCACAGTGGAGACACGGCAGGCACAGGATCTGGCACGAAGCTATGGAGTACCATTTGTCGAAACATCTGCCAAAACCAGACAGGTACCATCATTTGAAACTCTATAAAATTACAAGAATGTCTTTGTGTATTGATTAATTTTGAGTGTTTTTTTATTTTTGTTGTTGTTGTAGGGTGTTGATGAAGCTTTTTATTCACTTGTACGAGAGATTAGAAGATACAAGGAAACCAACCGAAGCAAGAAGAAGAGCAAGAAAAACACTAAGAGACGTTGCACAATACTATAGCAGACCACTCAAAAGCATTGCTTACAGCACTTGTTTCTGCCCCGTCACTTTGCACCTCGTCTTTCACTTTGCACAAGTCCAGTGAGGCTCTGGACAGGGGAAATAGCTGGGACTTAATCTACAGTAAATGCAGGCCTCAATATGTGTTTGTTTGTTTATGTGAGTGAAGTGTTGGATATCTATTATAACAAAGATTCAGGTTGTGTTTCAGACTCTAGGTGCATAATTTTTTGTATCTAGGATTAGTTTGTGCCCTTTTAATTTACTTGGGTGTTTATCAGACATTAAGGGAAATCTGATATAACAGAAATAGATATCCATTCCTATTATTTCATGTAGCTGCACTGTGTTCCTGTATCTTAATGCATTCAGACTGTTCAGACTTGTAAGCAACATTTCTAGAATAAGGTTTTTAATTTTCATTACTGTAAATATACACTTTTTGTAAAACCTGCTGCATTCATTACCAATTCAATGAAGCTCTTACAGTCTAAACATTTGAACAAGTCAGTTTCTTCTGACTGTTGACTACAATCTTTATTTAGTATACTCTAAATGATTTGGGCTTTTACATCCATGGTCTGTTTGATAAAGTTTTTTTTTTAACAATTGTGTATCTGTGGCAGAGAATATCCAGCTAAATCATTCATTTCATTTCATTCATTTTCATTTTATTGTCCACAATGTGGAAATTTGCCTTCGGTCTCATAAAAACAACAATCAAACCAACAACTGTACAAACAACAAGAACAACAAGACTAACACACAGACATCTTCAGGGCAAAATGCAGTACAGCAGTAGCAATTACGTTACAATACATCAGCGGGACGTGTTGTTCAGCGTCCGAATTGCATTAGGAATAAAAGAATTTTTAAAAATATTACGATTTGCCCTAGGTACTCTGTAACGTCTAGCAGAAGGGAGGAGTTCAAATTCCCTATTGAGTGGATGAGTTGGATCATTTGCTATTTTAAAAGCTTTTTTCCTGAGAACTTCCTCGTACGTGGAACTTAATTGTTTCTGACTTGTCCCTATGATTTTTGAGGCGAGGTTTACTATTCTCTGCAGCTTACTTCTCCCTTTTACGTTTAAATTACCATACCACATCGTCATGTTAAAGGTTAGAATACTCTCTATCAGATTATAGACTATTTCCATAATGTGCTTGCTCACTCTAAAAGGAGTTGAGCTTGCGCAGTAAATGAAGACGTTGGTTACAGGTTTTAAAAATGTAGTCTGTGTTTTCACCAAAATTTAGATTAGAATCAATATATGTACCGAGGTATTTGAACTTTTCTACTACCTCTACAATTTTTTCCCTAATTATAAGGGGCTGCACAGGGTCCTTTCCATAAAAAAGAAGTTCCTTTGTCTTTGTTACATTTATCTCTAAGAAACTTTCATCGCACCATTTCTGGAGAGATGACACATGTGCTCTATATACTTCCTCTCCAACTATGTCCCCCCTCTTTAATAAAGCCACCAGGGCCATATCGTCTGCATACTTGAACAAACGAAAATTATCCAGATCTAATTGGAATTCGTTTGTATAAATGGAGAAGAGTAATGGGGATAGAATAGTCCCTTGCGGGGCGCCTGTATTATTTGTATGTAGTATCAAATCGGGTGTGATGGTGATGGTGTATCGACTGCAATTAGAACGTGTTTAAAATAACATGTTTATTTATTTTTACAAAGTATCTACTTAATAGTACAAATGTTGATATAATTATTACAAACATCAAAAGACATGGTAAAAAACAACAACAACTGAGGGTAGTGGAAATGAATTCAAGGCACATGGAAAAAACCTAATCTCACCAGACAAAACGAGACACCAGTTTGCTCTGGTCATCCAGATCTTTCTGAACCTTTTTTCGCATGTAGAAAATGGGGCAGTCCCGACTGAAAAAGAGTATGTACAAGCTGCAAAAGAACTGTATGAGCAGTTATTAGGAATAAGTATTAAGATACATACCTGGTACACAAAACATCCTCATGAAGGGAACCCTGACATCGCTGACACTGAGTCCAAAGGCGAGAAAAGTGCTCTTCCAAAGCATTTAGGTGAAAAATCTGTGATGTACAACCAAGTTACCAACAACAAACTGTAATGTAGGTTATGCGCCCAACAGCTTTCACTAATCATCTGAAGTCTTACCTCCTTTTGGTAAAGTTCAGATTCTTTCTTCTTACAGAAATCACACACAGCCGCTGCAATGACACATTATATGTTACCACGTTTTCACACCACGATAATGAGTGTCCTAGAATCCTATAAAAACATTGCAACGACACCATGACAAAAGAATACACACCATCTGTTTTGAGCACAGCTTTGCAACCAATGCAGGTGCTCCTCCTTTGAGCAAATGCCATGAGGCCTCCAATCTTTGAGGTCAACACAGTTTTACAACGTGTATGGTCGCCCTCTGCAAAAAAAGAAAACCTCATTTATGGCACCTGTTTTTTTGTTTTTCTCCAACAGATTTGTAGTTCTAGTTGCTATAATTAAGTATGTATTGAAACTCACTGAGCAGGACACTCTCAGCTTTGGTCTCTCCCAGTATAGGCTCAAATATTCTCAGCAGGGGTTTGGAAAGTTGCTGGTCTAGGTAATACTGAGTGTCAATGGGAATGTTGTTCTCCAACACAAAGATAGGATCCTAATGAACATGTATAGAAACAGCTCATTATATGCAATACTATACCCAAGGACACATGTGCAATATTAATACAAAAATAATACAGACCTCTGACTTCATGTATGCAGCTGCTCCTTTTGCTGCCTTAATGATGACATAGGGAACCCTGTCTCCCAGATTGGGGGCACTACCTGCATCTCTTTTTCTCATTCTGTCAAAAATATTAATTGTTTAATAAATGTATTTTTTCTTCTGAAATCATGCCATGTATTGTCAAAGGGATATCTGACCTCTCTGCAAGCTCCACATGAGCCTGTTTGCCAGCATACTCTTGAGCTGTGCGTGTTAGCTCCTTAGTGATAACCAGCTGGCTAATGTCAATGCGGTTGCACAACAAATCTGAGATGACCTCTTTGGCATGCTCTACTGCTCCCTGGGGGTCCCTAGTGGTAGAGTGATAACTTTATGATCCGACACAGCCTAATATACATACAACTGAAATGGCCATAATGGTATCTGTACCTGTCTATCAATATTTTCTGGAGACATGTATTGATAAGATTAGCCACTAGAGGGCAGTTGTCTCTGCGAACAGTCTCAATTCCTTTACAGTCCATCTTGTCATGCGTGTCTGGACTGGATGAGAAATACAGTCCGGCATAGCGCTTCTTGTTAATCAGCAGATATGGGAAGTACACCTTCAGGGAGAATAGTAGCTCCATTAGCAGTGGAATTAGTCAAATGTATAAATATAAGCCTAAACATAAAATGTTGTAGTAGATTGACAATCTTACAATTTATCTGCTGAAACAAATCAAGAATAAACTGCTACCTTTTCAAATTCCAGTTTGATGGGGGGTGTAAAATAGGATGAGACCCATTCTGCTGCCTCTTTCCCAATAGCCATGGCTTCCTTCACTGTGGCAACGCCAAGCTTTACCATGACAGAATCTGTATCTCCATAAATGACCTGTACATTGCATTACAACGTTAAGATCCTGTTAACACTGCACATCACAAGAATATTGTATACTTTATTTGATTCTTAGTACTAAAGGCAACCAAAAGCTCCTTACCTTGGCATCAGCTTCAAACCCATTGGCAATGGTGTACTTGGACTCAACCTTCTGTTTGGTTTGTTCAATCATCTGTCTTCCAAATCCAGTCACACTCTACAATCAAACATTTTTGGCAAAATCACTGTTGTGAGTGAAGATTATATTGGTAAATACAGGAGGGAAAAAAGCACAAGTGCAAAACATTTAATGTCAAAGATTTGTACAAAGCACCAGGTAAAAGTAAGTTCTATCAGCAGTTCTGTGGTTTATGTTCTCGACACCTTTGTCTCTTAGCTATTGTGCTCTGACAGATCTGTAACAAGCTGGGGATTGACAAAATCGAAACAAATGTAAAACCCGATGCAACATTTGGACAAAATTAAATTCACTCTGCCATCTATGTATGTTGTATAGAGTAAAAGTATGGAATGTTTATTTATTTATTTTTTTTACCTGTGAGATCTCCAGACATGGCAGTTTGCCCACTTGGGCACCTGTGAAGCCATACACAGAGTTGGCACTGATTTTGAGAGCCAACTGTCGACCGTCCAGCACCTGTTTCTTGAAAGGGTCAGTTTCTTTTTTCAGCTCTGCCTTGGCCCTGTGGGCAAACAATGGGCCAGAAATGTATCAACTATGGACATGGTATGATATGCGAGATGTTGGACCTTTACCTACTAAATTATTTTTTTCACCATTTCTGTTTCTTTGTTTTGCTGGAAACTACACAAACCTCTTTCGGGCAGACAGCAAGTTCTCCAAGATCTCCGGAAGTAGTCCTTTCCTCACAGAGCTCTTCACAAATTGATCACCAGTTGGAGTCTTGATAAAGTCATCAGATGAAAGGCTGTAAAATGTTTGCTTTTTTAGTTTGTTGCTGATGGAATTCTCTTTTAAATTCTCATGAACTTAAAATTTTAAATACCCTAGTTTCTCCACTGAGCCTCTTTGCAGCAGAGTGGTATAACATAAATTGTGAGCCATCATAATGGATGGATACAAGGAGGAAAAATCCAGTGTTGCAATTGGAAGACTGTAATACCTATAAAGACAATAATGGAAGGATAAAACTTTGTATAAATGTATTATGAATTAATATTACATTATAGACAAAATAAATAAAAATAAAACACACCCTTTTTCCGGCTCAATAACAGTGGCTCCAGTGTAGTCCTCACCTCCTTCGATCTTTACAACCGGCATGACCAGATCCTGTTTCATGGCCTATAAATGCAGACACACTTTCTGTTTCAATAATTCTTTTTTTTTTTTTATTAAGATTTTATTTTGGATACGACTCATTTTACTTGTCGTAGCAGCTGAGAGACAACTTTGATTTGTTGTCCTCTTGAGAGAAGGTATGTAAGAGGCACACCAGTCACTCTAGCCATCTCCATGTAGTTAATAACGCACATCAACTTCTGCAGCAGCCTTAGTGGGAGGTAAGCATCTTTCAGACAATAAACAGCTAAACGTCGGCGAGTCTGCTCATTACCATTCTGGAACAGATGAAGAAGGAGTCAGACTAAACACAACTCTACAATTTAAAGAGATTTTTCCCCATTGTCCATTTTTATTTATTTTTACAATTTACCTGTAAATCAGTAATGATTGAATGTTGAACATCCTCTTTTTGTTCCTGCAGAAAGTGGAAGCTGACAGCATTTAGTGTGTATGAGCGCAGTTTATAGTCTCGGAGAAGAATCTAGGTAGACACAAAAGAGCAATCAGATAAAACCTCTAATGCCAGTGCATATTACTCAAGATATTATATAATAGTGCCATCTAAAGATTAACATACTGACCTGCAGGAGATCAAACTGAACCCGGCCCTCCATGTTAATGCTTTTGTTTTCACGGCGTCCCATCTGTTTACTCTGAAAGTTTTGGTCTCGCAAGACTGACTTGATCCCTCTCACACGACCCAAGTAAGGAAACAGATTGACCTTAACATATAAAAGCAAGTATTAATATCATAGAGCAACACAACAATAATTCAGAGAGCAATGATAACTCATGAGAAATAGACATTACACCAAACCTTTAAAGCAGCTGCCCTGTTGAGCAAATAAGGAAAGTCAAAGTTCTGGATGTTGTAGCCAGTGATAATATCTGGGTCCACTGTCCGCATAAACTCAGCCCAGCTCTAAAAGTAAAAGTAGAAGTCATTATTTAAGCAAGAAAATGTTAAATCAGGATGTGAACAATAAATACCTGGAGTAGTTGTTTCTCTTGTGTAAAGCACAATATCTGGGAGCCCACAATGCTGGCACAAGACTGGAGTGTGAACACTGTGCGGATAAAGGGTTCAGTCTCACCCTGGCGCTGTACCATTGATGCAATCTGAATTACAGGATCTTTGTCTGCTTCAGGAAAGATTCCTACAAAAAAAGTCAACACCTCAGTCAAACTGTTGTACATCTTGATTTAACTGACATTTAAGGTATAACTAGGATATTACCTTTTCGTCCTGCACACTCTATATCAAAGCTCAGGACCCTGAGTGGGGCAATCCTCTGCCACTCTCCTCTGCTGGGTGACTTATCAAATCATTCCAGCCCACGTCCACCTCGTACTGACACAAGGTAACCTGAAAGACACAACCAGGGTCAAAAGCTTCAATATGGTAGAACACAAATGCTATGTCTACAGATCAATTGGTAACCGGACCTACCTTGCCAGGGTATTGAGACTGTGTGTCTCCTGGGCTCTTCTCTTCCCGAGCTCTGTACTTTTTTGGGGGAAGTTCAATCCAGCAGCATCCCACAACATCGCAATCCACCATAAACCTGATAATGAAGATCAATGTATAAGCAAGCTTTGTTGGTAGCTTTGACTTTGCATGATGGCCTTCCCCTGTTTAAAATATTTCAGACAAAAACATGGCTTCTGGACGAGAAGTAAGTACCAATAGTTAAATTTTATCTTATTATAAATCAGGTTGATGAGGTCCACACACAAACACACCTGATTTCAAAATCTATGTTAGCCTCATAGGATTGGTAGCTCTGGATGGGGAACGGTCCAAACTTGAAGCCCTGCTCCAAGAGTCTTTTTGCTGGGGCAATGAGACGAGGCATTGCCATAGTTATCTTTAGGAAATCAAGAATGTTTTTCCCATGGTAACCATACATACCTGGACAAAAGAATAATAAGAATAAGAAAAATAAATCATAAAATCATGTAGTCGTCACATCAGTGTTGTGCTGATTGATCACTCTGAGGAACATATTTTCTTTATACTCACTCTCCTTGCGAGTAATGTCCACAGCCAAAACTGTGACAGAGATGTTATCTTTATTGGAGCGCATATCCTTCAGGACAACAGAGTTCAATTCTCTTTGAAATTCACCAAGGTAATCAGATTTAAACCCTTTGAGAACATAGTATTAGAAAGTCAAAAATCACAGCAAGGGTTAACATACCAGATACAATTTCATACACAAACAATAGTTATCAAGCTTTTATACCCAGCCAATACTAACCATTGGGTGCAGGAACATAGAAGTAAGGTGCAAACCCATGGACATGACAACACACACTATTGCCGCTGTCTGTCACGCCAAACATCCGAATGATTGGGACTTTTCCTTGTAACTGACCAGGCATGCCAGCCACTGTTGACCCTGTGAAACACAAGACAAACTCATTATGATGAAATCTTATTGAGCAGTTAAATAATATATGCAATAAACACCTAAATAATAGTCCAGATCTATCTGCTGAAACACCAAAATGTCAGCAGAAGGATCTAAAGTGGGAGCAGGAGGACGTCGCCATCGAGGGTTCAGATCCGCCGAGAACAGATCACCTAAAAGTGAAGTGAAGAGAGACTTTAGGTCTTACTCAATTCTATAGTTGCACATTTTGGCGCTGATTACTAAGGGTTATGTGATCCCATAGTTGCCAGCTGCATTGTAAACATGTAACCAAAAGGCTATACTTACTTTCTCATTAAATCACATTTGTGTATTTACATTTAAGTTTAGTGATTATATAGCTTACAAAAAGATAACAGCAAATCTAGCAGTTCTAACACACATAACACTGAGCAATTTTAGAGGTCTTGGTGATATTTAACAATATAACTTCTATAAGCTAGACAGTCACATTTTCAGTTGTATACATCAGATAAACCTACCAACAGGAATAACATCATGTCCTGCCTGCCCCTCCATCTCCTCCATGTCCATCTCTGCTTCATCAAACATGGACAGCTCCTCTTCAAACTGTGATGGGCTGTCCTCCCATTCTCCTGTTGTTTTCCCCCTTTTAGCCTGGGACCCCCGACCAGGATACGGAGCACCATTACGTTTTTTAAAATCCATACCTACAGGTAGATAAATGTAAAAGAATACAAAACAGATAATAAAAAAAACAGGTCAAACAACTTCTCTTATGTAAAGCTTACATTTCCTGTAGTTAACTAGCATAGCAACGGATCCGTGTTGTAACTTAGTCGATAACAAAACATGTCTCAGTTAGACTATTCCCGTGTTTACTTATTACAACAAGACACGTTTCTAGGTTAGGTAAAAACAATGGAAAGAGGGCAACAGCTATTGCAATGAACAATAGCTACAGGCTAACAAGCGCATGTAAAAACAACACAACCTAGGTGTAAATCTAGACTTGCCTGATGAAGTGTTTAGGACTCTGCAAAGCTTGTCAAACCGTGCCCGCCAGTGGTCCCTCTACTACCAAATTATCTAGGTCTAAAAGGGATACCTTTTCGACGGACCCCAGTTGACAAGAGCTCCCGCCACTCTTTAATTTGTGAGTTACCGTCAAGAGCGCGGAAAGTTCCGTTTGGTTTCGAGGACCAATGGCAACGCAAGAAACAACGACAACACTGAGAAGGCGGGAACTTTAACAGAAACATGATTGGTCGATGCTTCTGATCGTTCCCGGCAAATTTACGTCAGAACCGTACGGAAAGAGCGTAAACACAGAGGGCACGCATGGTTTAGTACACTATTGTAAGTACTGTGGCAATGTGAATGGGAAGGATTTTCTGGCAGTGATGGTTGTTCCTGATAAATATATCCAAAAGTATGCATGTGTTTTTCTCACTATAACACATGTCTAACACTCCTTTGAATATGATAAGAGCAAGAATCCTGTGTAATTTTATGGTTTTAAAGTTAAGGGTTATCTCCACTTAGATGTCGTCGTAAAACTCAGACGAGACAGGAGACACAAGCGGAAGAAATAGAAAGGTGTAATAAAGTGGGTTGGGTTGCTTCGTGTCAGTACGCATGTCTCCCATTGGATATTACATTGTATTTTAATTGACCCTCTTCGTCCTTCTTCTGCTTCTTCTTCTGTTAGCTTCCGGCAGGCTGTAGCTACACTGCTGTGTAGTAATGCTGCCCCCCACCTTTAGCAGGAGTTTACACCCTCACACTCTTAGTAAAGAGGAGAAATTTTAACACAGCTTTATCCACTGCCTACGATTTATTCCCCGCAGCAACAACATATCAAATGGTCAAACATGTTTAAAGCCCCAAATCTGAACTCCCAACTCTTTGAATAAGCTCGGTCTCCATCTGGATGTTTTATTCAGATACGCAGCAAACCCACATTGCCCAATTTAAATTTGGTTATGAACTCTACGCTATTTTAGTGTTTCACCTCGGCCCCGTGACTTTCTTTTTTCATAGGGGTATGTCCGGGTATGTCTATCCAACCAGCCGAAAACTGTACGGTGCACTCAACCAATTGGATATTTTATTTGACTAAAACGCCCATTTCCCCATCACAACGCGTGCCTTCGTACCAATGAGTGTTAAGCTCACAAGTCCTTTTCCTGTTTCCCATGGACGGCTTGCCCCTTAACATGACGGACTACGGACCGGCCAGTGAGTCGCATCCATTTAACTAAGCCGTCTCCCCCTTTCCGCACGTCACTGTTTTCCTCTTTTTGATTGATTGCGTCTGCGTCAGCCGCTAACGTGTTGTCAATCTTAGTGAAGTATAGACCGAAGCCCAGGGTAAGTCATATGTTTTGTTATGTTTGTTGTTAGATAGTTTTATTATTTCAACGTATTTAAAAAAAGGGTGTGCGCGCGTCAGGACGTGATGTCTTGGCTGCGCGTATCCGCGGCTACACTAGGTGCCTGTTGTCACGTTCACTCCACTCACTCACTAGAATAGTCTACCGCGATATATAGCAGACAGTGGCATGCATTTTTAACAGCGTAACCTGCTTTTATTTTACGTTGCTGTTGTGTTATGTAGTTTTTGTGTTGGAGTAGCTAAGTTCCAACAGACGCCCACTGTCCTGCATTAAGGTAATGTGCCCTCTTTGGCCTACTGGTTATTTCTGTGTACAGCCCTCAAACTGCATGATCTGATTTTAAGTAAAACTACTATTGATTATTTCCTTTGTCCATAACAGGTTTATAGAAACCATTATGGTGATTCACAAACAAATGTGTATTAGCTTTATAACTTGTATTTCTCAGTATTTCTTAGGAAAAGCAAGGGAATGAAAAATTGAGACTTTTTTAGTGGATATAAATATTGCTGACTGTGTCAAGGACAAAAGACAGAACAAGGTGGTGGCACTGGTTCATTTCTTCCCAATGTCTCCTGTTGCTCCTGTGGATGTGTCAACAAGTGGGACCCCATTCATACCTGATACATGTCCTTATCTGCCCCTTCTCCACCACTGCATTTATTTTATCATACTTTTTGTGTCACCAGCTTGCATATGCATATACTTGCAAGAATCATCATTCTATAAAGGGTATATGGAATGTAAAGGGTGCATGTAACAGAGTAGTTAGTGCTCACAGAAGGAAGATTGTGAGTTCAAACCCCGGCTTACTTAAACATTCTCAGCCAACTCAAGCTTTTCTTTGTGAGTCTGCATATCCTCCCTGTGTTACCATGGGTTCTCTCTGGTATTTCGGCTTCCTCTCCACCCAAAGACATACATGTATAGGTCAACTGGCAACTCTAAAAGTGTCCCTAGTGAAATGTGAGAGTGAATGGTTGTCTGTCACTGTCTGTCTCTAAACTTTAGCCTTAGTCTGTGACTAACTGGCCATTCTCCAGGGTGTACCCCACCTAAGGCCCAAAGTTGCTGGGATAGGCTCCAGTCACCGTGACCCCTAGCGGGACTAAGCAGAAGAAAATGAATGAATGAATGAAAGAATGAATGAATAGTATAGTGTGTGTATATAGTGTAGCAAATTGTCAAATATGTACAGTGGTGCAATAGCTCAGTAGCAATTGCATCACATTGTGTAATTTAACGAAGGTTATGAAACCGGTGTGTATTGAAAGTTTGGCTTGTGTGTGAGAAAGTGTCGGTAGCAAGCCATTTTTATCTTTTAAATGTCGCAAGTTTTGTGATTCGCTTTTGAGGTTTGCATAGTGGCCATGTGACTGTAAGATCTCATTTCATTCACTTGAAATACAATCTCTCCCAAGTTATGGGAGTCATGGGTCACCGATCTATAAGAAATCTGTAATGAACTAGACCCACCAGTATTTCTTCAAAGGATTTGGTTATTCTGTTATTCTTTGATGTTTATATAAGTGTGTTCTGTTGATGATTGTTTACCCAGCATGCCCCTGCCTCGCAGCCTGTCCGTCACATCCCTGCCGGGACTAGAGGACTGGGATGAGGATTTTGATTTGGAGGATGCTGTTCTTTTTGAAATAGCCTGGGAGGTTGCAAACAAAGGTAAAGACTTTATTATTATTATGTAGTTTATTTGTTGTGGAGCTCTAGGTCTGTATGAATAAAACATGCAGGGTTTACATTACATCGCAGCTTTATTTTGACATTGTGTGTATTTTTATGGTGACTTTGCTTTATGTGCGAAGTTGGAGGCATCTACACTGTCATCCAGACCAAAGCGCGTCTGACCACAGAGGAATGGGGGGAGAACTATTTCCTCATTGGCCCATACGTGGAAAGCAATGTGCGCACACAGGTGGAGCTGATTGAGCCCATCAACCCTTTACTGAAGAGGACCATTGACAAAATGAATGCCAGTGGGTGTAAGGTACTACTGCATGGTTTTAGTCTGTATGTGCAGCAGTAAACCTTTCTAAACTTAGTAGTAGTACACAGTAGTTTATGGTAAACATGCAATACTCAGGAACACTGTAAATTATATATTATTCTCTAGTATCTGCCCCTACCCTCCACCTCTCTGTCCTTAACCATGTTTTAAAACTCGTGACATTTTCCAGCAAAGGTTAGAGGTTGTATCAATGTCTCTGTGTCTCTGTCCAGAAATAGCTGACACACAGTGGCTATGCCTGGTGCGCTATACTTTAAGTGCTTTGTGCTGAATCACTCTAGTGTCCTCTAGTGTTCTTAAGGTCATATAAATATCGACAAATCACCAGTTATTGTGTCTACTAATCATTTGATACTTCCCAATAATAAAACTAAAGTTAAGTTAAAAATATAAAAATAAAATATAATGCTAATAATACTACTACTAAAAATAATACTTGCTAATATTAAAGTTGTGACTAGGTTGTTGCTCCCCTCTATTTCTTCACAGCTCTACTTTGGTCGCTGGCTTATTGAGGGTAGTCCTTATGTCATTTTGATTGATGTGGGATACACTGCCTGGTCTCTGGACAGCTGGAAGACTGAACTATGGGAGCTCTGTTCCATTGGTGTACCGGGGTTTGACCGTGAGGCAAATGATGCTGTGCTATTTGGCTTCCTTACAGCCTGGTTTCTAGGAGAGGTGAGCTGTTAAATCTCATGAACATGTGTAATAATAAAATATCACGAGCTGTAGGTAGTTTGTTGAACTATGTATCCCAGTTTTTGGTATTAATTTTCTATTCCAGTATGCAGCACAGAGTGAGGAGCCACCACACATTGTGGCACATTTCCATGAGTGGTTGGCTGGCTTGGGTTTGTTATTGTGTCGGAAGAGGAAGCTGCCTGTCGCAACCATCTTCACAACTCATGCCACGCTGCTAGGAAGATACCTGTGTGCCGGAAGTGTGGACTTTTATAACAATCTCGCAGAGGTAAGATCAATTAAATCCATTTAGTGTGCACTAATTTAGTTAAGGAAATAATATTTTTTTCTCTTTGTTTTATTCAGTTCAATGTGGATAAGGAAGCTGGTGATAGACAGATTTACCACCGGTACTGTTTGGAGAGAGCGGCCGCTCACTGTGCTCATGTTTTACAACAGTGTCAAAAATTACTGCCATTGAGGCAGAGCACTTACTCAGAAGGAAACCAGGTGACAAGAACTTACTCTAGTGACAATAAGTATCATGCTGTAATGTCTTTTGTAAATGTTCTCAAGTTAAATATTGATCTTATTTCATACCACTCAGACATTATCACTCCAAACGGACTCAATGTTAAGAAGTTCTCAGCTGTGCATGAGTTTCAGAACTTGCACGCACAGAGCAAGAATCGGATTCAGGAGTTTGTGAGGGGACACTTCTATGGGTGAGGGTTGATCATATAAAACAATCACAACAAAGGTTTAACTTAACATTCTGAAAGATAAAAAAATTTGAAAATGTACAAATTAATTACTTGTATGCAGTAGAAAAAGGTCACAAAATATAACTTTTGTGTCACATATAACATTGAATACTAGAGATGTTATTCATTTTTCTTTTAATATCTTGTATAACAGGCACCTTGACTTTAATCTGGACAAGTGCTTGTTCCTTTTTATCGCTGGAAGGTATGAATTTACCAACAAGGGAGCTGACCTCTTCTTGGAGTCTTTAGCTAGACTCAACTATCTGCTCAGAGTAAGTATGTGTATTTGTGTATTTGTGTATTTGTGTATTTGTGTGTGTGTGTGTGTGTGTGTGTGTGTGTGTGTGTGTGTGTGTGTGTGTGTGTGTGTGTGTGTGTGTGTGGGGGTGTGTGGGTGGGGGTGTATAAATAGATCAAAGAGATTGAGTCTGTATTTCTCTTTGGTTTACCTTTTGCAGGTCAACAACAGTGATGTGACAGTCATTGCGTTTTTTATTATGCCAGCCCGGACAAACAACTTTAATGTGGAGACGCTAAAGGGCCAAGCAGTCAGAAAACAGCTTTGGTGCAAATTTTACATTTAACTGGGCAAAGAAAAACAACTTAAATAACCATAGACATTTAATTATAATCTTTTGTCTTCTCTTAGGGATACTGCTCATACAGTCAAAGAACGCTTTGGAAAGAAACTCTATGAGTCCCTTTTAGTGTGAGTGAACAACTTTTACATTAAAAACGTTTTTCAAATTTTTTTATTTACTAAAATAAAATCTTAAATGGAATTTAAACAAAAGTATTATGAATTATTTTAACTCTTTTAGAGGCCAGCTTCCAGATGTTGCAAAAATTTTGGACAAAGACGATTTCACTATAATGAAGCGCGCCATCTTTGCAACTCAGAGGCAGTGCCAGCCTCCAGTTTGCACACATAACATGTTGGAAGACAGCAGTGACCCCATCCTTAACTCTGTCAGGCGCATTGGTCTTTTTAACAGCTCAGCTGACCGAGTTAAGGTATGTCCAGAATGCTGACTATTTATAGTCTGAAAAGCCGAATGTGATTGTCATTACAGTCATTAGAAATGTCACTTAAATAAATATTTTTAATTCACTCTCTCCATAGATTGTCTTTCATCCAGAATTCCTATCATCTACTTCTCCTCTACTTCCCATGGATTATGAGGACTTTGTAAGAGGCTGCCACCTAGGGGTCTTTCCTTCATACTACGAGCCATGGGGCTACACACCAGGCATGAGTTGTGGCATAGTGATAAGGTGTACTTACAGTTTCAGTATTGTATTTAACATATTTTTGTCATAATTAGCTGAGTGCACCGTCATGGGAATCCCATCAGTTTCCACAAACCTCTCTGGTTTTGGCTGTTTCATGGAGGAACACATAGCAGACCCGTCAACATATGGTTTGTTCCATTACAAGACATATTATAGAAGTTTTACACCCTCAACTGACATGACCTCTTCCATGGCAGGTATTTACATCCTTGATCGACGGTTTAGAGGAGTGGACGAGTCATGTAACCAGCTCACCTCCTTTCTGTACCAGTTCTGCAAACAGAGCCGGCGTCAGAGGATCATCCAGAGGAACCGCACTGAACGCTTGAGTGACTTGCTGGACTGGCGCTACCTTGGCCGAGTGAGCTGACTAAACCAAACCACCCCTTTTGTTTAGTAAAATTCTGTATTATTATTATTATTTTACTAATTCTTTTCTTTGTCCACATCAGTTTTATGTAGCAGCACGTCACATGGCACTGGGCAAAGCTTTCCCTGACACATATCTTTATGATTCCCATGAGCCCACATTAGTAAGTATCTTCTAAGTAAGACAACTTCATCTTTATCTAGTGTTTATCTTGTGTTGTTAAAATTGCTTCCATTGTTATCCTCACTTGTAAGTCGCTTTGGATAAAAGCGTCTGCTAAATGACTAAATGTAAATGTAAATATCTACACCACTAACTAACGTCTACATCTAATGCAGACATATGGATTCCGATACCCACGCCCGGCTTCTGTGCCCCCATCTCCTTCTCTGTCCCGCCACTCATCGCCCCACCACAGCGAGGCGGAAGACGACAACGAGCATGAGCGCTATGACGAGGATCTAGAAGCCGAAAAGGATAAAATGAACATCCGCCAGCCGTACAACCTCACAATAAAGAACAAGCTTACTGTGGCACCTGGGGCCACAGTAAGCTTGGGAGAGGATGGTGACAGTCTCATAAGCGACAATAGCGGCGACAATAGCGGTGACAATAGCGGTGACAATAGCGGCGTCAAAAGCGGCGCCAAAAGCGGCGCCAAAAGCGACGACGATAGCGGCGACGATGGCAACGACAAAAGCGGCGACAGAAGCAACAACAAAAGCGACGACAAAAGCAACAACAAATGCAGCGTCAAAAGCAGCGTCAAAAGCAACGTCAAAAGCAACGTCAAAAGCAACGTCAAAAGCGGCGTCAAAAGCGGCGACAAAAGCGACGACAAAAGCGACGACGATAGCGACGACGATGGCGACGACAAAAGCGGCAACAGAAGCAACAACAAAAGCAACAACAAATGCAGCGTCAAAAGTAATGTCAAAAGTAACGTCAAAAGCAACGTCAAAAGCAACGTCAAAAGCAACGTCAAAAGCAACGTCAAAAGCGGCGACAAAAGCGGCGACAAAAGCGACGACAAAAGCGACGACAAAAGCGACGACAAAAGCGGCGACAAAAGCAACGACAAAAGCAACGACAAAAGCAACGACAAAAGCAACGACAATAGCAGCGACAATATCAGCGATAAAAGTAGCGATAAAAGTAGCGTTAAAAGTAGCGTTAAAAGCGATGAAAACTGAATAATCGGCAAGTACTCCAGTGCAGGCGGTGATCAAATACTTGTAATCGCCTTGTTGTGAAGACTGCATCTTTGTTAGTGTCTTCCCAAACCTAAAAAGGCAAGATTGTTCAGCTACACCAGCAATGTAATCAGTGTTTAAAATTAGCAATTGGGAACAATATAGTGTAGAAGATTTTGTGCAATATTTTTGGTTACTAACACTGGATCATTTTAGTGCATACAGGACAATGAGGGAAGTTAAAAGGTTAATATTAGTCTATAACTTATTATAGTATAAGTAGTATTTGACTCAGATGTGATGCACAGTGACACTCTCATTTGCCAGTTCCTCACCTTGCTCCTTTATGTAAACCACTTTCAGAATCAAATCACTGCAAAGAGCACTCATTTGCATCAGAACACTATAGTGTGTGTGTGTTATGTTTTTGCGCCTTATAATTTCAAGCCTTTAACAAACTCCTTGATGTGTGCTCGTTGGAAATGGATAGATATATCTGGATGTGACCGTTTCAGGAGGTATTTGTAAAGGCGAACAGTTTGAGATCTACAAATAAGAATATTAAATGGTAATGCTTGCAGAAATGCAAGACTTGATCAGACTTACACTTGCACTCACTGTGTTGTATTTGTTACAAACATGCTCCTGAACTTAAAATAAATAGTGTTTGATAAATGAGAATGGTATTTGTGTCTTGTCTGTGATTTATTATGGTGCATATTTAAAGTATACACTATGCATATGACAGACTTTCTAACAGTGATGCACTTTCATACAGTGATTCACCCATTATTAATTTTCCTGGGAGGCCATTTCAGCACAAGTAAACCTGACCCCCATGACCTTTGCAAACTAGAGAAAGAAAGAGAAAGTGCTTAATTTGTTACATAAACATTCTGCAAACATTCACTAAGAGAACATAGATAAATATTAACATAGAGTGCATACCAAGTAAACTATTCCAAAAAGACTTGTATGTTGCGCTTCCAGTTACAGCTCCAAGTTTTGCTGGATTCCTCCTGATTGTGTGCACTGAAAACCCATCAGGCCCGGTCACTTCCACCTCTATCTCATGATAGTCACTCAAACTGAATCAAGAAGATATAAAGAAACATACTCTTTCATTTTCTACACGCCATAATTATTTACATGCAGTTTGGGAAATGTCCATTTGATTTTAAGTAAACTTACTCTGTGTTAGAGACAATTTCTCCTTGAACCCCAGTAAAGCCCAGTGTCCCGGCAGCAATTGCTGCTGCAGCCATGGTGTTTACATTGTTTGGTGCAACTGGGCATAACTCTGCCACTGAGCCTCTGAATAACACACGCCTGCCCTCACTCTCTGTCCAATCAGAGAGGATGTCTTTGGTCAGCCGGAAACATGATGGATGCTTGGACATTCTTATAAACAAAGCCTGGAGAGAGGGAAAGACCAGATATGAACTATAAAATAAAAAGGAGTCAGCCCATAAGAACTACAGCCTAATACATCATTATTTTATCACTTTTACATTACATGTATCCATGTAGTGAGTTA
This sequence comes from Perccottus glenii, assembly GCA_024416835.2. Classification (NCBI taxonomy): domain Eukaryota; kingdom Metazoa; phylum Chordata; class Actinopteri; order Gobiiformes; family Odontobutidae; genus Perccottus; species Perccottus glenii. Next base: position 17,446,617 of record CM044553.2, read on the forward strand.
CCTTTAAAGCACCACAATTATTCAGTCTCTGGATGTCCTGGCCTCCCCATAATGCACCACTGGGGACATACAAAGTCCTCCCATACTGCTGAGCTGCTTGGCGCAGTTTCTGGTTCAGCTCTGAATCAGAGAGAGCCGAAGGAGAGCCCACCTGAGAAGGCAAATTAGTTTCTATTGTTTCAATACTAAAAAACAACAAAATAACCACCCAAAAAATGCTGACCATAAAATGAGACTCCGACAGGAAGTGGACCCCAAACTCTTTGACAATTTGAGGATGACACACCTCGACAATTACATCACAGTGCCTGTTAAAAAAGTATTTTAAATCAACAGAAGATACAAGTTTCCACAGTAGAGCCAGAAGACGAATCGAACACTCATGCTGTCACTAAAAAAACATGTATAATCAAAATCAGACATAGAAATAAATAATAAAAAATAATAATTTACACAATATATGTGACATCATGTTGCATTAAACAATATTGACAAATTTAAAGCAAACGCCACCCACTCCTAAAATAAGAAAATACAACACCCCTCTACATTTAACAGTTTGGAAAACCACATGTCAACCTGTCATGGATGTTTTGCTTACTTATGTTTCTGTGTGTTTCTGTGTGTTTGTACCTTTCAGCAAAAGTTGACAAATCTCCAAGTATAAGTTCATCAGCAACTAAGCCTTTGAGTTTGTCAGTGTTTCTGTTCCAAACAAAGGACAATTTCAGACTGAGTCCAGGTCCCTCTTTAAGTATCCTCTCGACCAAATACTGCCCTGCAGTTGCATAGGCACTTGATTAGTCACAACTCAGCTACTCATTGCATATACTGTAGGTGTTCTTTGTCAGAGTTCATACCTAAGTGTCCATATCCAACAACGCCAATCCGGAGCAGCGGAGAACTGCTTTCCATGTTCTGTACAGAGATGCAACATAAACGTCCAGTATTGTTTTTTATACAATTTTTATACTCTGAAAGCTGACAACTCACCAGGTAATCCCACAACCCTTGAGAGCTGTGTGTCTCCTGACGGCAGTGGCACTCCACAAACTGAGGTTATACACAGTTCAAAGTTTGACTCAAAGAGACCAGGGTTAATCATTAAGACCACTCAACAGTTTCATTTTCACATTCTTTGAATAAAAGATTTAAATATACATAAACTCATTTTCTCGTTTGTTATGAATGCAAACTTCTTCTTCTGGTTTCCTTGGGTGCACTTCCTGATTGGACAACTTAAAATCAAATAAGTTAACAAATGTGTGTGTGTGTGTGTGTGTGTGTGTGTGTGTGTGTGTGTGTGTGTGTGTGTGTGTGTGTGTGTGTGTGTGTGTGTGTGTGTGTGTGTGTGTGTGTGTGTGTGTGTGTGTGTGTGAGATGATTTCAAGTCAGAAGTATTTTAATTTACAACAACAAAAGGTCTTTACTTCTCATATATGGAAGCTTGTTATTTACAGTTCACCTTTGCCGTCTGTTTGTTGATCCCACCCATTTGTTCCAACTGGGAAAGGTCAAAGGTCAAGAGCAAATGCATGAAATCTCAAAACGAAGGGAGAACGCTGATTATCAGAGCCCTATCAGACAGTGGTAACTGGTCCAAAGTGCAGTAATTGTGTCCAACAGAAGGCAGGGATTTGAGAGAGAGCGAAGACGCATGTGATCAGGACAAAAGATCTGACTTTATGTGTAAAGGAAAGAAAATAGGCAGGTTCGTCTAAACGAGGGTCTAAGGGACCAACATCAGAGCTAAGGAGATGGACATCCTGGAGACAGACGCCTATGACAGACGGCAGAAGAGAAACACAGTATGAAATTGCTACAATCTGACACTACTTTGAGTTATGAAAAACAATATTTCAAAATAATTGTACATTTTTTCTGTGCTTGTTGTTTTTTCCCTTTCTTGTCAGTCCTGTGCTCTTTTCCTGTCCCTACTGCCTTTCTTTTTAGCCACTGCCACCTACTTCTACCTGTGGACTCCTGAGTCCTCTGGGTCCACCATGTCTGCAGGTGTTAAGTCAGCACCAGTCCTGCTATTGGCTGCCGCCGTGCTGAGCTGGAATGGAGGTCAGAGTGTCCTAGGTGTGGCGGGAGGATTGATTTTCTCCGCTGTTGGAGACATCTGCCTCGTGTGGCCCGAACTCTTTATACATGGTGAAAAACTAACCTTCTGTAATGTAGTTATCAGTATGGTTAAATGTTTTTCTATGCAAATAAAATTGTAATTGCATTGAATTGTGTTCCAGGAATGGGGGCATTTGCTGTGGCACACCTTCTCTACTGTCTGACTTTCCTCTCCTCACGCTATTACACCTACCCATATTCCCCCTGGCCCCGCTTCTTTTATCCAATCGTTTTCCTGGTGGGAGGAGCTTTTTACATCTACTTATACCCGTTCCTCCAGAAGGCTCCAAACGCTGATCTGCTTGTTCCAGGTGTAGGGGTCTATATTCTCTTGATTACTCTAATGGGTACCTTAGCCATTAGAACCCGCCATATGACTACACTATTGGGTAGTTTGACATTTATGGTGTCGGATATGACTCTAGCTATGGAGGTTTTTAAAGTGGCAGCTCCAATGAAGCATGGCACCACTATTGTCATGGTGACATATTATTTATCTCAGCTACTGATTGCTATAGGTGATGTCAAGGCAGTGGAGACCAAGGATGACTTTTCAAAATGGAAAAGTTCCTAAAAGTATGTGTCCTATGTTAACAACACGTTAAAAATGTTTTTTTTTGTTGTTGTTTTAATATCTGCAGACTGCATTTTAAAAACGTTCATTATGGAGGACAGAAATAGTCAGTCAAAAGAAGGGCATGTTCCTGATTTGTGCCAAAATATTTTAATCTTTTTTAAATTATATCCATGATGATATTGATAGAGTGTAATTACTTATCTGCTTTGTTTTTTTAAACAAACATATGCATTTGTTGTTTCTAATAAATAAATAAATATGTAAAAAAAAAATGAAAAAAATGCTGTGATGCTTTTGTTAATGATTTAAATGGTCAAGGACTGACAAAATGACAAGTTGATAACTAAATTTACCATTCTTAGTAGTAAAATACTACAGAGACTTACAGTGAAATATTTTATACATTAGAGGTATTTACATGGTAAAAATCCTCACAGGAATAACACGTGTGAAACAATGATTCAGTGATCAGCAAGGTCAGCGATCCATGCTGTTGTCTTCAGACTGTTGTCCAATGAAACACATCGCCCGCAAACGTTCACAGAAGTCAAGTTCCTCCTGTTGGAAATGAAAACATTGAAGAAATAACCATCTTAAGGATTGTTTTTATACAATATTAGACTCTTTACCGTTTAGCCTCTGTCATCTACAAAAGAAATTTTAATTACCTGGCATTCTTCTTTTCCCTGCAGCTCTCTGGAGCGCTGCCTGAGTATCTCATCCAGACCTAGAGCGGGGTCCCTGCAGTCTCTGAGTCCCTGTGCACAGTCCTCGACCAGACTGCAAAGACAGACATGACATATATCCTCATGTGTTATAATATCTCCATTATAAAAAAAATTATATTTAGGTAAAAAATTTAAATACCAGCAAAGGGCCCCAAGCACATGTTCATGGAAAGGTGAATGTGGTGCACGTAAAACAGACACAAGCTGCTGTACCATGCCCATAGAGACAACCACCTCTGCAGAATTAAAGAAAAGTATTGTTTTAAAGTAATTATGGACATAAACACTTCCATAGGCAAATGTAATACTAAAGTAATACTAAAGTAGATTTAGCAGGTCCAGTCTCTCTGTCATGCTATTGTATATATTTTTATACCTCTCTGTTCAGGGTGTGACATGAGGAGATTAAGCAGGAGAAATGCTGATTTGATCCGAAGCTTCTCGTTTTCAGACTGCATGCCTCGCATCAACACAGAGAAGCCATCATGAGAGAGGAAAGCCTGGAGTCCTGCATCCTGCTCTCGAACCAGACCTACGATCACAAGAATCATAGAATATTATTTCCCACCAAAGGCACACCAAATGGGGTACAAACAGCTTTAGAGTTGACACTTACATGAGACAGCATACAGGGCTTTTACTCTGACAGTGGGGTGGGGGTCTAAGTCTGTCATCTGCAGTAGTTTTGATAGTGTTCCAATGTCGAGGAGGTGGATCTGCACCTGTGGCATGTTTTGTGCACAGGAAGCAAGAAGTTCAGCAGCACGCCACCGTAGCCCACTCTGGACATGACACAGATACTGAGAGACACACAAATCCAGGCCACCGAGAATCATCAAGTCTGTAAAATAAGTCAAGGCAAACACTCTTACAGATTAAGACATAATATGCTAGGTATTACTTTCCTGAATTACTATTTTAAAACAAACCTCGTGCATTGTCAAGATTCGCACATAACTCTGACAGTGTTTCAAAAGCTGATTCACGCTCATCTTCGTCATCTTCATCTTCTTCCCTTTCCTGATCGTTTGGTTCGTCTTTGCGCAGGACGTCCAAGCACAGTTTCATATGCTCCACTTCATCCATCTGCCCTTTACAGACTTCTGACAACGCTTCTCTTAGCCATGCCTTCCTCTAAATAAAATATAATATAAATGTTTCGTCCAATTGGTTCCAAGCAAGATCCTTTATTCTGTATTTTAAGAGTTTGTAAAGGATTTAAAAGTGTATTTACCATTTAGTTTACTTACCTCCTCTGACATTGGTTCCAAAGACGTAGGTTCCTCTGTTGCGGAGCCAGCCTCTACTGCCAGCTGTAGGACCCCCTGAAGGTTTTGGGGATATCTTCTACCACCTTGTCTTTCTTCTGCCATGTTGCTAACAGCTGAAGCGAACCAAACACTGAAAACATGAGTTGCGACACATAAAGCACAAACAATTCTTTAGAAATTAACAAAAAATTAACAACTTCTTTCGCTATATTATCATATCGTTTACTTACCTTACGTGGTTCTGTGGTGATATGCCAAGTAAGTGCTCACTTGCTCTTTATATCGGGTTTGTCAGCCCGGTAAACACAGAGCCTTGAACACGCTAGAACATTCTGGTTTAGCTCATGGGCATCAACTACGGAGGCTGCCATACTTTACCGTAAAATTCAAAACACTGCATCACAATTTGTTTTGTAGCCACACCTCACAAAATCTGGGTGCCTTTTTGCCTCATTTTGAATGGAAAATTATTAAAACATTATCATCGTGTAAATTGAACGAGTGAATTTATTTGAATTAAGAAGTAACATCAAAAGAGACTAGTCAAAGGGTACTACACAACAGTAGTTACGGTAAAGGAAAATCGTTTGTCGTAAACGCGTCGATGAATCTTTTCAGAGAGCGTTAGTAAACACAAGACAGTTATATATTATTAAAATAATCAATTTACACTCAGCACTCACTTGAATAAGACCATATAATACAAACAAACAAAACAATATACGAGATTTGTACCACCATCAAGGTCATCAAATAATAATAAAAATATATATTTATTCAAATATATTATGTCAGATATTATACGTTTACCACACCGTTTAGTGTGCAAAATTTTAACCTAATAAAGGTTAACAGTAATGACTCGGTAATGTGTCTGATAGCTTTAAATGCCACATAGACAACAACATTTGTAAATCCTTTGTACAGTATGAAGCACTGAGATTGTGGATTGTACTTGAACTGTTACTATCCTGTTTCACTGAACACCTTTGGCTTGAATACCATCCAAGATGGCGGCGCTTGTGGGACTGCGTGCATGTTTCTCCGGTAAAAGTGTTAAATCTATCATACCAGATAACAGTGTGTCCATTTATGAAAGTTTTAGCAATTATTCCAATATAATGTTTACATTGTTGTAGGGAATGGCTGCGTTTGTGTCAATATCAAAGCTAACCAGGGAAAAGATGATGCTTCCGAGTTAGAGCAAGGTCACGTTACCACTATATTAGCAAGAACAGATGAAGAAGGAATTGTGCTTTGAGACTAGCCTTTGTTTGAGAAGACAGAGAAAGACCGACACAAAATGTTTATTTAACGCACGATTAAATAAGTATAATGATGTAATGCTTTACCCTACATTGATGCGTTACCCTACAGTATGTTCCTGATGTCCTACAATACCTCAATAACCGTTGCTTGATCTACCTATGACTTGAACATGTTGTGAATGAACTCAAATGAGTCAAGTTACTTTTTTCTTAAATGGTGTAAAAGCAAAAACTTAACATTTGTTTCGATACTCTGTTCAGCACTTCAGCTTTCTTCGCCAAGCCTTCTGCACAGCACATATAAATTGGTGAGCATATGTACAATCAAATGCAATGATGTAATTTTTATTTTGATGTGTAATAAAAAATGTTTTTGACTTTCTTCTAGTGTGCGGTGCCTCTTAGTCGGCGGACTTTTGCTGCTGAGGCCAAGAAAACATATACTCGAGACAAACCTCATGTTAACATTGGGACAATTGGACATGTTGATCACGGCAAGACCACTCTAACAGCAGCCATTACAAAAGGTAAACTCTCTTTAGCTCTCTACATGAGTATAGGTTCAGTGTTTTCACCAGATATTAATTGTTGTTTTGTCATTGTTAAGATTTCAATTGTGTGTTTTCCTGTGTTCAGTGCTTGCCGATGCTGGTGGAGCTAACTATAAAAAGTATGAGGATATTGATAATGCCCCTGAGGAGAAGGCCAGAGGAATCACCATCAATGCGTCTCATGTAGAGTACACTACATCCAATAGACATTATGCTCACACAGACTGTCCTGGCCATGCTGATTACGTCAAGGTAATTTCCTTTCTTCCTAAAAGTCTTGTGTTTAGCATGACGATTTGGATTTTAATTGTGTGAGCCCAGGTGTCAGTGGTTTAGTTCATTTAAATATTGTGTTGCCTATAATACTATTTCTTTGTTAATCCTAGAACATGATCACTGGTACAGCTCAGATGGACGGCTGTATCCTGGTCGTGGCAGCTACAGACGGTCAAATGCCCCAGACTCGTGAGCACCTGCTGTTGGCGAGGCAGATTGGGGTTGAGCACGTTGTTGTGTTCATAAACAAAGCCGATGCTGTGGAGGACAAGGAAATGCTAGAGCTAGTGGAGATTGAGATTCGTGAGCTGCTCACAGAGTTTGGATATGATGGCGAGAACACACCTGTTGTTATTGGCTCAGCGCTCTGTGCCCTTGAGGTGAGTTGAGAGCTGATTTAAATATTGTTAATTGCTCAGTTACCTTTTATTTTCTGTAACTGGATCAGCACAAAATCAGTCTGGATGTTTTTTTTTTTCTCAGAGCAGAAAACCTGAACTGGGCGTGAATGCAGTGATGAAACTTTTGGAAATTGTGGATTCATATGTACCCCTGCCCAAACGAAAGCTGGATGATCCCTTTCTTCTACCCATTGAAGGTGTTTATTCAATCCCAGGTATGTTGGTCACCTATTATGCTTTGCTTTTTTACATAGCTTTAGTATTTGGATACTTTTTGAGCATTTAACGGTCTATAAAATTTGAGAAAACCATGTCTTTTTCAGGAAGGGGTACAGTAGTAACAGGCACAATGGAAAAAGGTGTTATAAAGAAAGGAGACGAGTGTGAGTTTGTGGGCCACAACAGAAGTTTTAAGTCTGTGGTAACAGGTAACGGAACACAAATGCATTTAGTTTATAATTGAATAAATCTGCTTACTTAAATACTAACTAATTGAGAACCTCTTTTAGGGGGATACATGTCACCTTGGTGTTTGTTCTGCTGTGCTTAGGTATTGAAATGTTCCACAAATCTCTGGACCGGGCAGAGGCAGGAGATAACCTTGGTGCCCTGGTGCGAGGCTTGAAGAGGGAAGATGTGAGGAGAGGGATGGTGATGTGCAAACCAGGATCCATCCTGCCTCACCGGAAAGTTCAGGCCCAGGTCAGGAAGCACTATGAATATTTCAAAATAATCTCACACATCAGCATATGATTGATATACACTGATTTATTAGTGCTTTCTATATCACAGGTGTATATATTGAGTAAGGAAGAAGGTGGCAGACACAAACCATTTGTTTCCAACTTTATGCCTGTTATGTTCTCTCTGACCTGGGATATGGCCTGCAGAGTCACCCTTCCCACTGATAAGGTGTGTGTGCTCCTGTTCAAAAATCCAGTTTAAGTATTTGTCACTCATAGCCAATTGCTGTCAATTTGTGCAGTAGTGTTTTTCATGTCCTTGTGCTGGAGCTCAGTTAATCGGATACAAATCCCATTAACCAGCTTTTTGCCTGTTATTGGCATGTGTGCGCCTTTGTGTTGTGTGACTTGATTGTAAAATTAAAGAATTGGCTCACTTTAAAGTATCATGCAACTAATGCTCATTTTCTGACAAAATCATGTAAAAGCATTTTACGCTTTGTTGTTTCAGGAAATGGTGATGCCAGGGGAGGACACCTCTTTAGTTCTTACTCTTCGTCAGCCAATGGTCCTGGAGAAAGGCCAGAGGTTCACTTTGAGAGACGGAAACAGGACCATTGGCACAGGCCTGGTCACGGATATTATCAAAGTGACAGACGAGGATGATTGCAACTGGGGCTAAAGCACTGCTTTGTAGGGAGGGCTGGGACTGGACTGAATGCAGGAGGGGGCTCAATGATGTTTGGGTGGGAGTGTCTGTGTCTTGTTAAACCATGTAGTAATAGTAATTGACAAACACATTCACAGCAAGAATTACAAGGCGTGTGTGGTCTTGTGCAGTTCCAACAAACCAAACCAAGTGGCATGAACATGTCTTTCTGTTGAAATTCCAGACTGTCTTTATGTAATAAAATGTATTTAATAATAAAAATGACTTTGTTTTTGCCATTACCCAGTAACTAGATATAAAAGTGCAGCTGTTTGGCATAATTGTGTTGCTAAATTAAATCTCTTTTGGCCACCAGAGGGCATCAGAAACACTTTTATTTATATTTTTTGGAAAGTTTGCATCTAATTTTGATTAATAATGAAGTTGAGATCATAAGACAAAATTGACAAATTATGTCCTTTGCTGGAGGAAGGCGGAAATTTCTGAGCCAGTTTTACACTCAGGAAATGATTAGAGTTTTCTGTGATAAAATCTGATAATTTCTATCTGATAATAAAAACTACCGCTATAGATGGCTTTTTCTTCAATGAGTAAGTAATAAGACTTGATATTTTAGCAGATTAACACTTTTGTAAGTTAGTAACATAAACTAGCATTATTATTTTTTGGTAATTTTTTTTTTTGTTTTTTTGTATTTTTTTTAATTTTATTTTTTTTACTATTGCCCTTACAAGTCTACAGGACCTTTTATCTGCTACAAAGATTTTATATCCCTAAAGCAAACAAAATGATCTGGGTTCTCTTTTAAATGTAGAAATAAATGAGAAACACTTAAGATGCTAAAGGAAGACAAAATATTTTGATTTCTTGAGTGGACATACTATTTTTGTATATCTTATAAAACTGATTTAATTTTCAAGTCGGACTGACCCTGTTGGTGCTGGTGTGGATGGCGTCTTCTCCATTCCTTACAGGAAGCTGTCCAGTTGCAGTTTGTTTGCTGTAGGTATTTGAGTCAGAGCCTGGTGTAATCTAATCAGCCTGTTGCTGTAATCAAATACTGTATATCTGCATGAGCAGAGGCTGGAGAGCGGCAAGTGAGTGATGTGCTCAGCTGGACGATGAACGTCTCCAGAAGTGAAATGACAACCAGGAAGAGACATGGTCAGGTAGTAAACACTAGTATCTCACTGACTGTTCACATGGTTTCACAATTCATTGAGCATTTAAACAGCAGAGAAAAAAGGTGACTTCTTAATATAGCTAGAACGTATATGGTTCTGTATTTTGTAAATGTCCCTACAGCTATTGAAGGTATGGTACTACAATCTTCAGTTCTACCACCAGGTGCCTCCATAAACTGCACAGGCCACCTTTAAAGCTTCACTACCTGATTTTCTGTTGGCATCCCTGTCTCAGACTCCATTTCCCCCCAAAAGAAGCAGCCTAGGGACTTTTCCTACTTCTCTTTTATTAAAAGCTAATGCTAAGTACAGCTCTTAGCGTTAGCTTAGCAATAGGTTAGCATGCAACTTTAGCGCCAGGACGGCAATTATCTCCACCTTGTTAAACATTACATGATTGAAAATAATATTTTTCTTTTTTGAGGTGTTTCTCTGTATTAAAAGACATTTTCAGAGCTCTATCAGCAGCTATTATATGTCTTGGAACATCAGCTCGCAAGCCGGTGTAGACCAATAGGAGCGCTCCTTTTTCGAGCATGTGGTTTGCTCGCATGTGATTGGCCAAATTTTCCCGTTCCTGAGTAACTTATTCAACCCCCTGTAATAAACGGTAATAAACAGTAAATGACATCATAAAGCCTGTTTTTTTTTTGTTTTTTTTTAACTAATGATTGCTTTTACAATATTCTATTTAGGGTTTAAACAATTTTCCCCAACTAGAAAATAAAAATATCAGGTAGGCTACAAGATATTTAAGTTGTTGGTAGCCGTTCAAAGTATTGTTCATGTTATTTTCAGAAGACTTCTTTATGTCAGTAGCCCACATATAGACACAAACAGGTTTATAATTTGTATATGTTACTTGCCAATTAATCATCTAAAAGCACTTCAGCACTTCATTTATCTTACACTTGAACTGCCCACACTCACCCAAAATAATAAGAGCTTTTTCAGATTACGAATAAACTGCAACTTAATATTAAGAAGCAAGTTCACTTAAAGCTCAAATAATGTTGTGATTGTTTTTGGTTAGATAAGAGCCAGTTTTTTCCTTGATGCATTTTGTATATTGCAAATGTCTTGAGTCCCACACAGTAGCAGCTATAGAAACCAGTGAAGAAGTATAGGGCTACTGCAGCTATGGCTGTAATTAAACTGGATTTGTCCAACCCACTCTGCATGTTGGAAGACTTGACCCACCACGGCTTCTCCTCCTCCAACACTGCAGAGTGGGAGGGAAGCATCCCAATTTATACCCAACAAGTTCATCTGAGAGCATTCAGCAATAAATGCTGTATAGTGCAAAGACAACTTTCTTAAACTTTGTAGTATGAGCAATGAAAAATGACATGTTGTTGTAATTAGGCCAATTCAACCTGCGTCCACACTAATGAATATTTGATTATTTAAAAGAAATTATGTATGCTATCCTTTTCTAGTATTTCTTCAAATATATTGTAGTGGAGATGAAAACCAACCTCTGGTGGTACTCAGGTTTACTTTAGTCTCAGTTCTTTCACAATTTAAAAATAAGAAATCAATTCATTATCTTAAATGTTTAGCTTTGGTTTAAACACCGGCTTAAACCTACTTTATTCTTTGTTTTGTCTAAGCCATTATATTTGGTGATAATGACATTTTTTTGTAATGGTTCCTTTCCCTTTGTAGATAAAACTGAAAAATATTCATATAGAAATAAAAATGCCCTTGTATATATTTAATGTACTCTATATTCTCTCTATTACGGTATATGATCAGAAGAGTAGGTAGTACTTAGAGAGCCAAATATAGGCTTTATTATGAAGAATTTTAAATATGAGAAAGCATGTACTGTCAAACTTTGGCTGATCACATGTTCACATACTATGGGGTCTCAAATAAGGGATGCTTCCATTGGCTAATTGGTCTACACTGCTTGTAAACACTGAATCAACGACGGCAGAAAGTTCTACAGAGAAAGTGTATATTCCAGCACTGGCTATGTCTGCAGACACAACAAAACAGCACACAAAAAGACAAACATAGAAGTTAAGCATAGAAGTTGTTGCAGAAATGGGGCAGTGGAGTTGGGAGGTGAGGGAAAGAGTTTTTGGTTACAGTAGTTTTAACGCTTGATGTGTTTTACATCCACAATATTATAACAATTACTAGAAGATTACTAGAAGATAACTACAACTAATTATCTTCTGTCATTGGTTGCCTTAAAAAAAACTCAACCACAAGGAGAACATGCAAACTTCTATGCAATATAAATGTTTGTCTTATTATACCAACACCATTTTGGAGAAAATTTTCAACGTTTCCCATACCTTTTAGAAGCTCACTGTTTATTGCAACTAGTTGTGTTCATGTTCAATACAATACAGTCAATGCAGTATTGCAAATTCATAGTGTGGGTGTGGAAAATTTTTGCTTTTTTATAAAACCTATAACATGTATTTATCCTTACATGGCAGTTGACCTACTTATAGTGGCTTATTTTATTCAGTTATTTATGTGAATATAAATGACTCATTAGTTTCAATTATTTTTGGAGAACAGCATGTCTAACCCTTTCTAGTGTTCAAGGTCACAGGGCAGTCAAATCAAGTGGCACTGCCAAGTCTTGTCCGCCTATATGTAAAGACATTCCCATTGGTTGGTTGCATAACAGTGAAAGGAGAAACCTCTGACCCCCAGCAGATAGTGTCCCACCAAATCTTATATCATCCATAAATCATCACCCAGTCCGTCTGCGCCGTTTGCTCCCACCTTCTGTCATTGCTGCAATTGTTTCTTTAAGACCCATATCATGCTATTGTAAAACAATCCCTGTGCTTAGCACACATGTAACACAAAAGAACAAGGATTGCTTTGGTCTGATATATTTTATTGTGGTTGTCGACATTAGTCATTTACCTTGTCTGTCAGTCTTTAAACCATTCTCTCACAACGACTTGAATGTCTGCAAGGAAACAGCTCAGAGTTAAGATTGCTTCAAAATGCCTTTAGTGGAAGACAAGAGGTCAAAGTTGTTTGCATTTTGCAGATGCTATTAGAGTCCATCAAGCTCAAAGGGCCTTATAACACTGTGGGTAAACACTTAGTTTCTACTCAGTCTGAAAGGTTATCAGACCAAAATAAATAAATAAATAAATAAATTAAACCTTGTATATACAGGCCTGAAATAATTACAGATGATGCTTTCACCAAACATGCAGGAGGTATGGCTGCTGTTTTTACAAATGGCACTGGAAGCACCATTAGTTTTCCCGAGCGCCAGGAGGGCCCATGCTCGTTTATTCAGCACAAGTCAGCAAGATATAAATACAAATGTGTCGGCCTTTGCTGAAAAGGCAGTCAGGTGTTTAACTTAACCCACATGGAGGATTGAGTTTGATAAAATGTGGTGGAAAGAACTAATTCATCTCACCTGCAATAACTAAAACGTTATATGTTCTGACATAATAGCTTTATTAGCCCAACGTGTCCTATTTCTAGGCCTGTTAGGAGTTTTGTAAAGACACTTATTTAGATAATCAGATAGACCTGCTCTAATTGTTTATTTCCTATTGCATGTAGGACACAGGTGTGGACCTGTTTGCTTACATGGCAGTACTATATTTTGATGTAAAAATAGTATAAGGAAATCTTGATTAATGATAATGACATTTTAGTGAGAAGACAGCTTTAGCTTGTTTAATGTACTGCTCTAACGGAATGGAAATAGAGCAGCACCCAGACCTATAAAAAAAAAACTAGTTTACGTATTAGTTATGGCGTAATAGAGTATAAACTGTTTTTGTGTGTATTGTATACACACCAACCTATATCTAATATGTCATTAAATGCATTAACTTTAAATGCCTCCTTTTGCCCAAAATGACATACCTTTTTGTTAGTACATAGTAGTAGTTTAGTACAAGTACAAATAACAAACCAATCTAATCTGTTTAGCTGTGTCCTACACAAGATACTGATCTACAGTTCTGCATTTTAGCAACAGAGCAACAGCAAGTCCAGTCAAATATCTCAAATAGTCCCTGACAAAACTATGATGTACTTTCTCACTTGGATCTTCTGCAAGTAGACAAATAACACCTTGCATTTGTGAAAGCTCAAAACCTGTTTGAGGGAACCAATCAGTCTTTCCAGAATGCTGTGACTGCTCAAGAGCAATCATCAGGGATCCTCGTGCCACGACTCTGACAGTCACCAGGACCCTCTTTTGTCATCTCACAATGACCTGGTCAAAAATAAGACGAACACTTAGATCTCTGATTCTCTGCGAGATGATGCCAAGTCACTTTCTGGAACTGACAGCTCTGAGAAACGCTTCTTGTCCTCTCTTTTTTCAGCTTCTGCCTCCTCCTCCTCATCTCTGCTGATGAAGGCTAGTTCGTTCTCATAGCAAAATGAGTTGGCCCCAGATGTTGGGAACTTCCTCTCTTCTATATCTTTGGCACTACATCTTGGAGTTGACGGAACTTCAAATGTTTTGTGAAAATAGGCATAATCTATCCTGTACTGGTTCTTCTCCTCAAAGATCACTGGCTCAAACCGGTGACCCCACAGTATCTCCGAAGGCAGGTATGAACTCCGAGCCTGTGTAGTCATTGCAGTGGCCTCCACCAAACCTTCCAGTATGATCACAATCTCGAAGTCTAACATTTCCAGGTCTTGTTTGCTGATGCCAAAAAGAGGGCTTTCCTCGTCAATCTCATGTATGACAGTGAGAGGAGCAACTAAAAACAGACGGTCAGTGCCTTTGTCATAACCCACGTTCATATCAATCTGATCTAGAGGATGTACTCGCCTTCCTCTGTGTAACGAGGCTTAACCAGTTGAGCCCTGACGTGGGCCTCTACAATGTGGCTCTTCCTTAGATTGGCCACTCGAAACATGAGGCACAGCTTCCCATCACGCATGGATATGACTGCATTCTGGCTGAACAAAAGAGTTTCTGCACGTTTCTTTGGTCTTGCCATCTTGGCCATTATGGCACCAATCATGAAGGCATCAATAATGCACCCCATGATGGACTGAAAAACTACCATGAACACAGCAGCAGGGCACTCCTCTGTCACACACCGTGCTCCATATCCTATGGTTGTCTGGGTCTCAACTGAAAATAGGAAAGCTGCCACAAATGAACGCACCAATGTCACACAAGGTGTAAAACTGTCGCTAGAGGTCTCCATGTCACCGTGCAGCATGCCAATCACCCAGTACGCCAAACCAAATGTTAGCCAGGACACTACAAAGGCCAGGCTGAAGAGAAGGAACATGAATCGCCAGCGTATGTCCACACAGGTTGTGAAAATGTCAGATAAGTACCGCTGTGACAACTCATCCATATTTGAGAAGTGGATGTTACATTGTCCACTTTTACTGACAAAGCGGCTGTGGTATCTACGTCTTGTGTGGATTTTGCCATTGCCAAAGTGCCTACAGCAGGCATGGTACTTAGTCTGAAGCCTTCTTCTTCACCAGACGCAAAGCTGTGGTGGTTGGACCTTTCCACGCTCATGCCTCTGCGGGCCACAGCTACGTGGCTGCACACGATTGGCCTGCTTCATACAATACTGGCTCAGAGGAAGGGCTCAGCAGAGTCCGATGCAGGTTTAGGAGAGTGGTGAAGCATGAATGATGTT
This sequence comes from Perccottus glenii, assembly GCA_024416835.2. Taxonomy (NCBI): domain Eukaryota; kingdom Metazoa; phylum Chordata; class Actinopteri; order Gobiiformes; family Odontobutidae; genus Perccottus; species Perccottus glenii. Next base: position 17,461,986 of record CM044553.2, read on the forward strand.
TCCTGTGAATGAAGGATGTGAATATGAATAGACATTTATTTATTACAGTCATTTTGAAAACAAACAAACCTAGTGGTGGTTTAATATACTGAATACAAAATACAGTTTCACATCCACCAATCAAACCTGTGACCATTAAAGTACTTTTACTCTAATGCTGCTGTATTTTAAACTAAAACAATTACAATCTAAGTTTGCTGTTAGAAAGGAATTCAAATATAAGAAGTAAATCTGGAGCAGATAATATTACCATAGTCATTGTTTATATATTTATTTATATTTATATTTAGTCATTTAGCGGTCCAAAGCGACTTACATTAGGGTTCCATTCACCAGTGTTACAGCTGGAACACCACTGGAGGCCAGGGGGGTTAAGTGTCTTGCCCAAGGACACAATGACAGTATGAACTGTTGGGAGAGCGGGAATTGAACCTACTATCTTCTGGTTGAGTGACGATCGCTCTACCACTGAGCCACTGCACCCCACAACTTATCATGGTAGTAGATAACCTTAACAGATCAACGTGTAGCCATGACTGTGATGACTGAGAAGGTAACAAGATATAACTATGTAGGTAAGTGTGTGTAAGCGTCACTAACTGAGATGCTCATGCTGAAGATGAACAGTGACATACTCCTTAGTGCAGTCAGTTATCTTAGAAATTTTGACACAGGTGGATTGTGTTCCTTAAGATAGTTTACACTTGATTTAAAATGGCATCTGTTTCTTTACTGTTGTAAACACTCACAGTGTACAGTGCATAAGTGGTCAACACTGCACAGAAATAGCCAGCTAATCCAATGCCCTGCCATTTTATGTGACGTATCTTCCCTTTCCTCCAATTGGCAGCTTATTACAGCCACTGCAATGAGCTGTGTGATTCCCCCATGAGACTGTGATGGAAAATATTATGTGCCATAAACAGGGCTTTGTAAAAGAGATCTCAAAATGATTCAATGGCAGGGCTCAATAGCTTGGCTTGAAGTCAAGCTAGCTTTAAAAGGTGCATTTAAGATCCAAATTCGACTTTTGATTTTTGTACATTTTCACTTTATTGCTATGTACTTTCATGCACTGGAACAACATTATTGGCTTTCAGTTCATTTTGAAAATATGAATTATATAACTTTCATAAAATAGGCTAAAAAAAACTGCTCCAATCAAGTCCGAAAACTACTGAAGCACTGTTTTTGAACATTTTCTTTTATAAAATGTTGTATTTTTACACAGATATCTCTACATTTCTTTTAATGATACAGTTTTGGGGAAGTTTTATTGGGGAGTCTTAAAAAAACCCTGATGTGCTTAAGGCTCTCCTCTGCTACAGATCAATTGAAGGAGACCTCCCGCTGAGAATGGATACAGAGAATTGTGGCAGGAACGTTAGAATATAATTATTATCATTTATTTAAACATGGACCTTTCCTTAACATCATTGAGAGTAAGATTACTGTCTGTATTGACAGGGATTGACATAAAACAATAAAAGACTGTGCTAAAGCTCCACAGTTACACCAAGTGGAATCTAGTTTGCACTAAAGCTTCTAAACGAGATCTGTGCAAATGTCCTTTTACTCTATGGACACGTGTTTCCCACAAAAGAACAGCTGCAGCATGTTTGGTGGATTTGTTTAAACCCTAAGTGTGAACTTAAAGATTTCAGAATGCAGACCTGCCATTGATAAAACAGGATCTGTAATCTCCCAGACTTCACGGGCATGTGTGCATGTCTTTTTAAAACTAGCAATTCCTTATAGCTCTAGTTGCTAGGAAGCAGGATGTTGAGGATATTAATATCTAATAGTCTGTGCCACCACTCTCTCGTGTGCCACGCTCTGCCTGCTGGGCTGTGATCTTAACACTTATTATTTGTCACTGGACAAAGCAATGAGAGTCCACAAGCTATTCAGTCTTAAAAGGCTACATTTTTCCTTTAGTGCAGAGTATTTGCAGTGGTTCTATCTCATAGTTATTTTGAGGGGCTTACCTTGTCTTCAGGTGTTCCTGTTAATGTTGATCCCACTCCTCTTTTAGATGTGGTGCTCTCGCTCCACTGTTGCATGCTCCAGCTTCTGTTATGGTTAGAGCCACTCTATGCATCTGAGACAAAAAGTATCTTCATGTCTGGAATCAGACTTGTGTCTTCCCTCACTGAAGAATGCATCAGATTCATTCAGAACACGGTTTCAGCTTGGTATCCAGACCTCAACACAAAACTGACTTTAGCAAAGTACAATAAAGTTGACCACACTTACACTATGATCCCAAAATGTAGTGTATTCTCAAAGTGGCACATATGGTCCAATCCAAAAAAAAACAATGTTCCTCACAGCTTATTTTAGAATCATGGGCTTGAGTCGTCACTCTTACCCCGTCTGACACATTCAGAATATCTGCTATCTGATCTTGTTCTAGTGCATATCCCACTCAGTATCCCACATCCAGTGAACTATTGCTCACTGCTCAGCTCGTCCTCCCCCTCCCTCACACGATGTCACTGATACTTGGCATTTGGAAACCACAAAACACGTCCCCTACCAAGTGTTGCACCATACTGGTCAGCAGTGTTTGCGGCTCAGAGGACCACCAGCTCCCAACTGGTGCATACTGGAATGAGCACGTATGAAGGAGATGGATTTGGACTTAGTCAGGGAACAAAATGTGTCTCTGGGCATGTGCTGCACCTTCAGAAACTGGTTCAAGTAATGTGTGTGGAAAGAAAAGGGGACAGTTATATCAACAATTTCCTTTGGGGTGTCAGCTGAACATTAGGAAATTAAAGAAAATGTCTGCAATTTAATAAATATTTCTACTCCTTTAGCACAACTCCAGTAGTAGTTATAGTAGATATTTTTGGTCATAAGGTGAACCCAATAACTGTGACACCAACCGATTGAACACACAATCAACTTACTAATTGGTGTGGAGGTGGAAGTAATGACCATATTTGGATCACAGTGTTACCAGTAGCACATTTCTTTTATTGTATTTTATTTTAGAATCTCTTTCTTATCCTTGTGGGGAAAGTCAATGTCGGCAGCTGCCACCAGGGGGCGCCCAGCATGTTTTGATGTTTATGTAGCTGTTCATGCTTAGATATATTATCTGTCTTATTTTATTTTTTGTACAAAAGCAATAATTTGCATTAAAAAAAGAAAGTCAATGCAAGGTTTTCTCACAAACTCCGCTCTATGCAACTGATTCCAATATCCAGTCACAAAATTTGACAGATGAGATTACAATGTGTTTTGTCATTTTTTATCTTTTTTGTGACAGTGTCTTATACTTGGCAGTGCTGCATATTTAGAACATCCCATTTTGGTTTGTTTTGTAGCATTCAGTCTAGAGAACCATAGATTGTTCCTCTGGTGGTGGTGAGGCCTGTAAATAGGTCATGGGTTTGGTTTGGAGAAGGCAGGCCAGATGTGGGATGTGCTATCGGGACAGAGACAGTTCTGTCGATAGCCGGTGCCCAGTGAGTTATTTAAAGGCTTTCTGACTGTGGCAGGACAAACTGGGCCAGGCCTAACTACATTCGGGGCACGGGCTGCAGAATCAGAATGGCACATGGGCAATGTTTGAATAATCAGCACATTTGTCCACATTCATTTTAAGCGAGACTGTGAGAGAAAATGTTGTGGGGCTACAGAACCAACTGCGATACCAAACACTGTATTATTATCTAGTTAGATGTTGCTTAGAGACGTTTCTGCTCTATAATGTAAACTGGATGATGCTGAGGCCTTTGTGATGCAGGTTTGCTGAACAGAACAGCTCCTTTTTTGTGTCCTCTGGTTGCAGTAGTTGATCTTAGCCTGACTAAATGGGACACTTATTTTTACAGCCCGAGCAGGTGCATCGGTGTTTCTTCATTAGCCGTTGATCAGTCATCAGAGTTGCAAACATTTGTGGGTCAGCTCAGCATGCAGGTGCACGCAAACACACTGAAACTCACAAATACAATGTAGACTAAGGTTTTTAAGGGTCTTAGGTGGCTGTATGGTTAAGTATTGAAGTAACACATTATTACACAATTTTCCATCAATCTTTGGATTCTTTGGGGTTCGAATGTGCAGGTGTAGTGTTATGTCTGCATGTGGTTCACAGAAATGCTTACAGGTGCACAACTCTTAATTGTGGACAATATATCAGTGACGTGGTGGCTCACATGAGTTGGGTTTCTCCTGAGAGCGTAAGAGAGATGAGTGTTGAGTTTTAACGAGGTGCAATGTTCCTCTTTGGTAATTCCACTCCGAAGAAAAGAGCAAGGTGATTCACAAGATGAATCTGACTTATTATTTACTGAGATGTTCATAAAAGATAAGTCAGGATTTTACTGTTAACTATTTTTATAATTAGATAGCCAGCATTAATGTGGGGCCATCTGAGGTTCCACTTCTCCCAGTATTAAATTAAGACAAATCACAGTTTAATACTAAACACATCAAGTCTAAATAAAGACAACACTGAGTAACAGTTGTTAGAAAGTACTCTTGAGCAATGCCAACTAACTGCTATACCTGCAAAATGTGCTCCAGTTTTTCTGCCTGGAACATTTTCTATTATTTCTATTATCCTGTCTGTGGGGTCACAGCTTTTGACCCAAGGTGAGAAGCCAAAAAGTAACTAAGCTGTATTTACTCCACAGTGTTTAAATTCAGATTATATTTGTTTATTTTATTTTACATACTTGTTTTAGGTAAATGACCAACTGATTTCTATTACTGCATTGGTTAACAGCAAAATGCCATGATAGTTGCAAAAAAAATTACAAAACGCCTCTCACTTCTCATTAACTTAAATAAATAATATGAATATGCAAACTCACTCGTCTAGAATAATATTTGATTGGTTTCAATAAAAATGAGGACATCATTAAAATTCTTGTATATTTACAGCTGTGTAATCTTGACTCCTAAAACACATGCCTAAATTTGGAACAAGTGTCAAGTGCTCTGTGGGAGTGGATTAGTGCTACATCTAGTGGTGCAGTGTGTGAATAACAGTTAATCCTGGACAGTTTACTGTGATAAAAACAGTGTTTACTGCTCCCTCTAGTGTTATCGATGTTTCTATTCCACAGTTCTGTGCATCAGATATCAGGACTCAAACAACTTCATCCGTTCCTGCACAGATAGCCCCTCTTTTAAACTCTGAAAGAGAGAAACAAACACTAATCATTATGCCACTACTTTTACATAAATGCTCCATAAGGTGTAGTGTTCTTTCTGTATATTTTTATTAACATTTTGTCAAGAGTCAAGACAGCACTGATCGAGACCAAGTCATGTCTGAGACCAGAGAGTATCAGGACCAGGACAAGACCAGGACTTTTTGCTATCGAGACCTAAGTCAAAATAAAGACCATGTTAGGTTGAGACCAGGTCAAGACTGAATCAAGTCCAGAACCAGTGGACGATACACTATAATAGATACAAGGTAACAATTAAAACATATGCATAAACAGTGCAAGTCCAGTTTTTGACCAAATCTAGACCAACAAGAGGTTAGAGTTTGGTGAAGGAGTCACAGTTAGTCCAGTCTAAAATGATTGAGGTTTTAATTTGAAACCAAGACAAATATCCTATATCTGATCTTGGTTGGTCTTGACATCCGAGACAAGACCGAGTAGAAATGAGTTTGAGAGACCAACACAAGACCAAGACCTTTACAAAATAGTCCTAAAACCAATCTCGAGTTCTACATCACTAATATTTGGTATGTTTCATTGTCAAAATATTAGTTTTATATATGTAATAAAAGTATGTAAATGTTACCTTTGACCTCAGACCTCTGAGCTGACGAGTTTTATTTGGAAAAGCAGCATAATTTTTGTTTGTCACATCCTCCTCTGCCAACACTATGGTATGAAAATAATAGATATTAATCACATTATTTAGGCAAATATTTAGTCAACCCAACTTCTAAAATGGCCAGAAATTGATTAAATGAATATGAAAATGATTGAAGTCTTACTCTGAGTGTGTCCTCTCTGCCTGGAGACCAAGTGGCACATTTAAAGTCTTCATAGTGTTTTCCCTCTGGACTGCCCGTGCACAATGACTTCAGCTTGTTCTGAGCAAACATTTTATCCTTAAAACCAAAAAAATAGAAGTTAAAATTCTAATGTAAAAGGATTATAAATGTTATACTATGAATGTCAGGAGATACTTGTACCATTCGAGCAAGCTTCAGTTCTTCCCTGAGACACAGTGCTTCTTGTCGGAGAAACTGCATCTCTGCTTCCCTTGCACGTAAAATCACCTGTGATGTAATAATAGTTGTAAAATATAAAAAAGAGGAAAGATGAAGACTGTGTTTTCCAGACTGACACTTACCTCCGTCTCATAAAGGTCATTTTCATGTGATGTCATGTGTTTCCCATTTAGAGAGGAGTGAAGGTAAGAAACTTCATCTGCTTCTCTCTTGACAATGATGTGAAACAAAACATAGACATTCCTTTAGTATTAATCAAAAAGACAAAAAAAGAACATTTCAACAAGTAAATTGGGTCTCCCTTCTGTAAAATACCTGCTTCTTTTTGAGCTCTTGGTTTTCCTTCTGGTACTGCATTAGAGCTTTTTGTTCCTGTTGGAGTTTGTGGCTGAGGTGAGAGTTTTCCAGACACTTCTGTGTGTGCTGCACTGACAATATCTCCAGATCTTTACGCAACGACTGCAGCTCCTTTCTACAAGTGAATTTTACAGAATAGGTACATTACATTTAAAAACACAAAGCTATTCAAAACAATTGTTAAAGGTTACTTACTCATATTCAGTGTGCAGTTGTGTGATGTCAGCGTTTTCCTGATGAGCTGAGAGCACCGGGTTTTCTCCATTTCCTCTTTATGAGCTCTCCTCATAGCTACAATAGCTACAAGATTGGGTTATTTATTACTCAAGTTTTACTAATTGATGATGTTATTTCTGTGCACATGTAACAAGTAAAAATGTAGATTACCTGCCATTGTGGCTGCAGTCTCCTCTTTCAACAGCTGGTCCTTCTCCCTCAAGAGTTTTGCCACTTCCTTTTGATGCTGTCTCTGCAAATCACTAACGAGCTTCTTGTGCATCTCCTTCATGGCACCAAACCTCTGATGATACAGTACAAGACTAATATATTATATATGGCATATACAGTAGATATAAGAGCAAATATGAGCAAACAAAAATTCTTATACCATAAATAATATTGTATTTCATCGCATCAATTTCTCTGATCAATATGTAAAAATTAAAATGTAATAGATACCTCAGATTTTTCCAGTTCTTCCAGTTTACTCTCTGCACAGCTCACACTGTCCCCATCATTTTGGTCCAATGTTGTCTTCTCACTTTCTCTGTACTGTTTCTCTTTGGAAAAGCACGACTTGTTGTAGTAATCGTGCAAATGTTTCATCTCCTCTTCATGGATTCTCTGCAGCTCTTTAATCTTCTCCTGGAACTCCATCTCAAGTTTTAGCATGCGTTCCTCGTGAAAACTCTCAATTTTGTGGATGTCCTCTAGAAGTCTCCGATTCCCTGTCTCCACAAAGATTACCTTCTGCTCAGCGTGCTCCAACTTCTCACTTAACATGCTATTGTCCTCCTGAAGTTCGACATAATGTTTCATTGAGTGCCTGCTGCTGAGTAGACAAGGTGACTTCCTGCTCTTTACACGTGGCTTGCAGCTGGTTCTCATTTTGCTCTTGCTTTAAATCTAAGTACAACCTGTGTGTCAAATAAATGACTTTTGCTTGCTCGTGCATCCCCTTCTCATCACTTCCCCATGTATTCTCAAGAGTGCTCTCTTCTGTGATGTCCTGGCTGAGTTGGCGTAAGAATTTAGCCCTTTTTTGCAGTGTTATTATGAGCTCCTCTAGACAGGCAGCTTGTTTTTCTATCTCTTCTTTTTGATCACATTGCTCCGTGTCAATGTTTTTTGCTGATCCTTCCCCACTTTTACCTTCTTTCCCCACTTGTTCCTCATATGATGCCAGCTCTGGGGGGTGGACCTCCATAATAGAATTTTTATTTTGATATAATTTGAAGGCCGCATAAATCAGCTCTGCTTCAACACATGCTCTGCTCAGAACACTTCCCACAGATTTGCAATTTCCACTTTGTGCTTTTAAGGTGATCCTTTGTGAGAGTATGCTTTTATACCTCTCTGAAAGATTGCTTTCGTGTTCTTTATGCACCAATTGTAGCTGACCAGTGACATTATTACTTTGCAAGATGGATACCATGGTTTCCACAACAAATATTTCCTTAGATAAACACGTGCTAACACTTTCCAAACCATCCTCCAAGGTATTTATGCCCTGAATTTTCTCTGCTAATGTCCTGTCATTGAGAATCCTTTCCTCCTCCCTGCTAGCATTGCGAGATTCATGCTGTTGTTTTTCCGCGTCTTTCTCACCTTGCCAAAGGCAAGCGACCAAAGTGGCAAGCTGCTTTTCAAAGTCTACGACATCAATAAGTGACCCCGCTTCTTGCAGTCGCCCCCTGCAAGCTTGTACGATATTCAGTGCTACCTGAAACCGTCCGACTAGCATCCTGCAGCGCGTCTCCATCCCTTGGGCAAAGCGTTGGTTATGTTTGGCCTGAGTGTGGAGCAACAGGCCCAGGTGTTGGGCGTTGGCGCGAGATTGAGTAAGTTGCGAGCAAAGATAAGGATCCTGGCAGCTCACGTGGTTCTGATAGTCCTCCAGTCTTTGTGTGATGTCTCTCAGCTTCTCCTCGGTTACATAAAGTTTGGTTTCGAGGAACTGGATTACAGACATGACTCTTTCTGGGTCGTCTCCTGATGTGACAACGCTTTGGTATGAAGGGTCAATAGAGTGGGAACGGGATCTCATGTAATCCTCAACATCGACATGGTCTGTGTTAGTTATAAGCTGTTTTTTCTCTGAAGTCTCCTTTTTTTTCAGCACTTCATTTAATTTCATTTCTGTTTCCTCCAGACTGTTCCCCAACACTTCCATCTTCAACAGAATCTCGCTTAGCTCTTGCTCCTTTTGGTCCAACTGTCTCTCGTATCCTTCCCTCAAGTCCTGAGCCTCTGTCTCCCATTGTCGCACCTTACCCAAAGCCACCTGCAACTCTTCATACACGCTCTCATATGAATGCTCCAGATTGTAATAGTGCGTCTCGTCGTTTCTCAAGTGGCCCTGAAGTCGGCTTACTTCTCCATCAGTTGCAGACAGCTGCTTCTGCAGTTCCTGACATCTTCGGTCAAGCTGATCTCTGTCATCTTGGAGCCGCTGCATGGCGGATACGGTACGTTCTAACTCCTCTTGAAGCTGTTGTTGAGCTTCTTCTATTTCCCTGGTCCATGCTTGACTCTTGTTCAGATTCTCTACTTGGTCCTTAGCCCTCTCCAGTTGCTCTTGAAGATCACATGATCGTCTCTCGGCCTGTGCGAGACTAGCAGCCAGACTCCTTCGTTCTCTTTCTTGACTTGCTTGAAGTAGCATGAGGTGCTTCTCGAGCCTTGCCTCTTTTTGGGACTGGGTCTCCTCATAGACACGAAGTTGACTTGTCACCGCTTGGTAATTTTGCCTTAGCTGATTGGCCTCTTGCTGGAGATCACACAAACCCTGCAATTCTTGCTCCACTTGTGTCAAACGGGACTCAGCTTCCACTCGCTTCTCTTCACTTGAACACAGTTGTGACTTCATTGAAGCTATACATTGCTCCAACTCTATTTGCTTCTCATGGAACTGATGCCTATCCTGCTCCAGTTGAGCTTGTGCCAGAGCTGTTGCATCGCCAGTGACCAGTAACTGTGCCTGCTGAGCCAAGAGGTCCACCCTTCTGCGTAATTCCGCCTCCCTGGCTTCCTCCTGACTCTGCCTCTGTGCCTCCAACTCGGAGCGAAGGTCCTGGTTGATCTTCTGCAGCCGCTGTAAAGCCACTTGCTCAAAAGAAGAGGCAGGATTGGCTAGAAGATCACTCTGCAAGGACAGTAATGAGCTTGGATTAGGACTAGGGTGACCATACACCCCGTTTTAGCTAGGACAGGCCAGTTTTTAAGCCCCCTGTCCTGTGTCCCGGGGATATCTGCAAAAAACACTTCCTACAACAGTTGTTCCGTTTTTTTTAACCGTCAATGCAGTAAAGTCAAAGGAGCACACTTTGCTTGTAACGTGTTTGTCAGTAGACTGTCTGTGTGTCAATCACAGAGTGGCCATGGCAATATTAACCAATTGGAAAAGATCAACAGTGTTCCACATGTCTGTAACTCAACACTGATTGGTCCATTTAAGTGCTTAAGCGTGAGACTATTGCTAAGCGTCCCTTCTCCCATCCACAGCCATCAAGATTGAACACAGCATCCCGAATGGCGCTTTCCCCCACATACCCAAAGGGGGAGCCGGCAGGATTTTAGAAACCTAGAAACGTAGAAACGTAGAAAGGGCAAAACTGCAGTTCTAATGTGTCTAAGCTCGATGGCTGGTGGGCTTATGTGACTTGCCATTGCAGGGCCACTGCCTGGTTCCAGGCTAAATGTTCAGCCTGGGCACTCCCTGGGCCGAAGTGTCAATGCTGCGCGCAAAGTACCACCTTCCCCCACATACCCAAAGGACCTTCAGCAGATTTTTAGGAACCTGGTTTTTAGATAAGTAGAAAGGGCAAAACCGCAGCTGCAAAGTGTCCACTCTCGATGTTTAGAGTACCAGTTGTTTTTCCACACTGCACGGTATAAACACTTAGTCACCTGGTACTCAACACAGACCTCTGCAGTTGCTCTGTCACTGGGCAGTCCTCCACACTAGCCCTTCCTCAACCAGCCCTGAGCTCCAAAGCCAAAGGACACATTTTTCTTAGTGCCCTTGGTACTCCAGGCAGGACATAGAGCTCTGCCCAGCCTCAGGCCTCCCCTGACTGGCTTCCACATTCGCTCTTTGGCCTGCCCCTGGTACTCCAAAAAAACTTTATTTTCTTTTTTTCCATGCTGGCCTCCAGCTAACCTATCATCTTGCCTCCTCGCCTGCACACCTGAATCCAATAAATAATTACTTAGTATCAATGGTCAAAGAAAGCAAAGTTTTCTGTGATTTTTCACTATTTCATTGATGCTAGCACATGGGGGAACCAGAAACCATCAAGAAACCCCGATGCCTAAAGGCATAAGTTCACTTTTTTTGTGTGTGTTTTCTGGGGGTGTATTGATTTTGGGCAGCGTTTTCCATTAAGGAATTTCTGTTAACGTGCTGTGTTTATAAAGATTTATGTCTTGAGGTTTGAAAATCTGGTCACCCTAAACTTCTTTATGAAAAAGCTTGTTTATTAAGGGAGTGTCTTTTACCTTTAGAAGACTCAGTTCTTTGAAATGTGTCTCTTTGTCTTGTTCATGCTCATCCTTCATATTCTTGTTTATCTGTTGAAGTTGTGATAGTTCCTTTTGTGTTTTCTCCAGCTGTGGAGAAATATAAAATAAAAAATATACTTTCCAAACCTTTACAATGTTGCCACACTTTCATCCAGGATGATTTATTATCTAATAATTCCAGACACACAGTCTCACCTCTTTGACCAATTGTCCAATTTGCTGCCCACTGGGACAACTTTCCTCCTCCTGAACGCAGTGACAATATCTCTTTACTGATTGCTGATAATCTCCTTCTTGTTTTGTGTGTTCATCCTTATTATTTGCTTGAAAATTTAAATCTCCATTTAAATGTGTCTCATTTGAAAGTTCTGGTAAGGAAGTAAAAAGTACATTTGTTGAACACATGCCCACACACATAAAAAAATAAATCATGGTTTTAGGTGATATGCAAAAGCATTAAAAACGTTACAGCTTTCTAATGTATTTGGTGGTTCTTTCCACACAAAAGGCATCAGCCACTCACCTGTCTCTGTGTTTTCAACAAGAAGATGTGAAGCACCTTTGATCCCTTCTTTGTCACAAGGAAGATTAATTGGTTGTGTTGTGGATGAGGTGGAGGCTGAAATGGGAGTGGTCAGTGCTGATACAGGGCTTTCATGGCTGTTGTTTTGATCTACATTTGGCAGCTCTTGTTCCCTTTCATCATGCATGTGTTCAACATAGTTTTGTTGTTCATCTTTGCTGTGTCCTTCACATCCACCGTTTTGTTCCTCTTTCCCGAGAGCATTTGCAGGATTGGAATCTAGCTGTTGTTGAGGACTCTGCTCTATAATGGAGCTGAGATTAAGAGTATGCGAGTATAAGTTAGCTAAGCTGTGTGTTTATAACATTCTAAATTGGATACTATTTCTACAAATTGTCAACTTTTAAATTTTTTAAATTATTTTTGTACTTACTCTGTAATAGCATGTGTGCGACTGGGTCTCACGTTTCTCAACACAGCCTGGACCCAGTTACGTTTCATACCAGAGGTCATAGCACTGAGTGTGTACACACCATCTCTGCTCTGTCAGAGAGAAAATCGAGTAACACTCCATGAAAATTTAATGGTAGGTGGGTTTTTAGTCAATCTAAACAACTTGTATAAGTAAACAAGGGCCCTAGCATGGAGCCCTGTGGTACACCTTTGGTAAAATTGAAAAAAAAAAAATTTCAATAAACCTGGCAATAATTTCAGTATAACATGTGCTCTCTCACTTCCTTTGACTTCCCTTGTATTTAAAAAACAACATTTCACCTGTTTCTTTACTTTGTTGCTGTGATGATGGCACGTGGCAAGACATGAAGATGACTCTGGTGGCTGACAGGCTGGGCTGGTTTTCATATTCTCTGGGTCATCCAATGAAGAGTCTTTGTCATCCCTTAATTGACAAAGAGCAAGAAACAGAAAAAAATATTAACATAAGATAATATATGAAATGCTAAAATGACTTAACAGACCACAGCAAACCTGAATGATTCCAGTGAAGCTGCCAACTTTCCAGAATCTAAGTCTTTATTTTCTACAAAAGAATAAAACAGCTTTAATTTTATAATAATACTACTAATAATAATAATAATAGGTAAATGCATGAATGAATAAAGTAAAAGAAATTACCATCTCTGACTCTCTGATCCAGCCTGTTTAGAGAGCGGCTGCTTCTTATGAAGGGTGCAGCTGTGAAGGAGGAGCTGTGAAGGGAGGAGAAACTCCGACTACTGCAGAGGCGGATGGCTGGTCTAGCCGAACGAGACGCTGCTCTAGTGCCCTGGTGTCCAACACAGCCCTGCTCATTGGTGCTGCTATTTTTTAAATTTCCACTAACTTTACTGCCAGAACTCAAGTCTCTGCTGCTGAAACTGTTGCTGCTTCGTCCAACACTCACGCTGCTTTGGGTACTGCTTCTACTCTGTTTCCCACTAGATGCTGACAATTTTGGTATCTTGAGGAATGACAAAAATAAAAGTATTTATAACAAGAAATTCACCCTGTCCCACCTTAGACACACTGACATACAATCCCCACGAGAGAGAAAACACTTGAATCCTTACACAATCTCTTAATTTACTTAAGCGCCATCTGACCAATACTGTAATCCCTGTCGCAGACACATCCAAACACACGCATTAGCTAAAGTGTAATCACACTTGAGCATAAGAGACCCATGAGACTGTGCCATGAGTCTATTCTCTTCAGAGTCAGCCTGACCAACTGCAGAGGCAATCAATCTGTGGTTGGACCATAGGACAGAGTAATCAATTGCAAGAGTCCTGAGTTAGCGACTTGTGCAGGTTTAACTGCGCTGTCTTGATCTTTGGCCATTAACAGAGATAAATCAACCTCCATTGGGTGGAAATAAAATTGTCACTAGATTTAAGATAGAGAATAAGCAGCATAGAACAGAAGCTTGTAATAATTTTAAACTTGCGATTATAAAACTAAATCATTTGTAAAATGTGTCTGATGTGCCTCAGTGACATTTTTAGTGTGTCTCATTTGACATACATACATATATATATATATATATATATATTGTATGTCTATGTGTGCTGAAAGCAATAACATTTAGACTATATTCCTCTGACAATGGATAAAAATTCTTATAATATACTGTGCATTTTAAATGCACGTTCTATTAAACGTGTATTTACACAATACTTACCTTTCCCACCTGTTTCTGCACTGGTTTATTAGTTTTTGAGTTCACCACAGTTTCCGGCCATCTGTATTATATAAGAACATATTAATCAAATTTAGGTTATTTGATTTTTTTTAAGGATTCTTAGCAGAACTCTTCATTACCAAGCCATTAGTTTGAAGACCACATACAACAGAGTTCAGGAATCTTGTTTCTAGCTATGTGGTCTAAGCATATGCCACTATTGTGTTTTAACCATGCCACTTCTGCTCACCAGGAATAACAGTTGTGTATAGAAATAGTATGGTAACTACTTACCTGGGCTTCTTGGACATCATTTTTAGCAATCCAAATTAATGTAGAAATTAATAAACCTTTTGAGTCCCTTCTTGTCACACAAAGCAGCTGTATAAGCAACGCCTAGACAAAAAGAAAGACTAAATGACTTCAGACATACACTTACTCTCACATAATCCTGGTCACAGTTGACACAGTCCATTAGAGTTTGGTAGGATTAGGGTGACAGCTTAACAGGATTACTACCAGTCATTTCAGTGAACTTGATGTTTCTGTCTAAAAATAAGTTTACATTTTAGTCGTGTTTTATTAAGCACCAATAAGTTAACACCTCACAAACAAGAACTACAACATCATAAATCCATATCTAATGGTCAATAAGAATTTGACAGTTTGCTGAGTAAATTCTTTCCACTGTCACTGTGAATCTGAGAACAATGAACTCAAATTACTTGAAAAAAAACACCCTAAAGGTGTCTGTATTTGGTCATACCTGATAAATTAATCAATAAATAAAAGATTAAAAAAACCAACACCTAGCCTACAAACACAAGAATACTGAGACTGTAATGTCATCTAAGTAAAATTAACAAATGTTTTGTGCTAATTTATGTGTGGAATTGTACCGTTTGCACCGAAAACGTTCCTGTGCTCTGTTTACTCAGACTAACCATCGTTTTCTTCTAGAAATAGTGAATGCAAAGCAAGAATAGAAAGTTTTTTTTTTTTTTACAAATTCAACAAGATTTCTTGCTTCAGTAAATGCATTTCTTGTGGTGATAACATTAACAGTAAATAGTAAATTTGACTATGGTAGCGTATATTCATTGGTGCTTCTCTCTGCTGCTCTGCTGGGAACGCCGATTGGCTGCGTGTCACGTGGTCTTACAGCTGATTCCACTGGATGGAGTGTTTTGCTCTGGCCCGTTCATTATTTCATGCAGTTAGCCATATCTGGTTAGCAACCTCCATGAACACAACAACGTCGACAACTGACGACTTATAATGGCACAAGCAGTACAGGTAGCACAGCCAAGTGCATTTGACGCGAGCAACTCTCAAATCCAAGTAGAGCACGATAAAAAACGACGACAGTTTGTCATAAGACTAAACGGTAAGTCCAATGTCTAAACATAAACATTAGCTAGTGACATGCTAGCTAACAGTAGTTAGCACGGTGACTGTTGTCGCTTTTCGGTCCTGACAGTCGTCATCACACTCTTGTTGTCGATAACCTGCTGTATTTCGAAGACCTAGGGCGTTATACTTTTTAATTACTCTGAATGATAAGCATTTTAACGACACTTGTGCATTTTAAGCCTGACCGGGGAAGACTGCTAACTTCCACGACTCCAAACTTTGGTGGTCGTGTTTTGGCACGAGGTCATTTTCTTCGTTACATTATTAAAGAAAGCCGCCATAGAGAAATAACTCTTGCTATATTATTTATTTATTACAGTATTGCAGTCATGTATTTTCATAAACATTCAAATGTTTGCATCTATTTGCGTTATTGTAATATCAAAGTAAATTGTGTACTATGGTTTTCTAATGTCTCTTAATTTGTGGTAAAAATACCATTGAGAAGAAACTTCATTTAAATATGTTTGCATTAGAGTAAAGAGGCTCTATTCGGTTCTCCCTGTTACATTAATTACCTTTTTACAGCATAATTGTTAGACTATTGCACATCGTCATCATATAAATCAAACTACTTTAAGGCATTCTATTGATCCAGTGAGTACCTTAAGTGTACATGATAAGTGCATGTGTTTGTTTGTCCACAGGATCTCATGATCGAGCCGTTCTTCTGTATGAATATGTAGGAAAGAAAACAGTAGACTTGCAACACACTGAAGTCCCGGATGCTTATCGCGGGAGAGGAATTGCTAAACACTTGGCAAAAGTAAAGTATAAACACTCTGGTTTAATCACATTTTGTTTAAAATGTTTTAGTGATGCATATAACACTGTTTGATTATTGAGGTTGTTATATGTCAATAATGAATGCGAGTATTAGTGGGTTAGTAACTTTTAATGCATATATTCTTTTGGAATCACAGGCAGCCATGGACTTTGTTGTGGAGGAGGATTTAAAAGCTCACTTGACTTGTTGGTACATTCAGAAATATGTCAAAGAAAACCCTCAGCCTCAGTACTTTGAACACATTTACCAATGATGCTGCATTAAGAGAGATGCACAGATAAAGACCACCAGGGGAGAAACATTGCAACCTGCTTTGGACTTACAACAAAAAACTTTTTTAACAATTGTTAAAAATACACTGAGTTTATTCTGAGACAATGCTCTGCTCATGGCAATACTTCTGTGAAATGAGTGCCAGGTCAAATGGTCTGTTACGTCTATAGCATACAGATGCACACACACCAAGAAAAAGGAAGTGAATCAGTTTGGGGGGGATGAAACCAACTGAAGCAAACATCAGACGGGCAGGAACTTCAGCATCTTCACTGACTGAAAACAAAGATTGCATATCCAGGAGCAGATGATAATCAGGGGTTTGTTGGCCTGTGATGATTCAGGTTGTATCAGTGGTTTCTTCACTGAATGCCAAATGGCATGGACTTTTCTATTTAGACCCTTTTTAAAAAAAAATAATAATAAAAATGCTTGATCAAATGATTTCCCAAACATAGAGAAATGTTGTGGTATGCTAATGACATGAACATGGAAGTACTAATTTAATTTTGAATTAAAACAGAGATGTTATATTTCAAGCCAAATCTTACATGTAGGTTTATAATCTGACTCGCACACATTCTTGTTACAAGCAAAAATGAACCAAAGAAGTAAGGCCATAGTCAACAGGTTTTTATTATCACAATTGTACTTATAATATTAGTTTTTGGTATAATAGTGGTTCTGACAATTTAACTGGAATAAATCTCAAACCAGCATTTCCAAATCACTATTTTTGGGGCATTATTATTATTATACAATGTCTAATAACTGTCCTTTATTCATTTATTTATGATAATTACTATTTAAGGTGTGAGGGCCATTTTCAAAGTGGTAATGGTCATTACAGAAACAATCTTCAACAAAATTGTTCTGTTGTATTTTTCCTTTATGTGGTTCTTAAAGGGGTTTATGTTGTTAATCTTTTTAAGTGTAGAGGAGAAAACCTGTCCACAGTAGTAGAAGTGAAGAATACCAAGAAACCTACCAAGTGTCCTATTTGTTCTAATTTTGTGTTTTATTTTGTTTTTTTTAAAGACCAAGTTTAAGTTTTTCAATCCTTGTTACAATGTTTGTATTTCAGACAAAAACTTCATGCAATTTTGTTGTTAATAAACTGTCTTCAAGGTTGTTGGATGTGATTCAAGTATCCTGAAATTCATGTAGACAAATGTTGAAAACTTGTTTTTATTTATTGACCAAGATTGTTTATGGCCAAATTTAAATGATTACATCCTAAAAGTATTCATTGTATGAAAACATTTTGATTTTTGCTTGTGATGATGTGGCTATCTTGCGCTGTCTGCTGGTAATAAGAATAACTACAGTCTCGGAGTATGAGCACGTGAGGGCACAACATGGGTAAGTAGCATGGACAAATTAATAAATTAACATGGAGTCAGTTTGCAATACATAAGGCTACATACTTGGTTTGTTATTGCAATCAAATTGCTAAGATTCATCATTTAACAGTGATATAGCAGATTCCCCTTATATTTGTAGTGTATCTTGGTTTATTTGGCGTATATAATAAAAATTAACATTCCGTATTTCTAGAGGAAATCAATATATCGTTTGGTCCGACCTCTTAAACTTCCACATCAAGTAAAGGCACGCATACTCTATGCCGTATCATGGGAATAGTAGTGTAAAAGGGTGCTTAGATCATTTGTCAAATGTGTCACTACACTACATTACCCCGAAGGTATAGCGCGGTCATACGTCAGCTGCAATCACAGTTGTTTCTCCAACATGGCGTCGCTGGGAAGGAGGCGCGGTGTCCCAGTAAGCAGAGAGAGGTCAGCAACACCACAAAATGACCATAAAACGAAAACATTTTATTTCAATTCACTGTTTTATCGCTGCTATTACTCGTCAAGTGCAGTATATGCACGTTGTTAGGAGCTTTAATTTAAATGACAACACGACAAGTCCAAATTTTGTCCCATGGTTAGCTAAGGTTAGCTGGATCCGTGCACCGCTAACTAGCGTTAGCAGAGATACAAACTAGCTGCTCATGTGATGTTTTGGTTGGTTCCCACTACATAGATAAACGGTGGGAAAAGTTGAATTTCATAGTTTGATTGTGTGAGCTATTACCCAATGTCACAGACCATTGAGTTGAATTGTACTCGTTCCTCACTGTTTTGACTGACTTGGTGTAAAAGTAATAACGTTCCAAACTTAAGCTGGCGAGTCCATACAACGTTTTATCAATCCAAAGATAAGCCAAAGCCAGGTACATTTTGTTACTAATACGATGTTCTACCATCCACTTTTATATCTTACACGATGGTCTGGTACCCACTATGTCCTATCAAAGGTCCTTAGCATTCGGAGTCGTTCGTCATTGTGTCAAATATAAATGTAAAAGGCCAAAGTGTTGACATCACGCAGCATTTAAAGATATTTTTGATATTAATGTATTAAATCTAAAAAATACTATTCCTAGTTATTACTTGATGTAATGCTTTTTAATTTCAATATATCAACAACTTATTCTCTTAAAAAACATTGTCAACCATGGTTTATGAGTTCTGTGATAAAAGTCTGCCCTTTTGTATTAATGGATTGACTAATATATCATTATACAATATAATGTCATGTTATTTATAAAATACAATGTGCAGAGCAGTAAAAATGTAAAAAAAAAAAGAAAACTGTTCTGTATGCTAATTGTACATTCAAAGTATACAATCTTCACAGTTAATAACACAGCATTATTGCTTGGGCTCGTTTTAAACATGCATATGTTAACTCAAATCTTCTCCTGTAAATCTTGATGACAAAAATGATTTGTTTGTTTTTGTTTCTCTTTTTTTCTGTGTGTGCGCAGAGGAGTGATGGCAGCCACAGACTGCTACATTGTCCATGAGATCTACAATGGGGAAAATGCACAGGACCAGTTTGAGTATGAGCTAGAACAGGCCCTGGAGGCCCAGTATAAATACATTGTTATAGAGCCCACACGCATTGGAGATGAGACAGCTCGCTGGATTACTGTGGGCAATTGCCTGCACAAGACAGCAGTGTTGTCAGGTGCGGCTTGCCTCTTCACACCTCTTTCGCTGCCCATTGAATACTCACGCTATGTGGCATTGCCTGCTGGTGCTCTCAGTGTGGCCTGTGCTGCTCTCTACGGGATTTCTTGGCAGTTTGACCCCTGCTGCAAGTACCAGGTGGAATATGACAGCCAAAAACTCTCACGGCTGCCCCTGCATACACTCACCTCCTCCACACCTGTGGTTTTGGTACGCAGGGATGACATCCACAGAAAGAGACTTCATAATACAATAGCACTGGCTGCCATGGCATATTGTGCCAAGAAGATCTACGAACTCTATGCGGTATGAATGCACTCTGAAAGGGGTGAAAAACAAAAAAAAATGAAACTATCAAAGATTAAAGAAATATAATGGTCAGCTCCAGCAGGTAGCTCCACATTTTGTGGTTAAACTTTCATCAGAGGGATGTAGTCAAAACTAAAAGGAACTGTTTTTCCCCTTCGTTTCCTTTACTTCTGTGTGGTGACAACATCACACTTATCTCTGTAGAAACATTGCGCCTACTCCTCTACACCCTCCACCCGTTTCCCTGACGCACAGCAGTCTTGTCCACACTTGTCTGGACTAAAATGTTTCTAGTACAGTTTTTTTGTCTTTCATTTCCACCTTGTAGTTTTACTGTACCCCTTTATTGCTGATCAGTACATCACTCATTAAACATTAGGATATTTCAAGCTCACATTTCTGTATTTTATTTTACTTTTTCATTAAATGGATTCTACATGGTGTCCAAAAAAGCATATGCAAATAGATGCAGCTTTTTTGTGAATGTGTCTTGTTCATGTAGATTTTTCTGGTTTAAAAGAGTAAGATTTTGTGTGACAATGACGTGGCTTTTGTCCTCTTTGAAACACTATATAAACTTTTGGAAAGTTGCAGTGCACGCTTCTATAGGTACATATTTTGTATATTACATTAACATAAAGCCAATTCTTAGGTGATTTAAATACACGTGATCAGTTGATGTATGGACCAGATAT
This sequence comes from Perccottus glenii, assembly GCA_024416835.2. Classification (NCBI taxonomy): domain Eukaryota; kingdom Metazoa; phylum Chordata; class Actinopteri; order Gobiiformes; family Odontobutidae; genus Perccottus; species Perccottus glenii. The sequence continues at coordinate 17,482,523 of CM044553.2, forward strand.
TTTAAATTACAATTCCAAGATGAGGCTAATTATGGGCATAGATATCAGATAGTAAATAGTACATATTTAAATGGACAATATAATCGGAGAAGGTGAATTTTCTTTCGTTTTTGGCAAGAATTTATTAAAAGAATTAAAGCCTCTGTTTCAGAAAGGATTTTGTGAACTTCAAAGGTCCATCCCCATGTATCAGAAATAAATTTTGTTTGTCAACCTTCTGGTGGTATTTTAGCAAAGAAGCTACTTGTATATGATGTTTTGACAGTGGCAGAATGTAGATGAGCTGAGATGGTCAAATTGAATATGCTGTGTTAAGAAATTTATAGGGTTGGTACAACCCCAATGAAACAAAAATACTCTACTACTTTTACTTTAATAATAATTTCTCTGTACCACAATCATATTTCAGATGCTTTTGCTTAAACCTTTTCTTCAAGATGACCTGGATAAGTGAGAACCTTCACAGACATATTTTACTTGTAACTATAGCAGGTACAGCACCTAAACACATACACATTTTCCTGAAACGGGTACTAAAATTTTAGATGGCACAGTGAGCCGTATAAATAGATCTCCTAGGATAGACAAAACCGATAAACCTCATCACTGCTGATTTGTGACCCAAGCAGACACATCTGCTGTCAGCTGATGTATTGCTGATCCCACGGTTCTGGCTGATCTCTGGGCTGGCTCCTTTATTAAGCATAGGCACAGGGGTGTAGTGTTTTTAAATAACATGTACAGTATCTCACAGAAGTGAGTACACCCCTCAAATTTTTGTAAATATTTTATATCTTTTCATGTGACAACACTGATGAAATGACACTTTGCTACAATGTAAAGTAGAGAGTGTACAGTTTGTATAACAGTGCAAATTTGCTTTCCCTTCAAAATAACAAACACCCATTAATGTCTAAACCGCTGGCCACAAAGGTGAGTACACCATTAAGTAAAAATGTCCAAATTGGGCCCAAAGTGTCAATATTTTGTGTGGCCACCATTATTTTCCAGCACTACTTTAACCCTCTTGGCCATGGAGTTCACCAGAGCTTCACAGGTTGCCACTGGAATATTCTTCCACTTCTCCTTGATGACATTGCGTAGCTGGTGGATGTTTAAGACCTTGCACTCCTCCACTTTCCGTTTGAGGATTCCCCACAGGTGCTCAATAGGGTTTAGGTCTGGAGACATGCTTGGCCAGTCTTTCACCTTTACCCTCAGCTTCTTTAGCAAGGCAGTGGTCATTTTGGAGTTATCATGTTGAAATACTGCCCTGTGGCCCAGTCTCCGATGGGAGGGGATCATGCTCTGCTTCAGTATGTCACAGTACATGTTGGCTTTCATGGTTCCCTCAATGAACTGTAGCTCCCCGGTGCCGGCAGCACTCATGCAGCCCCAGACCATGACACTCCCACCACCATGCTTGACTGTAGGCAAGACACGCTTGTCTTTGTACTCACCTGGTTGCCGCCACACACGCTTCACACCATCTGAACCAAATAAGTTTATCTTGGTCTCATCAGACCACAGGACATGGCTCCAGTAATCCATGTGCTTAGTCTGCTTGTCTTCAGCAAACTGTTTGCAGGCTTTCTTGTGCATCATCTTTAGAAGAGGATATGGCCTCTGGATATGACACTGAGCATGTGCAGTCAACTTCTTTGGTCGACCATAGCGAGGCCTATTCTGAGTGGAACCTGTCCTGTTAAACCGTTGTATGGTCTTGGCCACTGTGCTACTGCTCAGTTTCAAGGTCTTGGCAATCTTATAGCCTACGCCATCTTTATGTAGAGCAACAGTTCTTTTCTTCAGATCCTTGCCATAAGGTGCCATGTTAAACTTAAAGTAACCAGTATGAGAGAGTATGAGCAATAACACAAAATTTAAAACATCTGCTCCTCAGTCACACCTGAGACCTTTGTAATACTAAGGAGTCACATGACACTGTAGAGAGAAAATGGCTAATTGGGGCCAATTTGGACATTTTCACTTAGGGTGTACTCAAAAGTATCAAAGTGTCATTTCTTCAGTGTTGTCACATGAAAAGATATAATGAAATATTTACAAAAATGTGAGGGGTGTACTCACTTTTGTGAGATACTGTATAATTGCATATTGTATGACTTCAGTTTGGATTCTTAGGATGACATTTAATCTGTAATGTCCAAATGGCCAATCTAGTGGCACTACACTCTAGTGGTTGTAGTGAGAGTAATTAAATGTTGATAATGAGTAAAAAAGAAGATCAGCATTTATAAAAGTCCAAACTCAAAATAACTAACATCCACTCTGGGTAATAACTAAAATAGTGTCTAAACCAGTAATTTAATATCCATAAACTAAACCAAATAGCAATAACACAATTGGCACCAATGCCAAAAACGTGCCCCTGCAGTCCAAAAGGGCATCCTACTGACCTACAGTATTGTTCAGAATAATAGCAGTACAATGTGACTAACCAGAATAATCCAGGTTTTTAGTATATTTTTTATTGCTATTTCAATTGCTATTGTTTAACACACCCCTTTCAACCAATTGCCCAATTGCACAGCCTTAAGAGTGTGCATATCATGAATGCTTGGTCTTGTTTTCTGAGAATCTACTGCACCTACTGGAAATTTGTTTGCCACTTAGCAATAAAAAATATACTAAAAACCTGGATTATTCTGGTTAGTCATATTGTACTAATCCTTTATTCGTCCCACAATGGGGAAATTTCTCTCTATTTTGAACAATAGTGTATTTAAACTCGGGGTGAACATATAGTGGTGAAAAAAAGCTCTACTTATACAAGTCACCCCAAAGAGAAAAAAGCAAAGCAGTGTCATATGGGTCACACACACCACTTCCAATTGTTCTTGACAAGAGACAAAACAATTCTAATTAAACATTCAGCCATAATCAATTCATTACCCAATGTGTTTTCATTATTTACCAACAGTTAACCAGAGTTACATTAGTTGCATTACAAGTTACTCATTTGCCTCACAAAGAAGACAAATATTTTTTGCTGGTCTTAATATTGGTCAATAATATTGGTTTGAGTTTGTCTGCAGACAGGAAATGTTTGTAGAATTTGTCCCAGGACACAGGATCAATGAGGAGCTTGGAGTCCACAACATAGCTCAATCATTGAAAAGCTTTTTTATGTAAAAAATTAATTTTATCAACATAAATGGAGTCATGGGCGTATATATAATACTATCTGAAAACCTTTATTTAAAGATACAAAAACGCCAATTTGCTATTACACGACCTAAGACTACAACTCCCACAATTCCTAGGAAAACGTCATCCTACGTCTTCTCATCCTGTGCATGTCCGTTACGATACAAGGGTGAACCCTTTTAACAGTCACTGGGTGAACCTCTCGTGGTACGGAAGCGGGTGTGCTTCTCTCTTCACATCAAGGTAATAATAGAAGTTTAGGAAGTGGGGTGCAACCTAATTATCTATCTTTTTGTTTTCTATCAACCGGGTAACTTCAGACTCCGTTAAATGAAAAGTGGCTATTGTTAGCAATAGCCACCCTAACGTGTAATACAGCATTGGTCTTCTTTATAATGTCGGTTTAAAATCTGTTCCATTTAGTCAATTTAGTTCTATAATCGGATTTATTAGAATGCTATTTTAAATATGAGTCCACAAATATATTGTAGTATGTAAAGAACAATTTATACAAACGTAATCTATAGTGGTAATAGAATATGTTTTTGTAAAAGGAATGCATTATGTTTTATTTACTATAAACATGGTTCAAACATCTAAACCTACTGCATAAAAAGTCAGGTGAGGGATATACAGCTTGCTGACAGGTAAAATAAGTGCCTGTTCATAATTATTTTATAATGCAACGTAATGTCAGCATTGACATTTTGTGAAGTACTGTGTGTTAAGTAATTTTCTTCTGGTGGTTTGTGAGGATCGTTATGGAGCGTGTCACTGGAGGAGGAGGGATGTTTCAACTTCTTTTTGCAAGCATTGGATTACTACTGCTCTACCGCTTACTACTCAGTCTCAGATCAGGAACTGCCCTCCAGAATGCTGTGGTGGTCATCACTGGTGCAAGCTCAGGATTGGGACAAGGTCAGAAACTGTTTGCGCGGTCTCAAATTCCCAAGAGTAGAGCAATAATTCATTACCATTTGCCATGTTTTGTTGGTTTTGCAGAGTGTGCACGAGTGTTTCACGCAGCAGGTGCACGCCTTGTGCTGTGTGGACGAGATGCTTCCCGTCTGCAGCTGGTAGCACAGGAACTCACAACAAAGTCACCTCAAACACAGAGTAAGGTGTGTCTTGTCAAATAGTGGCTTTGTCTATGTTCTCTAAAAGTAATCTCTTAAACATATGTACTTCTTTAAACAGCACACTTACACTCCCAAAATCATCGTCTTCGATTTAGCTGACACAGAAGGAGTGGGCAGAGCTGCAGAAGAGATACTTGCCTGTTATGGACAAGTAGATGTGCTCATAAACAATGCTGGGATCAGTTACCGTGGAAACATTCTGGATACTCAGCTGTCTGTTCAGCGGGATGTCATGGAAACAAATTACTTTGGGCCTATTGCTCTTACTCAAGGTCAGTGAGGAAAACCGAAATACTGTGTTTGAAAGGTCATAGATGAAAGCACCCTTAAACAAACTAGGAAGTGAAGAAATTGAATGCTTTAACCGGTTTTACTAAATTTTACTGTGCCTCCAAATTGGTTAAACTACTAGTTGTATTACCTCATTTACTCGTATACTTGTACCATACAAGTATACAAGTAAATGACAGCTACAGTCAAAATCAAATCTATTTTTAATCATCATTTTCTAAATGCAGACTGGTTCTTGATTTCTTTTTTTATTCTTTTATCAGCTCTCCTTCCCTCAATGGTTCAACGTCACAGTGGCCATATTGTAGTCATTAGCAGCGTCCAGGGGAAGATATCCATTCCTTACAGATCTGCTTGTAAGTTTAAAATCTACGTATATAACCATTCTTAAATATCTATGAATCAAAATCTAATCAGTATGGTTATTTTACCCAGATTCCGCCTCAAAGCATGCCACCCAGGCCTACTTTGACTGCTTACGAGCTGAAGTTGACCAATATGGGATCCCAGTGACTGTTATTAGTCCTGGGTATATACGAACAAACCTATCAGTCAACGCTGTCACTGGTGATGGCTCCAAACATGGAGGTGAGCAGAGAGTGTTACAATTTTTTTTCTTTTATTATAATTCCTTACATGTGCCTTTTGTTGTTTCAGTTTTAGACAAGACAACAGCAACAGGTTGGGACCCCAAGGACGTAGCGCAGTCAGTGCTAAAAGCTGTCAGTCGTAAGAGTAAAGATGTCACACTGGCAGGACCCATTCCCACTCTGGCAATCTACCTCCGGACACTGTGGCCAGCTCTCTTCTTCAAACTCATGTCATCTCGGGCTCGCAAAGTACAAGGGAACAAACACAAAAATGAGTGACAGTGGTAGATCAGTGTTTGCTGTTCAGAGTTCACATTAGTAGACCTCTGAATAAGGTGCAAGACATAAAACTAAATGTGTGCTGAAGAACACTCAATTAGACTACATTTGTTTGAAAATATAAATATATTATCTTTTGTATTTGTCAGATGTGCATAGATGCTTCAATTTATTGCTAACAACAGTTTGTCCTTTGTAACTATTGGTTTTTATTTGTTGTTTTGTTTCTTAATCACTCAAAAGAGTATAAGAAAGGCTGGAGCTGAACATCTGTGTCACATCTGTTTCAATGTAATGTAAAGGAAATGGTCTCCAGAAAACTTCAAAAAATAATACAAAGACATTTTTATAACCACTTTTATCCACAGAATAAAAACACCTTTTATAAACTGAACAATTTAACAGTTTTTTCCTCTTAGAAGTCATCTCAATATTAAATTAAACAGAAAACAGAAATGTTAATAAATAGTCCAAATAACAATTTACATTATGTTACAAAAGCAGTGAATACTGGAATTGCATTTATACAAATCCTTCAACAGGAAAAAGTCAGCTAAGACAACACCTGCTGTTAATATTCCATATTAAGAACCATCTTCATTGTTTCTCATTCAAGGTGAAAAAGGCTTTTCTGAGTTCTCACCCAAACTGAATAAATATAAGAGCTTTATTTTAAAGTCTTTTTTAAAACCCCACTGCACAGTTTACACTCCCAAGTCGCAATACTGCATACTAAAATCTGTAGAATATACAAATTCAACAGCATGGTGTGAGCCTGAAATAAAGCTGTATATTTTGTAACAGAATATATAAGCATTGTCTATTGACTCCTACACAAAGACTAATGTCACATAGCTCTAGTGACTCCACTTCTTAGACGTGGAGGGTGGATATGGCTTTAGTGTTTAACTTTATACATATTTATGAGTAGTGGGTCTTTTTTATGCAACCAAAAAGTGTTTTAGTCTGTTGGCGATAAATATGTAGTTCACAAGTATTACACTGTGAGGGTAGAAAAAAAATAGTTATTCTGTAATTAGCTTCAATTAATGTTTTTACCTAACACACCAATATTACATTTGCAATTTATTTCATTATGTTCAAACCATCAAATGTCAAGTAACATAAGTTGACGATTTTGTTGCTACTTTCTTAAAACATAGCCAGTAGACAATTGTTTTTAAAAGGTTATGTGGTTGCCTTGTTTGCACTTGAGTAAATAAGGTCAAAGTAATGTATACAAAGAAGGCCTTTCAACATGAATTTCAACGTAAAGTTTGACTTGCTCAAAGCGGCAGCAGCCGTTTGTCCACCTGATTTTCAAATTTTGGTGGGGGTTTCCCACATTCTGCAGAGAACATCTGAGCACAAAAGAGAGGCAAAAAAAAAGATTCTAAAATATTTTGTTCAGATATGGCATAGTATTTTTCCTGTACATGAGGTTGTGTTTTGTAAACTTGTAATTAAAGGGTGTTTCACCTTAACCATCAGTTCAGTGAAACCAACACACATAAAGCAATGGACAACGTTCACTGCTATTATTGCACTTTTACAAAGTGGGCAGGGATGGCTTTTGGGGATAGGTCTTCTTCCACAGTTGCTGTTCCTTCAGAGGAGCTGCAGGGTTACAGTCTAGACACAAAGGAGAAGCATTTTTCAGTGTCTTACAGGAGCTGGGGTCTGTTTGCCTCAGGGCGGAGGAGTGGGGGGCTCAGTCACTGCCAGCTCTTGAGCCAGGTCATTGAATCGAGCGATGTAGTCCACGCTACTCTCACTCATCATACAGGCAAGTTGGGAGTCCACCTGCAACAAAAAAATTGTTTTGTGACAGCAGTCCACACAACAGCTATAAAAACAAGACCCTATTAAGCAGTATTTTATAAGCGTGTGCAGGTTTTATTACCCAACATAGTAAAGGCTATAGCAGCACAATGTATAGGTTTGGCTCCGGCGTCCAGAGCTGAGCAGATGCTGTGTGAATTGCCTTTTTAGGACAACATTCCCCTCTCCCCCAGATACTGTCCTTGTGTCCTTGGGCAAGACACTTAACCTACATTGCCTCCAGTGAGTGTTCTGTAACACTGGTAAATAGCTTAATGTATGTAAAGCGCTTTACATACTTACTACAGTAGGTGGAAAAGCACTATATAAAAATAAAGATTATTATTGACAACAACATTACGTATTTGCTGCGGAGTGTGCCAGAGCCGCATGCACTGTAAATTTCGCAGCAGTTCTATTTTTGCCAAACACCAAACCCAAACCGCATAAATCTGAACAGATTTGCACCAAAGTGGAAACAGTACAAGCACAAAATCCAGATTTTCAAAGTAATACAAAAATATACCGACAAATTTTTCCCATTTAAATATTTATGTTTATATACACGATTAAGCATTAAATGCAATAAGATCTGCAAAAACAAAGCTTTTTTATACCCAATGTATCGATGAAAAACTTGTGAAGTGAAGATTACTTGAATAACAAAGTGATCTAAAACTGTTTTCTGTTCCTTCATCTGAATAAAAACTTGTTTTGGTCCCACACACATCTTTATCACTGGCTTTTATCATGCCATCTCGTACTTCCCATGCAGCGGAGTGGATCTGAAACACATCCAGTGGGGCAATGGTCTGCAACGTCATTCTGCAACGGATCGGCGCAGCATGCAGTGCAAGTTGGGGGAACAGTGTTTACAGTAGGACAAGTGATGAGCGATTGAAATGATCTCCCATTTGGCACTCAATTCGATTGGTTGTTGCGCTAGTCTTTTATTTCTTTATCTTTGATTGGTTAATTTGTTTTAGAGATCATCTTACTCTGGGCGATTTTCCCATTGCCCATGGGACATGCAGACAAGTTACTTTTTAAAAATAACATCCCATACTATAACTTACAGATAACCCTGGATAGATTAGGACTATATTAGTGACTGTATACTTCTAGTTCTCTGTGATGTTTTTATATATTCTATAAGGCCAGCTGCCACTTTATTTATATATACTGCAATATGAAAGGACTGTACTTACTTCTGCCACATCAGGAAGGCCACGTGACTGAAAAGAATCATGAGAGTTGCAGTCAAGGAGGCTTGGGCCAAGCAGTGCCGTGCCACTAGAGGGGCCAGACGGGGTGAGGGTGGTTCGTCTTCCCTTATCAGGAGACACCATACTGGCTGCATAAAAAGACAGACGATACAAATTATAATGGAATCCCTGAAATATTTCAATAACTGCAAGATGCCCAGGTCTTGTGGCTTACTGTCTTGATGATGAAAACATAAACACTAACATTTCGAGTAAACGATTGCTTATATATTTTCTTCCTCTTGGCATTTTGTTTACACACACCTAAATGCTACAGACCAGCAGGCTTCCAAAACATCATATGGGGTGACGTTCAAAAATTAACCGAGTCTACTGAACAAGCTGTTTTTTTCCCTCCCCTCACATTTGCACACACAAACTACTCTTTTGCTATTTTGCCGAGTAAGACGTATAGCTGGGCGGGTTATTTAAACAGTAGACAGGTTGCAAGTTCCTCCCCTGCTCTGTGTGTCGTCACCAGACAAGACTGGTGGAGGTGGTCGTAGTAGTCGTTGTCGTTTTTGTAGTAGTAGTCGTAGTCATAGTAGTGCCCAAACGTCCAGCAACCATTCACTTTGACTAGTGACGTTTATTAACTTAAAGGATATAATGGATGGCATTATGCTCAGAGTGGGATTCATTGTGTCTGCATTATGTTCCATCCATCAGTGATTTTAATTTAACATTTTAACAGACTCTCATTTAGTCTATAGTGTAGGCTTTATGTTAACATCTTTGTCTGACCTGTTGATGTCAGTGCAGACTCCACCTGCTGCTTCACATGAACCTGCTCACAGCTTTGTGATACCGCTTATCCAGGTTTTGTCTAACTGTGTGGGAGTGGCATAACCTGGGTAGGTTCATCTTGCTGGTTAACTTTCTGCTGACCTGCAGACCATCTGGACAAAATTCGGACATTGCTGTCCTGAAAGGAATGTCCTTTCTCTTTGAGGTGGAGGTGGACTGCAGACTCAGCTCCACCAGGATTTTGTTTTCTGTGCTGATACATCCTCTTGTGAAGCTGTTGTTGTGTTTCTCCAACATAACTGTCATTGCACTCTTCACTGAACTGCATAAACCACATTACTCTTTGTGCAAGGGGATCTTGTCTTTAGGGTGGACCGTTTTTTGACGCAGCGTTCCCAGGTTTAAAGTGGACTAGAATGTTGTGTTTGTAGAAAGTCCTTTTAAGTTTAAGATACTAAGGAGAGCTACAATAATTAACAATAATACTGTTTTTTTTAGACTGAGAATTTTCCACTAAAATAAACATTGTTCAGTAGTAGATGAATGATTTGTATTACTGAGAAATTGTAGACCTGAGTGTTGCTGTACTCACAGAGAAGGCATCCCAGTGAGGAGTCGGATGAGTCAGTAGGGTACCACTGAGGGTCATGGCTTGGTGATGGGATCCAGCCGCGGGATGGGCTGACTGAGGGAGACGAGGACAAAAGTTTGGAGTTGTCACTGTTGGTTAGTTTGGACAGCGCTGCCTCTTCACCTACAGCACAAATATCAAAAGGCAACACAGTTCTTTAATGAGCCAATAGGCCTTTGAGTTGCAGACATGTACATCTGGTGCTTGTTTTAAGTCTTCCTTTCCTTTACAATTAACATGAAACATGGCTTGAGTTTGTTTAAAAGCCAGATTAGACATAGTTTTGATTTTTACAATGATGAGGACTAAAAGAGAGGATATGTCAAAAAGCCGGTTTAGAATAAATCCAGTGTAATGTAAAAAAACAAACCCATGCAAATACCATAGTGGGCAGAGTTGATGGCCAACTCAATTATGGAGTCACTGATGTGAGTTTGAGGCTCTTCAGGAGCGAGGGCCTCTTCGGGTGGCCCAGGCAGAGAGATGTCTAGGAGTGAAGCCACACTGGGTGGAGACAGGAGTGAATCTCCACCACCAGTCGCTCCAGGAGAGGGAGGAGGCACCCCACTCTGTCAGATTAAGAACGTGTTCAGTGGGATTCCTCACAATGTAAAAGTTTTAACAGGACCTTTTGTTGATATCTGACCTCAGAATCATTGTCTTGCAGAAGTAGAGAGTCTGGCTGAGTCTCTACGACAGGCGTGGTGTTGAGCAGGGTGCTGTTTTCAACAGGGGAGGATTTCAGCTCTGGACAGGCACTGCCAGGAATGATGCCTGCAGTTTTAGCCGCCAGGTCAATGGCACCTGAAAATATGTACAAAAGACTCAAGTTTCTGACAAACATATTAAATCTGATAATAATAATACAGACATTAAAATTTTTAATTTAGAGATCCACACATAAAACAATATATGAAAGCACTGTAATTTCTGCATAAATTATAGTCTCTCAATTTATTGAAATATACAAGTTTATCATACTAGATAGTATAGTAGTTGCTGAAGAGCCAGAGACTGCAGGTGCTTTGGACACGAGAGGTCGTGGGGCAGGAGTAAGGCGCGTCTGGATTGGCCGAAAGGAGCCAGTTCCTGAGAGAAGAAACAGGAAGTGAGCATGGGACAGCTAGAGTAGGACATAGCCATTATTAATATATACAGCTCTGGAAGCCATTCCATTCCAATGTCTGTTGAATCCCAACACAGGTACACCTCAATCTACTGAATGAGATGCTGATTAGATGATCACCTGAACCAAATTTTATTTAATAAGGAAAAGTATAAAAAAACACTTCTGTAGTCATCATTATCCTCTTGCAAATAAATGCTCTAAATTACAATATTTTCATTTGGAATTTGGGAAAAATGTTGTCAGTCGTTTATAGAATAAAACAAAAATGTTAATTTTACCCAAACACATACCTATAAATAGTAAAACCAGAGAAACTGATAATTTTGAAGTGGTCTCTTAATTTTTTTCAGAGCTGTATATAATAGCATTTGTGAGTAAATCATCAGCAGATCAAAATCATCACTCTAACGTAGGGAGTGAGATGGTCCAGCTAAATAAAACTAGAGAAGCAAATAATACAGATGTAAACTATTTACCTGTTGCAGAGGAGTTTGAAAGAATTGAAAAGGAGCAAACATGTTGAGGGGTGTCTCCTGTAGTTCGGGGTAGAAGTGTTCGCTTTGGAGACAACACCAAATAAAACAAAGTTACACCTGATTTAACTTTTAAATACTTCTTAAACACAAAGCTAGTCTATTTAATGCATATTTTACTCGTCTCTTACCTGGACCACAAGTGGTTTCCGAAGCTGTCTGTTTGAGGTTTCCTCTGCCTTGAAAAGAAGAGATCTGACTGCATCTGCAAAGAATAGAACAACTGAAATGTCATTAATGTCATTAATCTTAAATGCTAAATGGGTTTGGTCTCAGCCCTCTCATTCTCTTACACTAATAGAGTCCAGTTGCTGCTTTAAGGCCAGCTCAGCCTCTTTGTTGGGGGCGAACATTCTGCTGTGGCGAGTGCTGTTAGGAGGAAGTGTGGTAGGTACCGCAAACACACCACCTTCTGCTTCACTGCTTACCGCTGATCCCAGCAGTGAGCGTGGCAGGCTACGTCCAGCTGTAATGCACACATTAAAACTTGGAGTAAGGACATCCTTTTACCAATAGGCCACCAATGTTAAATGCTTGTGGCATTATGATTGGTGGAAAAAAATAGATAGATGTACCTGAGGCATTTGGGAGATGTGGCCTGGCCCCTCGGACAGAAGTTTGCTGTCGGCCACAGTTGGGGCTGCGTATTCCCACTAAGGGACCCTTTCCTGGAGGTGTGAGGGCTTGGTTTTGTTCCTCCTGTTGAGCCTTAAGAGGTGATGTCGCTGTGGAGCACAGTTCAGGAGTCTACAGGACAAAATTAAATAATAAAAATAATGCCATCACAGCAGTCTGTAAGAGTAAAAGTGAGTAAGGATCTGTTGTGAGTGATTTTAGGGGTTCATTTGTTCACAATATTTGCCGTTTAGCCTTTATTGAATAGCATACCAAGGGCACTCTAGTGTACTATGCGGTCTCGCATAAAAAAGTCTGTCACATGCCATATTTATGTCCAAACTGTTGATACGTTTTTTTGAGAACCAGCAAATAAGACTGTTACAAAAGTTCATGTTAATCCTTACCAATGGTTTAGGGTTGACCTCGGTGGCCACAAGCTTTAGCAGACTGCGTAAAACACTGTTAGTCCTCCTGGGTTTAACTTGTTCGGTGGCTTGTTCATTTTCTAAGGTGTTAGGAGCTGTAATGGGCTGCCAGTCGTACTCAAGCTGAAGCTTGCCAGGCTTTCCAAACATTAGGTAAAGCTCAGCAAGAGTCACACCGTCTGTGTCTCGAGTGCTCCAGCCCTCCTCTCGGATTTGCTCAACAGTTCGTTCTTTAGCTGTTGCTGAGCTCTGAGCTCCATCCTCTGACAACATTGACTTCATTGGAGGAGTTTGGTTGGTTTCTGGAGAGGACATTAAAGCACTTTGCTCCTCTCTGCAATGTTCTAATGAGTTGTCTATAAACAACTTGTCTATCATATTGGACTCCACTGTGCTACCATTTGTGACTGTGTTGGTAAATGTCTTTTCCACTTCAGAAAGTCCATGGCCCTCCTCTTGGAGAGGTACAGTGTGCTGAGAAAATGGAGGTACAGACAGTAGCTTTTTCTCTTCTAGCTTTGCTGAACAATCAGATGAAATCTCAGCACTAAGGGGTTCAGTTCTTCTGGTTTCTCCCAGTGCTGTCCCAGAAGCACTACCAGCTGTAGCAGCACCCCGTCCAAATTTTGGACCAGGACGCATAGATGGGCCACTGTGAATACCCAATATCTGTGCAGCTGGAATGTCCTTGTTGTTAGGTCGATTCTTGCCACTTTCTAGCCAGTGTACAGTGCAAAAGGCTTTCGAGTGGACTACACGTGCCACTCCAGGCAATGTGGTTAATGTGCTGCTTTCGGCAGGGTAGAGGAAAAGCTCATCCTGCGGGGATTTGCTGTGAGAAGCTGTGGACTGGCCACCCTCCAGAGCGTCTCTTTCCATAAGACTTTTAAGCTGGATGCATCTGCGTTAAGGACAGAATTAGGCTTACAGTTGTAGTGTAAGAAATAAATACTTTTAGGCAATAACCCCATTGTTAACACACATTGTCAACAGTGCACTTTAGTGGAGGTTAATCTTCATTTCATTTGTTATTATTTTAGAGGATACAATCCGTTGGTCATGATACGCCCACTTCTGCTTCAAATATTCAATGAGGCTGGAGACTTTTCTGTGTAGCTCAACTACCATTCTGAAAATAACATGCAAACGTTGTTACATTTGTGGTAAGGTTATTTAAGTATTTTATTTCAGAGAGTTTTACCACAAATCAGGTGTAAAGTCTCTTTCTAACACTAATCCAGTTAACAGATTTGGTTATTTGTAAGTAGCCATGTCTGACCTGAGCCGAGGGTTGTGTGCCAGGCTCTGCACACGTGTCCAAGAGTAGTTGGTGCGTGGCTGCAGCTCTACTGCCACCTTCAGAGGTAGACGCACTGGCTTTTGGTCCTCCTCATCACTTACACCTGCAAATGTACATGTATGATAACTGAATCAGTGAATTGCAGTGCATATTAATATGGCAGACAAATTACACAGTGTAGACTAAAACATAAAATAGATTACACCAAGCTATGTACAGCATCTCCCTCCTTCTTTTTCTCTTCACTTTGCTCCCACAAAGTTACCATGGAAACGCAACAAGCCCACACACTATCACCTCCACTGTGCCTCAGATTGTGCTTTCATCAGTAATGTTTATTTTTTATGTGTTTCTTCATAGTTACTGTAAAACTTGTAAGTGTTTATGTATGCATATGCTCACCATCTGGGTCACAAAGTTTCTTCAGGGCTCGGCACATAGGTGCTTTGATACGCAAGTTCCTTCCTTTGGAGCGCACAGTTGTGGCGCTTATCATATATACAAGAGAAAGTCCATTTAATCTTTGTAAATGATCACTTAAAAATGTCAAATACTATCACAACAAAATTAATTTGAAAATGACCTGTGGCTTACCCTTGCTGAATGAGTTCATTGAGCTTTGTCACATTCTTATCATCCATCACTTCCAAAGACAAAACACAAAGCCATTTACAACATTGTACTTTAAGAGTCATAACAGGATGGGGCACAGCCACATCCCTGTGTTCAAACATAAACTGCAGAAACATATGTTCAGCCTGTACTTACATCCACCAACTTTTTTGCGAAGCTCAGCATAACAGATTAGACCATAGAGTTCTTGAGAGGATTTCTTCAGCACACGAGAATACGCTGAAGAGTAAAAAACATCACGTCACTGTAGCAACCACAATCCAGTATCCACATGCTACTTGAAGATAACGTGGCACTTTTGGCTTTTAGTATGGGCTAAAGCTTATCTCATTCTTTTACATAGGCTACACAATCTAACAATCCTATTTACGAGTAAAATACAAATTACATAACAGACATGAGTTGTAACCCAAGCAAATAAAGGACAGCTCACCATTTGCAAAGTCAATGTGTTTGGAGATTTTGTGCCAAGTGCGGTAGTAGAAGTGGCGCACTTGCTCCTTGTTCTTTACCATGTTTGCTGGTTTGCCTCTCTTCTTGTATTTCATGGCAATATTGTTCTGGATAGCCTCAAAATCTTTCCCATACTAGAGATCAAAGAAGAAGAAGAAGAGAATAGTATAGGGGATACACAATTGTAAATATTGCACAGTACTCATAAACTCTGTTGGTTCACACTTCTACCTCATAGAGCCCCTCAAAAAAGCTGTTTTTGTCCTCTGCACTCCAAGACTCCCACTGGCGACGGGCCCTCTTCTGGTTACCAGTCTGCTCCTCTTTCTCAACAGACCCCTGGCCCTTGGAGGCCTTAGGTACTCCCGTGGAACCAGCCACAGGCCCTGACTGTCCAACTGCTGCCTGGGAAGAACCATTCTCTGCCCCTGTATTACAGCAAAAACACACAAACATTTCACAAAAATAATTGTTAAACACGTGACAAAAATATACTGCTGTCAAGATGTATAACCACACGAAGTCACTGACCATCTCAACCAATTGATTACACAGCATAGTGTGTAAAGCATCTCCATCTGGTTGAACTAATTTTGCATTGAAGGTGGAAAAGAAGTTGGGATACTACAGAACACCGGTCCAAAGCTAACTTAGTGTGTCCTCCAATGGCACTCCAATGGTAACAATGCCAGGATACATTAAGACCCACACGGTTTGGTGGTGTTGCAAGATTGCATTATATTAAAGCAAGTAAATAAATTAAGCAAACATAGGTTTGTTTAAAAAAAAAAAACACTATGTGTAATTGCAAATAACACTGTTTGCAAAAACAAACAACACCATCTTCATGGGATAACTAAGTGACACAATCACTGCAAACAAATTCTAGACATGGCATGCTTGTTAGTTGTAATTTATTAGCAGCATGTGTACCTAAAGCATTGCATCAGTAAAGTATGCGTAAATATATACAAGACTAGCATTTGGCTAGTTAATGTCATACAGAATTTAATTATATTATGCTTAGTTAACCGTGACCATAAAACGTCACAGTCCTTTATTTGTCCATACTAATAGTAATATGTAATAAAAGCCGTACAAAATGTATGGCAATAATTCAATGATAAAAATGTACCAGAAATATACGTTGAATGAACGTGTTGGTCTTCAAATTTTACAAAAATAATTTAGCTGTTGTCAAAACTTAATAAAAGACAGTAACATTTCAAAGTAAATTATAAAGTATAATCCATGCTGTAACCCAGAGGGAATACGCTGCCACAAAAAGACAACCATTAAAAGCATCAATTCACACATCAGTGTAAACAAACTGTAAAAACAGTATTATTCACACGTTTCCCATCTTCACCCTTTTTCCTGTACCTTTCGCTTTTGCTCCGCCGTGTCCATTAATGGTCGAGCCGTCAGAATCCTTCCGTATGCGTTTGCTCGGAGGTCGGACGCTTGATCGTAGAAAATGATGTTGGTCGTGGCACGTCGGAACGGACTCCGCTGATGTGTGTGGCTGATGGGTCGAGCTGTGCCCGCCTCGGTTCGGAGGGGAGGCTGGAAGAACCGTAGCTGGACCGGGGCTCAGAGCTGTAGCTGATGGATTAAGACTTTCCACTTCGTCGTCTCCCTTTGTACTGTGCTCCTCGCTCGCCTGCTCTCCGCTCTCCTCCTCGTCGCAACCTTCGGGCTTTTTGAACGGAATCCTTCTCCCATCGACACCGATACCCTCTCTGAAGCCCGTTGTCATGCTGCCAAACACATTTAGGGAGAATATGTTACGTTGAGAGCAAAGCGGTGTGCAAAATTAACTTCTAAAGACGACGTTTACTGTCTCTCAACATGGCCGCCGCTGTTTGTTTCAAATCCCCTCTCTCGTCCCGACAAAACAACCCCAAAATATATATATTTAACCCGCCCAAATTACTAATATTTAACAAACAAAATAGTTCAGTAACTGACCACGGTGCCCAACCGTGTGCCCCTCTGCTAAAATTGGCGAAAATTGAGGAAGGATTTGAACTAAATTCAAATGCGAGCACTTTTCAGTTTAGCGCCCTGCAGAAACGACAACGAAAATCACTCGGTGAATTCGACCTCTAACTAAAGTATTTTTTTCAATGACAATTTTACCCATTTTCATGCTCTTCTGTAATAGACGACGTCTTCTTTCTCTTCACCATGGGTCCGACTGGTTTGACTGACAAATATTGACCAAATTAAGCATAATAAAACCCAGAGCGATGTCTCCGCTTTCTGCCCTCTCCTTGTTCCAGCCTCAACTGAGCTCCACTATGCGCAGTTCAACAGTTTTCTATCAGCAACAATATTACTCAATGGCTCTTTTCTAACATTAAATCAAAAACAACAACAACAGACATGCGTGCGATATTTACTAATGTTGCAGATTTTGCTAGTAAACACTGATCACTTAGGGTAATGTAAATAGATGAGCTGAGATACATTTATAAGGCGACTTTGTTACTATGTTACGCTGCCTGCACAAACCGACCATTATTTAAACTAGATATGTCAATTAAGAACAGTATAACACTGCTGTCTGTAACGCTACTGCATCTTATATAAACGAATGATAACCTTAAATTGGTAGTTGGAAGGATGTGCGGTAACATTTACACTATTATGATGTGTATGTAGCACAAAAAAAAAGTATTCGTGGTTTGTCACATTGTCAAAATACAGAGCATTCTTTTTTACAATTTAGTCAGACTAATGACCACGGAGCACTACAAAGAGCTGTACAAAAACTTCAAACAAGTTATTTTTATTTAGTGGTGAATGAAAGGCAGATGATTTCCATGAACTTCCCAATTTTGCTAAATCTAGATAGAGGCATTAAATGTCAAGGTATCCAAAATGAGAGCTACCTTGGTCATAAAATATTTGAGGCATATGATTAATACCTTTGTTTAACCTTTCCCTCAGAAGACTACATTAAGCAGTTGTAAATGTGTAACAGAAGAATGTGCCTTACATTTTACGTATTTATATGTCACCTTACTCAAGCAGAATAATGTTAGATAAACTTGACAAAACGGACATTTCATGTCCATCTACATTTTTAATTATGCCCAATAAAGCATAACTAACAGTCTTGCATTAGATTGTACAAGAATGTACAGAAAGTAGCTGGTAAATTTCTCTAATGAAACACCTCTATAACGTGGTGCTAGCATTTCTGCTGATGTTGCGAGCTGGCTAACACCAACGCTACGGCTGTCGAAGGAAACACTACCTAGGCAAAAATGTATGAAGTGTAATTTAGAGTTTGAACAGTTTTTACTGGGATTTTTTCAATCAGTAACATGATTAAGGATTTTAAATTACCTGAAAGGAAAGCCTAACGATGGTAGATCCAAAAGAGGCAAAGGCTAGCATCGCTTTCTGACAGTAGCTTCCAACTTGTTCATGACAGTTCCTGCAGAGTGCTTCCACGCGCTTTGGCCACACCTCCTACAACTTGAAAACAAATTCCATAATTGGCCGAGACGACCGAAGGGCGGGAGATGATCTGTTGATTGACAGATTTCTTAACCAATTACCAGTAACATAACGAACGCTAAAGACCAATCGTAATGTTGTGTCTCTTTTAAAGGGTCATTGCTCTTAACTTCATCAGTGTCTTCAAAGTTCAAAAGAATTTCAATTTATCACTAATCCATTTTTTAGGAATGTTAGTGTTGTAGGGTTTTATCAAAAAATCAAAGAAAATGTGCTTTCATGGCGCTCTTAAATGAAGCCAACCCACAGAATGACTGACATTTTCTGTAACAAATCAATGTGTTTAAATGATTAGAATGCGTTTAATTTATTATTGGAACACGCTCGCATAATAATGTGTATTATCTAGGCTACACATTCAACGTTTATATTACGAGGTAACGATGTTTGGAATTTGTCGTAGTTTGTTAGCTCGTTATAACCATAGATTGTAAATAATTATAATTATATATATGTTATAACTAACATGTTTGGTAGAATAGGTTTAACATTATGCTATATTTCAAAGGCACGAGCATTTGTCCTAGCGCTACCGGGCCTCTACAGACCACAGATCGAGCGCACCCTGTGCGTAGTCTCTCTGTAATTGGCCAAGCTCTAGTTATATTCTTCTGTGGCCGTTAGGTGGACATTCCCCAAAGCGGCGTTCGGTCGAGCACGTTGGATGAACTAGTCTAGTTGGCAGGAGTTCACCGTGGAAACGTAATCTCAAAACAAAGCCAAGATGACTTCAACAAATATGTTTCAGGGACTGGATAACGGTGCAAAGCCGAGCTCGAGGTAAAAAAATATATACCTCTGCGATGACTATGTCGTTTTTGTGTAAAGTAACTGTTCAGCAAGTCTCACATAGGAATATCGGGAATACGACATATTGTAAAACTGACAGAGTTTGCTGGTAACTTACTTAAAACTGTGAAATTCTTTTCTTCAAAAAGCGAATATTTATTAGACCGTTGTCCCCAAACTTCAACGTCAGCGCCTAAGCTAAGCTAACGCTAACTGAGCAGGCGTTGTCTATTGCGGAAGTGAAACACAAAACTTATGTTTTGTACTCACATTAATTAAAATAATGACACACCTTTGTCTCCGCAGCTATCTTAATATTCTTATACCCAGTCAGAATTCCCACCCCCTATAGCCTCGCTTCAAAAATATAAACGTTAGCATTCTTGTTAGGTACATCATTTGGTTACTTTTTAAAAGTGTGCACCCAATTAAAGGGCGGTTCGATGTGTGGCGTCACCTATGCGTGGCCTTTAATTGAATGACATTAAGCAAATGCATAACGGAGGATTTCTAGAGCCAAGCATACACTGTTACGACCCAATGATTTGGCCTTAACTAACCTGAAATTCAAACAGTGCCCGGCTTTACAAACGAACATTTTAATCTTTCGAAACTTTGAGTTTAGCAACATTGTGCTCTATTTCGTGTATTCAACTTGTGCTTTTTATTTTAGGTAATGGTCTGATGTGGAGAATTCATGACGATGTTTTTTCAAAATATTTTGCAGGGTGTTGAGGCCTCCTGGTGGTGGCTCTAGTAACCTTTTTGGTGGATATGAAGAAGATACAGCGCCAAGAAGGCCCAATAAGATGGCTTCTTCAGTTTTTGCTTCAGCTGAAGAGCCACAAAATGCTCCTAGACGCGCAATCCCCCCAGGTGAAAACCAAACATGTTTTCTAAAGTGTAATACAAATAGTCATATCAATTGTGAAAATTAATGACTGAACCTTTTACTGTGCTTCAGATTTAGCAGTTTTTGATACAGTCTGAATGTTTGATTTAGTTAAACTCTTATTTGTCTTCATAAGCTCAATATGACATGTTGATGGTGTTAAACGTATGTGATTTGCACATAGGTGGGAAGAGCAGTGGTATATTTGGTGACCCTGAACCTCCAGCTCGTCCACAGAAGCCCATACCTCCAGGTGGACATTCCAGTAGCAACATATTTGGGGCAGCAGACAGCACCACACCAGTCCAAAGCTCTAGTCGATGCCACCCCAATAAGCCAAAGGTTGATACACCATCTTGCAAAATAATTTTACGTTACAATTCAGTGTTTCCCACAGTAAAAATGTCAGTTATGGTTGTAGACAATTTACAACCAAAAGATTTACAATGAGGTCAATTTATCAAATAAACTGATTTTTTTTTTTTTGTATGCTATTGATTACTTCATGTAGCCTATACTCAATGTTATTCAAGGTTGTCAGTCCTTGTTGCTCTGGCCATCTTAACTATAGCGTGCTGCGGGAAACACTGCAATTTCCGCCAAAAGAGTAAGTTTAGACTTTTTGTTTTTGTTGCAACCAATGTTGCAACGGCAGTTGCTCAGTGGGTAGAGCGGTCGTCCTTCAACCGGAAGGTAGGTGGTTCGATTCCCGCTCTCCCCACAGTTCATACTGTCGTTGTGTCCTTGGGCAAGACACTTAACCCACCTTGCTTCCAGTGGCTGTAACACTGGTAATTACATAAATAAATGTATAATAATGAATGTTGCACATGGTTAATCGGTAGCCATCTTGACAACAATTACCTACATTGATTACAACTCAATATAGGCCATGTTAAAATCAGTTTGATGAATTAACCATTATTATGGAAAGTGTATGTAGGTCAAGTTATTGAGGCCTTTAGGGGTTATAATTAAAGCCAATAACCTTTCAAATGACCTCTAAATTGTGTCCAGCTACAGATTTGTTATCTGTAGGGACACAATTTGGAGGGCCAGTGAGTTGGCTCCTGCCTTATCTGACAAATGACTGTGGGAAACACTGCTTTGCCCTATTAATGATTGCTGTTATGATTTAGTTCCCCTAAAGGTGTCTCTCCAATAACAAATTGTTTGTCTGTAGGTATCTGATTGTTTGAATAAAGCCTACAAGCATGTAAGGCTTTTATTATATGTTTAAAATTGTAATGTCTCAGGATGAGTAATATCTGGGTACACTCTAATCTGTTGACTGTATTCACAGGACAATCTTCAAGTAGGACCTGAACCCGAATCACCAAGTGAGTTAAAAAGCAAATCTTGGAGGTGTTGCTGAAGAAGTTTTTCTGAAAGTCTTTTTTTAATTAAAAACTATACTACTTTCAACTATAGTGTCAATATTTCCACAAACTGCTTATTTTTATTTTATTTTTTATTCCCGCTTAAGCACCAGAGCCCAAGGTAAGCCAATCGGAAGTAAAGGAACTAAAGGCAGTAAAGGCAGAAGCACCCCCACCAGCTGTGGAACCAGCCAAAGAGGAGACTCCTGTCCCACCAGCCCCAGAGACCATGTCCAATGAATCCACTACAGTTGATGAGGCTTCACTGAAGAACCATGAGCCTCACCTTGGCCCCAAACCTCGCTCTCACAACAAGGTCCTCAATCCCCCTGGAGGAAAGTCTAGTGTAGTTTTCTACTGATTGTCTAAAAACACAGCATCTCCCTGTTTGTCTGTCTGTAATCTTCTTTCATTCCAACACCCCTTTCCCAACGGTTATTTCAGGTTTTTTTTTTTTTTTTTTTTTTTTTAAATTACAAGAGTATTTCTTTTAATTCCTGTTTGCCTCAACCTTTTGCACTTGGCCTCTTTTCGGAGATCTGATTCATTAATTAAACCTTTCTTTATAATCCTAAAATGCAATACAGCTGTCTATCAATCAACTGAACAACTGATGCATACTCGCTATAGGTCAGAATCTTTTTTTTTTTTTTTTTGTAAGTGTAATGGTTTATCAAACCTATTCCTATTGGGAATTGCAGACTTTGAACGTTAAAGATGGGAGCTGTAAGTATGCCTTAACCCAGCTGAGGCCTGGGCAAAGTTTCTTGGACTTGCAATAAGGAATGAGTAAAAAAGAAATCAATGTTTCAGGGAGCTTTTACTAGTGCCACTTGTATGTGTGAGTAAATTTTCACTGAAAATAACACCTATATAACCAGAGGCCTTACATAAACTGGTCCTTGTCCCCCCCCTTTTATTATAATACACGTGTTGGATTTGTTATCAAAGTGCATGGTCTGGAGGAAAAAATTAAATCAAAGACAAATCAATTACTTAACAATGCTTAAAGAAATTCCATTTTTATCTGAATGTTTGCAGGTTACTTTCTGCTTTGTTGGCATTGTTAGCTTTGAGAATGTGAGTTATGCTTGGGGGTAGGCCTCTGTTTATGTTTTAAATTAAAACGGCTGAAGAGTTCTGGACAAGCCATTCTGTATAGCCTACGTAACTGAAGGTGGGCTTTCTTATAGTCACCACATCAAACTGTGATGCACACAATCTTTTTTTGATGTCACCCTGTCCGTCAGTGTTGTGTCTGGTAGGCAATAAGCACAGCAGAAAAAAAGATTATCCTGTGAATTGCAATAAAATTGTTGTTTTGCATTTCTAGTTTTTCTTTTTATATATATATTTCACTGCCATAAATCACACCACTGAGCTAACAAAACATTGTACTTCTCTATGAATGTGAGTGAAGTTGTGCTTCATGCTTTATTAGTTAAACTTAAAAAGGCTAGTCTTTAGTATCACCTCAAAATAAATCTATTTGCTATTGCATGCTTGTTAAATGTATAATGTAAAACTATATATATTTATATATATACAGTCAGGTCCATAAATATTTGGACATTGACAATTTAAATCATTTTGGCTCTATACACCACCACAATGGATTTGAAATGAAACGAACAATATATGCATTAACTGCGGACTTTTAGCTTTAATTTGAGGGTATTTACAACCAACGCAAGTGAACAATGTAGGAATTACAACAGTTTGTATATGTGCCTCCCACTTTTTAAGGGACCAAAAGTAATGGGGCAATTGGCTGCTCCTGCTGTTCCATGGCCAGGTGTGTGTTCTCTCATTTATCCCATTTACAAGGAGCAGATAAAAGTTTCAGAGGTCATTCCAAGTGTGCTATATGCATTTGGAAACTGTCAACTCTCAATATGAGATCCAAAGAGCTGTCACTATCAGTGAAGCAAGCCATCATAAGGCTGAAAAAACACAGGTGAGCTCAGCAACACCAAAAGACCTGGAGGATAACGGAAAAATGTGGTGGATGAGCAAAGAATTCTTTCCCAAGAAAACGTCCTTCACAACAGTTGGCCAGATCAAGAACACTCCAGGAGGTAGGTGTATGTGTGTCAAAGTCAACACTCAAGACTTCACCAGAGTGAACAAAACCAAAGAGTTTTTTTAAGGGAAAGAAGTGGAATGTTATGCAATGGCCAATCAATCACCTGACCTGAAACCGATTGAGCATGCATTTCACTTGCTGAAGACAAGACTGAAGGAATAATTCCCCAAGAACAAGCAGGAACTGAAGACAGTTGCAGTAGAGGCCTGGCAGAGCATCACCATGAAACCCAGTGTCTGGTGATGTCTATGCATTCCAGACTTCAGGCTGTAATTGACTGCAAAGGATTCGAAACCAAGTATTAGAAAGTGAAAGTTTGATTTTTGTTATTTATGTTATATATAAATCAGATATATGTTAATCTGTCCCATTACTTTTGTACACATATACAAACTGTTGTAATTCCTACACTGTTCACCTGATTTGGATGTAAATACCCTCGAATTAAAGCTAAAAGTTTGTAGTTAAAGCACATCTTGTTGGTTTAATTTCAAATCCATTGTGGTGGTGTATAGAGCCAAAAAGATTAGAATTGTGTCGATGTCCCAATATTTATGGACCTGACTGTATATATATATATGGAGAATACTTCATGGTTAATACAAGAGGCGAAACAATAAACAAACATGCGTCAGTCGCATGTTTGTTTATTGGTTCGCCTCTTGTATTAACCATGAAGTATTCTCTTGCCTCACTTTAAAAGAGTGCATTGTCATTATTGGATTGTATCCAGGGGCTGTCAATTGAACAAAAAAGATACAACTACAGCTTTCTTTCCTCCAAAGTAAAGCGATGGAATGAATTTTATTTTGTTATGACTCTGGCTATCAGAACATATTAAAGGCAGAGCAGACGTTAAAAATTAAGTAAGACTAAGCTTTTCCACTCACCTAAAGTTTGTGTGCTACCTGCTGTGTTGCAATGAAAATGCGATGCCTGAATGTCAACTCAGATTATGTGAAGTAGACATCTTACTGTGTAAATCTTGATAAAATGTAAAAATAAATAGGCCTATATTTGTATAAATTAATTTTATAATGACCCTTCCAATTTTTACACTATGCTGTCTTTTGTAGCAATAATTTGAATTAAAGACGCAAACTTCCGGTCTGACGCCTCTGGGTTGACGCATTGACGCTCGCTGCGCTGCAGACGGTGTGACGTCAGAGAGTGGGTCAACAGGCTTCTCCATCTGAAGCTGAGGAAGCGCCTCTCCCATACCGGGACATCAGCACCATCAACACTAGCCTGGCAGCAGCATCGGCTGCCCGCTGGAAGAGGAAGCGGAAATATGGACGAACCGGTTTCATAGAAGCGCCATCGTGCTTCGCAGGGGACGAGACAATATTTATTGAGCTATTTATTTATTTATTTCCCCGCCTGTAATGGCTGGGGTCCATGGCTGCAGCTGCTTCTGAGGGGCAGGTGCAATATTATCGACGAAGGCGTTTGGTTCCGCGACATGGACTCAGCAAGGACCGATGATGCGGGAATAAGAACAGCTACATTCAAATAAACCAAGCGCTATATATTCCGCTCAACAGCAGCTATAACGATTCCTCTGTGAGCTGTCACTCGTGAAAATGACTTAGTATTGGTGTTTATTTATTCGCAGAAACCCCCATTTACAGACCCTCTCCCCGCTAAGGCCTGTAAACTGTGTGCCTCCTCCTTACAGGAATAGCCGGCAGCCAACATGATGGAGCTACAGATAGACGAGGTGGTGTACCAGGACGACTACGGTTCCGGGACTGTCATGTCGGAGCGCGTATCAGGCCTGGCTAGCACCATTTACCGCGAGTTCGAGCGCCTCATCCGCAGCTATGACGAGGAGGTGGTGAAGGAGTTGATGCCGCTGGTGGTGAACGTCCTGGAAAACCTGGACGCGGTGCTGACGGAGAACCAGGAGCACCTAGTGGAGCTGGAGCTGCTGAAAGAGGACAACGAGCAGCTCATCACTCAGTACGAGCGGGAGAAAGCGCTGCGCAAACAGGCGGAGGAGGTGAGTTTACAGCACAGCAGACCAGTCACGATTAGGCCTCCACTCACATCACCACCCCACATCCAGCTGTTCCATCTGAGCCAGGCCTGGGAACTTTGTGCACATGTGACTCATGGTTAGGTCTGTGACATGGGTTTGGGTTTGGCACTGGCAACTGGCCAACAACATTGTGTGTTAATCCTTTAGTGAAGTGTAAAGAGATTTTTATCTTAAAAAGACCCCTAACAACTGTCATCAAATTCTCCAAATAGATTTTCAAATGTGTTTCCTAACTTGCAGCCTTTAGGCTATAGACAGAAGCCTAATCAATTTAAAAAGTGTGGAAAGGTCAACATACTAATAGATAAGTCGAGACAATCCTTTTGTGTCACTGAACAGGACTCTAAACACATTCTTGTGCATATACAAACAGCATTCAAAACATATTGCTTCTGATCAAACAGAAGCTGTTACAGTTACAACATTGAATTTACATGGTGCTTAAGTCGGTCAAAGTAAAGGTCAAAGTAATATTCAAACATAGTGAGAGCATGATAAATATACAGTCAGCAGGTGTTTGGCTGATGTAACCAGATCTGTAATAGGCATTTACACCTACAACCGAATGAGCACAAAAAAGGTGGAAATGAATAAGTGTGAGTGTGAGAGTCACAGTGACCCTTGTAAAGCAATCCTGCTGCTCAAAGAGACCTCAGCATCACTGACAGCTTTGCTATTAACAGCTTAGCTCAGCTTTAAGTCAAATTAATCATCTGCTCCTTCCATTTTCCCATGTTATGTATCTGATTGGTTTCCACTCTTGTCATAAAGTCCTGTCAATTGGGACTTAATGCTTTATATTATTTTCTATTTACACATATGCGGAGCAGCCTTAGTTTGAATACTGGGTAGGGACTATATGTACCATGACAGTGTTCCTCTCTTCTTGTTTCTTGTCTTTCCAAATGCCCAAAACAGATTTAGGTTAAAAATCCATCCATGTGCTTTAAATAGACATTTGCTATATCAAAGTGTGTCTGTATATAATAAATACTGACGTCATCAATAGGCAATATAACATCTGGACACAACGTAATGTCTTTATACATAGATCATTGCATTAGAAGAAGACATTTGTAGCATGTCTCACTAGATTGTCAACATTACACTGATGCCCTATTTACTTCTGTTAACAGTACAGAAGTATAATTACACATACTTTACAACTGTTTATGTCTAATTACAGTTTTATCTCCTGAATGCATTTTTCTATTTAAGAATGTAGCATGGCCCTACATTGACCTTTGCCAGAGAACTCAATTCACATCTATGCTTAAATTAGGTGACAAACCTGACTGCCACAAATGAACTGATTACAATTATTTCAGTGTATGAGTTGGAATGGGGGATGGGAGTCACAGGAAATCAATGCCATCAAAAGCACCATGAGACAACCTGGCACTGTAACATGATTATTCCTTATAAGAAGAGAAATAGAGTGCCAAGCAGAAAAAGAAACAGAGGGTTTACAGAGCTGCAGTTAGAAAGAGGGAACAGGCACGAAGGGCAAGTGAGAGCCAAACAATCACAGATCCAGAGGAAAACACCAACACACCCTCTTGCAGGGAACTGGGAGCTACAAGAATAAAAGCAGCTCATGTTACATAGTTATTAGGCCCAGACTAATGGTGAACACAGCCCTGTCAGCTTATCAACATTTTAACAAATGTATTTACCATTGGACTTGATAAAGCGAGACATTAATGTTTTTACTTCTACAAAATTGTCAAGGATATTGCATTGTTGCAATTTTCTGTCTTACCTATCAACACCTTATGTGTTGTTCCCATAGCTTTTTGCTTTCACACATTGCCTTAACAGGTTTATCATCTTCCATAATCAGTCTCTCTGTGTGATTTTCATTTTTATTATTTAATTTCACACAAAAAGAGAGTGTCACATGGCTAACGTTTATCTACGTGTGATCCACTACCGTTGATGAAATTAAAGCTTAACATCTAAAATTCAATGTATATTGTTTTCATTATGTTGTCAGTTTTGGCAAGTATTTTTGTTTTTTAACATAGGAATTTATGTATTTATGTATAATTGACACCATCTGTCACAGAGGCACTTTAGTTTTTCTCAGTCCTATCTGCGCCATAAATAATTGAAATAAACCATTACAATGTTTAGCAACACTCAGTTATTATTGTTCACAGGGGTCTATACTACAAAATACAAATAGTATGGCGTCCATACTTAAAGCAGCTTTTTAGACTGGGGAGGTAAACTGCAGGCACATGCTCACCTGAAACATATTATTCTTGGGCATTTCCCCAGGGATAATATTTTTTGCTGCAATGCAACGCCCCTATAGTAGGAAAACTCCTCCAAGCATAATGCTCACTTAAGTCTAGACTGAAGTATTTCTCAGTCAGTTTCCAGTTTGCCCAATGCATATCTGCAGCATAGACCCCATTCCAGGGTTTTCCTGCAGTCAGAGGATTACGGTATTAACACTTGGTGCTGCACTAAGAAAGGACGTCATTGTGAACAGCTTAAAAAAAAACCTAAACAAAAAGGCAATGTTAGGGAAAATTAGACAGCCCCCTGTTCTCGCTGCTCATTTTTCTGTGCAAGGAACTTCACCATGTCTTTCACTCACAATTCTATTTGTGATACTAACTATGATAAAAAACACTTTTATTATTATGCTATAGTGGCATCCCATGATTTATCAACAATATAAAATGAAACTATAACATAATTCCAGTAAAAAGCCTTATCTTTAAAGGTTCATGCTTTAACATGGTTGTAAACACGTTGTGAGTAAATAGATGCAGTATTTAAATGATTAAGTGCAGTGTTTTGATGTGTCATATTCACAGGTTTAGTCTTGTGTGTTTCTTTTCAGAAATTCATAGAATTTGAGGATGCACTGGAAGCTGAGAAGAAAGATCTGCAGATACACGTCGAGTGTCTGGAGCTGCAATCTAAACAGCTCGAGCTTAAGTCAAAGAACTACTGTGACCAAAGTGAGAGGATAAATAACCTTAATATACTTTAACACAAAGATTATTTTATTTAGACATATATGGAGTTTATGGAATACTTTCTGTCTACAAGTAACTCGGCTGGAAGAACGAGAATCAGACATGAAGAAAGAGTATAATGCTCTGCACCAACGCCACACTGAGGTAAGAATGGCACATTTATACCCATGAGTCACATTTCTGTACTTTGAAATGACCTTCTAACGGTCCCTAAGAAGAATCTGCCATTGGATCTGTATCTTGTGTCTCTCATTGTTCCATCTGGACAACACATCACGTCTGTTATGTTGTTGTACCACAGATGATTCAAACATACGTGGAGCACATAGAGCGGTCCAAAATGCAGCAGGCAGGGAGCAACAGCCAATCAGAAGGCCCCGGCTGTGGACGAACGTGAGCAATTTCTTTTCTGCATCACAACAGTGTTTTTGGATCCATTGTTTTTATGTTGTTTTGTCCTTAATGTAGCAGACTCATGACGCATTAGAGAAAATGATCTGTTAGAGCCTCCTGTCAAAGAAACATTCAATTCTAGAAAACACATCAGTTACAAACAAATACAGTGCTTGCTTAGAATACAGTTTGCATTGTTTTGTGTGGTTTCTTCTGGCATTGCATGCTTCTGTCTCACTCTAATCACTGTCTGTCTTGCTGGTTCACTCTCTGTGCTGCTGTGTGCACAGTCAACGCCATAAATGGAGGAAAAGGTAATTTTAACCTGGCCCCCGAGCTATCCTCATACCCTTTCCCCCCTAAAAACTCTAATTGGCCTCTTCTGTTGTGCCCCTTGAAAAAAAACAATGTTTTTTGGTGCTTGCCCCAGAAGTTTATTTTTAGCCAGATTCTAATGCTTTATGAAATAAGGAAATGTGTGTCTGCCACTTTGTTCCTCATAAGATGTGACCTGTCTGTATGTGTGATCTGCCTGCTTGTCTCTATCTACAACTGAAACCCAATTTAAAAACTAGAAAACAATCGACATATATATGATATTTTATTTTGCACTTAAAGATCCTAAATGGATTTTGTTCAGGGAAGTTATAACTTGCACAAACAAAAATTAAGATATTATATCACTATTCTAAAAAATCCCAGAAAAATAATTCAATCTCAAATTAAAGGATGACCATGTAACTTTTAAAGATCTGAGTTCAAGGCATCTTAAGCACTGTATGGTGACGCAGATGGTGACGTGCCCTGTCTCTCAGACTTACATACTTGGTTATCTGCTTTGTCAATAAAAGAGGGGTTATTCTTCTTCCTTTCATAAATTTGAGGCTATGTATTCTAATGATTTTGATGCAAATTATATTTTAAGGTAAAAGTTACATAGTGTTAAAATGCTACCTCTGAGCCTCGCTTAGTGGAGTATGTACCACATCATCGGTGGGTTTAATACCTTCTCTTTCTCACCCTCGTTTCCAGTGTAGCCTCTGTCTAATAAAGGGAAAACACCAAAACAAATACAGAAAACTGATGATATAACCAGTGTGTTAACAACATTTTAATTATCATAGTATGCATAACATGGTTTATAGAAAGATTTATAAAAACAGTGGCTCGTGCATGTGTGATTAAATTAAATGTTTTAATATATTTTAACATTGTGCAAAATACAAGTTTGAATAATTGCACTTTGTCTTTTATAGATATTTTATCCTCATTCTGAGTTGTAAAGCTTGCATTTCGTACCATTCCTTGCATGCCACGATTGATGCATTAAATAGAGTGCATGCTTTACTATCTGTCTGAAACTACTGTTCTGTGTTTTTGCCAGCAGCAAAGCGGAGCGGCCACCATCATTAAGCCTGTACCCCACTGGTGAAGGCATGGTACGTGGGGGTCTCGGGGGGGCTAGGATGATGCCCGGGAAAGACATCTGGCAGGTCAGCAGTGAGCTTGCCCAGTGCACCTTCAGCTCTGCCTATCAGGTGGGACCGACAGCAGCACTGTCCTCCTCCATGCAGCTGCAGTGTGTGCAGTGAACAGGGAGAGGTGTCTGTCCACAGCCACAGGGACCACCTCCCCTCCCGCGCCTGCTTGTGTCATTTTTTATATTAATATGCCCTAATGTGTGGAAATCTTAAGCTTAAGATATGACAAACTAGTTGACTCAAGCAAGCAGCGGTGCTTTTATGTCTTTAGTTTAATTTTAATATTTTTATGTGTGGCCATGGGTCTTATCTTGTGTTTTTTTTTCTTCTTTTATTTAAGTCTTTCACAGCATCACATGTATGTTTTTGAGCTTCCAT
Source organism: Perccottus glenii (assembly GCA_024416835.2). Taxonomy (NCBI): domain Eukaryota; kingdom Metazoa; phylum Chordata; class Actinopteri; order Gobiiformes; family Odontobutidae; genus Perccottus; species Perccottus glenii. Next base: position 17,513,511 of record CM044553.2, read on the forward strand.
TCTTTTATTTGGCTAATTCTTCTTACAAGGAACAGTCATAACTATCTTATGACGGCTTTTGCTGCAAAGACAAGTGACAGTGAAAGAGACTTGAAATTTGAAACTCTTCTTATATTAGTTTTTAATTACTATGCCGCAGAGATGGAGTACTTTATCCTGGACTCGGACTTGAGACCTGGACTCGGAGGGTAGTCCTCAATGACTCAACTCGGACTTGCCTTTTTATGGCTCTGACTCTAACTTGGACTCGTTTATTCTCAGATACACTCAGACTCGTGACTCGGACTTGAGAACTGATGATTCGGACTTAGACTCAGACTTGACGAAGTCACACTCAGCGACAACACTACACAACCTCTGCCTGTTGCATGTGTTCAGAGCAGGACAAGCTGCTCTCATTTAACTCCAGACCCTAAATGTTACCCAGAAGTAGGCCTTAATAAATAAATAAAAATTAAATATAGGCCTATATAGGCTACAGCCTTAATTGATATGCAACAATCCAAACTCCATTAAATGTGTTTAATGAAAAAGGCTTATACAAAACTAAAATCACAATCAATGTGTCAGTTTTCCTCCAACAGTTTTCAGATTTGTACTTTGGTTTGACTTGGACTCGACTTGGACTTGACTTTGACCTTTCTTTAGTGACTTGCAGTTCTACTAAAGATGACATTGACTCAGACTCGACTTGAAATTTTTTGGATGACTTGGACTTGGACTCGGACTTGAACACTGAGGACTAAGAAGTGACTTGGACTCAAAAACTGGTGACTTGACTACAACACTACCATGTCGTATCATTTTTGTATTGATACTTATGGCCAAGTCTGTCAAATACTAAAAGACGCTCAAATTAAATAATACAGCTCATTAAGGCTCTAGATGACCTGTTTTTATTGAAACATTGAACATATTCAATAAAAGCTACTAATTGTCCATTTTAGGCCCTTAAAATAATTTTTACTATTTTCTTTTTACATTTTGTGTTGAGAAATCTTCTAAATTCTTAATCTATAATAATTGATTTAAAGCACAAGACACCATTAGTCTATCTCTCTTGTATGTGTTTTAGATTTGGTTTAAGACCGTCTGTTCTTCCTTCACTGTATGCCACTTATTCAAGTCTCTTTATGCAACAAGGAGGACGAATCTGAGTCGGACTCAGTGGCAGCGACACCCAGCAGCACAGGGAGCAAGTCCAACACACCTACATCTTCTGTCCCGTCAGCCACGGTCACCCCCATCAACGAGGGCTTTCCCCCACACTCAGACTTTGATATAATGCGAGCAGAAAACCGCAGGAAAAGTGCCAAGCGGCTCAGCCGCAACATGGAGGTGCAGGTTTGCCAAGAGACCAAGAATGTCAGCATCGGTGAGAGGATGAGACTAGGCTAAGGAAGAACTTTTAAAAAGTGCCACGGTTGAATGCTCTTTTTCTGTGGTTTTACAGGAATGGGCAGCAGTGATGAGTGGACTGAGTTTCAAGAGATTATTGATTCTACCCCAGAGCTGGACATGTGTGTTGACCCCCGCATGTATGGAGGAGGCAACAGGTCAGACTTAACTGAGACTAACATAACATGTCAACTCAAGTTTTTGGTGTGAGATTTAGTCACGCTGAAGCAAAGCTGAAATGTTCTTAAAACATTTAATGTGTGTGTTTCAGTCCCTCTCAGGGCATTGTGAACGAAGCCTTTGGGATCAACACTGACTCTCTTTACCACGAGATCAAAGATGCTAAATCTGATATCATTGGAGATGTAGACGCAGGTGCAGAACTTCTAGGTATGAACTGGACTTTGGCAATCAGACATTCCATTAATCATAAATGTATTTGTTAGAGCCTAGAAGTTTTTAGACAAAATGTATTACTTTATGCGGTTAAATCTCCATTAAAGGTCTAGTCTATGTAATGTTTCCACTCTTTACAAGCACGTAGTTTTTGATAATAAATGGTATTTGATAATAAGGCAGGAGCATGTGTGCATTGCAGAGAAATGATTTGCTTTTGCTTTGCAGTTTTGCAGGCCAGAACTCTATGTAAGGTTGTGTGAGCAAGGTTTTTGCATGTCTGCAAGTGGATTACACATGCTAACTGCTCATCCCCGTGTCACACCTTTTTGAACAGTCATAGACACTAAACTGTCTGCATCGCTCAAAAACAGACCTCCATGTCAGTTATTTTTAATTTTTAATTAGCCATCTGAATAAAGCCACTTTTTCCAATTTAGTTTAGATTTTTTCTATTGTTGTTTTTTATTTTTAAGCCATTTAAGAGTGTTCCGTTGTTAATCTCTCGTTTTCTTTTTCTCTCTATGTGCCTCTATTGGTGACACCCATAGGCGAGTTTTCAGGTGTGTATCAAAACGTATGCTTTAATATGGTTTTAGCTTTTTTTCTCTTTTCTCCATTTCTTTGTAGCAGTTAACTACAGTAATGTAAACATAGTTTTAATCAAAGCACAGACAACTGTAGAGTAAGTTGTAAAAACAACAACAGTAAATTGGAAATCATCATATAAAAGTCCTTTGTTATTATGCACTGCTACTGTTCCTAAAATTGAAATGAATAACTGCTTATTGGCCAACTCTCTCTCTTTCTTGTCTTTCCTCTCTTTATCTTACTCCTTTACCCTCTATCTTCCTTTATATTTGGCTTCCAGTCCGTGATGATTTCTTCGGTAAGGCCACCATGCCTTAAAAATTAAGCTGGTTTAAGACTCATAATTGGTGTTTTTTTAATTTATTTATTTTTGTTACTCTGGCTTCCTCACTCACTTCCCTACTTCTCTATTTGTAACTTCTTAATTTAATCTTGCCAGTGATGATGGCTCACTGTTAGTAAAAGACAGCTGTTGAAGACATACATTGAGCTGTCGTGGCTAAAAAATGTTTATTAAACACTCAAAACATTAGAACGCTACAAATTTTGATGTCCTTCATACCTCTGCTTTATCCTGTTGTTGGTGCGTGCTTGGCTTATGTTGCACAGTGCTTGCTGCTTGCGCATAAAAATATCAAACAGATTATTATTTATCATTATTGTCCTTTGGGATTTCCGTATGTAGAGAGAGTTTAAATGATTGAATAATTGATCATTGATTTATCTAATGATGATGATGAGTAACAAAGATGGGATTGTTGCAGGGATGGGCAAGGAAGTGGAGAATCTACTAACAGAGAACAAACAGCTCCTAGAGACCAAGTAAGAAACGCTTGGATTTGAGAGAGTGATCAAGAATTATTTAGGATTTTACCTACTCTTCTTTTTCTTTACCAGAAATGCTCTGAATATTGTGAAGAATGACCTTATTGCCAAAGTGGACGAGCTTTCTGGGGAGCATGAGGTGCTCAGGGAGGAGCTAGAGGCCCTGAGGCAGTCTAAAAACAAAGTGGACACCAGAGTGAAAGAGCTGGAGGAAGAACTGAAGAGGTAAAATGTAACTCACCTGAACTGACAATTGGTCTAGAACACAAAAGGAAACAATACCTGCTCTAATTCTATACCTTAGCTATACCTTACCTAATTTACATGACAACCTAAGCAGTATCCTAGCAACACAGAAAGGCAGAGTAACTTGAACGTTCTGGGACAGAATGTCCTAGATTCTAGTTTATTTGAGACCCTTTCTTTTGATTATAAAAGTGCTTTTTGTTGCCAAGGCCAATATTGCATTTGTGTTTATGGTATCTTCTGTATGACACGGCATCATTTGTCTCCTAGTCCAGCAAAGTACAGCACTAAACAGTTAATCTACAGGTAATTTACTTTCATTCTACTATTGCTTCTGTTGTTTCTTTATTTAGGCTAAGAGCAGAGGCCTTGGGAGCATCTCGAGACTCGAAGGATGAGTGTGGTGATGATGTGAGTAAAACTGCCTCTGCAATATTGAATTTATAGTACGTTTCATTCTCAGAACAACAAAATAAACTTCCTTCATTGTCATTTGCGCAGTTCTCATCACCCATGCAAGATGGGGACATGACAATGACACAACGGCGACGCTTCACCCGAGTGGAGATGGCTCGTGTACTTATGGAGAGAAACCAGTACAAGGAAAGGCTCATGGAGCTACAGGAGGCCGTGAGGTGGACTGAGATGATCAGGTAAAAATTTCTGTAAACACAGACAGAGGACAAGACTGACATTAAGCAGAGTTTTGGCTTATGATGGAATAATGTTGATGCACGTATTCTCCATTTGTTTCAATGCAGAGGCACCCATATATCTGGCTATAACACTCGCCTTTTCAATATATTGTTATTGTTTTTCCTTTTAAGGGCATCAAGGGAGAATCCCCAAATCCAAGAAAAAAAGAAGTCCACCATCTGGCAGTTGTGAGTTTCTTTCAAACCAGACAGGTTCAGATGAAAATCATATCTAAATTAATGACATGATAAAACAAACCTTCTTTCTCTTCCCCTCCACCAGCTTTGCGCGCCTTTTCAGCACATCGTCAAGCCCCCCACCAGTCAAGCGGCCATACTACAGTGTCAACATCCATTACAAGTCTCCATCGCCTGCTTTCTCTCAGCGGCGCAGCCACACCATGTGTCAGATCTCAACGTCCAACCGCACTCTGGAGTTCTTCCCTGAAGAGTGAGCAGCTGCTGCACTGTGCTCTCTGTCTCTTTGCTCTAACCAACCTCAAACCACTGCCACAAGTTTTCTTTGTGCTTTGGTCTGAATGCCTAGTTGCTTGCTTCTGCTGGCATGGACACTCATTAGCTTTCAGGGCATTATTTACAGGATAAAAAAAGAGGCTCGCATGTCACCATGAATGTCAATTGTACAAAGAGCTTTCTCTTTGGTTTACAACTATTTACTTTTGGGTCCTGTCCTGAATGTTAATTCAAGCGACTTGGATTTTATTGAGTCCAAGGATCAGTTATCACACACCTTTGCCTTAAGAACACACTGAAATTGTTTGAATATATATGTCAAAGAAAAATTCTCTCATGGTTAAATCAAACAAAACAAAAGTGTTTCATTCTTGTTCTATCATAACGGCTTTGCTTTAGCTGTGTTTGATTTAAAAACAAGGCAGTTTTTTTTTTTTACTTACTTTTTTTCTTTGGTGCCTGGCTGCTGGCTGGTTGGGCTGCTAACGCTTGGTTTTGTTTTTTCTCCTCCTCTTCTCCTTCCCTTCCTCTTGTTGCTTGCAGACTGGCCAGTAATGGTGTTGCATCTCTCCTCAGTGACTCAGCCCTAATGTCCCGTCGAGAGCAGCGGCGGGAACAGTACCGCCAAGTGCGTGAGCATATGCGCCGCGATGACGGTATCATGCAGGCCTGCGGCTGGAGTGTGCCGTCCCGCTTCAAACAGGTACACAGATATACCTGCTCTTAATAATAACTTTAAATGATCCTGGCCCACTATACTCAGCTAAACTTTAGAACTTACGTTTAAAAAAAGAATATAGGATGTAAGTTAGTTACTCTTAAACCAATTTTATGTCCTTTTAAAGGTTTATATGTAAAAGAGAGGTGTGTCTGAAATACAGTCTATTCATGAAATAGATTTGTGAAGAAAAACATAACTCAATCAATGAAAATAATTAAAATGGTGAAATACAAAGCATTCAATTCTTTACAAAAAGCAAGTGTCATATTATCAAAGCGCGCAGGTCTCTGGCAGCTAGAAGGTCTGAGGACAGAGTGTGTTGGTAGGCAGGTAGCTCTAACTCTGGTCTCTCACAGACTGGTGGTCAGACGGACAGCGCTCAGGACAATACGCTGAAGAGACAACAGGCAAGTGAGCCCGACAGAGTACCAGCATGCACCTCAAAGCGTTCTCCTTCCTCTAAACCTCCCTCTAAACCCCTAACCTTCAGGCAACGGTGTACAGCAAAGGAAAACTAATGAACAGTGGAACTGAGGCAGTGATTGTGTGGTGTGTTTTAACCAAAAAGATAACGCAACAGTGAACGTGCATGAAAAAAAGGGAATTTATTTTTAAAGCATGGCCCGAGTCTACATTATTTTAATGATTACTATTATATTTAAACATAAACAGAAATGCCTTATTTACTGCTCCTGTTTTATGGACAGACTTTCTTCTCCTTGTGGTGCTTTTAACCTCTGTCTGTCTCAATCTGCCCTTCTTAAAACATTATTTTTTTAATACTATATGATCTATTGTTTATTTATTGAGTGTTGTGTTCCTAAAGGAAAAATCCTTTCCCAAGTGCTGTTGTTTTGATCTGAAAACAGAAATATCCATATAACATACTGTATGTGTCCAGGTACAAGCACTACATTTTCCCAAAGACATCCTGTAGGAGTAAAAATTGACAGTAAATATAAATTACTGGACAACACTGGATTTTCCCTTTAATTTTTGCATCTTATGTATTGTTTTGGCAAACATTACATGTATACAATACATGTTGTGCTTATCCTTTGTGTATTGTGAAAATCAGATTAGTAGTTTATATTTTATGACTCTACCAATCATTCCTTAATTCAGACCACCAACGACAAAGAGGATAACCGCATTAAGAATGTCCCAGTCCCGGTCTACTGTCGTCCTCTAGTGGAAAAAGATCCTAACAGAAAGGTATGGCAGCTTTTAGCCTCAAGCAAAGCTGGTTAAAGCATGTATAAATCCATTCACCTGTAAACTATTTGATATTAACCAAGTCCATCTGTTGGCCTCAGTTGTGGTGTGCAGCAGGGGTGGATTTGACCGGATGGAAGGCCACCAGTCAGGACACAGTAGTCAAAGCAGTTTCAGGAAACGGAGACCCCCTAAACGCTGAGGAAGACGGAGCAGACAAGAAGAACAGCCCAGAGAAGAGAAAGGTAAACAACCTTTGTGGATGTAGATGGTAATATCATATAATGTGGTGTAAAATATACACACAATGTCTTTCCGCAATAGTACGCTACACATGCCATACGTAAATGATTCACTGTCTTGCCCTGTCTTTATCAGCCCAAGGAACTCCAGGAGACAGACTCTATAAACAGTCGGGTGTGGATTCTGACTAGCACCCACTCGGCCAGCAAAGTCGTCATCATTGATGCCAACCAGCCAGGCTCACTGGTGGACCAGTTTAACGTCTGCAATGCCCATGTGCTCTGCATCTCCAGTGTGCCGGGTTAGTCTAGGACATGTGGCATCTTCAACCATGTCCCATTTTCTGTTTGAATGTTGCTGCTATTTGTAAGAATAATCCTGTTGTCTTCATGCAGCTGCCAGTGAGAGCGACTATCCGGCAGGTGAGATCATCTTGGACCCAGGAGAGGGTTCACTCGGAGGTGATGATACCGGCAGTGTGGAGGGGATGTTAGCTGGTATCACACTTGTCGGCTGTGCTACAAACTGCAGTGTTGCCCGTAGTAATTGTTCCTCGCGTACTGATACGCCCATACAGGACAAAGGACAAGGTATGCTCATCTTAAACTGTTTTCCATTCTTATCTGTAGAGATAACTAAGGGCGTGTCTTTTTTGTGTTGTGCTCCAGCACCTGTTGCTCCACCTATGAATGGTAAAATCCGACCAGCCCAGTCAGCTGAGGAGGCCACAGAGGCCACCGAGGTCCCAGAGTCGACACCCAACCAAACAGAAATGCGTTCTGGACCCCCGGGACCCTTCACTGAGCATGTGTTTACCGATCCCCAGCCTCGTCATGCTGACCCCTCAGACAGGTAGCAAGAATTAAGTATACTACGTTTTAGGTATTCATTATAGATTTTGGTGTTATAACTGTGTACACCCTCCTCAACAGGAGCTCAGGACAGTCCAAAGAGGAATCGTCTCAGCCTACTGATGCAGATAATGTAGGTGAAGAAGCCAAGAACTACACCAGTGTGGCTCCTACCATGTGGCTGGGGGCTCAGAATGGCTGGTGAGTGTGTATTTGTAAAAACAGGATTGATCTTTCATTAAATTTTAATTGTGACCTTTTTCATGTTTTTTCCATCGCTTTACTTATACAGACTTAATACTAACAACCAAAATGATAAAAAAAGGGGATTAATAAAAAAACATTTGACAAAAAGGCAGATTTGACTGAAGGTTCTTTGAGATGTGTGATACAGTGTATGTCCTAGATTGAAGTTACTGTTTTGGAATAATCAGAGTTCTCTTCCTTCAAGGCTCTATGTCCACTCAGCGGTTGGAAACTGGAAGAAATGTCTCCACTCTATCAAACTCAAAGACTCAGTGCTCAGTTTAGTGTAAGGACGACTTCTAATGCTTATTTCATCTTATTTGTACACTTGGTTTCTACAAAAATCTCACCGTCTTGTTGCAGGCATGTGAAAGGCCGTGTGCTTGTAGCTCTTGCCGATGGGACCCTTGCTATTTTCCACAGAGCCGAGGGTACTTGTCATTTCAAACATTACATACACTTTATAGTTGATATATGTTAGCTCTAACAAGATTATACTTAATGTGTGTTGTGATCGGAGACAAAGGACCTCATTACTCATAAGCATTGATTCAGATTTCTTTTTATTGTTGTTTTGGCAGATGGTCAGTGGGATTTGTCCAACTACCACCTGATGGACCTCGGCCGTCCTCATCACTCTATCCGCTGCATGGCTGTGGTCCATGATAAAGTCTGGTGTGGTTACAAGAACAAAATCCATGTCATTCAGCCCAAGAGCATGCAGATCGAGGTCAGTTTAATATTCTCAAACTAACAGGTCTATGTCATTGTGTTGATATACCTTCCATGAATTTTGTTCCCTTTTAGAAGTCCTTTGACGCTCACCCTCGGAGAGAGAGCCAAGTGCGGCAGCTAGCATGGATCGGTGACGGTGTGTGGGTGTCCATCCGACTGGACTCAACACTTCGTCTCTACCACGCGCATACACACCAGCACCTCCAGGATGTGGACATTGAGCCTTATGTCAGCAAGATGTTGGGTGAATGTCTAACAATGTGACTTTGATAGTGTTAATTACATCTGTCAACCTTCAATACTTACTAATTGGCATGTACTGTCCTCTTTTTAATTATGCTCCACTGCTGGTATTACATTGACAGGTACCGGAAAGCTCGGCTTCTCTTTTGTGCGGATCACAGCTCTTCTGATTGGAGGGAACCGTCTTTGGGTTGGCACTGGGAATGGTGTGATCATTTCCATCCCTCTTACAGAGAGTAAGTTTTTTAGTTCATTATTAATTTACATTTAGAACTCTTCGTTATCACAACACACATAAACCTTGAGGTTTCCCGCCATTGTTTTGAAACAAATCCATTAACTGCCTACATGTTGTTTTTTAGATATTAATAGGTTGTCAGTCATATAAAAACTTGCCAATTGGCAGATTGCAATGTTCTATTACAAATCCAAAGTCTACCCTTCGGTTAAATCTACTTAGTCACCCTCTTACATACAGCAGGTGTGGTATCTGCTCACTCCCCCCTTTTCCCTTTGAAGGGCCTTACTTTCCTGCCACTGCCCCATTGTGTTACTGTTACTGTAGTCTCTCCTATGCTCTCCTCTCCCTCTGCGTCATGTAGCGGTGGTTCTTCACCGGGGACAGCTCCTGGGTTTGAGGGGTAAGTGGGAGCGCTCTGATCTCCTGTTGTTGTGATCTGCCTTTTCTCACCCAGTCAAACCTTGTTGTTCCCTGAAGTATTTTGTCATGGCTTCTTATTTTCTGTTATGCTGCACTGGTGGTGATTTGAACAGCTTCATGATTGAGTGTACCATCCATCACATTCTTATTTTGGTTTAATCTTTGACACATTGTTTTATTTGCTTTAAATTAATGTTTTTATGTCAATTTAAACGTTTTCCTTCCTTTACTTTTTTCTAACTTCTGCATCTCTACCCACCAGCCAATAAAGTGTCTCCTACATCATCTGGTGGCGTTATCCATGTGTACGGAGATGACGGCTCAGAAAAGAGCAGTGGCAGCTTTATTCCATACTGTTCTATGGCACAGGCACAACTTTGTTTCCATGGACACCGTGATGCCGTCAAGTTCTTTGTTTCTGTTCCTGGTAAGTGGTCAGATTCATAATGTGTAATTGCTCACATAACAATTTCGTACAATGTTCTTTTTTGTGCAAAATTAGTATTAGTATCTGTTTTTAGGCAAGGTAAACTCGAGTCCCACCGAAGATGACAATAAAACCTAAAATTATGTATAAAATGAAACTGGTATACATAAAAGAAGATAGCAAGTAGCTAATGTGATATTTTAAAGGCAGACCTTGTCGTGTTTGGCCACTGTTAGATAATGCTCTTTGTTGCAGGTAATGTATTGGCAACCTTAAATGGAAGTGTGCTGGACAATCCATCAGAGGGACAGGGCTCAACAGCATCTGCTGAGACTGAGGCCCTGAGTGTACAAAATGTGTTGGTGCTAAGTGGAGGAGAGGGCTACATTGACTTCCGCATAGGTGAGCAACACACAGATCCCAGAAACCTGAACAGAGATTAATGAAGAAGGAAGACAGATTTAATTTGCTCTGAAAATCTTTCTCAACCACAGGTGACGGAGAGGATGATGAGACAGAAGAAGGCGAAAACACCCAGGCATCAGAGGCAAAACCTGCTCTGTGCAAAGCTGAGCGAAGCCACATTATTGTGTGGCAGGTGTCTTACATACCCGAGTGACATTTGGACCTGCTGATACTGCTCTGACACCTCTCTATGAACAGATTTCCTCCTTGGTCCCAAAAGCTTCCAGCTATCTGAACCTTGTAATAATCCCCCGTTATGTAAAAGTTTACCCATGGCTCTAAAGATGACTGCGTGTAACTTCTATACCTCCCTGCCCCCAATACCTTGTAAATTTAATGTCAAGTACTGTCTACGATCTAGTTATCTGCCTGCCATCCTGTTTGTCCCACCCAGGGCATTGTTAAGTACCTTCATAAGCCTTGATCCTAGCCTCTTAACTACCTCCCTCCTATGTACCTATCTTATAGCCACCCGACACACTCAATCTCCCTCTGTCGTCCTGCATCCAGTCCCAGTCTCCTTCCTGCATTTTCTTTGCCGTCTATGAAGGTTTTCTCTGAAAAAAGATCCCAAACATGACACAATGACTTACAACCTAAGTGTTTAGTCATATGTTTGCTTTGACTTAAATACTAAGTGGCTCAGATAAGATTTGTTTTTATCAGTGTGATTAAGCTAAACCACACAATTTGTTTGTTTGCAAGCTGTGGACAGGCCAGTCACACTTTTTGTCTTGAGCTTTTAAAAGTACTAAAAAAAAGGTAATTATGGAGATTATAAAATTATTCAACCAAATGTCCTGTTAAATTGATTTTAAAACAAGTGGCAAGACCCCATACAAAGCAATTGCATTCAAAGTGCAAGTCTATATACTGTATACGAGAGTTGTGTGAATAGGAATTACAAAAACTGGCCAAGGTTTAGTCCTGTTATTTGTCATGTGACTGATAAACGGACAGTTAGGTTTACAGCAGGTCAACGGGGGTGTATTTTCACTTTGTACAGGTACAGAGATTATTGTATATCTCCAGCCCATCCTTTGTTCAGTATGAAAATTCATGCATCAACTCTGTGTGGATTAAATATTAAACATGTGTGTGCTGAAACAGAATACTGCAATCTGTGGTTATTAAGTGCCAATTGTGGTTATTGTGTACAAAAAAAAGGTATTTCTTCTAATTTATTTATTGTTTGACAGTTTGTAGTACAGTGCGAACATACTCAAAACTCTAAAATCATTTAAAAATAGTTTCAGATCACATATTGAAGCAACACTTTCATTGAAGAAAACAAATGCTGATGCAAACACATAAAGGTTACCTATTAATAAATCTTATCCTAAATATACTTGAGTTGTACGTTTGTGTAAATATAGATTCTTTCAAGATGGTAACAAGCCCATTTACTAATGAGTTACGCAGGTGCACCAAGGTTTTTTAAAGAGGGGGTAGTTTCCCTTTTTCCAAGTCAAAAAACAATCAAAATTAATTTGAGACTATTTTATTGATTTTCACAAATATTTTAGGTAAAATGTAACATGTCATTATTTCTAGTTATTAACACCAAATTGTAAACATGTAGTGTCAGCTGTAGTGTAAAAAATAAAGCACGGTACCTGCTCTTTTAAAAGTTTACCAATGTAACTAGTTTTATTTTTTGTTAACTCAATGGCTATTTATTGCTTCAAGGCCATGCATAATATTAACCTGTAAATACACTTAAATATTTATTTTAATTGCTTTTTTGGTAAATTTTAGACAAAAAAAATAAATAATAACAAGAAAGCCACCCAAAAGAATCTATTCATAAAGAAATATGTCAACAATGTTCTGCAGTAAAGCCAAATTATGGCGGCAGGCACAAGTGCAGACACAAAGTCAGTAGATCCAGTTTGTGCTGCAGGCGCCCCAGCCGGTCAGCTCCTTCTGACTGAACCACAGAGATATTTCCTTCTGTGCACTCTCCACAGAGTCACTGCCATGAATCACATTCCTGCAATACACATATTCACATGTATTATGAATTATCTGAGACATTTCAAAATTCATTAATCTTTATCTGTAAAAAGTAGATTGCCTAATAGTGAGCTTACCCGGCTCTAGTGACAGATAATGATAATATGTTTAGTAATATTAGGACTGTACATTTAGTCATTTAGCAGACACTTTTATCCAAAGAGTGTACTTCAGTCCTGTGTAACCAGAAAATTTGGTAGATTGTCTTATTAGGGGTTATTACAACTGTTCGGCTTCAAACATTACCTCAGTCAACTGCAGCAAGCTACTGTCTATGTGCAAACAACTGGAATATGAACTAAATCTTATCTCGTAATTACATCTTTCCGTTACAATATACATACAAAAAAAAAATCATCTTCTGTAGTTTCTACCTTTGACCGCTACATTTCATCAAATTAATAATTCATTTCAATATTTGTTGAGCCTTTCCCATTTTATTGTGACAGAAACAGTGGTGTTCCTTTACTCTGTTCTTACCTGCCCATTTCCACACAGAAATCTCCTCTGATCGTTCCTGGCAATGAGTCAGCAGGATTTGTCTCCCCCATCAATTTTCGGCCAGTCTTGACTACATCTAAGCCCTGCCACACCTATAAATAGAAACATTTGATGCATTCAAATAGTGTAAAGTGTGTTTGTTACTTTAATTTTGTCTCTTTGTACGTTTTCTTTTTCAATCTCACCATTGCCACAATTGGCCCTGAACTCATGTATCTAATGAGTCCATTAAAAAAGGGCTTGTTCCTCAGTTCCCAATAGTGTTCCCTCAGAAAGTCCTCAGAGACCTGATAAAATATTTGTGTCAGTCTTTGTCTTTCATACTATATTTATCCACAGTTCAGCTTTTTGTGGAAACCATGAGCTCTACACCCCACTCACCTTCACAAGCTTGAGCCCCACCAATTGGAACCCTTTCTTCTCAAAGCGATGCACAATCTCTCCAACCAGTTTACGCTGCACACCATCTGGTTTGACTGCAATGAAGGTCCGCTCGTTCACACCGGTCCAGCCTAGAGCCAGAAATAGGATGTTAAAACAGTTAAGTTACACCAATATTCATAATTCATATTGAAGAGCAAAATGGCAAAGGCAGTCAGAAATTCATGCACAGCCTCATTAACACATGTTTTAAAATGCTAGAATAAGAAAACTGTTCAAATAATGCAATTTGATGTTTAAATCAAACAGTGTGGATAAAATTGTCGATTAAACAAACGCTGAAATGTGGAACGGCGCCCCCTGCAGTCACACATACCGTTAGGTCACAGTTCTCGGTATAACACAGCGTTCCTTCTCTATCACCAACTTATAATACCACTTACCGGTGTGAAGCGCACAGATAAGGTACATCAGCTAGTGTTGGTAAGGTTAATCAACTCCAATATTACAGTCGGGCAGCCAGGCACACAACCTCTCGATTTGATCACTACGGTCCAGCTACATACAAATAGCACATGGGAAGCCGGCTAACATAATTAATGGTAAAATGTGTTATATACTAGCATGGTGCGGGCTACCTGTCAAACACTGAATCATATTCAACTGTCCGTATTAAAGTAACCACAAGCAAATAAGTAAAACACAGTTACAGTCGGTTTTTAGCCTACATTGCTTCTCCATGCAGCTCCATTAGCCGCTGAGGTGTACGTAGGTCTGCAAGTTCTCCTTACACGTTACCTACAATATAGCTTACATTATTTAACAATGACTAATAAACAACATTAGAACTCGTATCTACTACCAACCTGATTTATAGATATGCGCAAATAGAGACAGAAAAAGGGAAAACATTGTTGCACCGCCGGAGGAATGTGGGAAGACTTAAGAAGACGCTGAGTAACATTTCCCAAAACGCAGGCACTTGGATGTTCCGAGCGTCTAAACTAAAGGAATCGCTCCACAGTAAAAAAAATAAATAAAATAAAAATACAGATCGAAATTGATTAAAATAGATTATAAAAATTAGTATTTTATATATATATATATATATATATATATATATATATATATATATATATATATATATATATATATATATATATATATTTGGATGAAGGATGAAGGATCATCTCCAAAGAGTAGGTGTATTTTACTCTACATGCTAACAGAGATGTCTATGATTCATATGTAAAACAAAAACGGTAAAACCGTTAGATATTTCTGCATGTATTAGTGATGTATTGTGTATTAAAATACACTGTGGGATACTAAAACCTTTTCAAGTGTTTTTAATGAAGTTGTTTTTAAGTATTATGTTTATTATATTTTAGCCTGTAGTGACAAGGAACAAACAAACTTCAAGAAAAGCTGAAGAGAGCCTACCAGTGGACCTTTCTCAGCATTTTCCTGAAAGTGAACCTCAGCCCAATGATGTGAGTATTTGTAGGCTATTTGATATGTCCCATACAGCCTTGAGCATCATGGCTGTGGTCATATCAAAATATCTCCCTTGCTTTCTGCAACTCTTTTCAGAAATACTCACACTTATATGTGAATGAGTATATGTTCTAAATAAATAAATACACATGTGAACAAATACACACCTTCTTTCACTCACTTTCTCTCACACACGCACCCTTTCTCTCTTTCCCATACTCATGATGCCTCCAGTGATATTACAGTTAAGAAATTAAGAATGTGTGCCTGCACATATGCACCAAACAACTGTGAGTGGTACGATATGAACATCACTGAAAATATTTTCATCCTTCTTTCTACTAGAACCACTCCTATGCATTGCCCAATTCTCCTACCCGTCTAAAGGCCAGACTCAGTGAAGCTTTGGCTAGAGCGGGAGAAGCAAAATGCAAAGACCCGAGAACGGAGAGCAAAGAAAACTGTAAAGAGTCTTCTGGAAGATCTGAAGGAAAAGAACCTTATAAATAAGGAGTTGAATGAAAGGCTTGGCTTCCATTCTGGTAAAAATAAATTTATAATAACACCTTGAATTGTATATTGTTTACACTCTTTGTCCGACCTTACAAAAGGTATTATTTCAAGGGAACTTCCTAACTAGTCTGTGTAACTAGTTTAACTGAATTTCAGATCTTCAGGTAGACCTCTTTTCAAAGCGGGGCCATGAATACACCAAAGACCAAAGAGAGTTTGCCCTCACACTGCACCTCCATGGTCCAAAAGCCTACAGTTACCTGAGGGATTCTCTGCATCTTCCCCTGCCACATCCACATACATTGCAACAGTGTAGTACATGTTTTTTTTATTACTCTTTTTAGTGTGTGTGTGTGTGTGTGTGTGTGTGTGTGTGTGTGTGTGTGTGTGTGTGTGTGAGAAAAATAAATTCAAATGAACAATCAAACTTGTTTCTTTATTAAAATATAAAATTCATTCATTTATACATTTATCAATATGCCATAGTCTACCATATGTCTTAGTTAAACCTCGTAATACAAAGTATTTATACATGAAAGCAGAATTTTTCAATGTGTGACAGCGTCGTGTATCATAACTAAGTCTCTGCCGTTTGTAACAAACCAAAACCGTGTGAAAATCCGGTAAAAACTCGGGGAGTTATGATCATTGTAGTTGAGGAATACACCTTCCTCAGTAGAAATAAATATGGGGGGCGGAGCATTGGAGACCCATCCAAGATGGCGCCGCGCTGATACGTCCGCTCCAATAGGCAGCGTCAGTCTATGAGGCGTCTACGTATATTATGGTCTACCTGCTGCTACAAGATCAGCAGATTATGTAGCCATCTTTAAAAAACGCCTGAAAACACATCTCTTCCGTCAACACCTTACTGACAAACACTGAGTTCTACTTCCTTTCTATCGATTCCTTTCTTTTAAAAAATAAAAAATTATCTTATCCTTAGCATTGTATTCTGCGCTGGGTTTAAACTGACTAGTTTTTTTGTGCACTTATGCTTTTTGTACCTTGTGTTGTTAAAATTGCGTCCATTGTTTTCCTCACTTTAGCGTTTGCTAAATGACTAAATGTAATGTAAATGTTTAGCATCTTGCAGTTGATGGAGATTTGTGGGATGCACATCCAGGGCACATCTCCTGTTCCACCCAAAGATCCCAAAAATGCTCTATTGGGTTGAGATCTGGTGACTGTGGGGGCCATTTTAGTAATGATTTGAGCTTTGTGACATGATGCGTTATCCTGCTGGAAGTAGTCATCAGAGGATGCGTACATGGTGGTCATAAAGGGATGGACGGTCAGAAACAATGCTCAGGTAGGCCGTGGCATTTAAATGATGCCCAATTGGCACCAAGGGGCCTAAAGTGTGCCAAGAAAACACCCCCCACACCATTACACCACCATCACCAGCCTGCACAGTGGTAACAAGGCATGATGGATCCATGTTCTCATTCTGTTTACGCCAAATTCTGACTCTACCATCTGAATGTCTCAACAGAAATCAAGACTCATCAGGCAACATTTTTCCAGTCTTCAACTGTCCAATTTTGTTGAGCTTGTGCAAATTGTAGCCTCTTTATCCTATTTGTAGTGGAGATGAGTGGTACCCGGTGGGGTCTTCTGCTGTTGTAGCCCATTTGCCTCAAGGTTGTGCGTGTTGTGGCTTCACAAATGCTTTGCTGCATACCTCAGTTGTAACGAGTGGTTATTTCAGTCAAAGTTGCTCTTCTATCAGCTTTAATCGGCCCATTCTCCTCTGATCTCTAGCATCAACAAGGCATTTTCACCCACAGGACTGGCGCATACTGGATGTTTTTCCCTTTTCACACCATTTTTTGTAAACCCTAGAAATGGTTGTGAAATACCAGTAACTGAGCAGATTGTGAAATACTCAGACCGGCCAATCTGGCACCAACAACCATGCCACGCTCAAAATTGTGTAAATCTTTTTTTTCCCATTCTGACATTCAGTTTGGAGTTCAGGAGATTGTCTTGACCAGGACCACACCCCTAAATGCACTGAAGCAACTGTCATGTGATTAGTTGATTAGATTCTTGCATTAATGAGAAATTGAACTGGTGTTCCTTATAATCCTTTGAGTATATGTATATATATATATATATATACACACACACACACACACACACACACACACAGTATGTGACATTGTACTGTGAATAACGATTGTGATAGTGTGCAAACAAACACAAAATGGTGACGGCTCCATGACAAAAAATTTTAATATTTAACCTATGATGACATCTCTCTATACTGCCTTGAATGAATCCTTTTACATCAGTCTTTTTATTTTGAATGGGTCCTTATCCGGATGCTAGTTGTTTACAAACTATACATCAAATTCAATACAATTAAATATAGCAAAAAATAGACTCAACACACTTGGTCACAAAGTTATTGAAGATGACTTTGCCCATACCCATGTTCACAGATACAGAATAAGTATGAATGCATTTATCAACACAAAATGACCACAATTTCTTTATGGTATCAATATCTAATCTTGTTTTAATAACAATAAAATAAAAAGTTTGTTTACATGTATATGTGTTATACAAAATGAACAAGATAAATGAAAGGTGTCGTTTTTAAATGCAAATTTTTGACTGAAATGTCCAGAGAATCAATTTTTAAAGCCAGCCCGAGTATCACACACTTGTTCCTTCTTTGTTTTGTCTCTCTTGTTCTGTCATTTTGAAATAGTTCTTGTTAAGGAGGACTTGTCTTTGCAGGGACAGAGCTGGTTCTTTGTACACAGCACTGCCTTCAACTTTCTTCAGTTGTGCCAGCAGCATGGCACGGAGCAGTGGAGGGTAAGGGACAGAACGTGGTGGAGGCTCAGGAAGAGGTGTGAAGTCTGTGAACTGATGCTCTGTGTGTTTGGGTATCAGTCTCCAGTCATGGTACATTACCTTGTCAATCTCCTTCACCTCATTTTCCTTAGTCCCTGTAAAAAAAAAAAAAAAAAAAGTATATTGTTATTGTAAACATACAGTATTTTGCTTTAAGACTTTATTTTTTTTATTTGGATCAACAAATATGCTTTCAATTCAACAAACAACTTTAAGAACAAAGCTTTTTGCACAAAATATTTATAATGTTATGTTTTAAGAATTGGCAGACATTGTGTAACTAACATGAGAAAAGACTTTAATGTAAATGACTGTTACCTTTGTAAGTAAGGATTCCCCAAGCTTTGCCGTGATCCATGTTCTGATAAAAAGCAGGTTATAGTTACATTTTTATCAATTTTAAGACAGCAGAACTTAATATTTTGTGGCGGTGGATGTAGTTGGTCTTACCTCAGATGTGTAGTCCACCTTAACTTTTGTCAGCTGCCAGTAGCTGGGTTCTGAATGGTCCTCTATCCAGGATTTGCGAGTAAAAAGGCGACCCACTCCAAACATTTTCATGCCTGCCAGCAAAGAGAAAAGGCGGCTCTCTCTGCGGACGTCCTGCCACGCCAATACGGGCAGCATTTTCCCCGTGAGAGGACGCTTCATTGTTTCATAGTCCAGGGCATACTTCTGGGACTCCCGTGGTCTGGACTTGAGTTCTCGATATGCCCGTATCTTCCGAGCCATTTCAGCTATGAGGCGAAGTCTCTTTTTCTTTGCCATCTCTTTCAAGAGTTCAGTAAGTCCTCAGTAGGACAACCTATCCACAACAAAGAGAAATTTAAGACATTTTACACAGCACAGTTTAGCCAGCATGGGTAAATGGTAAATATATTGCAGGGCTATTGAGTTGGTGCTGCTAGCTCAATCACTCGGCTACCTATAAAACTATATAACCATAAATACAGTCCTTAAAGAAAACATTCTCGCCAACATGTTTTAAGTACTCTTTTTACACGAATCTATAAATACACGGAATAATACCTGATTGTGGGAGAAGATTTGACCTCAAGCAAGGTGCACAACTTCGGTCCGCGCACAAATCTTTCCGTAAGAACTAGGAACAAAGCTGTTGGTTCCGCATTATACAAACACCCTCCTCCCCCCTGTCTCTTTTCATTAAATATATTATTTTAGTTATTTCAAATACAAGGCCTGTGTTCATATCTGGCATTCATTTTATTTTGAGTGAAAAATCATGCTGAAAAGTTACAAAGAAATGGCCTTAACATATTTCTATATGGCAAAGAAGAAACCGTTTTGTATTTACAGTAAGAAAAAGTGATAAATGCTTTTAAAATTCAGACACTTAGCCTACTGTGAATAAATGCAGGAAATAGGCTAGATTACAAATAACCTATCATCGTTTTACATTATAGGATGGTGATAGATGCTTGGCCAAAATCCTTCTTAAAACCAGTCTTAAGACAGAATAGTATCCTAAGATTCATACCAACTTAAACCTAAACCAAGAACAGCTCGTGAGTTTGGTGACCTAGCATCCTTTATATTTCAGTTGCAGATCCTTAAATAATTTCATATAGAGAACATTATTATTTAATATGTGACAACTAAACAAGTCATTTATTTACATATACAGCCTGACCAAAGCTAAAACTCTATAGTCAATTATATCACATTACAGTAACTTTACATCACTGTTGGTGTAAAATGGCAGTTAAACCTTTTGATTACATTTACAGGAATAACAGTCGATGGTTTGAATTTACTTTTCAATCAATGGATATCATTGTAACTGACTATACTGACAGACCACAATTCCACAGCATCATGGTGACACAACCGCAAGGGGTTGATCATAATGGTCCAAATACTATATTAAGAAAATAGCCTTGAAGAATTAGAGCTGTAACAAAAAGGGCTACATAAAGCACCAAAAGAATACCATTGCATAAAATTCAGCACAGATGTGTAACATTAAAAACTGCTCATTACCAATTCTGACAAAGTTATGTAAGCAAATTTGTTTTAATTAGCTAAATGAGAAAGCTAGCATCTTCCCAATAATGGTTGTAGGGAAAGTTTTACACTTGTGATGATACCATTGTGTAACATTTTATGTGGCAAATTTGGAACATTTTAAAAGTTTAGTTAGAGAAAAGGAAAGCAGTTTGAACAGTTAAAGAAACAGTAGTAAGAAGTGTGTAACAGACTTGCTAATGCACGGTTAACTGCAGCGCAGAAAACAGTACATTGTATTTGCATAATTCTAAAATTAAATGGTAACTTTACAGTTTCAGTCTCAAGACCCTTTCAGCCAGAAAAATGTAGCTCTAAGTTGACTAAACAACAGACTAACAATACAGTTTATTTATTACTTAAGATGGGTTGGGCACTTAATGTATGATGAGTATTAAGACTTGTGAAGGCTGATGAATTAGTCAGTTTTTATCTCCATCTGCCCAAAAAATCCTCTGACTGTTTTCTACAGTTTTCTTTCAATTTAGGTTAAAGAGAAGTTTGAGACAGGCAGATAAATAATAACAGATGCCATACAACAGTGCTAGTGTAAAGGAGGAAGTAGAAATACTTCTGAGCTGTCCATTCATGTCCAGCGGCATCTCTTCCTTTGACAGGCATCTGGGTCTGAGGTACAGCCCTCTGAGTCACTTTCAGAGGACGATGGGCCAGCCAAGGCAGACACAGGTAAGTCTGTAGAGCGCTCAGGCCCATCAAGAATTTCTTCAGTGCTGCCACTATTGAGACTGAGCACCCAACCCAGTTTGTTATGTAATAACTGACGGAGGCCTGGCGGGAGTGGCAACACGTTCAGGGTGTCTACATAGTCTGGCAGCAGCTGACGGAGACGAGCACAGCAAAGGTAGAGCAGGGATGTGGGTGTCGAACATGATCTGATTACCTTCATGCTGCTCTTTGCTGCGGTTGAGCATGCCATTGGATAAAACCGCTTATTCTGTAGTTCTGTGGCAGCAACACCTGCACAAAAGTATGTATGAGCAAAATAATGTAATAATCATACACAGTTTTAATTGCTACGTAATTAGTTTTATCCAACACTAACCTATGCACTTGCGATTCTTGAAGAATGTAAGGGTGCCATGCCATGTGTCCAGATGAACACCAATAATAGAACCCTGACCAAAACGAGAAGCAAAATTCATCTTGTCTCCTTTATGATGCAACAATCCTGGAAAAATAAATAAATAACACATAAGCCAGACAAAGCATAAATGTTATATAGTATATATAGCAATAACTGTCTACATGTAATACAGAATAATATGTTACCAGTATATGAAAGCCCCCAGCTGTCAGCATCTTTTCCCAGCAGACTGCAAAATGTATGCCTGTATTTGTCCAGGTTGACATCACAAGTACCAATTCCAACCATCTATAAAAAATATTATGTAAACTTTAAAATTTATTAAAGCAAACAATGTTTTTTTAAATTAAATCAATGTGAAAGATCTTACCATGTCTGTTCCATAGACTGGTGATGTCATTTTGATTTCCCAAAAGTGCTGCCCTTCTATCAGCTCTTTAGAGCCACGAATTGCAGCTGTGCCACAGCTGTATTCAGAATGGAAGTTCACTTTGCGATTGTCACAGCTCAGTAAAGTTGCCGTTGATCGGCTATGAGCGTCCCAAACCCAATCAAAATCTAAAAAAATTAATTTACATTATGATTATTAAAATTATTTTAATTTGTACACAAGGTAATACATAGACACAATGTTCTTGTACCTTGGTCATCCTCTCCACAGTGACAGTCTTTAACTTGGTGAAAGCCCCGCAGACGTGGATTGTAGCTTGTCTCGGCTTGAGAATCACAGCCGCAGTAAGACTCCCCAGTGACAGGCACTGCGCTGGGGACTGGAGGGACCATAACTGCTGAGAAGTCAGCCTCAGACTCTGAATCACTGTACTTTAAAACAGAAATTAAAAATTTATAAAAAATATAAAGCAACTTTGGTGCTTAGTGCTGATATTAAATATAGAAACATGAAAAAACCCTAAATGAGAAAACCATAGCCTTGTTAAATACATTATTTACTTTGAGCCAAAAGGAAATTTGAAGATAATTACAGGGTTTTACCGAGGTGTGGATTTTCTTACTGTGAACTACCACATCAGAGCTGACACTATTTTACAGTCCCATTTTATATTCAGAAATTTAAGTCCAAAAGATAAAGCAGCATAAGTGTTCTTACCTCTAGGCGGTCATAGCTCCAATCTTCACTTTCTGAAGCTAACACAAGTGCTCTGGCATCAGCATCTTGCCTTATTCCACCCCAAACATATCGCCATGCACGACTGTTTCGGCTTCTTCTGGACATGGCAGCAATACAGTTCTTTTATGTCCTGCCAGTCAGCTCAGGTTCAGTCCAGACAGTATGACAACATCAGTACAGCAGCTGAATGATCAAGCAAAGAGTTAATATTTCACATAACCAGCAGGCCACATATTGTGACACACATATGTGAGCACATATTTATTCTGCTTTTACTAATACATGTATTCTATTAATACAAAAACACTACAGTCTGTTTGCTAAAAGCATTCAGTTTCAATGTAAAAACCTTTGTACCTTCGCATATCCATCAAATGTCAAAGAAAATACAGCCCACCAGTGCCATTTAGGGCAACATCATTCACAGCTTACTACACAATATGGCAAATTCATTATACAAGACAGTTTTGCAAAAGAAGATTTATGTCAAAGAAAACATCTGCAAACTACGGTTTTCTGGTGATATTTTTTCCTAACCAGAGTTAGCCACTTAGCCTAGACTTGTAGTAGGATAAAACAAGGTCACCATCATCGATTCACTCCTGGGAATACATGTACATTTTTATTTTAACCAGCCCTGTAGCATTGTGATTATTGTTTATCAACCAAGCAACAAGAAAAGTAACAGTATATAAAAGCTATTTGGTCTGGGGTTGCGGTCCTATCATCAACTATGTTAGCTAGCTAGCTTGCGTTAGCTGCGCTCAGCTATCAGAGCCGATATGTGCCATAAGTGTTAGCTACTTTACGGGTTTAACGAGTAGCATTCATAAAAAATCGTGGATAACATAAAGACGCGGTTTAACAAACTTACCCCTGGCTTGGTCGATAATATACGACCACTGAATGGGCTAGCTTTGCTTCCTTTTCCCATGACCTACTTTACATGTCTGGCCGTAAACAATGACAGCCAGACACACACAGGGTTTCACACAGTGAGTTACCAACAGAGACAAGTGCGCACAAACCAGGTTTGAATTGAAGCATCGTTAACACCATCATGGTGTTAAATTGTGTTAAAATCAGGCAATGAGTTACATTTGAGTTGCTCATGCAATCACTGTTAATGACGCAGACCATTTACAATAGAGTGAAAACAGTTCTTTGAGTCAACCTTTTAAAAAAAGGCTCCCAATGTATAAACCATCGGTCTACGTTATCAAAACCATTCCATTGGAAATTTGATAGCTGCTTAAAACATGACATAAAAGACAAACCATGGCCTCATAAGAAACAACTGTTCTAGCGCAGGCCTAATAAGTTTGATATATGTATATAGAAAAATGTCTCGTTATGACAAAATGGTCCCACAATGTCTTTGATTACACACTAGTGCTCTTTAGGCACTTGTAGCAAAGACACCCAAGTAGTGATGGTCAGATACAAATGTGTTTTAAACTAGCAGTGCTAAACACTTTTATTGCCCATGCAATTTGGAGTTTTTCCTAAGACATAAAAACACTTGACCACAGCATTCTGGAGGAGGTTGAGTTTTATTGGGAAATCTGACAGGCATGGCTGAACAGTGAACTCGCACCTTAACCATACAAATAAAAAGACAGCAGCACTACAGATGAATGATACTAGTGTGTAAGAATGTCGAATTTTACATAAATCCACTTGCAAACAATATGCACTGCATACACACACACACACACACACACACACACACACACACACACACACACACAGTCGTTACTTCAACATGTGGACATCCTCCATTAATATTCACACTACATCCAGAAGAATTCCAACAATTACCCACAGTGCAATAAATCTAACTATACACAGATAATTTATATATTTTATGTATATAGAGTTTTCAATAAACAGTTTTCCATTTAGACACTTTCATTAAGTCAAGTTTTCATAAATAGTGAAAAAGTCCTGATATCTCCTTACCATTATGATTAAAAAATGGTCCCCAAAAACAACAATGAGAAAAAACAAAACAAAACTAAAGTGCACAACTTTTCAGCAATCTCAAAAAAGAATGACAGAACCAACAACAAAAAAATATTTTTTTTAGGGCAAGGGGCATAGAGGTAAACGCTTATACTCACACTCACAGCACAGACTGGTTACTACATTAACAGGAAGTGGGTGGACTCTGGATCACTGTACAGGTTAAGATCAGACAACAAATCAGGCAGACTGTCCACATATCATCCCACATCAACCACTACATCTTCATGCCCATTCAGTATGCAGACCTGACACAACCGGATGGCGTAAAACAAAGCAGATACTACAGATCTATTGAGGACTGAGCTGTCAAGCTGACTGCCTAAATGTTTCTGTTGCCATCCCATCCTGTCAGACCCACAGGGTGTAATGGATGTAGATGAAAATCTCTTGTTTGTTCTTGCTGCTTTGATGGAGAATGAATGAGATGGTGCTGTAGACACTTATTTTGTTGAAAGGATGAGGGCCACAATTAGGCCATAAAGCCCCAACACTTCAGCAAAGATCAAGATCAGGATCATTCCAACAAAAAGCCGTGGCTGCTGTGCAGTGCCCCTCACGCCAGCGTCACCCACAATACCAATGGCAAACCCAGCCGCCAGACCACTCAGGCCCACGCTCAGACCAGCACCAAGGTGCAGGAAGCTCCTGTTTAAACAAACAGAGAGAAATCAATTAGTAGCAGTTACTGGTACTGCTGTCTGTGGTACTGCTGTGTCTGTATATATAGATACATATTTAGTTGTATAATCTGAGCAAAAATATACTGGAACTTCAATTTGGTTTAAATGTCAAAGGGAGGGCTCAATAAAAGTATCGATCTTACTTGTAGAGGGTGACCTGCTCGGATATGTTGTTTGCTATCAGCACAGCCACCACCAGCCCGTAGATGGCAATAATACCCGCCATGACCACAGGGATGATAGACTTCATGATGAGTTCTGGCCGCATCACAGACATGGCAGCAATTCCTGTCCCACTCTTTGCTGTTCCATATGCAGCTCCTAGAGCTGAATAAAAAGTGTTACATATACTACTTACTCAGAGAAATAATTAGACACACTTTACTTCAGATACTTCTTCTTTGTAAAGTCATTTGTTATCACAAACATTATTATATTATTGTAGTGCCTGCTTTAGTCAAGATGACTGAAAATTATATAGTTGCATTCTTATTGCCCAAAAACATCAAAAAATCCTCTGAACACAATCTTGAGAATTGGTGGGATTCAACCTAATGATCATCTCAAAAGTAATAGCTATGAACTATTATTTGTACTGAACCATCTTTTTGTACACAGTAACTTGTACATCACATCTGTTGTTGTGCTTGTAACCTTAATGCTTTGAACAAGCACTAAACAAAACTTACACTTTAGTATTTATATTTTGTGGTGCAAGCACAAAAATGTACAGTTAAACCATGAAATACATTCTATACTGTCGGCTTTGCTTGGGAAAGTGGTACAAGAGCAGACACAATAATGCAGAGTGTGGAACATCACATTTGTTTTGATTGGTCTTGACTCGTAAATATTAACAACTGCCACTAATTAATTTTTACTCCCTGAATGAGTGGGAATCAATTATGCATTACCCTTGTACCTTCTTGTGTCCTGCGCCAAAAAGATTTGGGAGAGGACACAATTGTAAATAACTGTCATTAGTGAAACAAACTGGCAACTGCACTCTTTGTACAAAATATTCAGAACTTTATGTTCTCTATACAAAATACATTAGAAATGTGTTACTGAAGATTAAAAAAATAATAATCTTGGGGTCCTGTGTTCAGCAGTGACAGAAATATGTACAGGGCCTGACTGGTTGAGCTGCTAGAAGTAGGTTATGCGACAATAACAGGGTCCGGTAGATTATAGATGACCTGACTTACACGGGAGGTGGTCATTGTTTGAATGATGAGAAGCTAAAATTAGTGGTCAGCAGCTCGATATCTGTGGAAACCTCCCCCTCCTCTGCCTTGCATCCCGGGCAGGTGTGAGAGCCGTGACCAACTCACTAAACACCCGCAACATTTTGAACGAAAACGCATATTTTCAGTACGATTGGCGTGTTTAAAATGAGCCACGCTACTTTATATTTGCAATATATCGGAAGAGTGACATGTCAGATGCAAAGGCTGGTTTAGTTACCACTGAAGACCATGGCCGCAGAGGCTCCCATCACGGCGAAGAAAGGCGAGTACAGAGGGGCCTCCTCACTCATTCTGGTACTTTTATGGAGCTATACGACTACTAAAACAGACTATCTTCTTCTTCAGCTTTCCTCAAGCCCAATGTCAGCTCTGAACCAGTAAAACCACTGTATATGGGCGACAACGTAGCTACCAGTAAAACCACCGGTGTAGAAGAGGAAAATGGCGAAACGGAAAAAGTCACATGATCAACCTTCTCGGACGGATCCATCTGTGTACTCAGCAGGGTGATTCATTTGCCCTATCTCTTCATATATTGTGCTTCTAATATATTTTATAAAAATGATCCACATTTAACTGATGACATTTTTTATATTACTTGTTACTGTGATGTGGATCATAGAGATTTTGGGGGCATCTCGGGCAGTTTGTGGATTTTGGTATGTTCTGCTGCAAGTGTACTGTCTGCAATTGAAATGCTAATATCTAGTGGTAGTGTACCAATTAATATTATGAAATAAAGACATGAAGATACAACCAAAAGGATGTATGTCTATGTGTGTGTGTGTGTGTGTGTGTGTGTGTGTCAACCATCAATAGTGGATGGTAAGTGCCGTAGCTAGAGTTTGGAAATTACCAATAACTTAACATTTGTTAAAGTCATTCTAGAGCAAGCAAGGTTCGTGCCCAAATTGTAACTACAAATGCAAGACAAACTGGAATAAAACATAATTCTAGTGCAATATTAAGCGTAAATCAAAACATCTATAGTGAATAAATAAATAAATAACCAACCAACTCGAGTGGAAATAATCTAAAATATGCATAGTTAATTTAAAAATAAATGTCTCGAGACCACAGATTGTTTTAGCTTATATAATCTCACCATTAATACCACTTAATTTATCTAATAAAATAACTTATTTACTTAATGTGGTCTCTACAGCACCATCTGCTGGCTGATAAGACAAAATACTATCTCAATTGTTATGTTGAATTTGATAGTGGTTAAATTTAAATCCTGAAAGGCATAAGGCACATGATAGGTTTAAAAATTAGACCATAAATTATTAATGCTATATTTTAAAGAAAGAAATGAAACCCAGATTAAAACAATACATTTTAATGAAAGAAGCAGACATTTAAAAATCACCATAAATATGCTACATAATATTAAGCCCAATCTGCTCTAACAAAAATACATGTATATGTAAGGACAACTCAGTGTTATACACAGACAAAGAGAGGAAAGATTTTATCATAACTGAGTACAAGTAAATATCCCACCTATGCAATCAAAATGCTAGATGTGAATCCAACATAGGACACCACAACACAATCATACCAAAATTAAAATGTATACCAACAAATAAAGACACAGTCGAACCAACAAACATTCCATTTGCTAGGCTCTGGGACTTAGCATTTTAACTCTGACTGCATTTGAAATATTCTTAACATTAACCAAAAATTGTTATTCCTTTCCTAAAAAGATTAATGCTTTGTGCATAACAAAACAAGCCTTCACTGTATATCCCACAACCATAGCATCACAAACAAATAATCTGTGGGTTTCAGGCATGGGTCTGCTTTACACACTGGAACCTGCCAATTGTGCACTTTACACACTCATCAGAAAGCACCACAAACTGCAACCAATGTGTAAGTTTACATTTGTGAGCTGTAACATCCCCACAACATACATTAACTGATGAAGCTTGTGATTAAGTTTTGTCACTATCACATTCTCAAGCAAACATGCGCACATGACTCTGTGATTACATGTCCTAGTTACTTATCAGACAAAACCCCTAAACTCAATCACTCCATGTCCCAGGCCCCACAACAACCGCAACTGGGATATCAATATCAGCAAAAGTGTTGTTGCAATTGCTGAAGAAACATGACGAACAGGAAAAGATAAGGCATCACATGCTATTCTTGGCAAAACTGCACAAAGAAAGTGAAAGTGTGGCACAGCAATGGCTCATATGTGAGATGAGGAAGATACACTGGAACCCCTATAGTTGAAGGGATGTAACTTCTAAAAGTCATAAACTGTTGTTTTCCTGCTCAATCCCAGCCATTGTCTTTGATCATGTGGGACAGCTCAATGATGTACTTCCCTTCCTTGTACTTCTGGCTTAATTCAAAGGCTTGCTCCTGCAGAAAAATTAGACGATTAAAATTATATTTACACATGGACACTAATATATTTAATAACTTACATATTTCCAGCCAAGTGTTGTGTGACAGTTTTCACAGTAGATATCAGCCACTGCATGAAGTCCAGTGAGCAGCAACCTTTCTTCTGCAGGACCACAGCCAACGTTTACTCTGTAACCCAATGTAGTGTCAAACTAGACCCGACTTTATATTTGTTCATTAAAAAAAATTAAAAGAAAGGGTTAAATAAATCACTAGTAACATTCTGTCTTTCTTCAAATCAGTTTAAAAAGTGCAGACACTACATTGCCCCATACTTTTAAAAAAGAAAATCAATACGTTTACCTGCAGACCTTACTCCGATTAATCTCATAGCTCGATTAAGCCTTTGCAGGTAGAGTTCACACCTTGTTCGGGTTTACTGTATACATGCAGCAGTAATCTGACAATGAACCGCATTATCCAGTTGTGTTACTCCAATTCTGAGAAATTCTAATGACTACACTCCTAATCGGAGTATGGTTTACATGCAGTTTAAAACTGATTAAAATCGTACTACGGCAAAAATTTGGTTCTCTCTACCCACATATGTACCTACTTTGTTTGTGTGTATGTGTGGTTACTTTAACCGCATACATACATACATACATACACGTGAGAAAACTCCAGTCCACAAAATCTAAAGGTTAGACTCTACTGACTTATTAACACAGAAGAAGCTACTTGTGTGAACCCATTGAAACTAGTCTACTGTAGAACAAATTGAATTATCTGTTGACAATGTGGTTTAATTCCCCCCCCCCCCATTCATAACTAGTAATATCTTTGGAAAGCAGAGTAAAAAGCTCACCAAGGATCATGTCAGATATAACATAAAGCCATTACATACATCATTACATGCATTCATAGTCAGTACTCACACAGAGTTGAAGAGGTAGGCTCGACCCTGGCTGCCTTGAAATGACTGTGAATAGGACAAAAGAATAAGTTTGATCTCAGTACGTTTTCAGAACAAGAAAGAAAGAGGCATAAGTGTAACTAAATACTAACCTTAGAAATAAGATCATCATGATTGGCCAGATGGGCACGGCAGTGCACGCAGCTGTAGCGACGGTGGCATGAATCCAGGTAAGCCTGAAAGGTCTTGGCCTTTGTCAGCTTCACCATGTCTAAAAAGAAAACAGGAAGCAATTCGTTTCAGAAGTTTCAGTTTTAAAAGCTCCAGTTTCTTCAACTTTCCAACACACGCTGGTAAAATTGTTCTAGAGTAGTGTTGTGCAATTCCTTTTTTGATACTAATGTATTCAGAATCACAGACATGGCACAAGTATTATACTTCGTTTAATTTGACAACGATACAGTGCCACTGTTATACACTATTGTTCCACAAGAAGCCTAGCATAGGCAGTTGGGTCTTAACAGCCAAGTAGAAATGAACCATCCGTTGGTGACATTACAAGATTTTATTTATTTATTTGTTTTTGTGAATATCCAGTCTATTGTGGCTATTCAATATACTTTGGCATCGATGCTTACATTATTAGTTTGGGTCTAACACGTACTAATTAATCCTTTTCCACAACAATGGCTACAGAATTTAACAAAACAAAGCAAGAAACCACTTGACACATTTGTGTGGAATAGAAAATCTGAAGCTGGCTACGACTTGGCTATTGTGTTAGCGAGTTTGCTAATGGTCAGCTACAAGCAGCTTCAATACGCATTGCAGGAAATACCACGGTGTTTTTTGACTCACCTGATGATATTATGTGCCCTTTTAACAGCCTTTTTAGCACCCTATAGTGCAGCAATGTGACCTGAAAACGCTAGGTCTATTTGGTTTTTAGACAGGATACGTTCAGTAGCGATACACCACGCGTCAAGTAGTCGGACAAAAAGACAACAGTAGCCTCTTGTTGCTGAGAAGCCCGCGTTTCTTTTTGAGCTCCGACCCGTAACTTACGATTCTTTATGCTGTTCGGTAATACGGGAGCTGAAGTTAAACAATACTGGCAAACCGTCAAAGCAGTGTCTGTCTGCGGCCTAAGTGTAAGAAAAAAATGGTTTGTTTATCAAAACACAGGAGGAAGTATGAAACGATCCGAAGAGTGCAAAACAAATCCTTTTCGACCAATCAGCGCTTTAGACGGACGTCAATAATGTGGGTCAACCAATCAGAATGCAGCACACATCAGCCTTTTATGGCTATCAGCCTGAGAGTTGGTACACTTTCGTGGCTCATATTTATTAGGCAATCAAAATGCACACGGATTTTGGAGTTATCCTTTGGTTTAAAATATTTCAGTATTATTATGATACCGAATTGGGGGGGGGGGTTAATGACTAGAAAGCCATTTTTGAACATTTAGGTGGTTTCTTAACACATTCCACTGAGTAGTAGTTGGTAGGCTATTTTTAGAGCTTATGGTCCTGACTTTTTTGGTCAGTCTGTACACATGGTTGCCAACAACAATTAAGATCTATACAAACAGTCCCAATAAAAATTTGTAAGTTGCCCGACACAAACTTAATCTCTTTTTACATGAGAGCATTGTAAAGCCTTTATTATATTCATACACGGTACGTTATTAGATAATAAATTTTCTTTTCCTTTGCTTACACACAGTTTGAGACTAGATTTATTTGTCCTTTAGATTCTATTAAGAGTTTGGCTTAACCCACGTGGGTCAGATTAATTCAGCCTGTGTTCCCAGAAGAGACCAATAGACTATCATCACAGCATTGTAGGTGGACTTTGACTGCAGCCTGGAAAACCAGTAGGGTGGGTACAGGTGAGGGGTACTGCCCTGCACTGTAAAATGTTCCTTTATTCATAAATTCTCTGTGTCATATTACATTCTAATATAGTATATTACATAATTTTCTACATTGTTTGTTGCCCTTTAATCTATGCCCTGTATGCATAGATTACACAGCACAATTAATTACAAATATTACAGTTATACTACATAGTGGATATAATCATATACAATGATTGTAGCTTGCACCAATCCATGTTTCTTTTTATTATATCAAATTGTTTTATTATATTAAATACAAAGCAAATAGTCACACAGTCAAAACAACTCATGTTTACTCTCTTATCAAGGGAAATGACAATGTCACATGGTGCACCTAGTTAAACAGTCACATAAGAGCAGTGAGGTTAGTTGCTGGGGGAAAAATCTTCTGAAAGAATGTGGGTGGAGTTCTTAGAAATAGCACACATCTTAGCTCGGATAAATCACTCAGTGAATACAATGAGATAATTAGTGAAGGTAAGTGAAGTTAAAGAATGTAAAAACCAGTTGCGTTAATTCTCCAACAACTTCCAGACCAATAATCTGCAATGCATCAAATGCCATTGTTCTACTTTCTAACGTTGGCATTTCTGAAGTTTTGTTACTGGAAATGTGTAGATTATTTCAGGCTGCTGTTATTATTATATATTAGTATTTTAACAGAAGAGATGGGTAGTCACTCATCACCCCAGTGGCTCCAACTTCAAATGCAGCTTTGATGTCTTCATCTTCATTGCAGACGAACAAATGCACCTGAAGACCAAAATGTGGTGAATTTTAACATATTAAGAGTCAGACTACATCTTCATGCTTGTTCTATGGGATCAAGGGCTTCTTTATGGGCTCATTGTCAGTTCTATCTATGGTCCTACAGGTAAATCAATCACACTAATGACACTGTGACCTATACGAGATTGACCTGACTGGCCCTTATCAGCTGACGACACCAGAGCAGACTGCTTCAATTGTTTTCACGCTAAAACTATTTGATGACCACTCATGGCTTGGCAATGGGGGTGAGCTCATCCTAGCAGAGGTTACTCATGACCATCGAGAGGTGATGCATTCGATACACTTGCTGCAGTAGAGTTAGAACTTCTTTAAGTCACCAGAAAGACTTAAGTGTTTTCTGAATTAGGGTTTAATTATAATTTTGTAGCGTTTGTTTATTGGTGTTTTTCTTCAGTCAGCTGTTATTTTGATATTTT
The DNA here is from genome assembly GCA_024416835.2 of Perccottus glenii. Lineage (NCBI taxonomy): Eukaryota > Metazoa > Chordata > Actinopteri > Gobiiformes > Odontobutidae > Perccottus > Perccottus glenii. The sequence goes on from CM044553.2 coordinate 17,546,330, forward strand.
TATAAGCATTCAGGAATTGGAAACTTAAATCAGGTTTATTTACTTATGTTACCTGAATTCCTCGAGCCGCAAGATGCTTAAACAGACTCTTCCTCATTGTCACCCTGAAATGACAGTATCATAAAACATCATCAACATCAGTAAAAGTTTAGCATAAACACATTGTGTACATACAGTCAGGTTCCATAAATATTGGGACATGTCACATTTCTAATCTTTTTGGCTCTATACACCACCACAATGGAATTGAAATTGAATCGAACAAGATGCGCTTTAACTGGAGACATTTAGCTTTAATTTGAGGGTATTTACATCCAAATCAGGTGAACAGTGTAGGAATTACAACAGTTTTTATATGTGCCTCCCACTTTTTAAGGGACCAAAAGTAATGGGACAATTGGCTGCTCAGCTGTTCCATGGCCAGGTGTGTGTTATTCCCTCATTATCCCATTTACAAGGGGTTCATAAAAAGTTTAGAGTTCATTTCAAGTGTGCTATTTGCATTTGGAAACTGTCGTTGTCAACTCTCAATATGAGATCCAAAGAGCTGTCACTATCCGTGAAGCAAGCCATCATTAGGCTGAAAAAACAAAACAAACCCATCAGAGAGATAGAAAAAACTTTAGGTGTGGCCAAATCAACAGTTTGGAACATCCTTAAAAAGAAAGAACGCACCGGTGAGTTCAGCAACACCAAAAGACCCGGAAGACCACGGAAAACAACTGTGGTGGATGATCGAAGAATTCTTTCTCAGGTGAAGAAAACACCCTTCACAACAGTTGGCCAGATCAAGAACACTCTCCAGGAGGTAGGTGTATGTGTGTCAAAGTCAACAATCAAGAGAAGACTTCACCAGAGTGAATACAGAGGGTTCACCACAAGATGTCCAGATTAGAGTTTGCCAAACAAAATCTAAAAAAGCCTTCAACGTTCTGGAACAACATCCTATGGACCGATGAGACCAAGATCAACTTGTACCAGAGTGATGGGAAGAGAAGAGTCTGGAGAAGGAAAGGAACTGTTCATGATCCAAAACATAGCACCTCATCAGTGAAGCATGTGGTGGTAGTGTCATGGCGTGGACATGTACGGCTGCCAATGGAACTGGTTCTCTTGTATTTATTGATGATGTGACTGCTGACAAAAGCAGCAGGAGGAATTCTGAAGTGTTTCGGGCAACATTATCTGCTCATATTCAGCCAAATGCTTCAGAACTCATTGGACGGCGCTTCACAGTGCAGATGGACAATGACACAAAGCAAACTGCGATAGCAACCAAAGAGTTTTTTAAAGAAAAGAAGTGGAATGTTATGCAATGACCAAGTCAATCACCTGACCTGAATCAGATTGACCATGCATTTCACTTGCTGAAGACAAGACTGAAGGGAAATTGCCCCAAGAACAAGCAGGAACTGAAGACAGTTGCAGTAGAGGCCTGTCAGAGCATCACCAGGGATGAAACCCAGCGTCTGGTGATGTCTATGCGTTCCAGACTTCAGGCTGTAATTTACTGCAAAGGATTCGAAACCAAGTATTAAAAAGTAAAAGTTTTTGTTATTTATGTTATATATAAAGCAGATCTGTCCCATTACTTTTGTACACATATACAAACTGTTGTAATTCCTACAGCGTTCACCTGATTTGAATGTAAATACCCTCAAATTAAAGTTAAAAGTCAGTTAAAGCACATCTTGTTTGTTTCATTTCAAATCCATTGTGGTGATGTATAGAACCAAAACGATTAGAATTGTGTTGATGTCCCAGTATTTATGGACCTGACTGTATATTAAATGAAATATGGACTGAATATTACAATGTTTGCATAATTAGAATTTCTAAATTGACACCAACAATATATCTGATATTTTGAAAAATATACTAACTTTTCTATTAAACAGACAACCAGTTTGCTCTTTAAGATGTTTTCCTCAGGAATGTATGTTCTTCAGCACATATAAAGTAAGAGAAGGAGAAGAATGTTAAATATAATGAATATAAACAATAAAAAACACATAAATGATTGAGACTCACCTGTTTATAATACGTGGCAGGTAAAACTGCAGTAAACTCTCTCCCAGAGGTACAAAGGGCAGGAGGCCGCTGTAAAAGAGAAAAAGCAGCAGCAGTCCTCGATTCATAGTGAAACTATAAGGCATGGAGTCATTCTGCAACAAGAAAAACAAAGACATAGTTTATTTATTTATTTTTTATTTTTTAGTAAGGTCATTATTACTGTTTGGAATAGTTATTGAAAAAAATTAAAAGCATTTGACTTATAATAGTGATTTTGTCTCCCTCTAGTGATAGATATTTGTAAAGTTTAAGAAAAGGCCAAGAGACTTTATTAATTCTGAGATCAACTGGTAAGAGAGCTGAGATTTTATCTCTAGAGGGAGGGGTTTAACTCAAAACTCTGATTGGATCAGACTGTGTTCTCTAACAGTTGTTAGCTGTGGCAGTGTGACTCCTGATGTAAGAGTTGTTAACGGCTCAGGTGAGTCGTTAGTATCACAGGTCCATTCAGGTGTTGTTGTTGTTCTAGAGTGAAACCGTTGAATGAATGAAAACATTATTGGTAATTGGATAATGGCAAAAATTATATCTGTTTTCTTGTTCTTTGTAGGTGTGACTTGTGTTCGCATTTTAGTTTTTTTATTCTATTTTGTTTTGTTTGGATTAAATGTTAGGCAAAGAAGTTTTTTTGACATCAGCCTACGCCCTTTTGTTTAATCTGTTTTTTTTTTTTTGTTGAAAATATATATTCTTTCTTTTTTGTTTTATAATCGTTTGACCAAAATAAATAAATAAATAAACAATTAAAAAAAGATACCATTTTGAGGCATTTCTTCATGATGCTGGAGCTCTCTGAAGCCCACACTGTGATGCCTTCACGATCATAGCACTGGACCAGATTTGACACCTGCAACAGAAAAAAAAAATCACAGGGTCAAATGCTATTGTTACATATTTGTTATGCTTTTGCAGAAGAAATACACTTAAACCTTGTCTTAAGGACACACATTATTTAATCTACAGTAAGCATTGTTGTGTATGTTGGTAATCTGTGGCGAAGTCTGGAAATGCTTTGACAGCTGAGTGTATTGCACCTTTTCTATGAGCTTGTCATTCTCCTCTTTGATTTCGATGCTGACAGGCATGCTAGGTATTTCTTGAACAAGTCCTCTAGCAGAGCAAACTTCCGGTCTGTGCCGCTGCTGTAGTGACCTGCAGGTTGGGAGGGGTGTCAAACACTTTATACAGCAGCTACTAAACTACATTTAAAAGGAGAAAAGGAGAATTAAAGTGCAAAACTTACCATGGTAAAATGTCACCTCCAGTTTCTCTTTATACAAAGGCAAATCCTAAAGAGTCAAAGACATCAGTGTTTATTAGCAAAACTCATACTGTAAAAAACAGAAATCTATAGAAGCTGGTTAGTCAAATATTTATAGAAGGTAAGTTAAGAAATGGTGTGAAGCAATACTTAAGTAAACATTTACTTAGAAAAGGATTGGCGTGAACACCTTAGCTTTGACCTCTATTTTAATTTTTTTTTTTTTTTATTGCATTGTTTTGACCAAATTAACAGTATAATGTGAGTGGTGGCATAACTGACAATTTGGGGCCCACCATTTTGATTGTGTGGCCTTGTGCACATCTGTGTTTGCACCTTTAGGTTAAGCGAGGAGATGTTAACGTTTTGGCCCGTCTGCCTCAGCAGGTTCTCGTCATGGGACACAATGACATATCCATCCTGTGTCAAGTGACAGTCCAGTTCGATCATCTGTATGTCCTTCTCACAGAACTGAGGACAGAAATGAAGAAAGCAAAGTTAATCATAGCCACAGTAGATGTTTTAAAATTATATATAACAACAGTGTTTTGTTTGTTACTCATTGTCTTTTCATGGTATTTCAGATATTACTTATATTACTAAAAATCATACTTATTTGTAGACTGGAAACCGTTTTCAAGTGTGCTATATCTACCGTTATGGTTTTTGGTACTAACTTTGTGAATGCCTCCATCGTACCTTCTATCCTCTCTCCACATCCTGTAGTGACAAAACAAAGGTCAGCTGTGACAGTAGCAGCAGGAGCACCCTTTTGGACTCCACAATACATAACACATAAATAATAGCTCGGGCGTAAGCTGGGTTTGTGACACACCCGAAAGCCTTACCTCCTCTGTGGGCTATGCGCTTGGCTTCAAAGGCAGGTCGTTTCTTCTTGTGCAGAACATGGGGGTTCTTCAGCAGGTACAACGAGGCGAGAGTGTATCCTCCCAGCACCGGGAAAATGAAGCTGAGAAAACTCATCCTGTTCTGATAAACTCACGCAACAAACTGAAGAAGGCTTCTGAGACGCTCTGCTACAAGAAAATCCTTGATGCAATAACGCAAGTTCCAGCTCAACTGGATACACTCTGTCCCCTTTGCAAGATATAATCTCGACAAACTGGAAAGACAGAAAATGGTCATTGAGCACATCCCACCGTGTCACTGAAATCAAGTCAACGGTCTCCTGTTCTTTAGTAATTCACCTGAAGCATACTGAGTTATAAAAACATCAGTTAATAACGCACCAGCTCTTGACTCAGAGCCCTTTACTCTGGCCTCTCCCCCTGCTTGTGGCAATGCTGTCACTTTGTGTAGAGAGCTTTTGTGCATTGCATGTCAAAATTGCCTTTCCAGATTGGATTGTGAATGAAGCTCTTACATTAACTGTGGGTGAGACTCGAGCAATGCACCCAACACCATCTATAACATGTGGAAAATTAAATGTATTCACTGTATTGTAAATGTATTACTATTTTGACATATATATTTGATGTATGTAATGCATTTTGATATACATTATATATAATATTTGACTATTTAGCATAGCATAGTCTGCAAACAGTAAAGTGTATTTTGTGGTTATGTTGATCAATCAGTAATTTGTAGCATGTCATTACTGTATGACAAAGGTGGTAGTGCGTTTTAGTATGTGTACATAACTCTGACTAAAAGGCATTTGTGAGCACTACACGTACATACTATTCAGCAAACTGCGTTACTTTATTGTTCTTTTTAAACAAAGCTGTAACATGACAATGGTATGCACCGATGTTAGACAAACACTTTCCAGCACAATGAATCATTCCAGCAATTTCTCCCCACTTGATGAAAATAAATGATCTATATATGTGTAATACTACTTTGAAGAGAAGTACAAAGATCTATGTGTCAAAGCTTTGCTGATACACCGACTAAAACGTGACTTGAGGAATTCTGAAGAAGAATGAGAAAAGCATGCTGAGGCATGTCTTAAGGAGGTACATCAGGCAGAACTAGATAGCACTCAAGTCACAGCACTTTTTTTTTTTTTAATCAGTCTCAAATGTAAAGCAATTACAACAATCAATAGTAAGGAAAGGAATAAACTACAACAGATTTAACCAGTATCAGGAAATTTTATTTAATATGTATATAATTGTCTTTGTTAATCGTTTAATTCATAATATCAATATACAGACTATAACCCTCAAAAACTCATCTCTTTGACAATCTGCTTTCTTTTTAAAATAAGTCCTTATAAGAAAAAAAATACTGACAAAATCAAAATAATAAAAATATCCTGATTAAAAAAACAAAAAAAAACACTTTGACTCCCTTTATTGTAAAAAAAAAAAAAAGAAAATGTATATATAATAAAATAAAATTACAACAGTTCACCAATATAACAACAACCGCAATAATAAGAACAGCCATTTAAAAAGTAACAGGCCTCAGGAGACTCAAGAGAAACTGAATGAACAAAAGTGGTGCGTTTAAGTGCAAGTTCTCACTCTGTTCGTTCTCATGGTTACCCAGTACGATGTTTGGTCTGGGGGCAGGTTGGAAATAAAGCAAGCAGTGCCCCCGGTTGACTGGTGTTTGACCAGTTTTGTGTCGGCCAGAAAAAAAAAAAAAAAAAAGAAAATAGATATGTAAAAGCAAATGTGACAACAACAATACTCACTTTCCAAACACACATAATATAAAGAGTCTTGGCGTCTTGTTACTGTTTGGGCAGATATACAAATACTTTTACACAGACATTAAATACTGCAGACACACAAAAAAAAGCCACACACAGCAGGTGAAACTTAAAGCTGAACGAGACAAAGGGAGATAAAAACAGCTGCTATCTCAAAGGGTACAAGAGCGTGGCTGGAGAGACAAAGTGCAGGCGTGCCGATTGAGTTGTTGATTGGTGCAAGTTCACTGGCCGCTGCAGCTCGCAACGCCTCGATTTTCTCTATCGAGGAAGAAGGAAAGCGGCAGCAAAGTCAAAAATATGGATTAGAAGAAAACAGAGGTGAAAGAAGAGGGTAAAAGCAGCCCTTTTGAGTAAAGCAAGAGTTTGGGAAATGAAACAAAAAATGGATCCACCAAAAAGCCACACATTATTCCTTATGTCACATAACAATATGGCTTCAGGGAAAAGAGCCAATGACAGGCTTTGAGTTGAAAAGTCTAGCCTCAAAAAAGGAAATAATAGTTGCTGCATGGCAAGCATAGTCCATATTTCAGTTTCTAAGCTCCAAAATGGTTCCAGTGCATGTGTTGGTCCAGGATTATCTACTTGTCCCAGTGCAACATGTAGTGCAGACTGAGCTGGTGTCTGACTGAGCAAGTAGTACAGTTGTAGGTAAGGATGAGCCGTTTGTAAGGGACAAATGGACGGATAGGGAAAGAGAGACATACAAGCATGCAGATTACCGACAATACTGATTAAACACAAAGAAGTAGCACACAGGTAACAGAAAAAGAGGAAGGAGGACCAAAAGAAAGTCCATAGAGGGGAGCAACTGGGATAAATACAACTGAGATTTTGGTGCTGTTGTAATGTAGTTTACTCAGTAGTCATAGGAAATACTGTGCTGTTTCATACAAGCCACTATAGATCTTGGCGGAAATTGCACTGGCTTATTTTAGATAGGTAAAGCCCTGGCCTGCATGCTTGTCTGACTCCGTAAGGTTCAGCTGACCTAGGGCAAACAGCAGCAGGAGAACACAGTGCAAAAACACAGGCAGCTGATGCCACCTTCATAAGGAATGTCATTTGGGAATGTATTAAAGCACCAGCTTGAAATGAGCGTCAAACCATGTTGCTGTTTGCAGTAATAAGCATGACACACCTTCCAACTAAAACTGTCATGTTCAAATCAGATTCTGTCACAGATTTAATGTTCTGACAAATATGGCTAAAACAATGAAAGGGAAATGTGTAAACGGAACTAAATTGTGGAGGCGTATGATTTTCTCTCATAATGTGGTGGAATTTAATAAAGATTCTTCTGAAAAATTGTGTACAACAAATCATACTCTATAGTTCCTCCTTGGCCAAGTTTCTTGCTTCTCTATGCCACTTTGGTAAATTTCAGGAATGCATGCATTCATATGCGAGTCATACAGATTTCCATTTAGAGAAGAAAAAGCCATCACAAGAAAACTCTAAACCTGCCAACATGCTTGTAAAAACATTGAAATGTCCATTTCAAAATCAAGTGTTCAAAAATGACTTGCAAATATAAATCTCAAAAACATACAAAACACACTCTGAACTGATTTGAACACTCGATTGATGAACAAACTGCAACAAGCACACTAAAAAAAAAACAAAACAAAAAACAATACCCTTAGTATGTTGTTGTATATACATCCCTATTCTTTTAGCCCTCAGTTTTTCAGGTTGTAATTCACATGGAGCAAGACAAGAGAGTTACAACGGTGTTGGTTTATACAGTAGTCCGTTTACATGAGAAGGAGCGATAGGCAGACAGGAATGGCCACAGGAGAGAGAGTTTGGACTGGATGTGAGGAGAGGCGAGTAACTGCAGGTGGGAAAGCATATTAAAGTGACAAAACAAAACAAATATGTGTTTGCAGTGTGGGGGTCCAAAGTGGACTTTTTTTATAGACTCACCCCACTGAGCCACAGGAAACAAAAATTGAAAACAGCGCTCTTGCAGTCAAAATGGAAAGATAAGCACTTTAAAATGTTCATGATTTTTTTTTTTTTTTCTTGATGCACTTTTTTTTTAGCATGTTGGTTGGGGATCATCTTGTTCCAAGACTCTTTGTAGACATTTTAGGGCTAGAAAAAAATAACACAATAAATAAAATGTATTTATACCCAATGTAAACATTACTAATCAATCTTTTACATAATATACCACATCTGAAAATACCTTTGTATCTTTTTCACCATTTAAATGTGAAAAAGTGTAAACATTGTAATTTTGTAGATAAGGATATGGTTGTGTCCCAGAGCACTACTAATTCTTGAAAATGAAGAGCTTTTGAAACAAGAGGCTTTCATTTTTTACCCAAAGGATGACCATTGGCTGGTTCTTCTATTAACTAAAAATGATGTAAAGGGTACATTTTCTAAACAAAAATATAAAATGTGAAAATGTAAACAATATTTTAATTTTCCTCTTAACAGATTTAGAGACCTTATGTTGGAGAAAGGCAATACATTTGACTGACACCTAGTGGCCTCCATCCAAACAGGCCAAACTCAAGCATGCCTTAGTGATTAACAGTATTTTGTGGGGTTTATGCTATATTTCGTCCACATCAAAGCCAACATAAGCAGAACTCCTGTACCTGTGAGTCTCAGGACCCTTGGTAGTTTTCTTGGAAACGAGCGGTTTCCTCATAGATCAATTCCTTCAGCCTCTCCTTGGGAAGGTCATCCAGTTCCATGGTGAAAGTGAAGGGCTCCTCTGCTACTGGCTGCAAGCACAAATAAAAACATATTTAACACGTTAATTATTTAAATACCCTCTAAGGTAAAGTTCGTTTAACATAGTTACACTATAGATTAGCATTAATTAATCTTAACAAAGGCAGTTAGGTAATGGCAAAAGAAAGAAATCTATAGCCCAGTCAATTTTTTAAGCTCAGAGAATTGAATAAACAATAAGCAAGTCTATTGTTTATGGCAGCAAACCATTCAGTTCAAATTGGCTGTAAAATCACAACTAATCCACAGACTTTCACCTTTGTGCTTACATAAAGCATGACATGATTAAATTCTTTACCCTCTCTCACACTAAGCCATGGAAGAAACTCTAATTGCATTCCCAACAATGCCAAGAGGCTGCTCAGCGCGGAGCAGTGCGACTCATGGTTTAAAAACATCATCTCTGTTGCCCTAGCATTAACACAGTTAATATTTACATCAAAAACATTTATTACAGAGAATGCTTTTTACATCACCTCATCTGTGGGGTCATAGTACTGTTCCAGGTAAGGATGTGCCAGGGCCTCCTCAACAGTGATGCGCTTGTTAGGGTTAAAGGTCAACATGCGGCCGAGCAGGTCCAAAGCTGTGTACGATAGATCACACAGGTCTTGCTTTTGTTTGAGTGGGAAACAAAATCTTCCACTGACTCCACCTGTACATGTAAAAACATCATGGTACCTTTAGAGTCCGCCTTGTAGAAAATTTTCTCCCAAGGAACCTTGGTTTTTTCAGGGAGAGACTGCAGATAGTTTCGTGCTTTCATGTTAATAATGCAGTTCAGGTCTTCTTGAGATGGAGATCCAAGTACGCCTGCAAATAAGACAGGGCATACATAAATTTGTGGCTATGTACTTTTTCTGCTTTCTACACTTTAAATAGAAGTTTATTTTGAACCATACCCAATATATGATTAAGCTGGTCCAAGTAGTGTTTCCCAGGAAAGATAGGTTTATTGGACAACATCTCAGCTAGGATGCATCCCACTGACCAAATGTCAATTGACTTCGAGTAGCCCTGTGACATAAATAGATGCAGACAGTTAGCCAATTTTATAATAAAGACTATATAATAAAAGACTCCATTTTCTTAGCTCAAAAACTTACCTTTGAGTTGAGCATGATCTCTGGGGCTCTGTACCAACGTGTAGCCACATATTCGGTCAGAAAACCTGTGTGGTCATGTTCAGGATCTGCTATCCGAGCCAAGCCAAAGTCACAGATCTGCAAATTACATCATAGAGAGCATTAAATGTAACAAAAACGTTTTTTTTTTTAACTTGGTATAATGGCAATCCATAATAGTTTATTGGATTTGATCTCATTTTCTTTGATAAAAAAAGGTGTAGAATGTCTTAAGGCTATAACATTTCAAATATAAAAGTTATATGAATACATTAAACCTGTCAGGCCTGTAGATATTTAAAGTAAACACACATTTTCTTCTCAAAGAAAGTCCCTGACAGAACATGCGCTAGCTTTGTTCCTTACTCTGCCCACATGATCACCTAATCCAGGGATTGATCGCTAACTGCCTAGAGCTCACATTAGTGCTCTGTGGCAAAAAGCAAAAGACCTGTAGGGTCTGCACTACATAACCAGTTGAACCTACTCCAGATATGCTTCTTTTTTCAAGTTAGACAAGTCCTAATTTTAGGTCTAACTAGTGTGACAAAGCGGGTTAATAACTCGTACAACCCTAGGTTTCTCTGTCGAGCTAGCTTCATGTGAAACAGGCAGAGTCAGCACAAAACAATCAATCACTTTGACAGATCAGAGATTTTTCAACATGAAGACCAACACAAAAATTACACAAAATGTGCAAAATGAACAGCACCACAAATCGAATGAACCACACATACAACGCAAAACCAAACAGGAAGGGTGAATGTTTAGATAAAATTTACTATGACAACCCTAGGCAGGATCTGTGATAAAAAACTGTGAACTCACGATTTCAACAATATAGCACACAGAACAAGAAGTGAAATAATCATGAACGAGAACCACGCTCCACATCCAGATAAACTGTAACATGCATACAGTTTTAAGCATTTCTATATCAACGTTTATAAAGTTATGACAAAATTTAAAATCAAGATAAAGCTTTGAGACTATATTGCCAAACCAAGCTCTTTTTTCCTCTGCCACACTGGCTCGTTGCTGATTGGTTAGTAGGCTGTGTTTCTACCTTGTATCTGGAACTTGCTGTGAAGTGCAAGTTACCATGGAGATCTGTCTCGATAGAAGTGTTAGCATGCTAACCCCCCTCATCAAGCTGCAGTGCAGGATTCACAGGCTGTAAATTATCTACATTATTTTCTTTTTTAATACATTTAAAGAATAATTGTTTTTATATAGTGTGGATCATCTTGGTTTCAGACTACAGTATGTGTGCTATGCTAACAGGTATTAGTTACTGTGGAAACATGCCCCAGGAAAAATGTCTCAATCATGTGGAAAGTAAACTATCAACTCAGCAAGAGCCATAATAGCCTAAGAAAGCCCAAGGCCAATTCCCCCCTATATCGAACATTCCTTAGATTTTTACTTTTAAATGTAAAAACTAGAATAACTTGCTGGTTTTATGTTGCTCATCTTTTATGGTTATTACATTAATAATTGATTTAGATTTATTGATGGGGCTATGTCTCATCAAATTGCTGTATCACTCCATCAACTCATGGAGCTCATTGTGTATCTATTCAGACCCACACTCACCTTGAGGTCACAGGTGGTGTTAATGAGCAGGTTGGAGGGTTTGAGGTCACGGTGCAACACATTAGCTGAATGGATGTACTTGAGGCCCCTCAGAATCTGATAGAGAAAATAGCAGACATGGTCATTGCTCAGTCTCTGGCTTTTCAGGAGCTTGTACAGGTCTGTCTCCATCAGAGTCTGCACAATGTAGCTGAAAAACGCTTGGGTCAAGGATGAAAGCACTGATAGAAAAATCTGTCCACCAGAATTTAAACTTTATTGATGCCAAAATACACATTTATGCTTTTAGAGCACTGTATCAGTGTTCTTTTTTGTCAGTGTAATTAGCTCACAATAATATACTTATCTCTTTAAAGACTGGCTTTGTGCAACTCCATTGTTAAATTGATAAAAGCTTGATAAATTTACTGAGCTCCATTATATTAGGAAATGTATTATATACCCCTTGTCTAATTTGTATTTTTATATCCAAATTTCAAATTTCAAATGCCAGACACGTGGAAAGGTTATTGCAGTTCAAGTGGTCTTTGTACTATGCATATTGCACATAGCAATAACCAAAGATTTTCAACATACTGCATATTAAAGTCCTATTGCACAAAATACCCCAAATGCCAATAACTTCTGCCGTTTCAAGATTTCAAACAAAAAAGGGAACTGGTGCATCTCCTCTGCTTTTCTGGTAGACAATGCCGTGTTTGATAGAAGGACTGGGTGGAACAGTAGGCATTATTAACAAATGGCTGACCTGCTGTGTCTACGGTCTACTGATAGTTGCCTTGTAAACCGCCGTAACCAAGGCAGCTAGATAAATACTGAACTAGAAAAAGCATTGCATTTATCTATCTTAACAACCTTCTTAAATTATGGTGCATTTCTTTACACCGTCATTGCAATACTGAATATTCAATGTCCAATATCTCCAATTACATATGCACGAAAAATACCCAACACGTTCAAAGGTAAAACTATTATACTGTATTAAGAGGTAATAGACTAAAATAAAAAGCATGCAATATCATTTTCTGAGACCATGAAAGGATACACATCTCTCATGTTGTCAAGCTGTCGTGCCCTGAGAATGTCATTGATGCCAATGATATTCTCATGATGAAAACGGAGCAGGATTTTGATTTCCCTCAGCGTGCGTTGACAGTATGTCTGGTGCTCAAATGGGCTGATCTTTTTTATGGCTACACGCTGGTTGGTCAAGTTGTCCATGGCAGAGCTGTATAGGGTGGATAAGGACAGAAGCACAAAACAAATGTCTCATATTACACACCGCACAATTGACACACAATGATGATATCAGAAAATGGGCTGACACTAGGCTTTCAAAAGGGCGTTGCAGATTGTTGTTGCTTTTAAAATGCAGCAAAACTAGTTTAAGACTGTGATATAGTATGAAGGAGTACAGATGAGAACATGAGAAAGATATAGCTAAGACTGACCAGTGATACATTATGTTTAATACAAAATACAATATTTACAGCTCTTTGTGGGAAAAAGTGAAAATGTTTAATACGTCTTTTATGCTGAAAAAGTTCCATTACACACTGCACAGTATTTAACACTATTTTCAGGGGCTAAAGCACTGTGACCTCTCCATGCAGCACGTTCCCTTGAATTATCATAAATATCTTTTTTATAACTGTGCCAGCAGGCAATAACATGGCACTGGACACACTCAAAACATAGTTAATAGTTGGATGTTTGTTGGGTGTTTGTTAAAGGAGATTTAGCACCAATGTTCTTCATAGAGTTGACTTTTCTGTCCAAAAAATAAATAAGTATGTCTTTGCATTCATTATTACAACTGTGGTCGTGCTACAGGACGTGTCCACACACGGCTGCGGATGACTGTGGGAGATAACCAGAAAGGCCTCGCCTCATGCTCTGCTGCAGCCTTTTCTGCACAATCAATGTTTTGACAATACATTCCTGTTTGGCAGTCAGTGATTACGTGGAGTAATGTATATAAAGACTGTTTTGGAAAATAGCTCATCAATCTTAAAATGCTGCCAGCAAAATATTTCTGTGCTTATGGGAAACTACAGGTCCTGAGCAATCAGCCTCGATCTTGTTTCCTGTAAAGCTCATAACCACGCCTGTAGTCAGTCAGCTAAACTGATTTACTCCCAGTGTCAAAATACTGTCCTGGGCAGTCGTGCAAACACATAAACCACCAACACTTGTAGAGGAAACACGTGTTGAATTCAACAGATTAGCTCGCTAACATTTTCTCACCTACTACTTTAATAGCAAGCATTTGTATTGAAACTAACACGGCCACAAACACGGACACTAGGCTACTTACCACACCATCCCATACGCCCCTTCTCCGATGTACGACAGGTTAGTGTAGCGGGGACCCACGTCAAAAACCTGGCCCTTAACAATCTCAGGAGCTGGTTTGGACCCCGCGGCTCCAGGGGCCTCATCCTGCGCCACAATTCCTGCCTCGGCAGCAGCAGCGTTGTTGGAGTCTGCGGCCCCCACCACTGCCGTGCTGCTCGGATCCGCCATTCTTCCTCACGCTTCACACTATGGACCTTTGCCGCTCTTACCGCAAGTCACTGTCCCTTCGAGCGCTGAATTTGCTTTTGTTGACGATAGAAAAAGAGTCGACAGACCTCTCTTTCCCCTACACAAGAATAAAGTGGATTTGGTACGTAAGTGCGGATTTGGTTGCAGCAGCGAGCGTAAATGCGCGTGCCACTCTACGGTAACAGTAGTGCGTTGGATTTGTTTATTAGCGTGACTTGTTGGGGCGGTGTCACGTCATTAGACCGCGGCTGAACCCACGGTACCGCCTATTCAGTCCATTTGTGACTGCGAAACAAGCGGAACCTGACAGTAAACATGCAGGGAGCATGAGTGGGCGTGTCGAAACGTCTTACATGATGTCTGAAAATACCTTCGAATACATAATACTATCGACTTTCATTCGTGATGCCCAGAGTGCCTTATATCCCCACCACACCAGTCTGTTTATCAAAGATATGTTTCTGTCGGAACCTTTATGCAGCTAGTGCCTAATGTGGAAGCACAGATGTCAGTCACAATGAGCACAATAGCCTACAAACAAAGTTTACTTACTCCTTCTTCCGTCTCACTTTCTTATACGTTCTTTCTCGTTTTCTTATCACATTATCTTTAGGGACTGGATTCACTGGGATGACTGGGATTTGCAGAACATGAATTTCAGCTCCATGGAAACAATATCACTTTAACCACGCCCTGTGAGATTTCGTCATCGCGCTGGGCATTGCCGTACTTCCTGGTTATTCTACTGATTGCTGCTTCATGCTGGAGCTCTCTCTTAATTCAATCAAGCTCTAGGCAATGCTACATATATCCTTGCGACGAACCTGGATTGGGCCCATTCGTCTAGTGCTTGGACTTTTTGGATTCCCCCTTCACGTCTACACCTCTGGAATTAGGTATGGATATAAAATATACTTTGGCATACGTTTTTTTTTAATTCAAGAAAAGCAGGTTGTTATTGTAAGTATGTATTACTAGAAAGAAACCACGCTATTTGTTTTTATGCTACTTTACTTAGTAGCCTTTATTCCAATGCAACTTTATTTCAATTCTATAGTGTGCTCCAACGATATGATATTTTCAGGCATATAAATTGACTGTGCAGCTCCACCTGGGCCCATATAAATATATATACATCTAAATAATTTCTTTAACTAACAACAACAAGTTATGCAAAAGGCCCAAAACTGCACACAGACAAGAAGTTACCACAATCAAAGAAAATAGTGCAAAATGTACAAAATCATTATTGTATCAGGTTATGTTATGTAGGAAAAAACTACACCTTAGCTTAAAGTCTACTTATTCCTGTATACTACAACAGCAAACATTACGTTGTAATGAGATTAATTGTCGCACTGGGTTTAGTCAGCATCTGGGTGTTGTCTGCCAGATTAATGCAGCTGCAGAAAGAGACGTCACATATTGTATTTCTCTGCAGGCCCTCCATCTCCTGCTCACTTGGCAATCCATATAGAGCTAGTAAAACTCTCGGTCCTTTTACAACCAGTTGTGACTATTACAGCTCTAGTTTTCAAAACATGGCATCTTCGTCAGGGCATCATGAAAAGGCCAGATGTCCTCAGTATCCTGGGTCAAAAATCAACCGCTTCCCTGTGCCTGATGAAAAAGTGGAGTGGAGCAAAAACTGGCCAGAGTACCATCCTGTCAGCTACACTGATCCTGCTGTAGCAAAGATGCCAAAATGGGCTGACCCTGATATCGAGTGAGCATGATGTATCCATTATGATTTATCTGATGAATAGATTGGTGTAAAATGTATTGTGGTGTAACATGAATTAATTTTGCTGATCTAACTTGATCTATACCACTACTTTGCAGTACCTTTTCCCCAGGGTTTAATACTCTCGATGGTACTGTTGACCGGAGAAGCTTTGAAGGCAACTACAGAGTTGAAAATGGAAAGCCCCTGTAAGTTGATTGATAGCCTTTTATGTTCATTTAGCATTTTTCAGATATCTTTTCAACTTAAAAAATCTTAATTATGTGAAACTATGCTGAAGTTATATAAAAGTTATATATAGTTAATATAGTAATACTTAGTTAGGTCACTGACTGAGATTTCATGTCAGAAATAGTATTTGATGGATTTGCTAGTGAGTACGAATATTATGCACATTTAGAAACCCTCGTGGACGCACAGGGGTGACAGGCAGGGGTTTGCTTGGTCGGTGGGGACCGAATCATGCTGCAGATCCCATTGTCACCAGGTACCTTTCTAGAGTCCTTCAAAAATATTTTGCTATTTATTTTTTAGGTTGTCTGATGGTTTAATTGCTTTGTAGATGGAAAGTTGATGCACAAGGAGCCAAGATGCATCACTTAGTCTCTAAACGGCCCATTTTGCAGTTTGTGTCTATTAAGAGGAAGGACTGTGGGGAGTGGGCAATTCCTGGGGTTTGTGATTTTGCATTTCCTCCCCTATTTTCAGTTTTTCAAATGTTTTATTTAGTCATTTAGTAAATGCTTTATGAGAAATTGTGTTCAATGTTTTGGATACTTTGAGGTTAGGTTGTAAGATTTGTGAAATATAATGGTTTTATTTTTTTTCTAGGGTATGGTTGATCCAGGGGAACACGTTTCTCTTACACTGCAGCGTGAGTTCTCAGAAGAAGCTTTGAACTCTCTGGCACTTCCAGCATCAGAGAAAGCTATAATCCATGAGCGTATAACCCAGCTCTTTAAGGCCTCTGGGTTTCAGGTGAAAGGGTGTTTGAAATTTGTATAGACACATTATAAGAATAAGGACAAATTGTATTTATTAACATGTTAACTAAAATGCCTTGTCAGGTTTTTAAAGGCTATGTGGATGATCCTAGAAATACTGACAATGCTTGGATGGAAACCGTTGCCGCCAACTTCCATGATGAATCAGGTATCAAAAATCTCATCACAGCTGAAATGTTTTTACTTAATAAAATATTTTTATATTGCTAAAATAACCATCAGTTAATACAAAAATAAGTACATTGAGAACATGGAAATGTACTAGTTTTCAGGACCAGTAAGTGTCTCTTTCTGAACTGTAGGAAATAGTGTGAGTGAGCTGCCATTGGAAGCTGGTGATGATGCAGGACAAGTGCAATGGGTTGATGTTGACTCATCCTTTCCCCTCTATGCAAGCCATTCATCTTTCCTGGAGCTAGTTGCCAGAGAGAGGAATGCTCACTGGTAACTAAGGATGATATTAAAATCAAATGTAAAAAAAATACTTTTTTTTTTTTTTTTTTACAGTCTCTGTATTGAAAGTAACTGTGTTTTATGAATTTTTCTTATGCTTCAGAAAAGTGAAATCAGTATGCATATGCACTAGAACAGTGGTTCTCAACTGGTCTGGCTTTGGGACCCACCATCACGTTTCAGTGTCTGTAGCACTGGTGTATGAATGTGTGTGACTGTAGAGGTGTGTTTGGTGGTGGTAGGAGAAGGTTGAGCGCGTTTGTATGGCAGCCCCATCTCTGTCTGCCCCAGGTGTGAATGTGTGTGTGTGAATGGGGTGAGTGGAAGCACGATGTAAAGCGCATCGGGTGCCTGAGTAGGGTGCAAAAAAGCGCTATATAAATGCATGCCATTTACCATTTACCATAATAACGAGCTGTAACCCAAATTGAGGACATTTTCTACCTCTTAAATTCATTTAAATCTGAGATAATACACAATATCACAGTATGCAAACTGAACACAAAAAACATGTTTAATGATAAACCAAAATGACCAGCAGGGGATTACTAGAAGGAAATATTCCATTTTAATTCAAAAAGAGCATCTTAGGGATACAAGGTTTCAAGAATGTTATTGTAACTGTAGCTGTGATAATCCTGCATCAGTGGATACAAACGGAACAGCCCTGTATTAATAATATCGATCAGTAGCGCTTTAAGACCTTGACCATGAGGCTGTTACAACAGAACACTTCAGTAACTTCAGCCTTTTAACAGACTCAACAGTGCTTGAAATGCACAAACATGAAATAAAAAAGTCCAACTACTGAGAAGTAGTTTTACCCACTCACTGAATATAACAAACACTGTACTATTAAAACTATTACACTCAAGTAGTACACTTAAGTAGTAATCATAAAGTTGACATAACAATTGGAACATTTCAGTACCAGCCAAATTAAACAGACTCAGTTTATGTTTTCATTGAAAATGCATGAAATAAAAAAGTGCAACTACTAGTATTTTCAAAAAGACTTAAATTATGTGGGTTTAGCTAAGAATACTCACAAAAACCAACACTGCCCTATGGAAAAAAACAAAAAAACAATTTCTTCAGTTTTTAGCCACAAACTCCAGAAAAAAGTTTTTGTCCTGAAGTAGGAAAATCCATATCTCATCTAGTCTCTCATGTTATACTTGCGTTTTGCATCCATTAGCATGAAAACAAACTTCACTGGTATTCTTCTAGGCCAGCAACTAGATCATCAATTGGGGCCACATCTGACCCCCATGTAGAATTAGATTTTATTTAAGTTTATTTATATAAATGGACAAACATTAGCCTGTATTACAAATAAATATGGGGACAGTTGACAGTGCCTTCAGGACAGTGGGAACTGGCTTTCTGGACGATTAAACAAGTTAGCCTGGAGCCCTGCATTATCATAATCAGAAAACGTGAGGAATCCAATTTTTCAGTCAAAAAACGAAAGATATTTAACAGTGAAGAAATCTAATAAAAAACAAAGGGTGGCTCTCATTTCTCTAAATATGCCTCCTCGATGCCTCAACTCCTTAATTGCACCAGAAGTTATTCTTTGTGCGTCATTTTTAGTGCTGTTCCAAAGCTCTTAACGCTGCTCTGAGGAGAGAGGAGGGGAGCCGGAGGAGGCTTTTGAGAGGAGGCATAAGCGAGGATACACTGGCGCTTCCTACGCGGAAGTCAAACTTACGGGCAGAGGAGAAAACCATGCCCACTCTACGCGCTATTGGACGAGACGCACAACAAGCATATCTCATGTTTTGTTTTTGAAGAATTTCAACAGAGACGGAGAAGTTGCAGTGGTTCATTTGTGAATGTTATAATACGTCCTGATGTTTAAGAACCTTATATTTGTTTAAATAAAGAGAACATATTATTTTTCTACTGCTTAGTCCCGTTCAGGGTTGCGGTTGATGTCGTCTCTGATACTGACCCCTCAGCCTTCAGAACGATTGTTTGGAATAACTCATGGCACTGTGTTTTAACTGACTGTGTTTTAACCTATACTAAAAAAAAATTAGATCACACTAAATTAAAATAGTTGATTTGAGCTCTTGCTGCAGATCCAGTTGTAAATGTCATCAAAAATGGTTGTCCCTGCGTGTGACAGTCCTGAGACAGATGTCCCATTGTGTTTAATTCGTCTCTCCTCCTTCTCTCCTCTCCTAAGATCCACACTTAGTTGGTGACCCCTGTTTTAGGCTGGGGAATAGCGGCTGTCAATTACAAGGCATCTCCTGTTGAGTGTGAATGATAGTCTGCTGCATAAAATCACAAAATGTTTTTTTTTTTTTAAATAAAAGCACAGGATTATTATTTTTGTCCAGGACAATGTCCGCAACCCTCCAGTTGAGAACCACTGCACTAGAGAGACTTGAAATTTATATAATCATGTCTTCCATTTTTCAAGGGGGTAAGAGCTGCTCAAATGTTTTGTTGGTGCCAATTACTCTAATTTATTCATAAAACCAACTGTGTAATAGTGAAGGAGTTGTACGTCTGTTGGTCTGCATAATTACATCTAGCATGAATCCAGTAAAATCCCTTGGTTTTATTGTTTAGTTTGTAAAGTTGTGTATAATCTACTATAAACTTGCCTTGAATCTCCCATTTGACCAAATATGTGGTTTAAATTCTGTTAAAATATTTTTTTTTTATGTACACCCTGAATCAATAAAAATCCTGATGTACAAATACAAATGTAGTGGAACTATATTAATTAACAGAAACTTCATCACCCAGAGTTCTCTGCGGCTAAAATGCTTTTCGGCTGACGACGTGGCTGGGCTACGTCTTTTTAGCGGACCGGTTTGATTCAAACTGGCATTGTGTTTTAGCTAACAGTTACTTCAGTTACTCGCGGCCTTCGCATGCTTGAACAGATTTTTCCGAAAGTTTGATATTATTACCAACAATGTCGGGGAAAATTAAGAGCCGAAATGCTGCAAATGCTTCCTCGATATCTGGCAGTGTGACCTCAGATGAGCAGATTTTGCGGGACTGTCATCAGCTGTACACGGACCCTGAGAGTGGTGAGTGGACCTTAGAACACTACAAACCATCCAAAGTTACCAACACATTGTTGTCAAATTATAATCTTATATTTTAAAAACTCACTTCCTCACCAATTACTACCACTATTTCAAGTTAAACAGTGGTAGTAGCACATGTTGGATCTTGTGTAAGCTAACAATCGGCTTGCTATAAGCAACATTCTGCGCTGAAAACATTGGTAAACGTAGATTTTCAGTTTAGCAATCTTTGCCTAGAATGGTATTATACTATAGATGGTTATGAAGAGGACTGAAGACTCAGAAAAATGAACGTAAGAATAAGTTGCCTTAGACAAGCTTTAAGCTGTGCATGTAGTGATTATGCATAGCTTAATGCATACAGGGCAATGAGATTGTAAAGCAGTTGTCTATACGCGCATCAATATATTAAATGTTTATTTAATTTACGAGATGTCTGTGAAGGGTCTCTGTCACCCAGGTCATCTTGAAGAAAAAGTTAATGCAACGGCATCTGGACTAGGTTTTCAAGGTGAAAACCTTGTCTTATTTGTATTCATTCTGCTGTCTATTTTTGTGTTGTTAGGACTTATCACAGTGGCAGAATCTGTTGGTGTGAAGTTGTTGGCGCCGAGGAAAAAGATTACTGTGATGTTGATGGGTAACCACTCAGCTGGAAAAAGCTCCTTTATCAACTGGTAAATAAAATAATTTTATAAAAAGATCCCTAGAAATCTTATGTAAGTAAGATCAAAGAGCAGCATGTACCATTCTGTCATACTTTGCCATTTTAATTTGTTGGAAGCATTAACAAATGCTTTCTTTCTAAATAGGTATGTAGAAGAACATATTCAGCGCACTGGGGTGGCCATTGAGACTCAAGGATTCAGTTTTATTACAAGTGGCCGCAAGAGAGAGTCACTCACAGTCAGTCTATCATATTATTTGAAAAATATCTTAAGGGATCCTAGTAAAATCAACTTAAAGTTAGTTTAATAACTCCATAAATTTTTATTTTTGTTTAGGGAAACGCTACACTCCATCTGTATCCGCACTTCAAGCCACTGCAAAAATTTAAAGGTTAGGCAGTCCCTGTGCTGTGTGGAACTGAGCAGAAACAATTAACCTATCTCTTTACATGCCACTTTTATTTCACTGTTCTGTGACAATTTATTCCCAGGTGTTTCAGAGTACCTGAGCACAGAGATCTGCACATCACGGCAGAAACGCTTCAGCTTGGTGACATTTGTGGATTCACCAGGGCTGGTGGATGGCGACATGAAGTATCCATTTGATGTGGACGAGGTTATTCTTTGGCTGGGTGAGTTGGTTAATAAAATTGTTGAATGTTATTCAGAATTTCTTAGTCCAGTCTACTGATGAGAACCCATGCTTAGTATCTTTTAAAATTCTATTTTTATTACTGATATAAAGACTTTTCCCAACCTACTTTTATCAACAATCATTGTCACACAACAACTCAAACCATGTTTTGGATGTTTTTGTTGCAGGATTTATTAAGTTTTGCTATTAACGTGAAGTTGATTATTTGGAAAATGTCTATTGTTTGCAGGCGATCTCTGTGACCTGATTTTGGTCTTTTTTGACCCAATGGGTCAGGCTCTATGCAAAAGAACGCTCAATATTGTTGAGTGCTTGAATGAAAAACATGGGGATCGACTGCGTTTCTACTTGAGCAAGGCTGATGAAGCAGGGGGAGAGTCAGACAGACAGGTATGCACAAATATTGAGTTTGGTTTTCCTTAATTAAAAAGGTTGTGTAGAATGTTACAGATGTACATTCATGACTGCTCATGCACCTTCTCTTTGTGACTAGTGTACTACGTTTCTTGCAGAGAGTAATGATGCAGATTGTCCAGGAACTTTGCAAGCGACCAGGACTCAACAAATGTGGGTTTGACATGCCCACAATCTACATTCCTATTCCAAATAAGGTAAGTGTAATCTGGTTTTACACATTTTTAAAAGGCACTCTTTATATACATAACATCTTTTAACTACTTTGCAGCCAAGTCGGTGTGTTAACCAGATTGAGGAAGTGTGTCATGCAATTGAGAAAACCATCAACCAGACGGTTCAGAATACACTTAACTCTTTGGAGAGAGACTGTGAACTTATCAGCGAGGCCATCACTGATGCACTCAATAATGATAGGTATGAAACAATTATTGTATAAACTGTATAAACCTCTCTTTTAGTTTATTTATTTTACATGCCTCTAAAAATATTTATGAACGTTTATTTATATATTTATTTATTTATTTATTTATTACAGGCAGATTATTTTGGATAACCGTCGCGCGTTGTCAGAGTTTCTTCCTCACTCTGCTTGGCTTTAGCGTCCCGCTGGCTCTCATGGCCTTACTGGTACTGGGTACACTGTCCAAGGAAATGTTGGACATGGCACTGGGTACTGAAGGAACTGAATCACTCTCACTGTACCTGGTGAGTTTTTAATCTAGTGCATGTTCATTGGATCAAGTAAGTGTAAAAGCCATGTAGTTTAATTGTCATGTTATCTACAGGCCCCTGTGGTACGGGTATCTGAGACTCTGTCTATGGAGCAGCAGCTCTATGTCTGCGCTGGGCTCATTATTCTTTCATTTCTCTTGCTCATAGTTTCACGATTCTGCTTCAAGTAAGAGTTTGATAACCTTGTTTGTTTGTTTTTTTGTTTATAATCATTTTAATATTCAATTTCAACTTCTATATGTTCATCTTTTATTTTGTAATTAACCTCTGCAGGACTCGACAATCCTTGTCGGGTAAACAGAGAAGGCAACTGCAAGAGAAGTTTGAATACATTCAGGAGGTGGTAAAGACCAAAAAGGTAATTTTTTTTGGTAACTGTAAAACTAAGACTATGGTAGTGCGTATATAATGTATATATTTTTTCATGTATAGAAAAACCTTTATGAAGAATACCTGCGACAGAGTGTCAGTGATCAAGACATGGACATGTAAAGATGAAGACCCTATTCAAACACGTCCTGCTATAATGGGGGACAAAACGGTGATTTGGCCAAGGTTAAAGTCTGTGTGAATTTTAACCCTGTGCTAGGTACTGTTGAATATAAGCCACACTGCAGATCATTGGGAATATCAGATCTTTGTTACTAATATTTTTATACATGTTTTCTGTGTCTCTGCTCCATGTAAGAAGACCACTCAAACTATTTAAATCTAGAATTTATTTATATTACTTTATCTGAGAAATATTACTTGAGTTATATGGAAAATTACACTGGTTTACATGAGTTGTTAAAATGTCACACCAGCTTTATATACCTTTTTTATACTCTGCTTGATTTAGGTATTTGGCCAGTCCATGCAAATAATGATTGTGTTACTATTTACACTATAATGAGATTGCTTTTGTATTCCAGCGAGTGCATGCTTTAGCATTTATCAATTCAGACTTTTGTGTTTCACCTGACCGTGGTTTTTTAACAAAATGATTAGTGTTATTAGTAATAAAATGGCTGTTTTTCAGCATAGGGTTTTTGAAATGTAATCTAGTATGATTATAACTTGAAACAAGATGATAAAAACACATAGTTGTACCTGTTCTGTCTCTCGTATTGTTGTGTCGGATTCATAGCTCTCAACAATTTGATCAATTGTCTTTAATCTGATACGAGATGGTGAGCAAGAATTGGCTGTATGTGTGCCTTCTAAATATCAAATCCCACTTGACAGAAATCGATTTGAATCAGTTAGACTCTAATAAAGACAAGGGAATGAATATCAAGACACATCAATTCCAGAAACGCATTAGCTGTAAGTGGAGCACTCAGACCTGACATCTTTTTATTTTAGGTTTTATGGGTATTTTCAATCAAATTTGTGTCTGTTCAGAGAGCTTTGCGTGCACAGTGCAATAAAAAAAGTCTTTGTGACACAATGCTTTTAACTTTTTTATAAAGACCTAATAACGGCTGCTGCAGCATTGTTTGCCATTTCTTTCCAATGAACCTAAAGTCAACTTGACCAGCCAAAGCTAGGAGCTGAAATGCGTGAACAGGAAGGACGTGAACGTCATTTCCGCAGGCAGAGACCGGGGAAAGCAGTTTCCTGAAGTTGACACTACGCGTATCATTTTTTATGCCAAACCCTTGCTATTTGTGTAAAATGAGTTCAGCGTTTTTGTTAAACTTTATGTAGAGTGTTCTTTCTCTCAAGACTCGGTGTAGGTGAACTCCTGTGTGCGGGAAGATGAGTTCAAAGACAGAAGCTACAGGTACAAATAGTAAGTAGTGATTAACATAATCTCCTTCTGATCTAACGAGTTTAGCTAGACTTTAACTCAACATTAGATTCACTGACACCTGTTGAGTCATTGTTATATTAATAAAGCGACGTTAGTGCTCTCAACTAGAACTTATTAGTTCACGTTGTGTTCATGTCCATTGCTTAGTTGCTTTACATGTTTTGGTATGTTTATGAAACTATGGCAAAGTTGGAGCTAAATGTGTCAGAACCTGATCCATATTAGCAATGAGACAAAGTGTTTTAAGTAATTTATAGGAAACAACTGTACCTCTGCTGTCTGACTGTGCCAAATGTTGGTTCACAGTTCAGAGGTCAGCATTACAGCCCAGCAACCTTCCAAAGACGTGACATAAACTTGTTTCAGCAATGCAACGTTTTATTCATCTTAGGCAACGTCACTTGCATACAACAGAAATGCTCTTATGTCTACATCCTAACTCACAAAGTCTGCAAGACCATATAGCACCTGCCTGCTTATTTAATTCATCTTTGTGATCTTGTCTGTCAGTGACAGACCTGCAGTCCCAGCTGGATGAGTGCAGAGCTCAGGCTGAGCACTGGCAGGGTGTGGCTACAATCTGTGAGCTAAGCAAACAAGAGGAACTTGCGGAGTTGCAAAAACAATGTGATCAAGAAATTCAGTCTCTGCAGGAGGCCCTCAGAGGTCAGTATCTGTGATTTTTTCCATTGTGGGTTCGATAAAGTCTGATCAGTCCATGTCTTTAATGGAGATCAAATGTAACATAATTGTTAAAAACTAGACACTAAAACCTGGACTAGTGATATTCATGATATTCATATTCATGTGTCACATAGTGAAATGAAATTGTTACATTTTTATACTGTTAGTGGTCTTCATGTGACACTGCCAGATGTTCTTTTCACTTCTGAACTGAGAAAACCCTTTGAAGGAGAGAATGAGAAGTGAAACATCTCTAAGTCTGCTTTATGGTCACAGCTAAATCCCTGTGTTGTGATTGTGGTTTTCAGAGACTGCTGCACAATACGAGGCCAGGATCACAGTTTTGGAGTTGAGGAGAGCCAGCGGACAAAACCTGGTCTGTGGGAAAATCTGTTAAAAACACTTTTGATTTGAGCATTATTCATAGTGTTAATGCAAAACTTTATGTATCTCAGACCAGTGGAAAAAAAGGTAGGAAAGATCCAGCATCCACCAGCAATGTCCTGACAGATGGTGATCTGTCAGGGTCACCGGAGAGGCCAGGCCAGGCTGCAGACTTTGAGGAGGGGGCACCACTCGCAACAGACGGTTTCTTTTCACTCCGTCATTGTGATTCTGCATCGCTATCATCGTTCTCATTAGACACACCTTCACTGCCCAGAAAACCTCATGCCCAGGATGACACAGACTCTCTCCTATCTACTGGGACTTTGGTGCCCGAGGCCATTTACCTGCCACCTGCTGGACACCGGCTGGTCACACACAACGACTGGGATGCACTCAATGCTCAGGTCTGGCTCAAAGTAAAGACAGTGGCTCCAAAATTTGCAATGATTAATTTTTTTTCTACTGCTCCGATCCCAGCTGCAGTTTTGTCAGTAGTGTAGTTGTCCACAAATCTGTAAGTGGAAAGAACAGTGTATGAGTATAAAAGAGTTTGTCTTCTAAAGGTTGAATACTGAGGGTTTGGTGTATTGGACAGGTGTCAGAGTTGCTTGCTATGGTTAGCCGATTGCAGTCTGAGAAAGAGGATCTGGAGAAAGAACTGGATACACAGACCAACCAGATGCACAAACAGGTAGCCTGTTTATGACTTCACATCTGTGACCGTAGAGAGTGTAATATTACCTAGGTTTTTGTTATTATTCGTTTTTATCTTTTTTGTTTATTGATATCTTTTAGGTTTCAAAGCTCCAGTCCCAGGTCAAGGCATCAGAGGGCCTTTTAATGGACTTACAGAAATCTTTTAGCCAGTCTCAAAATGCAGTCCAGAGTCAACTGGTGAGTTACTCAAATGTAATTTTATAGGACACCTTATCACACATTTTATTAGTCATGATGTAATTTGATATGATCTGTATAAATCTAGGCAGAGTTGTCCTTGTCTCAGAGAAAGATGTGTGGGGAGCTGTCCCGGCTGAAAGGAGAGGAGGTTGAGGAAGAGGATATAGAAGCCAGTTCATTGATTCCAGCAACACTTCAGGTACCAGAAGAACCTGGGTTGTACTGCAGCACATAAAGGGAAACGAAACTCATGAGATTTGCATTGTTGTATCATTTCTTCTTTTTTTTTTCTTTAAGTTTAATAAAAGCTTGGGTATTTGTACATATTTAGGGCAAATGATTAACAGTCTAAAAGCCAATAGGCGCCTACAAAATGAAGCATAAGAGCAGCCCGTTGAGCCATTGTTCATCTCTTCTTTGCAGGGAGCCCACTTAGAGGAACGTCTTCGTATTGAGTTAGTTAATTTGAAAGAGCAACTAGACACACGGACAGAGGAAAATGGTCTGTTGATATATTGCTTTCTTTTGAAAATACTCACTGGCTTTGTTATGTGCAGTGTATTTACTACTTTTTCTTTTTCTGTCTGCTCTTACCAGAGGTTTTAGACGGTAAGTGAATTTGTGATGAGTTCAGTATATTAATAATTTGCAGTGTGTCATGTCCAAATATCAAACTTCATACACACTTGTATTTGATTACTTCTACAGTACAGTTTTCCAGTCTAAAGATGGAGACGGAGAGGATCCAGGCTCAGAAGGACCAGCTCCAGGATGACCTGCTGGCCTGTCGCACTGAACTGGAAGCCCTCCGGGTGGTGCTCTCTCATGTGCGGAACAG
Source organism: Perccottus glenii (assembly GCA_024416835.2). NCBI lineage: Eukaryota > Metazoa > Chordata > Actinopteri > Gobiiformes > Odontobutidae > Perccottus > Perccottus glenii. The sequence goes on from CM044553.2 coordinate 17,573,707, forward strand.
CAACAAGAGTCTCACAAATGATAAAGTAAAGCCGACCTGTTTGAATACTACTGTTTTTGACTGCATAATGAGATGTTTTCCTATTAAATATCTGTTTTCAAAATACAATGGTGGAAATAATTTTGCGCACACGTAAGTTGACTCATATTTATCACTGTTTTATAGGAGTCCCTTCAACAGCAGTGTCTGGAGTTCCGCAGCCAAGTGATCAGTCTTCGCTCCCAGGTTGACACCAGCCAAACTGTGCAGATGGACTTTGTGCAGCTTTCTCAGTCACTTCAGGTAGTCAAAAATAAATATTGTCCTCTGTATAGTGGATCCCACAATGCACTGTAACAAGTAGTGTCTGATGTGTACACTATGTTGTAGAATGTAATCACTGTAGGATGTAAGTAAGTTAGTTTCTGTGTTTTTATTTTACAAAGAGATGTCAAAGATTTATAACAAAGTGATCTGAGGCACATAGCCTGCCGAAAAATAATTTATAATATATAATTTTTAAGCATTACACCTTCAGATGTATTTTTCTGTATCCTCTCTTTTTGCAGGTGAAGCTGGAGTTGATCCGACAGGCAGAGACTATGGAGCAGGTCCGAGAAATCTTGGAAGATGGAGTCAGTGAGCCTGGCTCATCACCAGCAGATGCATCATGAGTTTTAGAAACCCAAAGAAGCCAGAAGTGACCAAGAAGTTATTCTTATTTTATTTTTATATAAGTGTAAGTAACCATAGCCCCATGAAATGTACACTGCAAGTGCACAGCAGAATGATCCCAGCTGAAGGTGCTACAAGCTTAGGTTAAACTGAGTAAACTCCATACCAGGGGCTTATTTATTGTCTTACGTGGCCTAAACTGCCAATGTTTCGATGAACTTTATAACTTGAGTGACACTACTTTCTGATCTAATACATATGGGCATGTATGTATTTTGTATCTAACTGACTTTGACAAACACACAATGCAAACTAAGACACTGCCAATGAAATAGTTCTAACAATGCAACAGTGAAGTGCTGCAAAGTGGACTTGTGATTTGTTAACTGTAATTAACAGATTAGGCATCTGTCATTCTGTAAAGGTTGTCTTTACACTTCACTAAAATGGAGACATTTTGTTATTTTTACAAAAAAAAATCTCCATGTTCTGCATGTTACAGTTGTGTGACTGATACTTTGTCTAGTTCATTTGTTTAAATGAGAATTGAGCAGCTCAAAATACTAGAAACAACGTGTGAATGACATTAATAAAATAAACAATACTTTCTCCATTTTATTTATTGTTGTGGCCATAGCACCTGTGCAACAACAATTAGAAACCCAACTTCATATATGTACATATCTGGCAACTTAACTAACCATGGACTACATGATCCAAATATCAAACTTTAAGAAGTGAATAATGCACATCTATTTGCATCAACTACTTACAGACAGCGTGAGTTTAAGCAGAAACAGCAGAAGAAAACATTTATTACAGCTGTAAAAGTCTTAATGTAAACACTGTCAGAGCAAGGTTTCGCTGGTTTTAGCTGAGCACATCATTGTCCATAAGTCCATGAGATGGTGCTAAATATATATTAAGATACATTTACAAAACAAAATCGAATACTGACAAACAAGGTTGACAGTTTCTTCAATATATATCTTTATTCTTTAAGAATAGAATCATCACATTAGTTTTACTTTTAGCTATATATTAATTTTAGTAAATAGACAAAAAAATATCTTGCTGTTTTGTTGGTGTATTTTCAGAGGCACGTTTCTCTTGATGCCACTCGATGTTTCAGTGACTACACTCTCTCACTTGGAGCGCCAAGCCTTTTCTCTTCTTTGGTGTGGAGCTTTCCGACACTTCTTCATGCACTTTGTCTTCTACACTTTCCCTGAGTAAACAAAACACAAGCTTGTGTCAGGTTATGTTTTTCTCACAGTTATCAGGGGCAAAATTGCAAAGCTTTAAGTGGCTAACACTTGATACTTCATAAAAGCAAGAGAGCGGACAGAGCAAAGCAGGTCTTTGTAAAATGATACAATTTCAGCATTTTTTTCTGCTAGCAGAAAGCACAACATAGGGTTGCATCTAAATTGCAGTCAGCCAGTCTGATTGGCAGCACAGGCCTAATATGCTGATCAGCGCTTTGCTTTTAGAGCTCCGTAAAGCTCCTGAAGCAAATTTCACAAGCTTTAATCATTTGATAGTCAACTCAAATGAGGTCAAATGCCTAATTCACCTCTTCAAAAGCATGTGTGTAAGATGCATAGAGCTTTTTGTTGCAGCTTTGTTCAGGAAATACCTTGATTTATTACAGGGTTTGGAGGAAGAGGAGGGACAGGTTTATGCTGGGATTTCACAAAAAGAAATGTGCAAAAGAATATCCAAGTGAGTGAAGATGCAAGAATAAAAGATACGTATCAAAATACAGAGTAAAGTAAACATAGTGAACACACTTGTGAGTGTATACCAATAGTCAACTGCAGTTAAACTATAGCCACTATGTGTATACAAGTTTCATCTAGAAGAGAGCTTTCTTAGGCATTTAAGACCCCCACAAACAGTTCATGGTTCAAGTCATACTATGGCGCTGTCACAATACCTACACTTGCACATTTGTGCTATTTATGTACACTTTCCGCTAGTGTGCACCAGGCCTGACTTGCATGAAGGATATTACCCACAATCACTTTCACTGTTAAACAGCAACTAACAAAAATGGAAAAGATAAACATGTATCAAGAGACAACATTGTATACACTTAATCTTTTCTTTTTGTGAGACATATTTCCAGTCTGTGTCTGCTGTTTACCATTGTCTTGTAAATCCAGCAGCAGTTTTGCAAACACCACTGAAAAGAGCTCTTTTTTCCATTTGGCCATGTTGTGATCATAACCAAAGTTACAACAGATAACATTTACGAGACAGTTCTTCTCTTTAATGGCTCTGGATTCTTGTGCACTTCTACCATTTAGTGCACTGTCAATAAATTGGGAGTAGGCCAAATCCAAGCCAACACATTCAGTTTCTAGAACACAGAGAACTGTTGTTCATCTTCAAGTAAAAACTTTAGCAGTTTGGGGTGTTCAACTTACCTTCCAGATATGTGCGAGCCACAAACTTGAGAAGCTCATCAATAAGGATGACTGGGAAGGAGAGCTTCAACACCATCAACCACTGCTCTACGTTTAAATGAGTGAGCTTAAATATCAGCTGTAGACAAGAGAAACACAAATCTTAACAAACATTATTATTGATGAACATAGTCAGTTGTATGTGACCAGGAGTACCCAGGTGTGTAGTTGTGTATAGGACCAGACTCACAGGCAGGGGGTCGACGTAGATGATCATGAAGTGGAGGGACATAGACAGGGTCATGGCGGCCACAAGCCAGGGATTACTCCAGGGTGGCATACGCACCAGGGACTGGTTTTCGGACAAGCTGAGGGCAAGTAAAGAAGGTTATTTTGAGAGGCATGCATTTAAATATGAAAATGACAATATAGTAGTTATGGTGACATTTACCTGTTCAGAGCGTTGCACATCTCAATGGTAACCAGCACAGACAAGGCCATGGTCATTGGAGGAGCAGCCTCAAATACATGACAGTGGACACCAGCAAAGTCTTCATTGTCCTCGCTGCACTGCATGAAGTGAGACTGAGAAGGAAAAAAAGCACAAACCAAATTCAAGTCATTGTTAATTAGTGAAGGTTACATATTATTTGATTCTAACCAGCTGATAGAAGGTGACTGCAGGGCCTTCCTCATCGTAGATGAACCACCAGGCAGCAGCTGCAACTGTAGCAGCCCCAACATAACCTTAAACAGAAAATGTTAATTTACCTTTTCGGTTCTTGAATGCTACTGTCTCAAACAGAGCTGAGATGACATGTACCTCCAATGGTCAAATATCTGAAGAAGAGCCATCCTGAGATGAGGGGCTCCTTTGGAGAGCGTGGGGCTTTGCCCATGATGTCCAGGTCAGGAGGGTTAAAGCCCAGGGCAGTGGCAGGTAGTCCGTCCGTCACAAGGTTGACCCACAGCAGCTGGACTGGGATCAGAGCCTCGGGCAAACCCAGAGCAGCTGTCAGGAAGATACTGCAGAAAACATTATCAGGATTTTGCAACATGACAGAATTAGACAATAACATAGTCAATATTTTCACATTGGAATTTAATATTTAGTTTGTTCCTATTTGTTGTATTTGACATTTGAATCAGTGTAATTTACTTTTCTGGGCTTTGTGTGCAACTTTTCTTATTAGGGCTTTAAATTGAACATTTGCCCAATGTGTTCTGTATTAGGTCTTCAATATGTCCAGACAGGCCCAACACTCACCAGACAACCTCACCAACATTTGAGGAGATGAGGTAGCGGATAAACTGCTTCATGTTGTTGTAAATGGCTCTGCCCTCCTCAACAGCAGACACAATGGAAGAGAAGTTGTCGTCAGCCAGGACCATCTCAGAGGCAGACTTGGCAACGGCAGTGCCAGAGCCCATGGCGATGCCAATCTCTGCCTTTTTTAGGGCAGGGGCATCATTCACTCCATCACCAGTCTTAATGATGAACAGAGAGAAAACACTCCATTACTGGTCTTAGTAATAAAAAGAGAAAAATATATAAATTATCAGTTAGCATGCTTGTTGATGAAATGTTCATAATAGTCAGTTCATTACCATGGCAGTAATCTCATCAAAGCCTTGTAAGAACTCAACAATCTTTGACTTGTGGGAAGGCTCCACCCGGGCAAAGCAGCACGCCTTTCTGACTGCGTTTTCTGCTCATTGGGAGGAAGATCATCAAATTCACGACCAGTAAAGGCCTTGCCAGTGACATCCTCATCTTCAGTAAAGATACCAATGCGACGGCAGATAGCTACAGCAGTGCCCTTATTGTCACCTGAGAGCAGAAAAAAAGTGTTTGTGGTCTCTTTGTTTTAGTTGGAGGCACTGAGCTGGTACTGACCAGTGATCATTAATGACACGGATTCCAGCAGCTCTGCAGAGCTCAATGGAGCTCGAGACTTCTTTACGTGGAGGATCAAGCATACCCACACAGCCTACAAATGTCAAATCAGTCTGCACAAAAATGTAAAATACATTAGCATCAGCATTTCAAAAAAAAAAAAAAATGAAATCCCTGTGTTTCTGAAAATCACATAATCTATAAATTTACCTCATAGTCCACAAACTTTGTAGCGTCCTCCAGGACCATTTCCGCTCTTGTTTGAGGGGTGTCGCGAGTAGCCAGAGCCAGACAACGAAGAGTGTCACGTCCAGTGCCCCACTCCTTGATGACAGACATGATGTGTTCTTTGACCGGGCCAGTCAAAGGTACACGATTAGTGCCCACACGAATATATGTACAGCGGTCAATAACGCCCTCTGGAGCACCCTAACAACGCAGACAACACAAGCATCAGCACCAACATATTACAGCATACAGTAGTACTGGTACAGGTATTAACATCAACATATGCTCACTTTGACAAACATCTTGTTTCCCACAGGGGCTTTAGCAGACTTAGCAGGGGAACAATAGACTGACATTGACTTTCTGTCTCTGGAAAACTCCAGGGTAAATTCTTTTTTCATCAGCTGTTTGATGACCTGGAACAGATTCAACAGAAAGTGTGCATGTTTTTTGTTTTCCTTGATTTAAAAGAGAAATATTACTACAATAGTGAATAGCATGTTAAGTAAGTACTTACAGAACAACAAGCATTTGCCCTTTCCACCTTTGACAGGCCACGCACTTCAGTGTTGAACACGTTCATCTTCTCCACCAGACAGCTCAGAGCAGTTTCTGTGGCCTCACCCACCTTCTCATAAATGCCCTTGGACTGAAAAAATCCAATAACATTAGAAATATTGTTGACTATTAAATATAGTGCCATCATTTTGAAAACTATATTTTGTGTTTTGCACACCTCGTTGAAATCCAAAGAGGAGTCATTGCACAGAGCACAGATAGTGGCCAGCTCAACAAGTCCATCATACTGGCCACATTTTACAGACATGCCATTCTTGGTCCTAATAGAAAAATACAACAAAAATGATTGGCTGTTTTTAAAAGACAAGTTATCTGTTGGAGGTATTTCAAATTAAAACTCACACTTCGCCCTCAGGGGTGTACTTTGAGCCTGAGATGTCAAACCGAGCAAGAGAAACATTGTCACCTTCCACTTTGTCAATAATGAACATCTGGAAAAAACAAAACAGTTTAAACATCAATAATTAAATGATAAGTGTAAGTTTGTTTGTGTTAGTTAACCCACCTTGGTGACACACATCTGGTTGGTGGTGAGGGTACCGGTCTTGTCAGAGCAGATGACGGAGGTGCAGCCCAGGGTTTCCACAGAGGGCAGGCTCCTGACAATGGCATTCTTCTTGGCCATACGGCGTGTTCCCAGAGCCAGGCAAGTGGTGATGACAGCAGGCAGGCCTGTAAGAAGTAACAGTAAGTTGCAAGTATGTTCAAACTGCTATTTTCTGCAACGTCATGTATTTTGTCAAAGGTTTGGTCCTTAGGCATCAACTGGGGCAAATCCAAGGTATTTTGTAAATGTGGCAGACACTTACAGTGCATCCAGAAAATATTTACTGAGCTCCACTTTTTCCACATTTTATTATGTTACAGGCTTATTCTAAAATGAATTAAATTCATTATTTGTCTCAAAATTCTATAAACTATACCCCATAATGACAACGTGAAAGAAGGTTGTTTGAATTCTTTGCATATTTATTAAAAATAGAAAACAGCCCATGTACAAAAAAGCGCATGTACATTAATATTGAGAGCCTTTGCCTTGACCATCAAAATTTAGCTCAGGTACGTACATCCTTTTTCCACTGATCATTCTTGAGATGCTTCTACAACTTGATTGGAGTCCACCTGTGGTTAATTTAGTCAACATGATTTGGAAAGGCACACACCTGTTTATATAAGGTCCCACAGTTAACAGCGCACTAACCAAGCCATGAAGTCCAAGGAATTGTCCAAGACAGGATTGTATCGAGGTACAGATCTGGGGAAGGGTACAGAAACATTTCTGCAGCATTGAAGGTTCCTATGAGCATAGTTGCCTCCATCTTCTGTAAATGATAAAAGTTTGGAACCTCCAAGACTCTTCCTAGAGCTGGCCGCACGGCCAAACTGAGCAATCAGGGGAGAAGGGCCTTAGTCAGGGAGGTGACCAAGAACCTGATGGTCACTCTGACAGAACTCCAGCGTGTCTTTGTTGAGAGAGGAGAACTTTCCAGAAGAACAACCATCTCTGCAGCACATGACAGCCGCCTGGAGTTTGCAACAAGGCACCTGAAGGGCTTTCAGATTATGAGAAACAAAGTTCTCTGGTCTGATGAAACAAAGATTGAACTCTTTGGCTTAAATAGCAAATGTCATGTCTGGAAGAAACCAGACACCGCTCATCACCTGGACAACGCCATCCCTACAGTGAAGCATGGTGGCAGCAGCATCATGCTGTGGGGATGTTTTTCAGCGGCAGGAACTGGGAGACTAGTCCGGATCAATGGAAAGATGAATACAGCAATGTACAGAGACATCCTTGATGAAAACCTGCTCCAGACTGATCTGGACCTCAGACTGGGGCAAAGGTTCATCTTCCAACAGGACAACAACATAAGCACACAGCCAAGAGAACAAAGGAGTGGCTACAGGACAACTCTGTGAAAGTCCTTGAGTGGTCCAGCCAGAGCCCAGACTTGAACCCAATTAAACATCTCTAGAGAGATCTGAAAATGGTTGTGTTCCGACGCTCACCGTCCAACCTGATGGAGCTGGAGACGTTCTGCAAAAAAGAATGTGAGAAACTGCCCAAAAATAATTGTGCCAAAAGACTTCAGTCTGAAATTAATGCCAAAAGTGCTTCAATGTATTGAGGAAAGTCTGTGAATACTCAAATAACCTTCTTTTAATGTTGTCATTATGGTGTATTGTTTGTAGAAATGGAGGTAAATAATGAATTTAATCCATTTTGAAAAAAGGCTGTAACAAAACAAAATGTGGAAGAAGTGAAGCGCTGTGAATACTTTCCGGATAAACTGTAAGAGTCCTGATCAGTGAACTTTCTATGACTGTGATTTCTGAAGAACATTGGAAGAGTTTGCGGTTAACTGAGGTGGTGTTCATCGAATTTAAGTCTCATATGTACAATTAATACAATCTGCTGCGTGAGAATGTGACAGAATCAAAATGCAAGCCCATAATGATAAGCTATGATGTTTGTGCAACTTTGACTTAAAAGAAAAAAGTAAACAATTTAGACATATTACATCAGTCTCAAGTGCCACTCTTTTAATGTTTAATGGTAGTTGCAGCGTCACACAGATGACCAAATGAATTTTAAATATGATAATCCTCTTGGGCAACCAAATGGAAGTTAATCCCCTGGGCATACCTTCAGGGATGGCAGCCACAGCTAGAGCCACAGCAATCTTGAAATAATAGACAGCACCACGGATCCAGGACCCTCCATGGACAGGGTCATTGAAATGTCCGATGTTGATTATCCACACAGCCACGCAGATGAGGGAGATGACCTAAAGGAAATGCAGTCAGGTGAAGGTCAGTATGTATTTAAACGACAGTGAGTGTCTGCATCATCTTACCTTAGAGAGCTGTTCGCCAAATTCGTCCAGTTTCTGCTGCAGAGGGGTCTTTTCCTGTTCAGTGGCAGCCATCTGGTCACGAATCTTACCAATCTCGGTGGAAACGCCAGTTGCGACTGCAATACCAGTGGCCTTTCCAGCAGCAATGTTAGTTCCTAAACAGAAGGGTAAATAGATAAACAGATGATGAGCCTTGTAAACATTGTTAGGCTAATTATTGTGATGATGTCTGGTGGAGAAATTATAAAAAAAGGATTTGGATATGAAGTTTTAAGGCAAAAATGCCTCAAATATAATAAACTATTTTAGGATTCTCTGCATTCAGGAGAGACTCACAGAGAACAGCATATTCTTCTTGTCCTGGTTGACAGCTCGGAGGTCAGGGACAGCATCTGTATGCTTGATCACACTGACAGACTCACCTACAAGGCAAGTTTTGAAAGGTGAAAGGTCACAACATAAAATGAGGTCAAAAATGATATGCCCTTTTGGGTCACCTACCAGTAAGAATGGACTGGTCCACACGCAGGGTTGTAGATTTGATGGAGATAAGCCTGATGTCAGCTGGCACTTTGTCTCCAACTAAAGTGATAGTTACAATGTGAGATTCAGCTCTGATTTTCAGGAATGCCTGTCAGAATTTATGTGACCTGTCACCAACTGAGACCAAAGTTCTTCATATTTCTCTGATAAAATAAATTACATATAGATGGATGTGATGTTGTCATAGCTATGATACATTACAAATCCATTTAAATATATTCAAAATAAATTACTACTAATTGTTTGCTCAGTACAATGGATAAAAAGCCTAGCGTTAAAAATTAAAAAGTTTTAATTTGTTTTGTGAATGAAGTAAAAAGAGTGTCATTTTAATATGACTTGAGTGTTACAGCCAAATAAAGGAGGTGTGCAGGGAAGATGCGGGGCTGATTGTCTGGTTTTAGCACTCTGGATGGATTGTGTTGTTGTTGAAAACTGATCCCAGAGTCAGAGGGAGACCTTGGGGACATCATGAAGTGAAATGAACAGGTGTTCAGCAAACAGAAGGAACAGCCGAGAGCAGTGACAACGAGAGGGCAGTCGATTTAAGTATATTTATACGCAGCTTGTATTGTTTCTCCCCATGGCCAGTTCCTTCAGTTCCACCCCCTTTTTCCGTGATTGCCTTAAAAGGGCTCCATCTTTTGTCTGCCATCATTAACTCAACCTTGACCTGACTGTCAGTTTTTGCTTTTGAATCGATTGTTGTTTTATCTTTGCAACCACTTCCATTCTGAGATGTTCATTTACTTTTTCCAATTTGTCAATCAATGCAGAAGATTTTCTACAATAATAATTTATCATATGTCACCTACACTTTCTCCTGCCTGACTACATGAGTGTTGGCATGTGTCAAACTCTACCCACCAGAGCTTGGGGTCAGCATTTTGACCTTGTTGCATGTATAAGTATAGCTGTATGTTGCATACAATATGTATCCTCTACAAGGCCACATACCTCAAGTCGTGCAACAGTTATGACTTAAAGCTTTTCCTGTAAAGTATTCTAATTTTAACCTGCTGTCAAATTATTGCCTTTGTCTAGTCCCTTCACAGGTGAACTTTTGACCCCAAATATAAAGTGTTTTTGCTAGTGTAAGCACAAGCAGCATTTGTCTGTAAATCCTACCTGAAACCTCCACCACATCCCCAGGAACAATTTCCCTGGCCTTGATTCTCTGCACACTCTTCCTGTCTGCCCGGTACACCTTTCCCATCTCAGGCTCATACTCCTTCAGAGCCTCAATAGCACTCTCAGCATTGCGCTCCTGTTGGACATATAGAAACACAATTAGTAATTTTGACAATATTCATTTTTCTTTCTCAACACATAAAATGTAATTCATAATATATATATATATAGTAAATAAAATTTGTATGTGAATGCATTTTAAGCAGCAGCAAGCATTAGTTTCTTTTAGTAAATTATGTATTAATCTCATACAAAACTACATGTTCATTGGTTGTGTAGCTCCTTCCAAGGCTACCCACGACTGCCTCAAAGTGTAAAGCCCAACTTATGCCAGCCACCCCCCCTCTCTCAATTCTCCCCCTTACGCCCCACGTGTGAATCCTTGTGCATAGTTTCCAAATGACTGCCACAGTGTTGATATGAACCCCCAATCACACACACACACCACACACACATGCCCAGGCCTCTGGTAATTTGATCATCCCACTGTATTTTTACTGTGGATTGCACAGTGAGGATTGTAACGAAGCAGACTGTGTTTTGAGCCTTCAAGGCATGCCCCTGTCCCAGTCTGCCACCCTCCCTTCATCCATTCACTCCGCCCATTGGCTTAAACTTTCACTTTTTCACCTCACACTGACGTCATACCTCTCATTCTAGCTTCCCTTGAACTATGAGATGCTAGCCTGTGCTCTGGAAGGAGCGTGCACTCACCATAAAGGACCCAGACTGCAACCCGAACAGGCTGTTATTGAGTGTGCTTTATTGTGCGCGTGACTGTTTCCAAGTACAAGAGTCTATTTAGGTGTGTGTAAAAGACAGAGTTCGAGTGCAAGTATGTGTTCTTGTCTGGTTACTCACCTGCCACACTCCAACAACAGCATTAGCAATGAGGATGAGGAGGATGACAAAGGGCTCAACGAAGGCTGTGACAGTTTCCTCACCTTCCTCAAACCAGGCCAGCACCTAGTACAGACAGTTATAGTTGCAGGTTTAGCTTTTGTTCTAACAGATAACATGCATTTTTAACATGTACGTTTATCACTGCTGCTGAGTGCAAACCTCCTAATGACTGCCTTGAGGAATATTAAAATGCAGTGACAACTTGTAAAAGGACAAATAAGATAAACGGTAAAGCACCACACATCCATGTAATAAATGAATATGAACTGATATGGCACCCACTATTTACACCCAATTTAAATTGATTTAAGGGAATAATTAATCTGTGTATAATGCTACATGTATGAGCTACACTTGTTTTGCAGCGTAATAACTGCCTGCGTCTTCGCATTAACAAGTGCAAAAGAACTGCTATATCAGACGACATTTACTGTTCATTAATGTTAATGATGATTAATGTCATCCTGTGTGTGAGATCTCTTTACCCATGATGTGACGCGCAAAGACTAGGCCCTACCTGTCCACTCTGACTCGTGTGCACCCCTGTGAGTTCCATTTTACTAACAAAGGACTGTTTCGGAAAGGTTTCGTGTTGACATTGACACAGATTAGCTGCAGGCCAGCGGAGCAAAGAGGTAACCGGGGAGAGACTGGAGAAGACAAACCGCCACTGCGTCCTGCCATTCTTGCCTTTGTAGCATCTTTATAATCTATCCTTTCGTGTTGTTGCCGGTTTTCCATGTCTTATCTCCCAAAATAAAACCTACTGTTCACCCACTCCAGTCTGTCTTCACCCCACTGCTCTTCAAAGACACAATCGATCTCCAGAATGAGCGTCAGAGGCTGTCAGCACTTTGGAGTGGTACTACATTCCTGTGTGTATGAATAGGATGGTTGTGTATTTCCAGTATTTAGTGTTCTCTCTTTTTGAAACTATATACGACTCAGAATCTATTCCTCTCGTTTGTCTTTGTAACTAACAATGCCATTGTGCAACCCAATCCCCCCTACCCTTCCTCCCTCTCTCCTGCTGCTGCAAGCCATCCTCGTTCCTTCCATCTCTGACCTTTATCCAAGGATACAATTTCTCGATCTGGCTTGAGACTTTCTTAAAATAAGGCTTCTGTCGAAGCATTTATGAGCTCACATCGAGGTACCTACTACTTTTCATTTCCTTTATCATGTTCTGTCTGCCACACAAACAGACGTCAGGCTTTCTAAGGCCAAAGGGCACAGACTGAGGGTTGAGACTACTGTGTGTAGTTTTTTCTTTCTGCAAAAAATGTCTGGAGTAAGCCACAGAGAGAGAAGGGGGGACTCTTAAATGTAAATGACAACGCCAAGCAGATTTCCAGACTGAAATGTGCTTTTTCAATTTGTTTGTATTAGTTGTATTCTAAATTATTATTATTATTGTACCAGGGTAAAAACTCACAAAAGAGATACAGGCAGCTAGCAGCAAGATCCTAACCAACAGGTCCTCAAACTGCTCCGCCACCAACTCCCAGATGCTCTTGCCTGAAAAAACAATAACAAAGACTTGTGCTGTATTTGTAAAGGCATGTTAAGTTCACACATGGAAAACAAACTCTAGTTGTAATCCTATACTCTCTTTGGGTTATGACAGGACACATTAACCAACTGCTAAACAGTGATACCGTAGTGTTTAGCCTTTACACAGCTGTGACACAAACTAAAATACTTTTCCCAATGAAAGAAAATGAACAGAAATGTATAAACAGGAAAAACAAGTTTAGTTATTATTAGTTGAGGACTGTGACGTGCCACTGATTGACTTGTCATTATATTATCAATTTGGGAGCAGAGAACGTGAATCTGTGGTACAAAATGAAATCATGCACAAAAAGCATGCAATTTAAAGAAAGAAGTGTGAATGAACTCACCCTCTTCAGCAGGTAACTCTGTAAAGGTACAGATAGAATATATTATTTATCATATTATTTCCTATTTTTCACCTTATCTTCAGGATATTTATGACTTATGACGTCCTTCTCTGAACTTAGTGAATAATTAATTGTAAGCAGCAGCTGGTTTGTTAAGGCCTACTTGTCCGGTTGCCAGATAATGAGCGGTTCAGCTCAAATATAGTGGCTTCACTAGAACTGACCTTTATGATGACCTTAATTACTCGGTTATTTGTGCTTGATGTCACTCTGTCAACATCCACTTGGCAACTGAGATGAGATGCACCATGCTAAATGCAGTTTCTACGCACTCTGGTTTAAAGTGAATTACTCCCATGATTAAACAATAATAGCCTTCTCACAGTGACCAACGTTTAAACACTACTATTACACAAAATCCCTGACATTTGTATTTGATTTTTTTTACGTGTTTCTTTACAACGGCTGAATAGAAAATGCTTACTTTTTGACAGTGTGTACATTAAGGGTTATCATATCATCTTCATGGACATACACATCCTTCTAAGTTCTTGCTTCATCTCTTGGTTTTACTCAATTAGTGACTTTTATTTAATCAAAAATTAATTACAATAAATTTCACATTGATTCTTATTTTGAGATTTATTTTTGAGAGTTTATATTTTACACTTTCCATTTTGATTTCTCACCGTTGAAGCCATACTTGTCCAAGCTCCTCTTAAACTGATCGGGAGAGAGGCCTGTATCTTCATTGACACCAAAGTAGGAAAGAACCTCGGCAGTCTCTTTTGCGTGTGCGTTCTCCATCTTCTATTCAAATGGAGTGGCTTTAGGACAGAAGAGATACAACACATAGGACACTTTGAGAAATGCATGCATAAACATTGAAGTGGCCTACAAGGCTTTGAAAACTTTGAATCAAAATGTGTACCCACCACTCTCCTGACTTTGCGAGATTGGGATTAAAACTTGGCAACCCCCTGTGTTCACGCTTGCTCTCTCTCTGCCCCTCTCCTCTTAGCCCTGGACTGACAGAAAGTGCAAACCGGCAAACTCTCCTGAAAAGTTTTATACAGATGAAAAAGTTGTCTCATTGGTGCTTTCCTCAGCATGCGCCCACCCCTCATTGGCTGAGACCGCCACAAATAGATGGACAGGGAAGGCCCTGTGTTAAAGAATAGGGTGGATAATGGGGGGTGGGAGAGGGCAACAACTGCAGAGGGGTCTACACTAGTGTGTGCTGTAAATAAGATGTGCATGGTCAGGACAATGGGGAGGGACTGCATAATAGTGACACTTTCTGAATGAGAGGCAGGGGACATTGATGACCAAAATATTTTTGAACACATGGGAAGTCAGGAGAGAAAAATAACAATGTATGCAAATGTACCACACTGTAAAGAGGGAAAAGGTAAATCAAGCTCTTTACTTTGTGAACTTTGTGTGACAAGAAAAAGCATGTGTTAAGTCACCTGAGCTGCTTTTTCTATAGAAAATGTTTTTGCTAATTATTGGTAATGATTATGACATATTGGAGCAGCTATATTTGTATCTATAAATCCATTGTAATAGTTTGCCACATGAGTATTTTGAAATGAAAAAGCCATTAAATTCAGTAATGTCTGATTTGTTAAGTGATAATAGATAGTAGACAGACAGAGGAGAGGGAAATGGCACTGGGCAAAGGACCTGAGCCGGAATCGAACATGGGCCGCTCAAGTATAGCGTTTGCGCTCTACTTATATGCGCCCCATGTTTTGGTTAAGTTGGTAAATTTAATCTTTTTTTTTTTTTTTACATAATTTCTTGGCCCTGCTACAGGCCTCAGTTTGTGCCACACTCTTTATTTCCCTACATCACTGAGCTGCTGCTGGAGGCTGCACAAAGCTCAAGGTGGCTCACTGACATTTAGCTCAATCTCTCTTTGGAATCAAGTTTCTGCAGCTTGTTCTAAACACTGTGCTCCAGTGCTAATAAAACACAGCAGTGATAATTCCCCCGCCCTACAAAGAACCACACACAAACATGTTTGCCTGTGTTCTTGCACTATACTAGTCCTCTTTGGCATGCTTCATATTCACAGGTTTTGCAATTCTGATTTTAGGTTGTGCTTTATTTTATTTTTATCATTTTAATTCAAAAGTTACAAACATGTAAAAAGTTTATTTGTTAAATACTGTTTGTTGCTTTGTTATTGTCAGTTAGTGAGGCTCCAGTGTTAAATGCAAGTCAAACTCTACTATAATAGTGAATGTCACATCAAATGATTATGTACATAATGATTTGAATCTGGGATGGGGTCAAGTTCAGTTGTGATGTAATCAGTTTGTGTGAGAACTTGTTGGCAGGCGGCTCAGTGTGGGAGCTGGGAGGTGGGTGCAGCAGGGTTGCCTGTTGGTGCCTGGTCACCATTGAGATAGATACAGGAAGCACTCTGAGGCTGGAGGACGGGGGCCAAAAGTAGCAGCAATACAAGCAGCAGTGTGTGGTGCGTAGGTAGTGTGTCTGCGGCATTGTATTATTAGCAGAGGATGAGCAGCTGCGGTTTGAAGTGCCCCACTGTAACTGTACCTATAGCAGCAGTTGTGCTACACTGGTATAAATAGTGCAGTGGGCATGTGGGCAGGCAGCTATGACACAATGGCAGAATTTCAGTGTTCTTTCAGGGAGGTTTGAAAATGTGACACCCTGCAGACGAGGACCCCCCCAGACGCTAATGTGAGGCTTGAAGGTTGCATCAAGGTGAAAATGGGTTTGCACTGCACCGGCATCCTACTTTGGAAATAAGCATATAACTAATCTGGTTGAAGATGTAAGACAAGGAGGTTTGTATACTGAATTTAGATAAATAGATAGTTAGAATCACAAATATTAAATTAAGCAATTATTTTACAAAGATTTCGAGGTATAGGATGAAGCTTTAGGTTGTATTTTTACATTACATAAACTTATATCTCCATAATTCACAATTTGCACTTCAAGAAAACAATGTAAATTTGCACTACTCCTTCCTCCAATGTGCAACAATGTTCAACTTTGCTGCACCTTCACGCTGCTGTACTGTAAATGAGATCTTTTTGGGTGCGTAGTTTGTCCTCTGTTCGCAAGACAACAAGATACAGAAAGGCTGCCCTTTACTATTAATAGTGTGAATTCTTAATAGGAAACTATAATATTGAGTCTTATTCCCTAATGTGTAAATGTATACTCCTATCTCCTGCCATCCTAGCAATCTCTCGCCTTTAATCTTCTTGTTCTCTCTCTCACCACGTGCCATGTCCCTGGAAGTTACCCAAGAAGAGGTGTACACCCTTAAGTCCCTGAAATTATAAAGTGAGGACACGCTCCAGCCCCTCGTCTAGTTGTGTTATGTCACCAAGTCTCCTACTCAGCCACCCTCCCACTTCCTACCAATGCAGGGACTGGAAACTAATAAAGAGACACTTCCTTCTCCAAAGATTGCCTTGGGCTTTGCAATGATGCCGTAACAAGACGCAAGAAACAGTAGCGGTATCTACACTATGCATTCACAGGCCTGTTATTTCAAGCGCTAATGGCAATAATAAGAATAAAAAGATTTTTGGTTAATTGGTGTTGAAGATTTTTATCAAGCACAGTTTGGCATTTGCTCTCAGCAAATATTGCAAATGACTGAAAGAGAGGTGGTGTAAAGCTTTAAATGACTTGAAGTAAATTACATTTGATTTTAAATTTATTTATTTACCTCCTCATGCTTAGTCCTGTTAGGAAATTGTGAGTGGCTGAAGCCTATCCCAGCAGCTTTGGGCCTGAGGTGGGATACATCCTGGACAATGGCCAGTTTGTTGCAGGGCTAACACTTTAAGACATACACTGACATAATATAATCATTATAATCATTTACTTTCAAATGTATTAACTAGGGGCAATTGACATTCACCAATTCAACTACATGTACATGTTTTTAGTTAAAGGAAAGGTTTTGCAACATTGTGATCCAAACAATATACAATCTGAAAATGTACAATACAAAAAGCTATTAGTAAAGCTCTAATACGTGCATCCTTTAATTACCAGGTTTATATATATGTAACCATTTTCTCTTTGTCTAATACTGTGTATATACAAGATGAACTAAAAATTTCAAAATACATTCTTTCATCTTGTGTTTTGATGATGATGGTAAGAGTACACTCAGTCACAACACATCCATCCACTTTCAAGGCCATATCATATTCAGTAATAGTCATTAGTCTAAGCCCTTGTGTACGGTTTTACTTCTCACCTGTTCAAGAAAAGACCTTTGCTTTAACTTTAATTGAAACAAATCTCTCTGAATCAAAACCAGCATTTCAAATAAGTAGAAGCATCATAAAAGCTGTTGTGTTTATCAGACAATAAGCTTGTGCAATCATTGCGTTTGTGTTAGTGCCTGTGTACCCATTGGTGGCTATTTCTCTGGCAGGTTAGTCGAAGGAGTTTGTCATTCTTGGAGCTTTGGAGTATATTTAACCCTGAGGCTCCCCCGCCGGATGGCCCCACCATATAGGGGTCTGAGTGCGACCATGCTGTGAAAGAGAGGGTGCACACAGCCGCGGCAACAACAGCAATGACAGATTGATAGATGAGCAAGATGGAGGAACTCCTCTGCAAAGAATAGGAGAGAGAGTGAGTTTTTGTAGGACAAAAGAACATCAACATCATTATCTTGAAATTGATTGATTAAACACCTTCGAAATATAAAAATAGTTTGCAAATGACAGTTGGCTTTAATCATAATGTCATAATGAACATGAAACCAGACACATGCAGTCATTAAACAATTATAAACTGCCAATGTTGATTAGAATAAAAGTAAAGTCTAAAAGTAATACGAGTAAACATTCAGGTCCAGTAAGACCTTGAACATATCTTGCAGCCGGTCATTAGCCATGTGAGAGAATATAGATATGTGACCTTGCAGACACAAGTGTCAATATTTCTAAGCATGTTCAAGTGTGAGTGTAAGACAAACAGATGGAGGGACAGACAGACAGAGTGTAATGGCATGCATCAGACAGGTGTGTGCGGTCATGCCAGTGGGAGTGCATGTGTCGAACAGGTGTTTAACTGGAATGGTGCTAAGCTCCAAGTGCTGTCCCATCCCAAGCCCTTTTCCTGGGACACACAGACACACACATGCACTGACTACACCATTACACCCAAGGATTTGGGATTCAAATGAGCCCTTTAGGGAGGCTGAATAGTTAATGAAGCAGTCCATTTTGGGATACTGTTTTTCTGGATCACATTTGACAACAAGAGTATACAACTATAAAACAGCCCACTTTAGTGCTAAATTAAAATACATTTCAACTACTTTTAAAGTCCATTTTAAAGTTTTTTTTATGACCTTACTGCTGTGATAAATTACATTTATATACAATTACATTACAATACAGCCTATTACATAAAACACATACATTTAAAACAATAGGCTAGTTTTTGGTCTTCACTTAAGGCTCATTTCAAAACCATGAATACACAATGTTACATTTGAACTGGAACCCTCTGAGGCCTTGTTTATGAATATATAAAAAAAAACAATTATAATTTGTTATAAGGCAGCCAATGGTTTGGATATAGATGAGGATCGAGGCTGCTGGATGGCGACCCCGGGGCCTATAAATCAGCTGCAGAATGCTTGGAGCTCGATTACCACTCCAGAGCTGGAACCAAAAGAGCCCTGTGCTGAAAGAAGAGCCAAGTAAATAATATAACAGAGAGTCCATCAGCGCTCATCTAAAACAATTCTCTGTGTAAGTATCAGAGGACACAGAGCAGACAACAATAAGCAAGCACATTTAAAACCAAAGTAAATACAGGCAAAGGAAGACTCTTTAGACTACTAGGGGGCGGCAGTAGCTCAGTGGGTAGAGCGGTGGTTCGATCCCCGCTCGAAACATTCCAAAAAAACATCATAACATCTCGCTCTCACCCACATTCTGTCGTTGTGTCCTTGGGCAAAACACTTAACCTACATTGCCTCCAGTGAGTGTTCTGTAACACTGGTAAATAGTTTAATCTATGTAAAGTGCTTTGAGGGCCTACTACAGTAGGTGGAAAAGCGCTAAATAAAAATAAAGATTATTATTATTACTAAATATGTTTAGTAAATAAATATGTGTTTAATATTAATAGTATTTATTAACATGTATCCTACATGGTAAAAATATACACTTGGATATGAAATCAAAATTAATCACCAATATTAGGCTAGTTTCAATTATAGCTACTAACTTACGTTTTATTTAGATATCAGGAAACAGAAATTTCAAATGTAGTTAATTTATTCTAAATTAAAACTCTATCAATAAAATTTGCTAAACATTAAATGATCATATTTTGAGTAGGCTAACCCTAGTCGCAGTTGTGGCCGTGTGAGACATTGGTTTTCTTTTGTTTTTTTATTAAAAATAAGTTAAAAAAGTTAAATATTTTGTAACTATTGATTGTAAATATTGTTTTTTTGTGTGTTTGATAATGTCTTGTATTTGTCAGAAACTGTGTGTAATGCTGTCATCTTGGCCAGGCCACTCTTGGAAAAGAGACTGTAATAATAATAATAATAATAATAATAATAACCTTTATTTATGTAAACAAAGTTACAAAGTGCTTTACAGTGCAATAATAAAATAAGACCTAAAAAAAAAAAGACCCATAGAGGCATAAAAACAATACCAAAAAAATGGCCAAAATAAAAGATTAAAATCATACAAAATTAAGATTAAAAACAATAAATACCAGACTAAAATTAGTAATTTCTGTAAAGTTTGTAAAAGTATTTGATTTCATTTATGTGTTAATTACCGTCTCACATCCAGGAAAACTGATCATGGAATACTGCACAAATGTAGCTCTATCTGTAATATTGTCCAAGTTATTGTCCCTTTCCTCCTTTCCTTCCTTTTATACATCACTCCATTGATTGACTATAATAAAAAGTCCATCAAAAAAGGGATGTATTCATGTAATTTAGCATTGTGAATGAATTTATTTATATATTCACTCACTCATTCAACACGAGTTTACTAGGGGACACATTTGTCGCCAGGACCTTGAGATTGACAAGTAGCCTATGACCTAGTCCTTTTCATAAAACCTCTCAATTTATCTGCTTAGTTCACTTAATGTTACAAATTCTATGCATTCTGTTTTTGTCTGTCAGTTTCTCCACTATCCTGTCACACACAGAACCTATTTTTAGCCCGCTGTGGGGTTTGGAAGTGGAGTTGGGTGACCCCTTGCCTCAGGCCTTACAAGGACCCCCAGGCAGACAGTGTTGCATGGTTACCAGCCGTGTTTGCGCCTAAGCTGTGAAGGTCCAGTGCCCGACCCGCACCTGCCCTTCATCATCTTAATTATTACCAGCACCAAAGTTATCATCACAGACCATTCGTGACAATAACAGGACTCACTGGAAAAATGAAGTGGTAAATATTACATAAAAACAATTAGGCTTATTAGTTTCAGTACAAAGGATAGAGAGTTTAGAATTTAACACTTAGATTGAGTTATAAAAACCTACTGTAATTTAAAGCTTACTATCTATCACCCACTGTCGAGGCCAAAATGTATTATATTTGTCAAATACAAACGAATAGAAGTAACATTGAAAATATGTCAAGAAGCAGTTTTTTGGCTAGAAATTATATTCAAACAGCAAAGCTTTGAACATCACTTCAATAGATGTTAAGTCTAATTGTATTATTCCTCTTTGTTTAGTCAGTATTTCATTTCACCTGCAGGGACGTCGAGCTGGAAGGAGAATGAAGAAGCACAAAGGTTAGAGAGGGACAGCTGCTGGAGACAAGTGACAAGTTGAAGGACACTAAAGGACCACAGACACCGCTCTGCCGTAAGCAAGAGGGCCTGTAATGACATGAACATCAACACATTGGTCTGAGAAAGGCAGTAAATAGAGGAATGGCATTTTAACTGCTTTAATTAGATCACAAATGGGACACTGTTTGAGCTGCATGTTAATAATCTACCATGGATTTATTGAACTAAAACAAAGTTATGGACACTTTCACATACTTATATATTGCACATCTGAATCAAGAACACATCAAAAAGTAATGTTACAGTGACTCATTTATTTAAGTAAATTGTGTATAGCCTACACAAGCTACAAAAACATTTCCTCACATTTTCAATTAAAATTTTCTTTCCATGATTTTGAAATTTCAGAAATGCATTCATCTATAAAAGCAAAGGCATTTTTTTTTTATTATTTTAAGACAAAATATTCTCCACAAACATGAAATTGCTCAGTAAATGAACATTCAGTCATAAGTCATTCACAGGGAATAAATGTCATGTAAAATGCAACATGAGGGAAAATAATAGTTCATAATGTAGCAACATAAAACTTCACTTTAGACAATAGAGCTTCTGTCAACAATCTAAAAAATATATAATACATATAGGTTATGTGTAAATATATACAGCGTAATAGATATAAATGCCCCAATATAAATGTTCCAGTTTTAAGGCTGTAGTTTTCTTACAATCTTTCACAAAAGACATAGATCTGGGTTTTCACTTAGATGAAGATATTCTTAAACAAAAAAGAAATTATGTTTTTTAGTGACTCACGAGCTGATTGTCAGGTTGGTTTAATGAAGCTCATCATCAGCAAACATCTTACTTTGTAGTATAAACTAAAGGCAAGTTCTTTTAGCCAACTTCCTCTCATTTCTGCTCTGGCCAGCAGGGATTGTCAGACCCCAAACACTTGCATACGCACAAACATTTTCACATCATTCACATGGACATATGCGTTAGTAGCACATTTTAGATTAAACATCTGGATTATAATAAAAAATAAGTCATTATTTAAAATAAAACAACCTGCTTCTTGCCAATTTCAACATACAATACAATACAGCAAACCAGTCTAAACTGTCTTTCACTGTGTAATAATTACTGCGTTACAAAAATGTAAGTGGAACTGGTCAGGCATGTGTCCTATAGGTTGCTGAAGAGTTCATTTTTCTTTGTCCAGTCCATGGGTGGGGCTCTCTTGTTGGATCGCTTTTGGTGAGTGAGCGCTTTAACCTGCTGCAGAGTCATGTTCAGTGCTGGTATGGCGTCTGGGATTATACCCTGGACAACAGAAATACATTGTTGGTATTTGTTACTAAGGATTATTAATTCTAACCTTGTATATATGTTTTATGGGAAACAAAAGCGTACCTCAGGAGGGGTGGCCGCTGGTGGAGTTGTGAGTGAGGTATTGGACGATGCATTGGACGGGGAAGGACTCACTGACAGTTTTGAATCTCGTTCTGCTTCTTTGGCCTCTCTACCATTCACCTGTGCACACATCAGTGTCACTTAATTCAACTGAATATAAAACATGACGCCATTTGACACTAAAAATGTATCAATGTACCAGCAGTACTTTCTCAAACCACACAAGGGCAGTGCAACCTTTTCCATACAATAAAAGTTAACAGTGTTGTTAACAGAGTTATTACTGCAACTTAATACAGCATTAAACTAATCTAATATCTGATATGTGTGTGTGTGCTCTTGCTAGTGAACATATGAGATGGTTTGCAAAATACAGTTCAGCAGAATTAATATGTTAAAAAATTTACAGGCCTGTAAGTCTTTATGACTTTTCTCTGAGTCACTTAAATTTGATCAGCAAATTCTTGTTAAACCTGTTAATTTTTCATCTTAATGCCCTCTAATAATTATATGTTACCCCTCACAGATGACCTACCCCTGAACCATTTGTTACGCAACAATACAAGGAAGACAGTCCTTTAATGCTGCACATACAGTCCCTGAGTAACGGGAAGCTCGGGTCACTTTGCATATTTGGCTGAGCACCAGAGGAAGGCAGTGAGGCACTAGAAACAGTAGGTTTTTTTTATCTTACATCTTATCAATACTGTCACTTGGGGATTAGAGACTGTCCATAGAGAAGGATTACAAAATCCAGAAGCTTAGGAAGTAAGTATCAGGTAAATCTGTCAAATCAACAATTTTTTTTGCATAACCCGAGTGTCTTTGGTCAAACAGTTGAAGCATGGTAATTTGGTATTAGATGGGTGGGGCTTTCTCCAGCCCACAACACAATAAGACAATCACAGGAAAGTTGGCTTGGTACATATCTATGATTAATCTATGATTAACTGTGTTGCTTTTAATGCATTGCAACCTTGGCCAGCTGCTGAGTGCCACAGAGGATCTACGAGTGGTTCAATGCAGAGGGCTAAACTAATATTGTCCTGGAAAGAGGATGTGACCATGAAAGATGGATGGCTCTCTGAACCATTAGAGCTCCTCTGGGAGAGCCAAATATTTATGGTTACTACTGCATATTTTTAAATTTAATAATGGTGTCTTAATAAATTGTAGAATAGAGTCATTGACAGAGAGTCTAAACTATCTCCTAACTATTTCCTTGTAACAACAGAAAATCTCTTCGGTAATCTTTTTTTTGGTAATGTTTTATTTTTATTTTTTTATTTAAACTGGCTCTTATTGTTAGACCAAAATTTACATTTAGCTGACGCTTTTATCCAAAACAACTTACATTAAGCTTCCATTCACCAGTGTTACAGCTGAAACACCACTGGAGGCAAGGGGGGTGAAGTGTCTCGCCCAAGGACACGACAGTATGAACTGTGGGGAGAGCGGGAATCAAACCCGCCAACTTTCTGGTTATAGGACGACCGCTCTACCACTGAGCCACTGTTAACAATGAAAATCTGCCTAATTTTGTCTTTGGGCCTAAAGTTAGATCTATTTTAAACAAAGTAACTCAGAAGACCATGTCGCAGACTTTCAAATCACCTTCACAAAACCAATTTGAAATACAAAATAATGCCTTACCTTCTCCTCGATCCCTCCATTGACAACAGGCTCAGGCAGTGGACCTGTAACACAACAAATCAACTGTTACACAGCTTTTTTTACTTTGAGAATTCAAATTACACCACCAAACACGTCACATCATAAAAGCCTAATCCTATTGTCCGTCTGTGTGTAATGACACCTACAGTCCTTGAGTCCCATTCTGATCTGCTCTTTTGCAGCTTCTACACTACCATCTGACTCTGCAGCTCACCTTTCACTACACTTACGTCTCCTCTGTTACATACAACAGCTATGAGCAGATCATGTATAATTTACAAGTGCTCCATCCTCTACAAGATGCTCAGTGATACACCTGATGCTCTATATGTCACCCTCCTCCTCCAGTCAGTCTTCACAGATCGAATAGCGGCAGGTTCTTCTTGTCAAAACGAAGAGAGAAAGTCTGATTAAGGACTATCATGCAGAGGTCAACTCTTACCTTCCATTCTTATGATGAGCAGTGTTTTGGGTTTTGATCTAATGAAACCTATCAGAGAAGGCAGCAGCTGCTTCTTTAGGGTTAATCGAAGAAGTGACTCCTCCTCTGGTCTTTTCTAACTCTGTGAAGAGCCTCTCCAAGTCCCCAGCACAGCTCTGGCTGCAGGGTGAGAGGCCACTTGAAGCGAGCGCCTTGGAAACCAAACAAAAGGTGCTAGCCAATATAAGAGGCAGCATGCTGAAGTTAAGAGCCAGAGCAGGTGCAAAAGCTGCAGGCGGGATCTGAAGTGTAGGCAGTGACCAGAGGAACATTTTAGAAAATTAATCTCTGCTTTGTTGGGCATTACTTTAATCCTATGATAATAAATCAATATGAAACATTTGGTGAGTTTTGTGAGTGTAGCCCATTAGATGACGCATGTCCTCTGATCTAAACTAACTAATCAATGAACAGTGACAAAAACCTCACAATCTTTTTTTCTCTGTGCCATGTCGTTGCCATGCCAACAGCTGACAGTACCATGTGAACTGGGTTGTTGGAGTCACACCTGCTACAGATAAGCAGCTAAACTGTAGATGGACAATGCTCACACACTGTATGATGGCTCCCTCTGGAGGATCTAATAGGCACAACCTCACAACATAATACAGCCCTCAACGACGCAAATCACAAATCTTTATTTCAGTCGTTAACAAAAGCTGAACACCACGTTATAAATGTCGCAGGAAACAGGAGCAGAAAGTTACAGGAGAGTCACAATAGGCTAAGCGTAATGGTCCGATTCCACTGGGATCTGTCTGATCTGCACTATTTATGTCCAAAAGAT
The DNA here is from genome assembly GCA_024416835.2 of Perccottus glenii. Taxonomy (NCBI): domain Eukaryota; kingdom Metazoa; phylum Chordata; class Actinopteri; order Gobiiformes; family Odontobutidae; genus Perccottus; species Perccottus glenii. The sequence goes on from CM044553.2 coordinate 17,599,036, forward strand.
TAACTTTCTCTGCAGGGCACCAACACAGGGGGCAGGAAGTCTCGATGCTCAGTGTCTGTTGTCTCTGTCCGGTCTGTGTTTCTTGGCAGAGACGAGAAGAACAACATGAAAAGAGAAAGGCATGAAGAAAGAAAGCCAAGGTCCACAACTTGTTAATAGCCTAGTAAAACATTAGAAGGTAATGGTTGTTATTCATGTTTTTTTCAGCAGGAACTAAAGCTAAAAAGTAACCTGTGTTCCCTTTTTGTGTTGGTGAAATGTTTGCCAAAGCGTGGTCTCACCTGTGAGGTGCTCCATTGTGGGGGTCACCCTACACCTCTTGAAGAAGGCATCTGTTTCAGGGTCCACCACCAGCAGACGACTCTCATTGCCCCCAGCTTTAATGGCCGACACTACTTGTGAATGTGTCTTCCCCTCAACCACTATATCGTTCACCTGACAGAGAAGAGGCAGGAGGTTGTTATAGTACTAGTCAATCATTGGAAAAAAATAGCTTCAACAGTCAGTGCTGGACAGTCTGTCTTTGTTCCTTGACGTCTACACTGTTTTCTATCTCTCAGCATTTCTCAATATTTTCACTTTGTCTGCCAGAAGTCCAGAACAGGAAATCCTGTATGTCTAAACACAAACGCACACGTTCACAAAGTGAGCTGTTTTTGTTCCGTGATATGTTCTTTACTTTAATGTATACTTTGTGTAACTAAAGTATTGAATGTTGTCCATGCTACTTCCAAACAACTTCCTGTCCCAGGTCCAGCTGAATGTTCTGGGAGAAAATCACCATGGGAAAGCATGTGAGAAATGTCTCCAAGGGTGCATGTGTGTGTGTTTAGGTTATAGGGTGGACCAGCACATCTAAGCCAGTCCCACACAGAAAGCCGGACAATAGCTGCACGGCCAGTAACAGTGGCAACAATGGCTGTCTGCCCTCTGCAAAGGCTCCTCTGTGGGTGGTGTAGCTGTCTGGGGGCCCGCTCGGGGGCTGGTAAACCCTCTCTTGATCTCCTTACAGACCCCTAAATTCTGCAGCCGTTTAATCCTTCCTTACTAGTCATTCTCCTCCTGGTGGTTAGGTTTGACTTATTGTATTTCTTGCACAAAAGCATAGGATTTAATAGAAATTAGAATTTTGAATTTCTAGCTTACTGCATGGAACGCATGTTAAAAATCGCTACGTTATGACTTCTATTGTCCGCTCCACAATAGTGCCTGTGCAGACTTCCTTCCTGTTCCTATTCTGATTTCTTTTAGTAATTGCACAAAAGGCTATGGGTACATTATTCCTGTTCATAGTGGAGAATAATAAAGAAGAAATGGATTGCTACATACTGTTTTACTGTTTTGCCTGGAGAATGCTTTTAGAGGAGGCTTTGTACACACACATCTTTGTTCTCTATTATTAGTCTGTGTTCTGTGGAACCTGTTTATTCAATTTGTAAATTCATTTCAGTTAATTCGATGTCAGTTAAATATAATTACATTAACTTAGTAGTAAGTTAAAGTACTAAGGCATTGCTTTAGTATTTTGTGATATTTTTTGAACACGTGTTAATGGAAACTTAGTTCTTTGGAGCCAAGCCTCACTTCCTTAAGAACTTCCTCTGTAGCCACTGATCCAGTATTCTTGATTGTTTTGGTTTAGCCCCACCTACTGCAACATCATCTTTGCCAAAGTACCTGTACTATCCTGTCTTTGGGAAGCAGGCCTGCCCTCTCGGCTGGAGAGTCCTCGTCCACTGCCCTGATGTACTGTCCAGGCCTCGCCCTCTCGCTGTGCAGATTAAAGCCAAATCCATTGGGCCCTCGTTGGATGATGCAAAGACGTGGCCGCAGCTCCGCACACTCCTCCTGAAACAGAACAGACGGCTTTTAATACACGATGTGACACGTTGATACACTGGAGATTTCTGAAAATACCTTGACCATTTGATCAGGAAGAACAAGAGGCACAAAGATAATGGAGAGCTCCTGTGAGTCGTTAACCATGAATATACACCCTAGGTTGAACATACAGGTGGCTGCTGCATGCTGAAGTATAGAGGCCTTTAACAGTCAAGGCAAAGCTAAGACGCACTTGGACTCCACGTGAGTCTGAGGAAGGAAAAGGGTCTTGGAGGAGCGAGGAAGCATGGGATTGGGAGTCCAAAGGGAGGGTCCAAGGAGACTTTACGGGGCGGGGTACAGGGGGAAGTAGCGGAAAGCACCCGTTCCGGTCTGGGACCTGAGAAAGACAATGGAATCAGGGCGTTGACCTCTGACCGCGCTCTGCAGGCTTTCTCCCGTGCTAGTCCCTCTCTGGGATGGCAGGAAGAGTTAAATCCATATTGTCATCCAGGAAAAAAACTCCCTTCCTCTGTATAGATGAGGCGCATTTCTTTTTTTAGTGCAAGGACCTTTAATGAACCAGTCATCGAACAAACACGAGGGAGAAAACAGCAGCAGCACGGTACAGGTCAGAGTGGTCTTTAAGATTGAATCTGACCCGACACTCCTTCTACAAAGCAGTCTGCTTGTTCAGCTCCCTCAGTCGACTGCTAAGACAATGAACCCTGCTATAAATAAGTCTCAGTGAATGAGTCATATTGTGGAGAAAATGCTGCCAGGATGTTTCATTGATTCGGTTTTAAGGGGTTTAACAGAATCAAATAACATACTCAACACAGTTACTGTACAAAGTTGTGGAGATGCACCAATTCATATTCATGGAGAGAATTCAACTGGATTATTCTTTATCACCCCAAAGCCGAAGGCACACTGTGCTGGAGCTGACCTTCAGTGTTGGAGACATTGTGGACCCGGGATGCCAATCACTGGCACATATTCTGGGATTGCCCTGTCATAAAACATTCTGGACAGAGACAAACATAACATTAAATTTCTTATGAGTTAACAATTTGTATCTTAGGTAACACTGAATTCCAAAAAAAAAAAAGAATAACAGGCACTGGCTTCTACCCTCCCACAATAGTAAAGTGGATAGTTATGGTAAATTTAATTTACAGGATGGAAAGAATAACTTTCTCACTTTGTTTACAGATGAAGAAGTTCACAAAACTATGGTCAAAATAATATTTTATTGCTGGTTCACTAAATGTGATCTTTTTTCCCCTCCCTTTCATGTTTATTTCTGTGTTAATTTGCCTTTTATTTTCTTCCCATAATGCATAAATTGTTATAAATATTTAGGTAAAATGTTAAAAAATATGTTGTGAATGACTGAATCAGTCTTGGATCACAAACTGTGATCATGAGGCGTAATCAATGTACTTGATTAACTATTCTCTTTATGTAGAAAATAAAAAAACTGAAAAAAACTGAAAAGAAAAGCAGACATTAACTTATTCTGTCTACACTGTTACTTCACTGTTGTACAGCTGTATTATGAAAGAACCAAACAACATATATTTGTTTGTTCTCTACAGGAAAGAAAAATACACAAGAAATATTTTGAATAATGAAAAAAAAAAAGAAGATAAATTGTTGTGGTCAAGACTTCACAAACAAAGCCATAACCAAGACCAGAGCACATCGAGACCAAAATGTTTAGGAAATGAGTCAGGACCAAACCAGGGCATAATACACTTCAGGTTTATTCTGACCACCACCAACAAACTCATGGAGCAATCTGACAAGTCTTTTTACAATGCCCAGAAATGATGTGGTCTAAATCTGCCATTTATTCTGAATGGTGCCTCTGTATGACTGTAAAATCATTTATTAAGTGCTCATTAGTGATGCAGATTGCCTTGTGTCACCACAATCTCTTTTGAGAGAAGTCTCTGACGCTGGAGGAGTTTATGCATGCTGAACATTCATCGTGCTGATCAGATGTGCCCTTGTCAAGAGCCCTACAGCAGGAATTGTAGCACACTTCTAACTGATTATACAAAACCAGCCTGATGATTGTTGTGTCTTTCACAGCCTTCTTTTACAAAAACAGACCAGTTCTGAGCATAATACAAGGCTTTCTCATGCATCATCCTTGACAAGTTCACCACTCACTTAAAGTGATATAAATACTAACATAAAAGTGTTGTGGCTTGCAAATCTCTAAACACTTTGGCTTTTATTTGTTAGGTCGAGTAATAATGGGGTAAGCCTCAGCCAAGCATCATGTGGAACAACTAAAACTTCATTGTTACTATGGTAACATGGCAGCAAAAGACAAAAAGAAAAGAAAAGCAGAAGCCATCATTTATGGTTTGTTTGAAACTTAATTATATTCTTAAAAAGAGAAGACTGGACTGCTGCTTGTCTAGTTGCAGACAAAGTATCTGGGTTACACATACGAGCCAAATTGAGAAAAGCACATATACGGGAGCCTCTACACACTGATTGTGCTCGATTACGTGCATTCGGTGTGGTTTGTGCTTGAGTGGGACAACAGACACTGGTTTGTGTCGCTGAGTAGTGGAGGGCACAAGAATCTCCATGTGGCTCTGGAGTGTGTGGAATCTGCTGAGCTCACACAAGCCAAGACCAAACCAAGGGACATGGCAGGTTCACTCCCACTGGTTGTCGTACGGGTGTGTGTTTTTGCAGAGGCATAAAAACAGAACTTCCATATGACGTCCAGTATCTACACACAGCCTTATCTCCACTTAGAAACTGTCTTGCCTTGTGAAAGTTTGTCATTTTTTTGATCTGTCATATTGTCAATCACACTAATAATTAGTGTCCATTTCACTACAACATTTCATTGTTGAAATTTGTGACACAAACTTTCCCTCTGTTGATGGAAGCTTTGAACAGGAACTGATGGCACATCTTCCTTTATTATGCTTCCCTCAGAGTTTTATTAACTTCCTGACATAAAAGAGAATTTGATAGACACACACATATTTATATACAACATGAGCACATTGTCATATAAAAGGAAGTCTTGGTGAAGAAATGTTGGTAGGACACATGGCTCAGTGTGGCATGTTCTTATGGTTCGTTTAACCAGATAAAAAAATGACAAATCACTTTCAAGGACGAACCAATCTTTGTAGACCAGATATTTTCAGTGAAGTGCTGTGATTTTTTTTTAATGATAGAAGAAGGGCTGGCTGGTATAGGCTGGTGGAAACAGATGTGTGCCTGACAGGACAGACATATTCTCTGAGCCTGTAATCTCATCATAATAACCATCCATCATATTCCCTCTGAGACTCTGGAGATTTGCATGTCTCTCCTGCTGATGCTGTTTGACAGTGAGCGTTTAGCTGTGAGCGTTTCCGTCAGCAACATGGAAGGAGCAGTCTCTGTGAGTTTATGTGTAACAGAGAGAGGGACGCCAAATGCTAGTTTATTAATAATCTCCCCCTGTTTGTCTAAGGGCATAGGACATCTATGGTTGCAGGCTTGTTAACCACAGGTTTCTATCCTTTTTCTTTCTCACAGACAGACATGGCAACTGATAATACTCACATGCTGATATTTTACGAGCAAACATACGGTATGGTGAATAAAAACAACTACACTGACCTAATATTCACATACAGTTGTTTGTCATTATACTCTACATGAAGTCATTTTAATTAAAAAGCTATTTTCATTGGAATGCTGGTTCTTGAGTCATGAACAACTTGTGGTCATCATGTTATTGTAAAGTACCCAATTTACAAAATGTAGACCAGACGCAGATATATAATACACAAATACGTCATTACTGTTTGTAGACATTTCCAACAAATCAGCACCTGTCACACTCAGCTGGCTCGTGCTAATAATGACATGTAAGGCCACTTTTCTTTTCTTTTCTTACATCACTGTCCTCTCTTGACCCTTGTCACTGCTGCTCTTGTTAAACACGGGTAGTGCTCTGTGCCTGTGCTGTGCTCCATGGAGGCCCCTTTGATCAGCATAAAAAATAAGTGTCAAATTGCCAGGCACCATGGTTACTCAGTGACATGAGCAATCGCTGGCCTCCGGACCCTTGTGATTGTCATGTGTATAGTTTTACCCCAGATTAACAAACCCGAAGGTCAGACCTAATAAATGTTTGATTTTTTTTTTCGAACCACCCTTTTAACAGTGCCAGTTTGCCAAGTTACTAAGTGAGTGGACTGCACCACTCTTCGAGGTGCAGCGGGGGTGTTGGGTTTCAAGCCACAGCGTTGAACCAGCTGCAAGGCAGAGGAAGGAAACAAAGCTTCCCTCTGTCCTACATCCTTCCAGTTGAGGATGGGACAAACTGGCCATAGAATAGACATCCAAAAGAGGGTTTCCATTACAATAGGGGCTTCAAGGGGAGGCCTGAAAACACAAATATCACTCATCACAGCAGGGATTCAGATAAGAGCTGATCGTGATTAGGAGCAAGGCTCGATCAGTGTCATTTCTTCCTTGTGTAATTGTCTTATGATAACACTAGTTTCAGTGCTCTGTGACAATTTCAATCACACGCTGAAGAGAAAACAAGTTTTATCTCCTAGTCCAGTCTTTTCCTGCCCCTGGCCTCCGGCCCCCTGCTGACCCTCGGCCTGCGCTGGAACAAAAATTAGCATAAGTTCTCTCTTGTCTTTGAAAGACAACACAGAGCAGTGATTGACAAGAAGAAACGTTTATCTAGTGAATGTGGACACTGATTTTGACCCTGCAGGACTACATTATACACAACTCTGGGTATTTTGTTTGTGCTGTATTGATTGTACTGTGAACCCACAACAGTCACATTGAAGTATGCCATTAAACAATTCATTCATTCATTTTCTATCACTTAGTCCCGTTAGGGGTCGCGGGTGACTGGAGCCTATCCCAGCAGCTTTGGGCCTGAGGCGGGGTACACCCTGGACAATGGTCAGTTAGTCGCAGGGCTAACATTTAGAGACAAACAACCATTCACTCTCACATTCATTCACTATGGACGTTTTAGATTTGTCAATTAACCTATACATGCATGTGTTTGGACGGTGGGAGGAAGCTGGAGTACCCGGAGAGAACCCAAGGTAACTCGTGGAGGACATACAGACTCCTCACAGAAAGACCGGAGTCGGCAGGAGTGCTAACCACTCTAATGGGTGCACTCCTGCCTTACAGCAACCCCTAACGGGACAAAGCGGTAGAAAATGAATGAATGAATGTACTTACAGGGTGAATGGAATTTCCTTGGATATGACGGTTGATTTCTGAGATTCTCAGATGGACCTTCCACATTAATTTGTTTATTGTGCTACACTGTGCACATTCACCTACTGCTAGCTTACTAACAAATCCTAAACATTAGCCAGACAGAAACAAAGGTTGCTTTATACGGAAACTAATAACTCGTAGAGAGCTTTAATGAATAACTCATAGTCTCATTTTTCTTAAGTCGGATCTTTCTTATATAATGAAAAAGGAAGTTGAGTGATGGGTGAGTCTAATTTAGGACAAATAAGGACTCATTTCTCAGTCCAGCCCCGTCTGGATTCGACAGGGTGCGGCCCTCCGGCTCATTGTCCGAGCCTGGGGTGGTCAACCTCCAGCAGAAAGCAACGGCAAAAGGAATGTGGCATTGTAGAGTCTCTTCCAGTCTCTCATTGGACCCAATCACCAGCCGCTCTACCGAAAAGCCACCCACACATGCAGAGGGTTCAGGTTCCACCCCTGACCTGGCCTAGTCCGCCGGCAAGAGACAGTGTCGCCGTTGTTAGGGCTGACGTCACTAAGAAGTTTGGAAGACGGCATATACACGGAGAACAGACTAAATCAATAGGGCAGCACTCTGTCCTCGTTTAATACCACTCTATCCTTGAGCCAATTAATGACAGTGTGACATTTAAAGACTGCCATTTGGTATTAAAACACTAGTGTGGCCGGTGCCCAAAGGGATTTTAGAAACTGGCTGTGTAATCACAATGTCCCTGCTTTGACTCTGGTCATGAACTTTTGTTGCATGTTATCCCTTGTCTCTTATATCCTCTCATTTCCTGCCACGGCTCTACTGTCTACTGCAGTCCTGAAGGGCAAAGTATCTCCAAAATAAAGACTATCCTTCTGGAATTTGGACTCCACTGAGTTTAGCTGTCTGAAAAACTGGGACAAGTTTGCTTTGTTTCATATTTTAAGTTCAAATGTTGCAAATAAAGGGTAGTGGCAAGGCAATAAATGTGTGTTTGTGTTAGACATTTTTATTTGATAACCACCCATAAAATCAAGTGCCTTTTACTGTAGGTGCCTGTATCAAGATACAGTTGTCAAACACACAGTAACAAAGATATCAGTATATATCAGTAGATTAGATTTCTAAAGACAGAAATAATGTATGTCAGCAGTGGTTCTAGGTTGTGAACGTTGGAGGGCATGTTTGGTTGCCACTGCTCACAGTTTCTATAAATAAATGTGTTTCTTTATTGTCTTTGATTGGTTCCTTAGACCTGGCAGATGATTATCACCTACTAATAGTCTCCAGTCTTGGCCATTTAAACTATAAATTATCAAAGTTACTGTGATTGGACTAGCCTTACCTGTTGTGTGTTGGCTCACCCTCCACATCTGGCTGTTTCAACATGAAGCCTTAGCTCACATTCCCTTGGAAAGGTTTTTACTGAAATGTTTAACATTTTTTTTCATATTTTCCAAATTAATAGCAGCAGGTCAAACGTCAAAGTTATTTTTCTCACATAAAAAAATAGAACATACTTTGGATTAGAAAGTAAGTTATGAGTTTGGACTATTGCTTGTAATATTGCACTGCTTCATTGTAACAGGAAAAGCAAATATCAGAAGTGTAGCACAGTATTTATGCTCATATTGGCCAACCACTGTTGCACAACCTCTGGAAGCCTACTCTTCTCTCGTAATAGAAAAGTCCTCCCCGTCTTGTCAGTTGGGCCATTTCCCTTAAAAACACACAAACCCAAAAACTGACAAAGAGCAAGGAAAGAAAAGGGGAGACTCCCAAACGTTCTCACACTCACTTTAGATTACAGCACCCACACAGCAAACGCTTGTGTGTTGCAAGTGCAGCAAATGTCAGGCGTCAGGTTGGATTGGAGTGAATTACTGAGTATATTCTCTCTGGCAAACACAATAACGTGCCGTGCATTAACCAAACAAAACCATGAACAATACCTGGCTTTGTCACGGTGCATTCATGAAACCAACAGATCCCACCGCTACTATCAACAGCAAATACTTCACTTCTGTTACATTCTAGCACAGCTTTTTCAATTAGACTCAATGATAAGACCTTTTCGCGAGAAAGGGTCTTATCATTGAGTCCTATTTTGAGCGGCTGGGTCTGTTCCTGGCCCGGGAAGCAAGAAGAGACAAAGAGGTGGAGGAATCCGTGGCCTAAAACAATGAGAGGAAACTGAGGTCTGCGGACTGTCCAAGACTTCCATGGACAGCAGCGGGTGTCCTAAAACATTCCACAGGCTGTCCTGCCTCCAATTGTTAGTGTGGGTGTGGTCTGTGCTTCGAATGAATGGCAAATCGATGTGTGTCATGTCAGCGTGAAAGTAGCTGAAGATAGACACCGATAGGAAGGTCACGCTGATGTGATGACAGGCCTATGCATTTAATCAAACTGTTTGTGGGAAAATCTGTCTTTAATGTGGGTCAAAAGTATGCTAATGTTTGGACTGTGATCCTGGTCACACTGAAGGCCAGATACAAACAAGACAAGTGTTTCCCTAGGTCTACCATTTTAAACATTACCAAGAATAACACAATAATAAAACATAAAAGCTGTTTAACATTTTACCATAGCCTTAAATAATTAAAATATATAGTCTCCAGGTATATTCCACTGTGCAACCATCTTGTTTTGGTAGGCACAGATGTTTAATATTTACCTAGCGTGGCCTTAATGTGTTTAAAAAGCTATTGTGACGTCACAGCCGTGTAGAAGAATGCTGAAGTGAGGCTGGGAAACATGGAAGTTGTTTAGAGTATGAGCCAACAAGCAACTCCAGTGAAAATAAATGACAGCCAAATATGTGCAAAAATAAACTCTGCTGCAGTGTTAGGTCATGATTCATATGGTATTTCAATATGTGCTCCCTGAGAAAAAAACCCTGAATACCCAGCACTAGATTGTTAGGTTTGGAGAATGACTTTTAATGTGACAAACACATATAATTAAGGAACCACATAAAAAAACTCTTATGTGAAAGAGCAATAAAGGCGATGACCTAATATGAATGTAGGGATTACAGGCTCTCATTAAGCAACATAAGTGTGCATCACTTGCCTTTTAATCAGATTTAAGACCTCTCAGTTTGTGGGTTTTCTATCTAGGTAACACTGGAACATCCACTCACACATGTGCTCTCTGAAAAACATTTACCCACGCATCTCATCTCGCAGCAGTCAGCTTCATCTGACACCAGCGCTCTTCCTCTCCTGTAATTAGTGTTTAAAGACAGGCTTATGTAAGCATCCAGCGGGTACATTAAGAACCTCCCTAAAACTTCACACTCTCACAGTGTCGAGCTGGATTCTGTTTGTATCAAGGAGTTTCTTTAATGGAAAATGCACAACAAGCTGTTTAAAAGAAAATCAGACTGTGCTCTGTGTTGAAACTAATGAGTGAAAGAGTGTGCTGCTACAGCACAGCACTCAACAATGACAGAGATTTTTTTTTTACAGGCAGGTAAACAAAATGCGACCTTTGGACCAGTGTGTTTGTGTTCTTTTTTCACGATGACGGCATCAGCTCCCATTTTCTGTATGTTGTGCCCTTAATGTTGGTCAGTTTTTCTTTTTCACACCTCCTCTACACTGTATCACTTTCGCCTACCTCACACATACAGGAGCCTACATCAGTGTGTAACTATGGCAACCCCGAGTGTTGAGTCTTTCTTAGTTTTGTGAAGAATGCGTTGCTGTTTCAAACCCTTGTTTCAAAGACGGGGTTCAGATGTCACAAGAGAAACCAACTCAAGGCTCTATACAGTACATGCATATACATATAAGCACATGAATGATGGGCAGGATGTTTATGGAGAAAACTATAAGAACAAAATGTGGACAGTCTTCAAAGTTCATAGACGACATAATGATTCTGAGATAAGACCAAACAAAAAGCTGACCTCAAGTCAAGGTAGAGTGCATTTTAAACACCAAAGTCTTATCTGCTCAAACAGAAACTAAGCAACATAGGTTTGGTTTTTATCAGTGCATAATTTCACAGTCACGCCTGTTTTCAGCCGCTATAGCTCTACAAAAGATAGGGACTCTATCCTTCCAACAAAGATATAGTTCAGCTTGTTACTTTACAAACACTTAGTCCAGTCCTGAGGACAACAACACAAGTTACAAGAGCTACACAACACAATCCAAAACCACATCCCCTGAGTCCAATTTACACAGCAAGTATGAAGTTTCCGTCCATTAAGTAACCTCCTTAACCTGTCAAATCACAGTGTTAGTGTAAATGACAAGTCTGCATCGCTTTTGTCTCATTTTTCTGTGACATATATCAAATTGTGTAGGTATTGCTCCAAATAAAAATAAAAACATAAGAGTATTGTTGAAGCTACAGCTTTCCTCTGAGTTCCAGTTGCCAGTGTGAATTGTTCTGCCACAGCTCCATTAGGCCATCTGCAGAGACTGTCAGGGGTAAACACAGGAACAATTGCTTAATATTGCAGTGACAAACACCACACCTCAAGTGTTGTGCATGTCCTAAATCTGTTGTCTTGTAAGTATGAAAAAGTATGTGTGGGTGGGAGCTGCCAGAAAAACAAATTATTGATGTTTCAAGTGTTTTTGTTGTTTTGTTTTTTTTTTTTGCAATTGTCAAAGTGCAGAGGCTCAGCTGAGTTTAACTATAAATTTCCAGCATCGCTGTCTTGTTGTTTTTATTACAGCAGAATCAATGAGCAAAACCAACTGTAATTATCCTGACATGCCACTAACTACTAACCTTGTGTTGCAGCTTGATTCTTGTTATATTTGTTGCCAAACTCACAAAAATCAATCTTGACCTGCTCCAAGCAAAGATCCGAACCCTGGCTTTACCGGCTCGTTGTGTCCAATGATGTGGCAGCTCTCACAGGTCTGGGACGTGTTCTAGGTTTAAAGATGTAGCATCTGTTTTACCGTTAAGAACCTAAACATGGCGCTGCTCTGATTGGATAAAATTGTGGTTAAAAATCCAATCACCAACCAGGTATTCATTTAAAGTACCTGCCCTTTAGCAAATGATTTAAACATGGGGCCATCCCAGATGGTTCTGTGGAACAGACTATGTTCTGTGGAGCAGTTCTATCTGGCAGAGTCTGGTTCACTACCAGGGCTTTATGGATACATGTTTAGTTTATTAGGGCTACTACAAGAATTTATAAAAACATGAAATTATGTAAAAAGCTGACGTCAGGAGTCAAAAGTTATTTTTTTAACCTGCTGCTAACCCAAATCACAGACAATGAGCCCATTTCTATCCAAATGAGACACTAGTAGACTGATTAAAATAAACATTTGTACAGATCAAGCAGTTCTTTTAAATATGTATACAGGACATGAGTTTACGTATTAACTTTAAGCAAGAATGGGTAATAGACAGCAATATGACAGACGGTAATATGGGAATTGAAGCCATCAAAGCAGCACATCTGTGGCTGGGCTACATGAATGTACCAAAGAGGAGTGGAAATAGACACAGCCTCGGGGGTAAACATCAACGACGGATGCTGCGAAAGCACATCTGTTCGTTTAGAAGGGACCCTCTTCTCCTCAAGTGGATTTTAATGAATCCCCCCGGTCCTGAGCTGAAGCCAGAAAACGAGAGCAGACACCGACAAGTGGCCACAGTCGGACCAAACTGGGCCCCGTAATGATGAAAAAGTCAAAGCCACAGCAAATGCAACACAAAGCCATTTCCTGTTGTAGTTTTGTTCAGCAATGTCAGGTATGTGTTGTTTTCTGTACAACCACAATGCACACCAAGGTTCAGCGCTTAGGCAAATGTCCCAACGCTGAAACCCCCTTGTTTGTCCTCTCACCCACAGCAAATGTCCCGCCAGCTGACCCTGCCCACAGCCGGTCAGCGCTGCAGGGACATGTGGGTGCAGCTGCCATATTAACCATGCTACACACAGAGCACCTTTTCTTTGAGGAAATAATCCACAATGTAATGTCTGAAGTTGACTTTACTGGATTAAAAGTTATCAAAAGTTAGCTGTTGGCTCAGTATGATATTAAATGAACACATGTAGCTACCGTTTATTTTTCAAGTACAGGTTTGCACAAGGTATCAAGTTAAACTTTGAAGTACTTATTGATTGTTAATATTTTACTATGTTGTGTAATTTCAAACACTACCCTTGTTTGGGGAAGCAGAAATGAGTAGCTAACAACAGAAGTCCGAACTATGTGCTGCTTGGAAATGCACCAAGCTTTTACTAAGTTCCACATAAATATCTCATTAAAATCAACTTTATTCCACACAGTCCTTTAGAAGCTACTACATTCTGTTTCATGTCTGTGTCCGTCAATGTGAGTTTTTGGCCCTTTTTTGTACTGTTAAAGTTTTATTTATTTATATTGTAATATTATGTTTTCACTTCATGGGCCCCTGAGCAGCTCTTTACTCTGTATTTAGTTTCAACTCAGCATCTTATAACTTGACTGTTGCACTATTTTCTCTTTTTAACATTTATAATACTGTGTATTCAGGATCCTTTCAGAGATGTGTCATAAGCGGTGTAGAAGATGGATGGATGGACGTTAAGGTGCATATATTTAAACTCACCTTTTCAGAGTTACAGCGGAGCTTCTCCACGTGACTGTGGATCTCGCCGTCGCTCACGCGCAACGGCACCTGCACAGGCAGCGGCGTGGACTCTCTGGGGGTCCTGTCCTGCTCATCCTCCTGTCCCTCCTCTTCCACCTCTCCCTCCAGGGCTTCTTCTTCTTCTTTGACACTGTGCCTGTCATTTCCATTCTGTGTCCCGTCCACGTCTTTCCCCGCGTCCCCCACTACTACTACCATCTCCTCCTCCACCTGCTCCTCCTCTGCCTCCTCTTCATCCAGCGCCACCGGGACTCCCTCGGTGGCGTATTCTTTCTTACACTTCAGGCTGTGTTTCTTTAGCAACTGTTCCGTGTCTGGGTCCAGGACTATAAGCTCCAGGAGCCCCACTGTAGCGCGTATCCGGGACACGACTTGTTGGTGGCTCTCGTTCTCCACGTCCTCCCCGTTCACAAAGACGAGGCGGTCTCCAGCGCGCAGCCCTGAGCTCTCAGCCGGACTGTCGGGCTCCACCAGCCGGATAAACTGCCCCGTCTTCCCCTTCTCTCCGTGCAGGTGGAAACCGTAGCCATTGTCGCTCTTTTCCAGCATGCACAGCCTCGGACGCAAGTACTGGCTCTTACTTGGCATGGTGAACACAGGCTGTATGACCTGTTGCTCTTTTGTAGAAACACGAGGAGATGCTTCTCACGAGGGATGTGCGCTTAAAGTGAGTGAGTGGGAACCCTTTAAAACCAGCCCCTGCCTTCTCGCTCGTCCAGAAACAACTCTAATCCTGTTTGTGATGTCACTTAAAGTGAGCACAAAGTAAAGTACGGACAACACTGACCCGTGGCTTAGACTGATAGCAGCCAAAAGCACTGGCAGCGAGCGACACAAGTAAAAAGAGCCACTCAGGAAGAGGGAGGTGCCTTCATGGAACGTCCCAACAGCCACTTTGATGCAAAGTGGTGACAAATAAAGACGCGGTCCAGTAGCATAGCCTACTGATGACAAGCTTGAATACAGATTAATTGGTTGGTAATAATGTGTTTATTTAGACCCACAAACAATACTGAGTTGCACTTTTCTTTCTTCATTACAACAATGGGTCCCAAACAAACCACCTCGAAAATAAATGGCCTTGAGTCTATTCTGTATAGCCAAAATACAAATTATTATGTGACTCTGCAACACATTATGACATTTAAAGGGAATGGTTTGGGTTATTGCTTTAGGGTTGCACAATAATTTAGCCTATCATTATTACGATATTTGTATTATACACTCTTTTTCATTTTGAAGACTTTTTTCTGTAAAAATAATCCAAAATTTTCCAAAGTTTTAGATCAAACTGTAATGCATCCAAACAAAAAATTCTAGGTTTAGACCTGGTTTAGACCTGGTTCATTCATTAAGGCCTTACCCTAGTTTAGACCTGGTTTAGACCTAGTTTTGACCTGGTTTAGTCCTGGTTTAGACCTGGTTTAGTCCTGGTTTAGACCTGGTTTAGACCTGGTTCATTCATTAAGGCCTAGCCCTAGTTTAGACCTGGTTTAGACCTGGTTTAGACCTGGTTCATTCATTAAGGCCTAGCCCTAGTTTAGACCTGGTTTAGACCTGGTTTAGACCTGGTTCATTCATTAAGACCTAGCCCTAGTTTAGACCTGGTTTAGACCTGGTATAATCTTTGATAGCCTATGATTAAGCTCCGGCTTAAGTCATTCAAATATCGCAGGTAATATTATTGTAATATTTAAAATAGTTATCATAAGACATTTTTCCATAGTATAGTGCAGCCATACTACTTGGAGTAAATGAACATCTGGAGTGGCTTTGACCACAAGCTAAAGAGGATGGCAAGGTCAGAGTCCTTAAACAAGTATATGATCAATAAGGGCCCCACAACCCAACTTCCAGCCAGCTCACAGTGAATGTCATGACATTCTATCAAATAGGTTTAGGAATACAATGTCAGCCCTGAGCCCATTTAACTGCTATGAAAAATAAGTAGTAATATGGTAAAAAAAAAAATAGCACTGGGCTCGGAGCTGAACTGAAAGCCCAAGAGATTGGACTTTTCCTCTAAGACGGCTTCAAGCCCTTGAGATCTGACCAGAGCAAGGTAAAATACTAATGCAAGGGCAGCAGTGAGGCTTTGTGGCAGCTCAGAGAACGTGTGAGAAGATTTGAGCGCACACTTACCATGAATACAACTTTGCTGAATGAAGATCTGTATGGTTTGATCTTAAATAGCATGACATAGACTGTAGGAGGCTATGCTTTCCCGCGTCATAAGTGTAAAACCGGTTAGTGCTGCCACGCTGTGGTCTATTCATCTAACGACACCCACCCAAACACAACACAACACACAAGACAAGGGACTGACTTCAATAAAGCACAACGTACATTACAAAAAATACTTTGTTTTATAGATACAGATAAGAGTGAATATGATTACAAAGCACTTTCCCATGGCTTTTTGTGATCACTGTGATGACCAATGACAAGGGACAAATGAGACACTGACCGAGTTGGACATTCATAATGAACAGTGTACAAAGAAACAAATTCATGAAGCGGCACATATAATTCAGTGTCTTTACATGTCTTTACATGAACTAGATGCAGAATATTAACCTGAAAATCTTCTTTAAATGTATTATAATGTTATCAAGAGGTTTACAAATGGTGGTATTTATGAATGCCAACTGCATCAACAGATGTTTTATTCTGAGACGTCTGTTATTTCTCTCTGTACCCCTAGAGGGAGTTGTGAGCTATATAACACTGCTCACACTCACAAACTCACCCTTTGCCACAAAACAATCAGAACATTTTTGCATTTACAAGTATTATGAGTTATGTCAGTGCAGGGTGACTGTCTTGTGTGTGGTAATGTCTGTCCAGTATGTGGCCACATGTACAACAGTACGTTTAAATGTAGATTTCCTGAATTGAACATATAGAGACACACACAGGGCGAGTGCCCTCAAAACACTGGCTTTTATTCTATCTAACTGCAGTACACATGTGAACAGACCATTTTGAAGCTACAATCTGACTGAAAAATTCATAAAGTTAAGGACTGTAAGGCCAAAAGGGGTTCAGTTCACAGCCTGGTAAAACTGGGGTGAAAAAACAAACTGCAGAGCAAAGGGCTACCCATTGAAACAGCCAAATTGATTGTATTAAGCTTTCGACTGCGGGTGGGTTTAGCATTTTGTTTGACAGTTTAATACAGCTGTCAACACAAAAGACCACAAAGTGTTTTTACACAACGTAAATTTAAATTCACATTTCTGAAAAGGGATGACAGCCAATTCAGATTCACTCTCAGGAGAAACTGCTGTCCACTTCTCAGAGCTGGGATTTACGGGTTGTACTTGTACTCTTTTTCTCCTCATATTGTGTTTGTGCATCCTTCTTTGCGTGTCACTTTTTTTTTGCGTGGGCTACACCAGGCCACAGCAGCCAGCCTTCTGCTTCTGTGACTCGATGTAGTCGTGAATCTGAAACTTGGGCTCGTTGGGCTGCTGAGTGGCTCGGTGCTTCAGCTCCCTGACAGTGAAAACACACAGGAAGTTAGATGGAGGAGGTGGATGTGTGGGCTGGAGCACAGACAGGGTGAGCCGCTCAAGAAAATGAGAAGGAGTTATAAAAAAAAGAGCATGGCTGAGAAAATGTACTGAAATTGAATCAAAAACAGTTAGAGAATTATGTGGTAAAGTCATATAAAGAAACAAAAATAAACAGTTCATATTTATTGCCATTTAATTACAATGGTGCCACTCAAAAAAACAATTGTCACTAGAGCAAATAATGAATGGCCTAAAAAGCAGTTTCTTTATCAGGGAGAAAAAAAAGCACAGTGAAAAGTCTTGAGTGAAACCCATTGTTGAGCTCTAAAGTAAAACTGAAAAGCTATTTACTGGAAATTAAACGTTCACGCAGCAGGAGACGCTAAATGTGGCATTTACAGTGGGAATGTTTTATTGTGACACTCCCAAATACTACATATAATAAAATGAATAATTATGTAATTGTAGGTTTGTTCGGCTGGAATACTCTGTGTATGTTTTATGAAAATTGAGTGAATATGCTATGAATAACTATGGACTGTCTGTGTTTCAGTTGAGCACATTGCGGCTATGTAAGGTGGGTTATCCTTCATAGGGATGAAGATGATATTAAAAAGAGAGATTATATCTTTACAGCTAATTTCCATCTGTAGTCCTATATTGTACATGTTTTTAGTTGTAGGGGAACCTGGAGCACCCAGAGGAAACCTACACAGACACAGGGAGAGCATGCAAACTCCACACAGAAAGGCCCTGTCCTGGATGGGAATTGAACCCAGGACCTTCTTTCTGTGAGGCGGGAGTGCTAACCACTCTGCCACTGCCAAAAACAGGACTTACTTTGCAATGGCGTGGAAGGCCAGCTCCACATTGACTCCAGTCTTGGCGCTGGTCTCCATAAATGGTACTCCATATTCCTGACAGTGAAAACAATTAGACAAAATGTGTATGTGGGCGTTATAACAACACAGAAACAGCCAGACAGTCTACCTTTGCCAGCTTCTCTCCTTCTTCCGTCTTAACCACTCTCTCTGCAGCCAAGTCCGACTAGAAGACAGCAGATATTATAGGTCATCGCAGCAGGTCAAAGGTCAGCGTGTCGTGGCTGTGTGGGCTGTGTGACCCCTATGACCCCAGTGAAGGCTGTACCTGTGCCCACCACCAGGGGGAGCTTTGTGATTTATTCATTATGACTGCTGGGAGATTTCTCAACAAGCCAAGGGATGGTAGAGATACTGATGCAAAGACAGCTTGGAGCTATGTGTGTGTCCCAGTCACTGGCGGATGGGTAAACATTATTATAGACACATAAAGGCATTGGTGCATAACCTAATTGGGATTTCAGTTTATAAATAGACCATCATTATGTTTACTGCAAGAATTGTTTTTACAAATGTCTGTGTACAGAAAAGCATTGAAGACATACCAATGCAATAACAAATAAGCGAGTATATCCTTAGCATGCATGCTCAGTGGAGGCACTTTCCTGCCTGAGTGCGATAAGAGGCGTCTTCAAATCGTGCTAATAGACCGGTTATCCTTCTGATCTTTTGTAATGCACACGCGCACGCACACACAATAATAAAAAACAACAAAAAGGAAGCTTTGCTCACCTTGTTGCCGAGCAACATGATGGCCACATCCTTCTGGGCATAGTCGTGAATTTCAGTCAGCCAAGCCTTTAGAAAGTTTACAAGAGACAGAAAGAGGAGTATCTTTAAACACTGCAACATTACTATTCTCCAATCAGTCTCCTCCAACATCTTTAGAGCTTTATTAAACTGAAAACTGGTTCACATAGCCCAGGGTTGGGCAATCATTTTTTCCCAAGGGCCACATTAGAACCTGGGACTCTTGTGGAGGGCTGGGCCAACACAGGAACTCACTTATGTTCAATAAAAACACTTTTGCCTTTAGGAAAGGTATTTAAATGTTTGGAGCATGTCGTAGTGGAATGAACTGATCACTGTACAATATTTAAGGAAAAACATATGCAGTGTTTATTTATTTATTATTTATTAGTAAATACTTGGTTGGCCAGATTAAACAGACCAATGGGCCGCATGTGGCCCCTGGGCCTCAGTTTGCTCACCCCTGACAAAGCATATACATTTGATTTATTATAAACAGAAAATTGTGTCTCATCAAATTCAGTTACTGCTCCTATTGTTTTGTTTTTATTTATTTTACTTTCTTCCACATTTATTTTTCACTGTGATATTATTTTGTATTTTGTCTGGCTTTCCTTTGGATGTGTTACCCAGGAAGACAAGCCCTTTACAGTTGATTTACAGTATATGTTAATTCTCTTGTATATTATATTATTCTCTTTTTATGTTTCTGTGATCCCAGGGTATGATTATTTTAATATTTTTCATTCAGAACAGCTATTGCCATGGAGAGTCATCATCATACCCTGATGTTGTCAAAAGATGGCTTGTTGGTGATATCATAAAGCAGGAGTAATGCTGTGAATAAAAAGAGAGAAGCAGTATTGGTTACCGTTAGATGAACAATGAAGTGTACATATGCGGTTGGAGGTGTCTAACCTCCACAGCGCTTCCCCCACAAACACACAAAGCATGAGGAAGTGAGGTATCAAAAAGAAAAGGTTACCCTGGGCATCTCTGTAGTAGGCGTGCGTTACACTGCGGAATCTCTCTTGGCCGGCTGTATCCCAGATCTGCACAGGAGAAAAAAAAATAAAACACACAATTGTATCAAATCCAGCAGAAGGAAAGCAAACACTGTACAATCCCCACTGCAAATCCGGTCTGAAACCAGGGCAATACCATTATACGGTGGGCGAGGCTATTTAGAGATTGATCACAAGATTTTAGCATGTGTTACAGAAGCTGTGGATTTACACGAGAGCAATGGCAGAGGAATCTAATTATAGCACCTCCCACTCAGTGTTGAATGAACAGGTTGTGATGATAGACGTCAGTTTGCTTTAGATTAACGGCAGGCTGACACAGAAATTAAATGCTTACCTGCAGTTTGACTTTGAGATTATCCACGTCTACCACTTTATTCTGTAAAAACAAAAGGCCTTGGTAAGAAACTGACAGTTCTCCATATGCTTCCGACACTCCAGTGTTATGAGAAATGAATGACAAACCCCACAGCAGACAAACGCTCAGCATGAGGCAGAAGAAACAAGACAACTAAAAGTGGCTTTGAATGCTGGCAGAGAACGTAATTTGCGACACCCACACCACAACAAGGTCTTGGGATTAGACTTAATTACACAACTGTGAGAAGCACGACTGGCAGAAGAACAACCAATTTCCTGCAGCAACCCTGTGGAGTAGCCCTATTATTTTGGTAAAAAAACAAACAGAGCAGCCTAGAAGAGTTTAAAACACCCTTAGTTTAAATAAAAATGTTGTGACATATTAATGTGACGACGAAAGATAGTACTGTAAAGATCCAAAGGGGAGATTTTTTTTTTGAGGTGTAAAGGGCTGTAATTCTTGAGCAAATGTTGCTTTTTAACAAGCAACAGGCTAAGGCAGAGATTACTTTAAACTGCTGCAAGTCCTGTGGTATTTTTATCATGACCAGATTCAATAACAACAAACAAGGTCACATATGTGTTTTCAGCAGAGAAGAGTGCAGCTGAGATGGAGGAAGTGTGACTAATAAGTGCACTTCCTGGATCACATTTTAACTTATCTGTGACAGGTCATCACAAACCGCAAACAAGAGGAACTGCAGCTGCACATGTTACTGTTGCAGAGCCTTGTCACCTGCTGAATTCTCAGCCTCTGGATGGACATGGTTGAACCCCAGCATTAGTTGCCATGGGTTTCCATTTTTTTCTCTACCCCAATTATGACGTGAGAGGAGCCTGCATGCTGAGTAACTGCTACAAGGAAGCATGCCCAAAATAGACCGGCCATGTTACAAGCTGCCACAACACAGCCTGCTTTCCCGACTAACCATGCAGAGAGGACAACCATGGCATGTTGAGGCCACTGAATTTGTTTTCCATAATGACAGGGAAAAAAAAAAACAAAGAAGCAGTTCTTATCTGAAGCATTTGGTCCGAGGAGAAAAAGGGCACCACACAATATTTTATAGAATTCAAAGCCGCGTCAGAGCATCCTAATGAATTCTTTAGCACCTGTTGAATTCAGGAAAAAAACTCCATCTGTTTTTCAGACATCCATTATCTTGTCTCTTTTTAAAGAAGACAATGCCTCTGTTCGCTAATGCAACACAATTTCCTCCTCCTGCTTGCCTTGCTATTAGTGTGAGTGCACATTGTTATGCCTTAATTGGCGGGAAAACAGTGGTTTGCATTGGAAGCCTTCACTCCTAACAGTCTATTTTCATGTTGGTCTCGGTCGAGGCTGACGAGCAGGAGACATCTGCTCCCTATTTTGTGTCAGTCATTATGTTTGTGAGGGAGCTTTAAGTGTCCAGGTAGGTGCTCGTCTGTCAGCGCAATGCTATGACTCCTCCAGGACCAAGTTGAGCTGCAGCCAATCTTTCCAGGAGACAGGGACGTGGGTAGGCATCTGCCAAGACATTTAAGAAGTCATGCGCACAGCTCCTAGCAGCACAAGTGGTCTGTGAACTTGACTGATTGCTAAGAATATCTGTACATTTGGTGCAATCATCACGGAGTGATGAAGTGTTCAGCGCAGAAAAAAAAGGTGATAATTGGGCCCATGTCACTTACTTGTTCCTTTGTAAATATCATTACACGGCTTCCATAATAAAATACACTTTCCCATCAAAGCCAAAAGGAATGCAATACAAACGACAGATAATCAACAGAGTAATGGTTCTCTGTGGGAGTCTGGGACTGCTTCTCACCCTAAAGTCTATTCCAACGGTGGCTATAAAGTTGCCTCCCAGAAATGCTCCGTCTTTAAAGCGGACCAACACACATGTCTTCCCCACGGCTGAGTCTCCCAGCAGCATCACCTGAAGAACACAGGCAAGGGCAAAAGAAGTAAACAACTGGTCACGCAATGATCACAAGGTTAACTCGATTGCACAATTTTGGACATGATGTGCTTCATTATTGCTTTCACTTCACTAATGACTGACTGACGAACACATGTGGCACTCAGCCCTGAAGTGGGTTTAAGATGCTCAAAGTGTCAACCCCAGTATATTCAGACTAAAGTGAACACATAATTATAAAAAAACAGGATGTGCAATTAAATCATCTAGTCTGTGAGTCATAAGCCGCATTAGAGTGCTTTGAATAGTTAAGCAAACATTTGAACTTGTCAGCTTTGTCTATTGCTATCTATCTATAAAGCACCTGTCTGCCCTGGGCAGGTGTGTGTTTTTATCAATGTTACACGAGTGTTAAGCAAGGGAGCAACAAGTACCTCACCCTCCGCAAATATTTGCATACTACTGAGGGCAGGCAATGCCAAATGGACATTTAAAGCCTCTGAGAGACCACTTAGAAATACTAATGAAACAAGGTCGATGCAGCCAGTGTCATTAATAAACACTGCTGCTGGTTAAGGCACTTAAACACTGCTGCAACTACTGTTGTGTTTCTTGGTCAAATTTTACAGTGAATTGACTGGAAACCTGTTCCATCTGTGAGAAATACAAGAAAGAGCATACACACCTTGAAGGCAATATCATAATACTCGTTAATGGAAGCGCATCTCTCCAAGACATATTTTGACGTGCCGTTTTTAGTCTGCTTGTCCGTCAACGATGCCTTTCTTGTAGACATCGCAATGTTAAAAAAAGAAGGGAAACAAAACCTCCCAAAATGCGCGCTGTGTTTTTTGTATTTTTTTAGGGTCTGTCAGTCTTAGCCAGTGCCCAGCAGCAGTCCCTCTGCTCGCATACTGCGCGTGGTCGAAAGGAAAAACGAGCACCGTGAAAAGACCGATGAACAAATCACACCTCAGTATCGACAGCAGCGGCGACGGTGCAAACTTGAAAACAAACAAGAAACAGCAAGAGCAGCAGCTGCTGGCGTTAGATATGTACATCCAGTCACTCCGCCGGTCATTCAGGCAGTCCGTCAGTCACAGGGGAGGCTCTGAGACACAGGCGGAAACATTTCTGTGATTTAGCAGAGCGGAGCCCGTGCATCCACGCGTGGGCAGATAATTAAGCGTGTGTGAGGACGTCCACACCTCTAGCAGCAGAGCCTTGCACTTCTGTGAGTCTCCGCGAACGTGTTCACAAACAAGAGGCGCTGTGCGGGTTCAAGCGCGCTGACTCATCCGCTACAGGTGGCATCTTTACTGTCAACTTTGACTTTTAACACCGGTATTCAAAACAGACGCCTAATAGCCTATGGAAACAATGGCTAGATTGATCTTATAGCCTATTCAAGCCAAGCAGCACTTTAAAGATGCAGTAGGCAGACTTGAAACTATTGATTGACAGCCATGTTATTACTGCGTTTTGAAGAGAAACCTTACATTATTATTTTTGGCCATGGTTTTCCAGTGCTTTTTTTTTTTTCCCAACCTCAATATGCTGAAAGGTTTCATTTGTTCACGCAGTCAAAAATGCCTACCCAAGCTTTATTCTGCATACAAAATCAGGATAATACCCATAATCCTTTCTTAACCAAGGCACCCTTTGACAAGAACATATGTTTATTGCTTTAATCTAAAATGGTTTCATTCAGTTTCACAATCAAAATGTGAATGTGGCTCATTTTTCTCCATGTTTGTCTCCCCCTAGTGCTCAAGAGAAGTCTAAAAGACAGTCCTTCATTCATCTCCTGACTCTAATGACACAAGGCTGGAGATTCTTTATGTGATATAACTGCCGACATGACATTTAACTAATCACTGTGTCCAAGGCCACCAAAGGCAACGTCTCACCCATTGGCTTAAGCTGTGGCTAAGACAGAGAGGAAAGCCAGCATTTTTTTATGACTCCTGCTATTGAATGAACAGGAGATGAAAGGGAATGTAAAAGGTGCAAATGTATTCTAAATCAATCTCAGTAAACGGCAGAGAGGCAGAAGTAAACACAGGATTACTTTCCCCGGTTTAGGCATTAGGCTAGATCAAGCTCCACTGTCTCATACCTTTAGACAGCTACACAGAAATGTATCAAAGTGTGTTTGCAGGGGCTGTCTTATCCCTGATTTGAAATCCAAATGAAGCAGAGTGCTTTTAAAAAAAAAGATAATTTTTTTAGCAGAGAATTATGATGCACCCAATGAAAACACATCCTGTCATTTTGTTTTATGTTTGGCCTGTCCTATATGTTTAACACCTCTGCACTGTGTAAAAAAGTCTGTCAAATTGGTTGGGCTTCTTTATTTGCCAGTTTTTACCTGTAAACAGTACACAGCGGTAGGCTATAGTTCAACCGTAAATCTTAAAAGAAGAATAAACTGTAAAGTTGTTGTGACATTATTATTATTAGTTTTGCTAATTAATTCAATGTTTATACCCTAAATGCGACCCCAGCCAAATGTGTCATAATGATTACAATTCAGATATTAAGATCAGCTATATCCTATTAATTTAATGTTGATATAAATGGTCCTGGGACTAACTGGCTATTGTCCAGGGTGTACCCACCTAAGGCCCAAAGCTGCTGGGATAGGCTCCAGTCACCCGCAACCTCTAACGGGACTAAGCGATAGAAAATGAATGAATGAATGATATTAATGGTGAGATATGTTTTTTACACTAATACTTTTTTATCTTTAACTTCAAATCTTGTAACATCTGGACAAAAGTTGGCTATGTATTGTGTATTGTTAAACATGTACTAGATATATTAACATAAAAAGTATATTTTTAAGATTATGTGTAAGATTATAAAACATAGTTTTGATGGCACCAAAATGTCTAAATTGCCACAAAAATAAGAAAAAGGGGCTTATTTTTACAGCCCAAGCACAATGACACACACAGTGACCTAAGCACCAATCAGCTTCCTCATTTGATGATTGACAGGAGTGAAGGCCCACCCCTTGAATTACCGGCTACTGGGGCTAGATGTATTCAGCCCAGAAACTTGAATTTGGTTGAAACCTCAAGACTTAAAAAGTAACAGTTGAATCAATAGTCAACAAAAACGACAGAAAGAGCAGGATGTTTTCTTATAAATACATTAGCTTTAGCAACATTTGTTCTATTTAGGATAACATGATGCATTTAGCATTAGCATTAGCATTATTTGTTGCATTTGTAATTAATTATTTTTGCCTCAGTCTTTAGTGGAGTGATAAAACATTGCAGTATTTACTGTGAGCTAGAGAGATACAATGTACAGTAGATCATTCTGAAAGTTTGTTTAACATAATCCTTAGTCATGTTGAGTACAAGTTTGTTTGATAAAACGTAGTGTTGCTTCCATTTTATGTACCAAATGTGATTGTATTTATTAAACCACCCACTTAAAATCACCAGCAGCCGCCACTGTAATTATTAGATTAGATATTATTCATTGTCTTTACCACAGTGACCACTATTAGTGTTACAACTATCTACTGTTGCTATTTGACTGTATTTCCATGTAAATTGTGTCCACTTTTTTAACAGTGTGCACATCATTCAGCACCAAAATAATTAGCTTTGTTACCATCCAGCAGTAAAAAGCCATGTGTCATGACGTTCATTAGCAGCACACAGTAATTTCATCATTGGAGTGGCTTCGTTAAGCACAATAATGCACCCTCTGTGATCCCACGGAGCGTTAAGGACCATAATGAATGCAGTGAGAAGATGCTGCATCCCACACTGATTCGTGCTGCTGATTTTTTCACTCAGCCGAAAAACAGACTAGACTGGCTTCCTTGTTTTTTCAAGATAATGGTGCACAACAACAACCACAGCAGCATGACATGTCTTTCCCTGTCGTTGCAGCTGGGGTAAAGTCAACAGCCCTACAAAGAGAAGGAGAAGGAGGAGAGTAGTCGGGTTAAGCATTGGGGATGGAAAAGCTCACTCACTGTGAAACCAAAGTCAACTGTGGAGTGGGCATTGGACGGTAGGAGATTCTGACGGTTTGATAACCTTGTGGAACAAAATTATAGTATGACGGTATTGCGGATACAACTTAAGATGCATTTTATTTCCTGGTGAATTGAACATAGTCAAATCTTTAGTTTGTTATAATAGTTAAATTATGCAGTACAATAGAATATCCAAGAACGTCCAAGTACATCCCATCTGCAGCTTCCAGGATGAGTGAGTGCACCCTTTCCTTCAGTATTTTCTGATAACATGCTGAATTCATCTTGTCATCAATTTTGAACAAGTTTCCTGTGTCTTTGTAGCTCACACATCCCCAAAACATCAGTGATCCACCTCCATGTTTCTTCAAGTGCCTCCTTATTTATACAAATGAATTTATAATAAAATAATGGTATGTTTTGTTGTCCAATCAATACATTCAGCAGTGCTGGTTTATTTTTATCTTGGTTTAGGCTGGTTCTGTGATTCTAGGCTGTAGTCTCTTCCTCAGTGCTTATCTCCCGAGGCCAGAGCTCTGTCTGACGTTTACTGTACATGTTCATGTGCTGCTCAGTTTTCTGTAATGTAACATGAAAGCTGGAGGCCGGCTGAATGCACAGTAATACGCTCAGCCCACATACAGTATGCTGCCCATGTCTTACTTTTGATCTTCTTTTGTACAGTATTTGATCAGTGCATAGTGGTTAATTTGCTCACATTTAGAGTAATGTAAATGGTGCAAAGTTAAGGGCCGTGTAATAGCAGTCATTTCTTGTGGCTGAGGGTCATGCGTCACCCTACTGGGAATCTGATAATATGACAACATTAGAGCTGGACGTAGGCATCAATTTGGCCCGTCGCCATGGTTATTGTCTCCATAGGGGTTTGTGCGTCCAGCCTAAAGTTTCTAAGCAGCAGATTTTTTGCCTCCTTTGTTGACATTTATCACCCTTCCTCTCAGTGGGCGAGCATGCTCATTCTGTCTTTCATCTGCAGCCACATTTTTATCTAGTCCACATTACAGCAGGCTGCATTAGTTGTTTTTATATATATATATATATATATATATATATATATATATATATATATAAAACAACTTTATATATTAGTTGTTTTATATATATATATATATATATATATATATATATATATATATATATATATATATATATATAAAACAACTAATATATAAAGTATATATGTGTATATACTTTATTTTAACCCACCTCTACGGTCATTTCAAATCTTTTATCCATTTTTGATTTAGCTGTACATTTCAATGGAGAAGAAAAATGGCAACCTTTCAAACAATGCACCTCAACGGTCAGTGCATTAAAATAAATGTTGACTTTGATCGACTATGTGTCTTTAAGTGCACTTCAGAAAAAAGAGGTCTTGGGCATGACACACAAAGTCGTTTTGCATTTAGCTAGCCAGTGTGGAATCAATGTATTACTATTTCATGTGTTCTCATTAAATTTTCATGTCGGCAGGAAAGGGTTCGCAGGACAAGTGTTGTTGTGGGACAGCAACAAGACGTCTTATCTACAGGAACCACGCGGGATGTAGTGATATGTAAACTGTGGAGCACAGGCACTGCAGCTGAGCTACAGATGCTCAATGTTTCCATGGCAACTTTTTCAGAGGCATAACAGTGGCATTTTATTCAGTTTCCTCGGGAGAAGTGACATAATAAAATTATTTACACTGAGACAAACACAGTTGTCAGTTTACACAGGATTCAATTAATGGGATTTAAACCAATGTATAAAATTTAAGGAAAATGTGTCCAGACAGAAAGGAAAAGATAATCATGTTTTTGTGCTCATCCATCAAACAGGAACTGGCAGCTTAATTATGGAGCACGTGTGTTGAAAGGCTGAAAAAATGACAGAAACATTAAATATTGTCATTAAAAAATATTTTTTGAAAGCACTGAAAATGTACCAGAAATATTCTTGGATAACTCTAAGCACTTGTTTGGGGCTTTTCAAAAACTGATTATAGCTTACAACAGTTATTGTCACCGAGGCTGAACACATGACTCATCGTGAGCGAAACACAAACGACTCACAAGAGATTGGGTTGCAACATACAATGCTTTTACAAATAACTAGGAATGAATAAGCCCCAACAGAATATTATTAGCCAGTGTACACATAGGCTTTTCTTCATCCATAATATTACCTTGTGCAATGTCTTTGAGGAAACTGTTGGATGTGGGCCTCTGTCCATTCTTGGTGTCTATTCAGTCCAGATGATCCATATGTATTGTATCGTGTCATTTGTGTTTATCAAAAGCAAAGACAAGAGTATTATTTGAGTTTTTGACATGACTAAGTTTCAAAATATTGATATGTACAGTATTAATGACGCAGGGCCATGTTAAACTTGCAACAACATTCAGCACCCCGGAGAGCGCCTGTTTACACAAACATGTCATGTGCTCAAAAATGCTTCAGTACATCTCGCCAAAAAGAATATGAGCCAAGAGAAGAATGTTTTAAGAACTGCACTGATGTGGGGGTCTGGCGCATGTTAAAAGCCAAACTCTTCATGTGGTTTTACTGAGTCACCAGTTGGGTTGCATACTGTCAGCTTTTCCAGAAGCATACAGTGACAGGCTCAATTCCCCCCCACTCAGATAAACGATGCAAAGCATGAGATGACTCACAGTCAGGACGCTGCTGGTTATCTCTTTAGCGGCAGGGACAGAAACCGCAAAACCAAAAAAAAG
This sequence comes from Perccottus glenii, assembly GCA_024416835.2. Lineage (NCBI taxonomy): Eukaryota > Metazoa > Chordata > Actinopteri > Gobiiformes > Odontobutidae > Perccottus > Perccottus glenii. The sequence continues at coordinate 17,627,923 of CM044553.2, forward strand.
TCTTCTTCAAAACACACTCAATAGAAGACAGTAAATACAACAGTAGTAGTCAGCTGTTTTTAATAGTTTAACTCAGTCCTGGAGGTGACAGATGACATACATGCATCCTCATGAATATTTTAGAAAAATAACATCTCTGTACTGTGCAAATTAAACAAGGTCACTTAAAAACTCAGTGGGCAATGACAGACTGTACCATGTAAAACAACTGAAAATTGATCTAAAAAGACAAAGACAAAAATAGGTTCTGAAAAAGGATTACTTGCAGTAATCAGGAAGTATTATCCCATCGTAAACAACTCAGCTTTGTAAGGAGACCTTGCAATTGTTGATCATACAAAATAAGCCAAATACACAGTGTCAAACACATCGTCTTACAGTTTAAAAAAAATAAATATTGATGAAAACCCGAGTGAGACGTCTGCATGTGACTGATAAGGAGGTATAACATGAATCTGATATTTCTGACAACTGAAATGTTTCTTCTTTATGTAGTCTTAAAGCTAAATCAAGTACAAAACTGCTGTAATTCATCTTCATGGGTGTCTGGACTTCAGTCTTTATCAGAAGTGGGAGTTTGCTGCTTTATCATGTAACCACAGATTGTTTTGTCAGCTATAGAGCTGAATAGAGATATAGAGTGCAGCCACACTGCACCTATCTAGGCACTTCCCCTGATCAGAAGAGTGGCTTTGTTTGAAACCAAATAGATGCAACCTAAAACCTAAAACATTGAAGCTAATTCAGACACTCAACCTACATTGTAAAAATCACAAAAACTTGATATGTCACAGTTAACAGATTAAAAAAATATAAAATCCTAGAGTATAGCCCAGCCCCTGGACCACTTCCTTACGGTTTCCTCATCCAGGTGTCTGATGTGTCTGAGCAACAAGGTGCAGGTACAAGCCTTAAAGAGGCAGCTGAAAAACTAAAGACAAATAATGTGACGTTAACATGTCCGACTTACAGCGTAACAGCTGAATTCTGGGTAACGCTTCAGACTCACAGTAAAGTGCACTTCATCTGTCTGTTCCACATGTTTGGGAAATGCTTCAAAATAAGCACAATATGATTACAACGTTCTACTCTCCATTAAAATGAAGACAGGACAAAGTCTTTTGTTGAGTTTTGGACAACTGCATCCATTTTCAGTCAAAACAGAATTCTTGAGACAAACCTGCTGGTTCACAGTGCAATACTAGGTCAACAACTGTGTAACCATTCAGCAAACTATTGCACCACATCCTATGTGCAAAATGACCTTCCTCTGGTCTTCCTCTTTAGCCATGTCTGTGTTACAATGTCTCAGTGCAGAAGGATGTCTTGTCTTTTATGTGCCCTCCGGCTCTACGCAGATCTCAGGTTCACTAGGCCTTACAGCTGACTCAGAGTGAGTTCCAGCTTTACCTCTGTGGTCCTATGTCCATGTCTGTCCTCTTTGGGCGCTACCTGATTCGCCCATCACTTTTTACTGGGCCCAGTTCAGACTTTGGGTCTGGGGACAAGGAACTCCATGATGTTTTGGAGCATAGTGTCAGTGCGGTGCAGGAAGAAGTCTGAGTGGTGCACACTTCGCCTGTTATCCAAAAGCGCTCAACAAGGCTATCCAGCCATGTTTCAAGAGGCTGTCCCACCAGCTGGGCATTTTGCTGAGCTTTGAGCATTGCAGGCTCCTGAGGAGGCAGCTTCAGCACCGAGCTCAGCTGATGAAAGCTCTGCTCCAGATACTGGTTACCAGGAGGTCCTGCAAGCAGCCAGCTGTCCTCTCCTGCAACCACATTTACACATAACAGAGGCACATGCCATTAAAGCAGACAGTTGATTTTGCACTTTAAATTGTGTGGAATAAATACAACAGACACCTCAGTCTCACCTTTGCGCAGGGGCTCTTTATCTTTGAAGCTTAAGGGCATGACTAAGAACTGAACTTCTGCTATGCGCTCCCACTGCTTTAGCACCTGTACTGTCCAGGTCCCGGGCCGTAGAGGATGCTGTAGGGCTGGTTTGTACTGGGTGTACTCTGCATCCACATCCACAGTGATGTCATAAGACGCTGCCACCACAAGAGCTGGGTCAATCCACACAATGGTGGCTGTGAGGTTGGGCCCTCGAGCCCATTTCTGCACTGCTACGGGTTCATCCATAGGGCCAATGATGCCACCAAAGTTGCGAAAGATCCTTTCTTTTGGGTCCCACTCTGTGCTGATCTATTGAAGAAAATTACATTATAAATCATGTATATTTATTGCACATTACTGTATTTATAGAGGAGATAAATTATTATGAACAAGGCATGTTCTGTTATTCAGACCGATCGGTTTAAATAAGGATTAATGCCAATTCCATAGATAGTTAAAAGTCATTTAAAACCTTTCCTTAAACTGCACTTACCTCCAGGCTCTTAAGTCTCTCAAACTCCTTTAGGTTGTTTTCAAAGACCTGTGTGGACTGTGGCACTGCCCACATCTCAAATGTCTCTCTGACCTTTGACCCTACAACTTGGACTTCCTGAAGTACCAGGTAGCCTTGGAAGCGGTCATAGTTGAAGTATAGGTGTATTGAGAGTGGATAGCCAATTGGATCAAACCTGCAAACACCAGCACAACAAAAACGTATTAAATATTATCTTCACAATGATGTCCAGACACAGTAACACTGTGTGCTGACCTGCAGGTGTCCATGTTGATCCGACTGGACCTTAAAGTCTTCAAGCCAAGGCGAAAGAATGATGTGTAGGCTGTAAGGGCCACATCGCTGAGTGAGCCCACACCGTCCAACTGCTCAAACAGGCTTTCCCAATATGCCTTTATGGCCACTGTGCCCGGAGCATACTGCCCATAAAGGTGAGTGTCCAGGAGGTCTATGGCCTCCTGGTTCACTGTAGACTCAAACTTGCGAGCAAAGAAGGTTGGACGGGCCAACTGCTGTGGAAAAATAAACACAAAGCAATAGCTAAAAACTTAAGTAACTTGGGATGAAGCTTTTTATGTTCATAGTGTGATTCTGCTAAACTTACCTGGATCCGAATGAGGTCTTGCGGTTTGAAATCATTGGGTGAGCATCCACACCAGTCAACAATATGTTTGTACTGGCATTTACAGCCCAGCTTACGATTCCAGTTGGTAACGCGCAGGTTATTGTCTACCAGAGTGTCACACATGTGGCTATTTCCCAGCACAGTGTGGAAGAAGGACTGAAGCAAAAAAAAAAAGACGAGATAGAAATGTAACATTTTTGCTTGATCAAACAAAATCTTTATTGTGTCAGAGTGACATTACAATAACTCCCAGCTTTGCTTAAAAAGTTCAAATCAGAGACTGGAAAATGCCCGTCACATCTCTAGAAGCACCAAACTATATAATATTATATATATATATATATATATATATATATCTATATAATATTATATATATATATATAATATATATTATATATATATATATAATATTATATATTATATATATATATATATATATAATATATAATATTATATATATATATATATATATATATAATATTATATATATATATATATATATATATATATATATATATATATATATAATATTATATATATATATATATATATATATATATATATATAATATTATATATATATATATATATAATATATATATATATATATATATATATAATATTATATATATATATATATATATATATATATATAATATTATATATATATATATATATATATATATATATAGATAGATATAGATATAGATATAGAGTCTGGCTGCTCAGCTACTCCTTAAATTGACTTTATCTTCTCTTTTGAGTAGGCAGTAGACCCTGAGCTGCGGACAGATTTGTACATCAAACTGTCTCAGCTCCAGCAGATAAACACACTGCCCCCAGCTTTCTTACCTCAGCAGGAAGCAGAGCGTAGGAATAAAACTGCTTCAATCCTGTCACTAGACCGTCCTGGGAGTTGATGACGTACTCTACGAAGCGTCGAGTGAGAGCAAACCAGTCTGAGCCTCCGGAGACTTCAAGGCCTTCTGGGATATGCCGTTCGCCAAGACGCCACATGTGATTGTCGCACTCGTGGAAGAGTCGATCAAGGCCTTGCTTCTTAATAAACCTTAAATGCAGTTATAAACAAATATTTTTTTTCCCTTACTGCACTTTTTCTTTATTGTTTTTAAGTATTTGAAAATAGCACAGGACAAACATTTATCTTTTTTTTTTTTTTTAAAACAGTCTCTACCTCTCTAGAGTTATCACCACCACCATTTGGACATTATGGCTTTTCTGACCAGTTTCAGTAAAAACTGAACAGTTTCTTTGTGTGTTCTCAAAGCTTCAGGTATAAGTCCCAACAGACAGAGCAGTGGACTGCCCTGTCACCAGAATGATCTGTCTGCATACTGCCAGAACATTTCAATCTCTGTACACTCACAGAGACAAATGGTACCTAGTCCCTCCGAGTAGTTTACATTTAGGACAGTTTGGAGAAGCTCTTTGAGTGAACTTCCTGTAGATGTAGGAAGAGAAGTAAATGTAGTGTAAAATATTATATTACATTCCTCTATATCTATTACAGATTGATATTCTAGAAGCCAGCACCAGAAGGTCCTCCCATGATTCTGAGTCTATTGTTGTTTTGAGCAACTCTTCCAAGTTTTTTTTATTACTTCTACATTGTAGATTTATACTGAAGATATCAGAACTATGAAGGAACACATATGGAACTATGTAGTAAACATAAAAAGTGTTCAAGAATGTGTTTAATATTTTAGATTCTTCGAAGTAGCCACCTTTTGCTTTGATGACAGCTTTGAACACTTTTGGCCCTCTCATTCAGATTTATGAGGTAGTCACCTGGAATGGTTTTCAATTAGCACCCAAGGAACGGACAATAGACCAGTGAAAATCTGATTTTTGAGATGGTTTGAAATGAGTTGGACCGCAGAGTGAAGGCAAAACCGTCAATAAGTGAACTCCTTTAAGACTGTTAGAAAACTATTCCAGGTGACTACCTCATAAAGCTGAAGGAGAATGCCAAAAGGTGGCTACTTCGAAGAATCTAAAATATAAAACACATTCTGGTTTGTTGAAGACTTTTTGTTTAATACATAGTTCCATGTGTTTCTTCATTGCTTTGATGTCTTCAATATTAATCTATAATGTAGAAGTAATAAAAAAAAATAAGAAAAACATTAAATGAGAAGGTGTCCAAACCTTTGACTGGTAGTGTATATATACTACACTTCAATACATAAATTCTTACAAAAAATGTTTTGCTCCATGTTTTAGCTATACCTGTCTAATAGATTTACAGGCGAGAATGGTTTAAAAGTACCCGTATTTTTCGGACCATAAGACGCACTTTTTCTTCACCAAATAGTGGGAGGAAAAGTGCCTGCGTCTTATGGTCCGAATAGAAGACCATAAGACGAGTTGCAGAGTGGCAGTGGGTGAGGGAGGACCCGCTGCCGCTCTGCAACTCGTCTTATGGTCCGAGTTGCAGAGCGGCAGCGGGTCCCCCGGGACCTTCCGTGTCCCTGGAAACTGCATCATCCCTCCCCGCCCCGTGTCCAGGCTTCTCAGTAGTCCACTGAGATACTGGCAGAGTGGCAGCGGCCCCCGTGTCGCCTTGCCTTACCGTAGTGGCAGAGCGGCAGCGGGTCCTCCCTCACCTTCCTTACGGAAGCCGATGTGTACAGGAATGCGCGATGCTGCTGTACTGTGTCACCGCCGTATGCTATTGGAGGCAGAGTATGTGAGCGGAGCTGAGCGGGAAGAATTTGCGCTCCACGCTCAAAGTATTTCATAATTTCTCCGCTCAAGCTCCGCTCTGGGTGTACAATTATCCGCTCCTCGCTCCCTCCCCCACTCCGTCCTTATACGTCTCGCTCCGTTTTCGCTCCAGGGTATGTTTTTTTTTTTTCATAACACCAGTGTCTGATCAGAAGATGCATGTAGTGTAAAACGAATACGCAGTACTAAGAGTCGTGATTGGTAATTGAGCGATAGTGGAGCGTTTCGGAGCGGGAGAAAAATCACAACGCTCCAACATTTAAAAAATCCGCTCCTCGCACCTGGCAAAATCACACAACTCCGCTCCTCGCTCCGCTCCCACTCCGCACCGCTCACATACTCTGATTGGAGGATAGCATGTAGTAGGCGGTGTTACAGTACACAGCAGTGCGCATGCCCTTCACTCCAGTCATATAATTCAAATATTATTCTGTTATACTTTATTAAATATTTTATTACACTATTTGGTTCAGAATATTTTTTTTCCTATTTTTCTCCTCTAAAAACCAGGTGCGTCTTATGGTCGGGTGCGTCTTATGGTGCGAAAAATACGGTACCTTACTGCTCTACTTTTGAACAGAATGCATACACACCTGGTGTTTTCTCTTCCATGGGACTTGAGGAAGTTCTTGTCCCTCTGTTGTGACAAAAATGCAACCAGTTCACTGTTGGTCCTGGAAAAAGACGTGTGGTTAGGCTGAATTAGTAAAAATAAGTAGTTTTAAGTGAGTTCTTATGGACAGGAGTCAAAAGATATTACTCAACATTACTTTCAGTTCATCGGCAAACCTAGACACTTTTTTGGCACAGGTTGCTATCCAAGATTTGACTATTACCCCATGAATATATGCGTTATTTAACTAAATATATTCTAAATTGTTGGCCCTATCAAGCCCTACTCTGAACCACCAACAGCAACAAGCATGCATTATAAAGATGGACTTAACACCTAAACACTAACACACAAAAGTATCTAAAGGCATCTAATGTTAACCAACCTGGTGGGAAAGTCTGTGGCACTGAGATTAATGAAAAAGTCCCATTTCCAGTCTAGCATAGAAAGCAGGTCCTGCATGCTGCGTAGGTAGGCCTTCAAAAGGCTGGCACCACCCCAAATTGTGACCATGCGCCATGGTGTGGCTCGAACATTTGGATACTGCTGAGCAATCTGCAGAACCTCCCGATGCAAGTATCCTGAACGCTGGAGGGAAGAGTGTCAGGGATAAGCATTTGTCTCCCAGAATATTATATCTTTAGTTGATTTTTTCCCCCAATTCTTCTACTTTACACAATCACTCAGGCAAGTCTTCCTTACTTCATAAATCTAATACATAATAATAATAATAATAATAATAATAATAATAATAATAATAATAATAATAATATGGTACAGAAATAGAAAAACCCTTTACCTTTAAAACTGCCATAAATGTTCAATTAAAGTTAAAGACAAGTAATGCGTAATAAATTCAGGCGTTTTTTTTTTTTTATTATATATATTTTTTTAACTTTATAAGATTAAAATAATCTGGTTAGGTTCAGTTATGTTCAAATACATTTATTCTTCAGCAAACGTTTAGTGAACTAGTACAGTGTATGTTATGGCATTAATATTTAACATAATGTAAATACATTGCATTAGACAGTAAACAGAAAAGCACTGATACAAAGAGAGCTTTGGTCTGTGTCTGTGGTGACTGTCCCAGTGACTTATTTGTCACTGCCTGCGCTGTGCCTGTGCCTTGGCAGCACAACAGACCACTTTCAGAACTAAACAGGTGCTCTGTTGACACACACTGTCTGTGCTCTACACACCTGTGCTCTCCAGGACCAGACACACATTTCTTTAGCCTTCCAGCAGCTCATGACAGCAGACTTTTCCTCCACTAAATCCAGACCCTAAGAATAACCACTCTTCTCTCTATCCAGGCTAATCCCTTTAACCACACTGTGGGACCCGTGAGATAAGTTTAACCCTCATAATGCAAGAAGACTAAAGTAGTCAGCTCGTGGAAAAACAGCAGAATATTCAGCATGCAATGACACACTCTGACGATGTACCATCAATCTCCAAATAAATAAAGTGATTTAAAATCTCATCCACATCTTACCTTGTCTACATGGATGTAGTAGTAGTGGTCTTTGTGGTATATAGCTTTAATTAGACGCTTGAGCTGTCGTACTGCACGGCCATGTACCATCAAAACAAATGCCACTCTGACAGGGTTCTCCACCTTAAAAAAGCTGTTGTCCAGTTCACCAACAGCCTGCACTGGATTAGATGCACCTGGTAATAAAGCAGAAAAAGAGACAGGTCTCATATGGGAACGCAAAGTAAAGAACACTACTGCCCTCTCAAACCAGAGAGGTCTTTCATTAGGTCATTATTAGATTTAGGGGAAAACACAAATTTGCTGACTTTCTGTATATTCCGTTGCTACTCCAAAAACAAGTGCTGACATTTAAAGCCTCCTTACCGAGCTGTGGGCAGAACTGCGGGAGCGAGTTGGGCATGAGCTGTCCGGCCTGATGCTGACACATGATGTTAGCGATCTCCTGCCTGCACTGCTGTGACGCTGCTCGATGGAGAGCTGACAGTGCGTCCTTGCCTGTGATGTCACACTTGGGCACAAATTCACTGCTGGGGGCTTGATGCGCCCCATCCACACTGCCTGGTTCCCCGGGTAAGGCAGCGACAACAGGTAATCGGGCCCCCTCTGCTGCGCCCCGTGTCTCTGTGAAGTTTTTGCTGCTGGATGGGTCATGTGGTTCTTGGGTGCTCTTCAGTCTGGTTCTCCTCCTCGGCGGCTGTTCCCCCTCCTCAGTGCACTGGCTGCTGTTCTCCCTGTTCTCTCTAACCTGGCGCTCCATCGTCCCTTGTTCCTCCCGGACAGAGAGTTCTGCTTCTCCCAAAGGGCACCGTCTCTTTTCAGATCCTGGTTGCTGTGGTCAGGCAGCTTGGAGCGGCGCGTTTTTCTCTTTAAGACAAAAAATAAGAGGAGTATATATATAAAATATATATAAATAAAAACACATTGAGATTTATTATCGTTTACAAACAGGTGCTGTTGAAATGGTGACACAGCACAAAAGACTTTCCACTAAGACAACAGGGTAAATGTGGGTTCACATGCTTCAGTTTTTCACAGTACTCTGATGCGGCCTATTATTTAGCCAAGTCCATTTGTGAAGCTAAACAACAACAAAAACACTTTGCGACGAAACACTTAAACATCTATTGCGAAAATGCATCTGTTCCATGATACACAGAGAAAAGCAGTCCTCTTTGTGGTGAGATATGATCCTTTTAAACATCTCTGCTTTAAACAAATACAAACTATGCCATGGTTTCTCTTTGACTGCAACTTGAGACATGAAATCCTGAAGGTATTTGTCACATGGCTATGATTCAAATGGCATTGATTTTACAGCGCTTTTCCACCTAGTAGGCACTCCAAGCGCTTTTACATTAAGCTTCCATTCACACACCAGTGTTACACCTGGAACACCACTGGAGGCAAGGAGGGTTAAGTGTCTTGCCCAAGGACACAACGACAGTATGAACTGTGGGGAGAGTGCGAATCCAACCACCAACCTTCCGGTTATAGGACAACCGCTCTACCACTGAGCCTCCTTCAGTAACAATGGTAGTGGTGTAAAATGATGTCTATGTGTTATGTACAATACTAATATAACAAACCCTGCTTCAAATACTAAAATCATTGTAAGCACAAACAGAAAATCAGTTTTACTGGCAGCCACAGCACATCATTAAAAAAAGCAGCTGGCTTTCAAATCCTTGAAAGCCAGCAAAATAAACCTGGCCAAGCAGCATCATAGCTTTGGCACACGGAACACAAAGGACCCTTCAAAATGTGCACTTGAAAATGAGGGGGAAAAAAAGCAGCACAGTGAGTGGGCAGTGTGTGGTCTGCTTTTGTCAGATGATGTGGCAGAACGTGGGCTCGCCCTCTCAGGCTGCTGGCTCCCAAACGCTGCAGAAACAATGTGCAATGGCTGGTATTCTGTTATATATCGACACATAAGAGGGGTGTATCTTTTAAGCCCAACATATTAATTTCTCTTATCTATTTTCCACAGCATTTTATTAACTCCATCGTGTCAAAAATGTATTGCTTCAAAGGCGAGCCTGTCTTGCTCTTTACTTTCCAATTAGTGTTGTGTGAAACCTTATCGTAGCTGCCATCTGCTGAAGTTGGAAGCAGCAGCAGTGAGCACTCAGTGGGTGATACCTGATTGAGAGAGAAATATTTGCGAATGTCTGGGTCCTCTTTTCCCCAAAAAACATCCCTTCCTTCTACAGAGACCTTTTGTTATTGAGAATTTTCATGTGGAAAACTGTGTGTAACTCATGTGCACATTTAAACAGAATGTAAAGTTGGAAACCCCAGAGGCATAACAGTAGGTAGCAGAGTGTTGACAGATGAACTTGACAATGAGCTATTTGTTGGTGAAATGTCACAATTCCTCTTGACCAACAGGTAGTGCTAGCACAAGAAAAATATGCAGTCCACAATGGGGCTATAGAGCAAAATAAGACAAACCTGAACATGGCACAGAAAAATTTTGTCTACATTTCAGAACTGTCTGAACCAGACTGAAGCCACTTCATTTCTCTTGCCCTGTCTCAGCCTCCAGGCACAGATGTGTGTACAATCTATACTAGAGTCACATCATTAAAGAGAATCAGGGCAGTATTCACCTTCTGCTTGCATTCCTCCATCAGCATGCTTTGATTTACCAACATTTATTTTTACTCTGGACTTGACTAATTATTGGATTATAGTATGTAGCTGAAGCAACTTTTACAATTGCATCACAACATTGTCTGAGCCATTCTCTTCTCTTTTTCTCGTTTTTTTTGCATCTCAATGAGTCCCACTCTAAACAAAACGGTACAATCTCCTCTGTAAAGTACAATCACTTATTATCTCCTTTAAGTTTACACTAGCGTTTACAATAGTACCGCCACTACAAGTAACTAATCATTACAGATATTTAGCAGTGTGCAACGTGTTTTCGTGGCGAGTCGTAAAGACTGACATGACAGGACTGGCCCGGCTGTAATAACTGTTCTGGCAAACGGCACACGGCTATTCTGCTGCTAACTCAGCTAGCCCTGCCTAATTACTCGGAGAGGAGCTACAGTGTGGGCTAAATGCTAACATTACAAACATAGGTAAAACAGACAAAAAGTCAGACGCTCACCTCCGCCTCGCCTTCCTCCAAGCTCCGCAGGCTCCATACCACAAGACCCTGGATTAAGAGGATAGTCAGAGCCGCCGCTATGGCGAGTTTGTACCGACGGAGCAGCTTCTGAACGCGATCGCTGGCCACCATTTTTCGGAGCGCGCATTCTCCACTGCGCGGTCACGCGGCACCGCACGCGCATCATCCTCTAGCTGCTTCAAAGTTATTCCTAAACACTGCATAGTTTGTACGTGAAACTCCCTTTTATCTTTTCAGGTAACACATCCATTCATCAATAAAGGGTGATTTTGCTAAAATGCACAAAACCACTGTGGCACAACAAACGACTCTAAAAAAATACAACACGTGGCCCTTCACATGATTCCTTGTAGGCTTCGTCTCCATTACAGTATAGGCTACCATCCTCATATAAATGACTATAACGCACCAATTTTCTATAGGCTGTTTAAATAGGCTACACCCATTATGGATAAATGGGGCTATTGAAGTCTCCTCTAAACATTATGTCTACTTTATGTTTGCGCCATGATATTCAATAAACATTTGAAAGGAATGAGTAGCCTGCAGTGAGCCGATAAAGCCGCGGCATTGATATAGCATTGGATTCCAGCAATGTTTAGTCAAATAGTATGGCTTTATCTACGCTATAACAAACTATTTGGGCCAAAACTTGTAAAATAGGAAAATCTTACATGCCAAAAAAGTCTTGGAGTGCTATTCCAAACTTTGATTTATAGCATACATCATGCCTAGGGCCTAAACATGCAGTGACAAAACATATACAAAAGCAAGACATGGTTTCCATAGTGATCATCCATGAATACTAATGGCACATTTTGGCTCTTTGTGCGCAGAGAAATCATCTCAAGACGGGACCCCTTGTCGTCTCCGGGACAACGGGACTTCAAACCAAGAATCCAGTGAATGAAGCCTCAAGACTGGGAGCCATTAGAGTGTAGCCTAAAGGAAAATAAAGTTCCGCATATCATTTTGGCTGCTATCGAAATAATGCACACACTCTTATCCTCGAAATTTACGCATTTTAATTTGAATGGACTGTTGTCTGTGCCAATCCATAAAGCAAACAGTGGTGTTGTCCGGCCGACAGCGAGACAGCGGAGGTAACGTCACTCAGCCTCTGACACGGTTTGGGTGAGGGCGTGAGTCTGAGTGCGCCTCCTTGGGCTTGTATGCGCTTATGTTTGGCCACAGCTTTAGAGTTTTTATCTGACCGGCCAAGTGCGCGTGTGGACGATTACAAGACATCGCTCAAAATGTGGAAGAGCCCCTGCAGTGCCCTTTGTTTTACTCATTCATAAATAAGATGAGCTCCCTAACGCGGCAACTCATGGGTTCAAGAGGATTTCTAAAGGGAACACTGGCAATTTACACGGCAGCAATGTCCACCACTGCGAGTCCAACAGTTCCTTCCTCACTGCTTGCATCGGAACAGCTCACAGTGGTTGTTGCATCTTGTAAGTACTTGTTAATTATTTCTTCATTTGGAAAACAATTATATCTGATTTGTTATTGTTTAACTGTATGTGTGGTTTAGCTCAATCCACTATGCAGCTCTGATAAGTGTTGTGGCATGATTTATTGTGTTGAGGGAAGATAACAGCCTGTTCAATGGCTCTTTTAATTAATTTTTATGACAGAAAAGGGCTCCTGTTCATTTGAAGCCATTCATATTCTGACAGAAACAGGAGACAAATCAAACCTTCAAATATCAGTCAAAAGTATTCAGAGGGCATTTATTCAGTAATTGTTATTACTATTACTATTACTATAACTGTGATTTTTCCTCTTCCACACAGTGTCTTCTCTGGGCCTCTTCGTGGTCATTGCGGTAATGCTGTCCATAATTTACCGCAAGATTCCTCAGTGCTGTGCGCTGCGCTCCTATCAGGCTTCACGCTCAGATATGGTAAGATCAACAGCCCAGGAACAAGTATGTTTTCTGCTGAGGTTTCTGCCTTCAGATCTGGATGTGCAGTTTTTTAGTGATTGACTCAGGACAGTTGTTGTGAGTGCATCCAGGCTCACACACAGCATGTGCACTCGCTGTCGCTCCATGTCATTGTCAGACTTAATTTGTATGGCAGTGTGAAAGATGACTAGAATAAACGGATATGCTCATTGAAAATAAGGTTGAAGTAAAAGCATCTGGACTTAGTTTTCAAGGTGAAGACGTTTTGTCTTTACTTCCAAGTCTCTTGGAATTATCAAGATGTCCTGGATGACAGAGAACCTTCACAGACATGATATCATCATTAACCTATTATAATCAATCACATTTTAAAAGTTTTTAATTTAAAAGATTTAGATTTAAAAAAAAAGATTTAAAAGATTAATGGAGGCACATGAACACCAGTTATCTTGATTAACATGATTCCTGCTTGAAAACCTGCAAAATTGTTTGTTAAAGTTTAGGAGGAGGTAAAGATGTAAACACAACACGTGGTGCTTCCTCTTTCTGACTGGTTTCTCACCTCCTTCCGTCCCAAGAATGAGTGTTATCTTCAGATCGCAGGGACACGACTCATACCCCCATCCTTACAAACAGGAAGCTCTGGTTTTAGCTGAGAGATTCTGTTACCCTGTTTAAGGAAGCAACAGAGTATTTGGTAAAGACAGACCTCTGGTTAGCTGTGACCACAGAGAGTGAGGGATACATCACAGTCAGGCTGTACAGTAAGCCACTTGTAACAGACTGTAAATACAGGGGCAACACAGAGAACCTGTTGAGTGGCTTCACTTTTATTTATTTATTATGACTTCAGGATGCTTTATGACATCTATGTTTTTCCAATATAGATATTTATTTTTAAATGCTATAATTCTGTTTTGTTATTGTTAAAGAAAATAAAAGTTAGTCGTTCCACAAGGTGGACACAAACAAAGACAATGCACTTTCATTGTGCTTCAGTGAAACGTTTCATGTCTTGGACTTCATATAGTCACATACCTTTCCCTGCTTCATTTTGCACCATGAATAGTTGACAGACACCACTGTGGGTGCTGGGGACGCCAGAGTACAATGGTGCTTCTTTAGGTTGTGGCTGTGAAAAAAGCACACTGCTGCTGGGGTCCTCCCCCGACTTCAACACTGATTTTACACGGTTGTGCTCTTTCACACTAGCTGAATCAGTGGTGAGAGACAAAAGGACAACTCTCCTTTTTTTCTTTATCAAGCACTTTTTGGCCCCTTGAAAGTACAAACCAGCGAGGGAAAGTGCCCTTTGACATCCCCTTTTTAGTGTTGTCTCCCTCTCTGACATCTTGCGAGAGTCACAGTGAAGGTCGTTTGAGTGTGCCACGCTAAGTGTGAGGGATGTCATTGTTAAAAAGGCTTGTGAAATTAATAGGTCTGATGGTTTAATGCTAGTCAGTGTTGCTCCACACTAAATTTCCACTTGAGTTGTCTTATGTCTGACAAAATATGTAGTCCCAATATGCCTTATCTTCATGCTGGATTTAAACCTCAGCCATGTGACAAATTGAGTAGACCCCAAATGATATAAGGGGTCGTACAAGGTTGTAATGTGTATTGGAGTGTGCTCGTTAAGAGGTACCTGCTGTAGTTACAAGAAGAGCAGAAAGACGCAATAAAGACCACACGGTGTGGTATGTTGCCTAGGGACCCTGATGACACAGTGGTACGCTCCATTGTTCTTCAGACAAAGAACACTCATTTAGACTGAAGGCAATTACCTAGTTTTCGGGCAATCTCTTTTAAGATTCCGGCACCTCATACAGTGAGACACTGACAGGCCTTGTTTTAGAGGGGTCACACTAGGCATGGAAATCAGAGGGTGGTCTGCCTTTCGATTAGGCAATTTAAAGAACCGCTGAACCAGACGGTAACTTAAGTGATTAAGCAAGGCATGAAAATGAGTTAATTTGCTTAAATGAGTGGATCTTAAACTAATTGTAACACAGGGAGTCAAGTATTCATAAGTGTCTGAGTTAAAATATAATGTGATGCTGTTGATGAGGAATCATGCTTGGCGCTCTCAGACACACTTGTTACAGTGAATACTGCTGCTTTTATAGGCTGCTCCTCCTCAGTACTACAGCAGCAGACAGACACTGGTGGGATCTCCCTGTGACCAGACTCACATCACAGAAGACAACATCCAGGTAGGAGAACCTAAAATGTCCTGTTGTGGGCAATATAGCAGAACATGCAGTACCTTCTCTTAGTAAACCTTGTACAATGGACACTTTTGTTGTCATTGTTGCCATAGATAAAAGTGTGGTAACACATAGGTAACACTCATTTGTAGATGGATCATGTATTAACGACAGATTCTATTTAAGTGGTTAGCTTTAAGTTATCTGTAAATAAACACTTGTATTCCCTGTTGCTATAAATGTCCTATTGTTTGCCTCAGCAGGCGGGTCAGCTGTTCTACGTTGGCCTTCCCTCCAGCTACAGTTTGCCCACTCTAGAGGCCCCCATGCCTAGGCTTCCTTCCTATGAGAGTGTCCGAAAGAAGGACCGCCAGAGGCAGATCCACATGATGATTGCAGACCGCTTTGGCCTCAATGGATCCATTGTGACTGAGGTGGGCTAAATCAGTAAGGAGGACATTGTCACAGCAAATGATACTTAGAGTAGAGAGAATGTGCTACTCCATATAGTGCTATAAACGTCTAAGTTGTGCTAATCCTTTAGTTAAGCCACCCTATTATTGGAGCCTCTCTTAATTAGTTTTCACAAAGAAAATGGGCTCATGTCATGAATACACTGTGATACAATATTGTAACAAGAGCCTCTTCAAAGATTAGAGCGCATTCATTGCAGTAAACAGTGTGTGCTATCAGCATGTCTGATGCGCACTGCTGAATTGCGCTTGTGTCCGCAAGGTTTAGCTGTGTTGATCTTTCTCCAGGCCTTTGACTCGAACAACGCTCTAGCAAACAATGTAATGAGAAATGGCACATCAAATATAATTAAAGCCTGCATTCTCAGTGCAAACAGTGCCTGAGAATGAAGCTCCAGCAGATTTTCTTCTTTGACCTCCCCTCTTATTTCTTTAACTAAACAGTGTCATAGACTACCCATCTGACTCACATGCACAGGGTAGGTGTTTTTCAGCTCTCCCACAAGTCGTTATAGCACCTCTCACCCCCTTTTTGGCCCTTTGTCAATGGTTGAACTCTTAATTTTTCTTGTTTGTTCAGCAGCCTGAGACAGGATGGCAGTTAAACTTTGTGACCAAGGGTGTGTGGGACATATGTATCACTGCTTCTGTTGAGGGTTCTTAACTTCAGTCCTGCATGATACATTTACATTTCTAAAGAAGTAAAGCCTTTGAGGGAAAACATAGGGACAGAGAGAGGGGCAATGACTGAGAGGAAGCAGGAACGAGCTGAGATTCAAATCTGGTTCATTCTATACTATGTTACAAGGTGAGCCACTAAAGCTCTGGATCTTAAATCAATGACTGTCCACACAACAAAGGATTAATTTGTTTGATTTTAATTGGATGTACAATTAAATATATAAATATAAAACTGAAGGCAACCAAGAACATTGCTTGATGCTTTTTTTCTTAACAATAGTGTTAAGCATTGCAACCTGACAAAAAGAGGATAACAAGTATAACAAATAATAAATATATAACTGTCTTTTATGTTTTTTTTACAGCCTCCTCCATCATATGAAGAAAGTATCCGACAGTCTGTGGAGCTTCCATACATAATCTACTCATCTTCCACTGGACTAAATATTCAAAGTGACACACCTCAACCAGTCAACTGTGACACTGCTGGAAGTGTCTTACCTGTGTAAAATACCTACCTACATACCTTCCATACAGACTGCTGAAACGTCAGTCTTAGCCAAGGAATAACCAAAGAGAAGCCTCTGAGGCTTCACTTAACCTTTGTAATAAATTGTGAAAATAAAATGTGCAGTCCATTTGAAAGACACGCTTGAAAACACTATAATAATGAAGAGACTGAGGTGGCTGGCACATCTTAAAATCAATAGAAAAGCAAACATTTAAAATATAAATAATGTCCTGTGTATCTGTTTTGTTTGACTTTTTGAAGCTTTTTGAAAACTTGAAAAGGCACTACATTGCTACTGTGCTAATGTGAGACGTTTAAATAAAATAGAAAAGTTCCACACATGTAATTTTAGCAAAATTTACATTTAATCAAACTTTACTTGCATCTGTCAGGGAGTCTACCTACTGTGATTTTTATTATCCCTGTCTAATCAACCGTGACCATAAACATGTTGGTCCGAGAGTCTTTATCATGCAGAATGTAAAATTTATCTGGTATGGTGTTTTTATGTGGTAATTCTATAAGCCTTTTTGTGCAAAAAATAATGCACAACTGCCATATTAATTGCTGCACTACGTATTTATGACATTCTTTGTCATCTCTTTGTGAAAATGTGTAATAAATATATTTTGTATTCTTTTTTTAATAGACAGTGTTTACTATGAAATGGACAGTAGGCTAACTAGTGGGAATCTAACAGAAAAATATTGAGCTGTTGTTCCTCAGCAGACGGATTATTGTACATCAAAACACAAACACACATCCACAAGAGGAAGTTTAATTAAATAATAACAATAATAATAATGCATACCAAGTATATAGCGCTTTTTAAGATACCCAAAGACACGATACAAATTTCCATTATTTATTCACTCCGCAGTCACACACTGGTGGTGGTAAGCTACATTTGTTGCCACAGCTGCCACAGGGCAAACTGAATTCAACAATGTTAACTGTGTACTGCAGTAATACAGTCAAAAAATGTAACTTGTAAAATGTAACTACATAAAATGTAAGAATATTGTAATTACATTTCAAATATGGCGGGGCTCCTTACGAAAGATGAGTCGTCACTGACGGAAAAAGACGAAAATCCCCGACTAGCCGAAAGCAAAGTCTGGGATGTAAACAAGGTCAGACACTGCTGCTGCAGCCAGTGGGCAGACTTTGTGGGGCAGTCAGCTTATTTAACAAGACAAGGACCAAACTACTCAGTCAGACATCCAAAAGTAAAGGTAAAGGGTATGTATTTGCGCTATTTTACAGACTAGCTGTTAAATAGACAGTAGCTAGTCTACAGTTGTCGTCGTGGAAACTACAGTGAATGAAGTCTATTAACAGGACGGGAAAAAATATACTAACAGTTTTGTTATAACGCTAGGTATGTAAACATGCATGAAAGTCATCAGTAATATTTTATATCTGACGCATTATCACAAACGCTAGACCATTGTGCGTTTACCTCCTGCGCATTAACTCTAAGTGGGTCGCTCTCTCTGAGAAAATGCATTGTCATGTTTTCCCACGACACAAATGAATCATTTACGACTAATTTAACGGTAAATACAACTGCAGTCATTTATTTAACCATCAGCTGACTTGGACATGGGATTGTGGAAATTGTTTATAAAGCAGAGAAAACTGCAGCATATATAACCTGCACTGCGTTCATTTCTACTGACCTTACTCAGTGCCAGCATAAAACTGGTCACTCTTTCAGCTTCCCTGCCAAATATAAACAGAATGAGCTCATTTATTTTTAACCTGACGATAAAGATAAGGACAAAGACAAAAAAAGGTTGTTGAACAAGACAGGGCAGGGTCTGTCACATTTTATTGCTTGGTCCAGTTAATGATCAGTGATGTGTTTTGGGGTGATAGGAATGCCATGTAGTGATAATGTGTAGGTCACACTTAAATGTTGTTGGTGTGAGATTATGTAAGCATACAGTTTCCATTACATGCATAATTCTTTCCCAGGCTTGCTGTTTTTTTTGAATAAACAATGACAGCGTTATGGTGTGGAGGTTGGCCCTTGTTCAGGAGTAAATATGTTTTTTTGCTGTCACCTTCAAAAACGCTGTCAGAAGTTATCTATTTTGGTGACACATTTGGTCAGGTGATTTTGTAACTACTGTTTTGATTCATTCCCAGGGCTGTACTTCACGCCAGCCAAGATGATGCAGTGTTTTCATTTTATGGTTGAACCGGCAAAGAACTTAACGGCCAAGATAAAGGTAATATATTTCCTACCTGAAAACATTGTGTTTGCTGTGCAGACCTGTGTCAACAGACCCCTGTTCACTGCACAAGGTTACCGTTACACTCAAGTAGGCAGTATGACAACATCCATTACTTATTTCCTTGGGGAGCGCTGTGTGGAGTGTTGAATTAAAGCTGAGTTCTGGGATAAAGGGAGCACTTTTGTTTCTGCTGACAAAAGCAGAGCCACGTTGTGCATTTTGATTAACCTTGTTACCTTCCAAACCACCATGAGGCCTCACAGATCTTTTTGTGAAATAAGTTCTCCATATTCTTCATCAACAGGAATCACACAAGAAGGCAAAAACAGAGAAGAGGGAAATTCTTGATGAGGATCAAATATTTATTGTGGAGTTAGCAAAAGATCTCAACCGAGTGTGTCAGGTACAACCAATAAGTACCACCTCTCAATTTACCAGTCACAGTATACTGCTATAATAATGTTATACACATACTACTATATATCATTATCAATCAATGACTTCCTTCACAAATATTCAGCCAGTAAACCACTTTATCCACATTACAGAGTTCAGAGGTGCTGGAGCACATTTGGAACCACGATGACACCTGGTCTACCCTCCTCTGCAGAATCACTGTCTTAGAGTGGGGAAACATACTGGAGAGAAAAGTACTTGTCTAAAGACACAAACCCCTTCAACACAATGCAAAACTAAGCTTTCTGAAATTGTGATGACGACATACATTTGCTTTGATTGTGTTAAGAGGCCCATGCAGAGTGATGGCTGGCCAGAGTTGGATGACAACAAGGAGTATGATGTGTACAATGAGCAGCATGTTCAGCAAGCCAAGGCGGCGATTCTTAACTGGATCAAAGACCTGAAGGCTCAGCCTGAGGTAATAGTTCGGTGGCACTGACATTATTTCTATCAATAAACAAAAATTTGATTTACACGGGTCACATTATAGCAAAGTGTGTGGCCTGGTGAACCTGTGGCGAAGGTTTTAGAGGATCTGAAATCAGCATGGCGTTGGGGTCGTGTGCCCAATCTGCTTTCTGCCATGGAGCTGGTCATGTGGACACTTCTGCTGCAAAATCCAGAGAAGGTATGGAAAAAGCTATATTTAAATTTTATGTAAACTCTTGTTGTTTTAGCTGAGAGTTTAACCAATTCTGTTTTAGGATAACTTACCTCAACAGTGGCTTCTTTGGAAACAGAAGACACAGAAGATAGGTCGGTTAATTAATAAAAATTTAGTGCATGCTTGAAATCTTTTACATTTTACAAATTTTTTTACCTCCTCCTTTCAGGTGCCATTCCCTATGTTCCTCAGCTGGGTAATAATTACACATTACATTGTTTTGAATCCCATCAAATATGTCACTAATTTGACCTTAATGTATCTTTTGACTTTTACAGTGTGGGATTGGATCACAGATGTTGCAGGTAAAACTTGTATTTCATTTTATTTAAGGAAATGAACATGTTATAAGTATTAACACAATTATTTGTCCCTGCAGTGGACATAACTCTAGATTCGGACTCTGCCAACCCTGACTTACTGATCACTGGTGATGACAAACGTATGCGCTGTGGCTTTGAGAGGAAAGATGTTCCCAACTATCACCAGCGCTTTGATGGTTGGTGGTGTGCTGTCGGGGTTGAAGGTTTCAGCTCTGGTCGCCACTACTGGGAGGTTGAAGTGGGCGAGCGTGACTGGCGACTGGGCGTGGCTAAAGAATCTGCCCTGAGAAAAGGGTTTAAGTCCCTTAACACAAATACAGGTTATCTGACGCTGCGTCTGGAAAGAGGCACTGAGCTGAAAGCCCTAACAGTGCCCTTTACCGCCTTGCCTCCTGGTCTGATCTCACGTAAAGTGGGCATCTACCTCGACTATGATAATGGCCAGTTGTCCTTCTATGATGTAGACAAGCGCTTTCACATTTACACATACAATGAGTGCTTCACTGAGAATCTGTTCCCGTTGTTTGGTACAGTGGAGATTGTCAAGGATCTAGTGATCAAGTCCCCACTGGCTAAGACCCAGTGCCTCTGCCCCACATCCTGCCTTTGGGTTTGAGATTCATTGTTCCTCTCAAGTAAACTACGAATATTTATCAAGTATAATTGAGCACGTTGTTTAAAAGTCTGTGAGAATCAGATATCTTGATGTAAAAGACCATCATTATGCAATATATAAATATAAAATATAGGCTAGGCTATATATATAAAAATAGCCCTGCTTTGTGACCATTCTATGCTGCTACTTTAATGTGAATTTGCTCTGTTGAGTTAAAGCACTTACTCTGCACTGTACATTGATTTGTCATGTTATGCCCATTACTATTATTATTAGTACTGTAGTGAAGGCCTATGTGCAATACAAATCATGAAATACGATTTCTATTGAAAAACAATAAATAAAAGATTAACTCATTTTTGTCTGGTCATTTCTTTATAAAAAAGTGCATTTGTCCAACAAAAAAAAAAAAAAATTTCTAGTCTCTTTTTTAAAAAATTTCATTTAATTTCATTGAATAAACTAAACAAATACAATACACCATAAATGAATGAAAATGAGCAAAAAGAAGCATAACCTTATAATGTCTGCCCTGTAATCACAAAAGCTGCATCACTTCTCACTTCTTCTATTTTATTAAATCCAATTACAAATTTAGCTTTTTTGGTTTCACTAAAAAGATTGTTCCATAAACCGACTCGGAAATAATCTTAAATTTAAAATGAACTAAAATTCACCGTATAATTTTTGTGGTTCTGAATCTAGATTTTTTTTTTTATCTCAGTTCCTTTTAAATCATCATTGCTTTCTCTTTTTGTAACTCTTTTTGAATGTTGGTGCTTAGTGCTTTCAAGTGAGCTTTATACATGATTTTCAAAATAAAATCTAATAATTAATTTAATTTCAGTAACTTTAACTCTATAAATATTGGGTTTGTTCCTGTGTCCACAACTAAATGAATTGATATATTTTTACAGGCACTTCCCCAAACTTCAACACAATAGGCCAGATATGGAACAATCAATTTAATGAATCCTTAACACAGCAATAGTTTTAGAGATTTTTACCTTTATATAGTTTGTATGTGCTTTCCACGTCGTTTTCTTCAATTTTAAAACCAACGAATTGTATTTCTTTTTTTCTTGGTATTTCAATTCCTTCAGTGTTTAATGCATCTCTAGTCTAGCTCTGCATAGCCTAGTTTTGCTTCTAATTAAACTTTCCTGCGTGCTGGTTTAATTTTTGTACAGCTCTGTCAGATATGTTTTGTCTGTTTTATATAAAATATGCCATAATTTTCACGTAATAATACTAATAATTATATAATAATAATAGGTGTTCCTTCAGCTGAGTAGTTGGTGGTTGTCCATAGCACAAAGTCATGAATGTTTTTGTTCAAAGTTGGCTGAGCTCTTGTGGAGCACGGCGGCGATGATGTCATCGGTCCGCGACGACTGTGTGGCTTTTATGATTTCTTGAAAGAGAAACAAACTATGACAGCTACTTTAAAACACGCGTTAAAAGCGCATTTTGGTTTTAACGGCTTCAGATCGAAACTACAGGAAGATGTTGTCGAGGCAGTGGTCAGAGGTGAGTCAGAGATCAACTTATTGCTTTGTTGAATGCTATGTTATTACGTGTAGTTCTTGCTAATTGGCTGTTAGCTGTTGTGCAACGTTTTCCAAGTCTCTAAGTAGATTTTCACACAAACTAGAAAATAAAGAATTGCATTTCAATTCAAGGCTCATTGCTCGACTGTGTTGTTAAATAGATTCACTGTGTGTTTGTAGGTGACCGAGATGTGTTTGTGTGTATGCCCACTGGAGCTGGAAAGTCTCTCTGCTACCAGCTTCCTGCTGTGCTGGCAGAAGGTATCACATTGGTTATATCACCACTAATAGCTCTCATCCAGGTCAGTCCTTCATAGATAAAACATTCACATTACCCTTTAAGACATATACAGTAATATGTTGTATTTATGTCTTCCAGGACCAAGTAGACCGCCTCAAAAGCTTGAATATACCTGCCTGCTCCATCAACTCCAAACTCCCAGCTGGAGAGCGGAGAATGATCCTGGCCGACTTGGAGAGCAGCAGTCCAAAGCTGAAGCTGCTGTACATTACTCCTGAAATGGTTGCCTCTTCCTCTTTCCAGCCGTGCCTTTCAGGTCTCTGCTCTCGCGGCCTTCTGTCTTACCTGGCTGTGGATGAGGCTCACTGCGTCTCCCAGTGGGGACATGACTTCAGACCAGATTACCTCAAACTGGGGGAACTGCGCGCTCATTTACCTGGGGTAGCCTGCGTGGCATTGACTGCAACAGCAGCTAAAAATGTACAAGAGGACATTGTGCAGTCCCTGCAACTCCGGCTGCCTCTATTTTTTACTACACCGGTTTTCCGCAGTAACTTGCACTATGATGTAATCTTCAGGGAACTTCTGCCAAACCCTTACGTGCACCTCCATGACTTCATCAAAAAAGCTCTGGCACTGGCCAGTGGGTCTAGTGGACAGGTTGGTAGACTGCACTGTTGAATATTTGCAGTTTTCTCATATTTTCCATAAAATAACACAAGATGAGTAAATTCTGTATTTTGCAATAAAGCCAAATAACATATTTTGCATGACCTTGAGGCAGGGGCATGTTTTGAGTAAGTGTTTATCTGCTGTAGATATCTTTTTGTATATGGACAGGGTTGTGGGATTATATACTGCCGAACCAGAGAAGGATGTGAAACAATTGCCCACCAGTTAACCAAGCTGGGAGTTCTGGCTAAACCTTATCATGCAGGTAAATGTCTTATTTTACATTTATTAGTTTTTTTACGTTTTTAATTGGCTTTATTTTGAAAGGATTAAAAGCCGGAGATCGCACCGAGGTTCAGAATGAATGGATGCAGGGTAAATTGCTGGTTATTGTAGCCACTATTAGCTTTGGGATGGGTGTAGACAAGGCCAGTGTCAGGTGAGACTAACATTACAAGATTGTGAACAATTGTCTTCTTCTTGCCACTGTAAACATGTAAACATTGTTCAAAATCTCAACAGATTTGTAGCTCATTGGAACCTTGCTAAGTCCCTGGCCAGTTACTACCAAGAGTCTGGCCGAGCAGGTAGAGATGGACTGCCCTCCTCCTGTCGCACATACTACTCTGCCAAAGATAAAGAACAAATCAGCTTTCTCATTCAGCAAGAAGTGACTCGCAAACAGGTACGCATCCTGACACTGAAATGTAAAAAGAATCCAATAAAACTAGGTCGGCAGCAGTTTTTGTGAATATTTCCTAAATGTGTCTGCAGCAAAAACGAGGCTCCATTAAGGAGACAGATAAAGCCGCCATGAAGGACTTTGAAGCCATGGTGAAGTTCTGTGAGCAAGAAGGGTATAAATGATGCACACATACACATTTTTTTATTATTCTAGTAAAGTAAATACTTAGTGTGTAATTATTTACATCCTTACACATTTTCTTTGTACTTTAGTCGACATGCAGTTTCATTTCTGTTCAACAGAGGGCACAATTTATCAGCTTTTTTTGTTTTGTTACATTTCAAGTAACACTTTGAGTGGGCAGGTTTGAATGAAGGCAGGCTTGAGTCTGTGTGCTAAGTGTAATTCATATGACTAATTCAGACTATAAAAACCTTCAAGAAGAACCAGTTTTACAAATCATACATTAATATATAACCCATTTCTGTCAGTCTGCACGTTTAACCCTTGTGCCCTGATGAGGACAAAAGTGTCCTTTTCAACTTTTATTTTTTTGATAACTTAGCGGTTGTTTTGTATTTTTCTATGATATTTGGTAAAGGTGTGTATTTTATGACACATTTTGAAATTTTAAACACAAATCCAATATTACTCTTTTTTAGCACTCTGTAACCTAAATTGTTACACTCTTACCATTTGGGGACAAAAATGTCCTCTTTCAAAACGTCATAAAAATAGTATATGTTAATATTTTTTTCTACTTTTTTTTGCATAAATCTCTTAATCCACCTCAGTCCTGATCATAAATGTCAAATATTTGAATATTTTCAAACTTTTAACCCTTTATATGCCAGTGTATATGATGGCATCCCAAAATATAGTTAAAAAATCACCATAAAATAGCAATATTTTTAATAATCTGAATGCAAAGTGAAATTTTCTTGGGGGGATTATTAGAGTCTTGGATGTGCCATTGGTTGGCAATAACATTGATTTTGGTTGATTTTAATTTTTTTTGTAATGTCAGGTTAAAAAAAGTTACACTCTTACCATTTGGGGACAAAAATGTCCTCTTCCAAAACATCATAAAAATAGTATATGTTAATATTTTTTTCTACTTTTTTTTGCATAAATCTCTTAATCCACCTCAGTCCTGATCATAAATGTCAAATATTTAAATATTTTCAAACTTTTAACCCTTTATATGCCAGTGTATATGATGGCATCCCAAAATATTGTTAAAAAATCACCATAAAATAGCAATATTTTTAATAATCTGAATGCAAAGTGAAATTTTCTTGGGGATTATTAGAGTCTTGGATGTGCCATTGGTTGGCAATAACATTGATTTTGGTTGATTTTAATTTTTTGTAATGTCAGGTTAAAAAAGTTACACTCTTACCATTTGGGGACAAAATGTCCTCTTCCAAAACATCATAAAAATGGTATATGTTAATATTTTTTTCTACTTTTTTTTGCATAAATCTCTTAATCCACCTCAGTCCTGATCATAAATGTCAAATATTTAAATATTTTCAAACTTTTAACCCTTTATATGCCAGTGTATATGATGGCATCCCAAAATATTGTTAAAAAATCACCATAAAATGGCAATATTTTTAATAATCTGAATGCAAAGTGAAATTTTCTTGGGGGGATTATTAGAGTCTTGGATGTGCCATTGGTTGGCAATAACATTGATTTTGGTTGATTTTAATTTTTTTTGTAATGTCAGGTTAAAAAAAAAAGTTACACTCTTACCATTTGGGGACAAAAATGTCCTCTTACAAAACACCATAAAAATAGTATATGTTAATATTTTTTTCTACTTTTTGCATAAATCTCTTAATCCACATCAGTCCTGAACATAAATACCAAATATTTTAAAAGTTTCAGAATTTCAACCCTTTATATGCCAGTGTATATGATGGCATTACATCAGCCAATCATCAGAACAGTGTCAGATTACCCTCCAAAGCAAGAGCTTAGATGCTCGATAAATAAATCACAAATAAAACATAAGAAAAGTTTATTTTGAACAAACAAAGATTTAACAAAATTGGAACAGACATTTATATTGCTTTTACAACCTGAAACCAGCTGCAATCAGCTCTTCCCGCCCTGGATGTGTACATGCATACGCTCACGTGTGTGAGTTCAGTTCATTCCGTGTACAGGAATCACAGCAGAAAGATGTGTGAACTTTGCAAATATATTTTCCACACTTGCAGCAGGTAATGGTGGCCTTCTTTCAGTGGGCCAGTGCACTGCATGCACAGTCGTTTTGGGGACTTGAAGTTCCTGGGTACCCACTGAGACTGGCACTGTCCTCCCCTTGCTGTGGCTCTTGTGCTCCTTCCACCTTGGCAGGCGCACTTTGTGCGTGGGGTAGCTGCTTGCGTTTTTGGATTAGTGGAGTGACTAATGCCATTCCCAGCTCCTCTAGGAAAATCCGGCGCTTGTTCCAACCAGACCCAACTTGCATTTTAGCAGCTCTTCCCCAAGTCCATACGAGGTGAAAAAATTATCGCATGTCACCGTATGTCCTACCAGTCCTTCAGTCAGCTCTAGAACCACTCTCCTTTCCTGGTTGACCTCCACGGGACAACCCTCTTGTTTTCCTGCATAAACTAGCATTCTAAATGCATATGAGGTGCGGACGTCACAGGCCACCCAAACTTTGAGCCCATATTTGGCTGGTTTGCTGGGGATGTACTGCTTGAAACTGCAGCGACCCTGGAATGGCACCAGCTGCTCATCTACACATATATCTCTAGCAGGGTTGAAGAGAAGAGAGAGACAATGTTCCAGCTTCTCCCACAGCTCAAATAGCAGCAAGCTTGTTACCTCTCTGACGTTGGGGCCGTGTTAGGCGATCATCAAACGCAGCTTAGGGCTATCATTTTCAAATTTTGTGCGGGACATGGTGGATGGGAAGGCAGCGCGTCCAGACTGTTCACTCCACAGGCTTTGGGTGCTCTCATTCCGTGACCGATAAACTCCGGCTAAAATGAGCAGGCCAAGGAACGCCTCCAGCTCCATCTTTGTAATGTCTCTCCAGGCTTGGATGGTGCGTCCCTGCAGGTTGGTCATCTTCAAGATGTACTGGCTCATCTCATCAGTGATGAAAAGATCCCAGCATGATTTTACCTGATCAGTGATGCGGGCAATGGCGTATCTTGTCAGCCCGGGGCGCAGACAGTTGGCTGGAAAGTACCGGACCGTCTCTGAATGAGAAGCTGACCAGGACACCTTTCCATTTTTGGATGTCCATTGAGGAGTTGCTGTCTCCTCCCCCTCTTCGTTGAACTCCAAGCTTTCATCTGAGCTGTAGGGGGAACCAGATTGCATGGAGATATCCCAGTCAGAGTCAGATGTATCTTCCGGGGAGGAAGAGTATGGGGACTGGGCTCGCGGGTTGGCATCCTCAGTCATGTCCTAACGAGACCCCATAACCTGTTCCAGAGCTTGCAGTACGTTAATTTATTTTTTTTTACAAAATTGACGTGCCATGGCTGCCAATTATGAAATGAACACACTGCTCTTGACATGGCTATATTTATAAGTTCAGTGTACGGTCACACCTGTGTAAACAGAGTTGTTGCCACCACGCTGTTTACTTTTGTGCTGCTGCAATTTGTTGCTCTCAAGTTTGTTATGATGCAGAGGGGTGTTAAAAGTTCATGGGGACAAAGGGGTTAAACTATACCTTTTATCCTCTCACTTCAAAGACACATCAATCAGAGTAAAAGTTAAGGTGCCAAACGGCAGTTTTGATGGTATTCAATGGGAGTTCATTTTTAAATCATATAGTGCACAAAAAATAATAATTGATCAAAATTAATTTTAATGCCAATCAAGGACAACCCAAGACTCTAATAATTCCCCAAGAAAATTGCACTTTGCCTTCAGATTATTAAAAATATTGCAATTTTTTGTTATTTTTAACAATATTTTGGGATGCCATCATATACACTGGCATATAAAGGGTTAAAATTTTTATAAATATTACAATATTTGGTATTTATAATCAGGACTGAAGGGAATTATAAGATTTATGCAAAAAGTAGAAAAAATATTAACATATACTATTTTTATGATGTTTTGGAAGAGGACATTTTTGTCCCCAAATGGTAAGAGTGTAACTTTTTTTTTTAACTTGACATTACAAAAAAAATTAAAATCCATCAAAATCAATGTTATTCCCAACCAATGGCACATCCAAGACTCTAATCATCCCCCCAGGAAAATTTCACTTGGCATTCATATTATTAAAAATATTGCTATTTTATGGTGATTTTTTAACAATATTTTGGGATGCCATCATATACACTGGCATATAAAGGGTTAACATTTTGAAAATATTACAATACTTGGCATTTATGATCAGGACTGAAGTGAATTATAAGATTTATGCAAAAAAAAGTAGAAAAAAATATTAACATATACTATTTTTATGGTGTTTTGGAAGAGGACATTTTTGTCCCCAAATGGTAAGAGTGTAACTTTTTTTTTTAACTTGACATTACAAAAAAATAAAATCCATCAAAATCAATGTTATTCCCAATCAATGGCACATCCAAGACTCTAATAATCCCCCCAAGAAAATTTCACTTTGCATTCAGATTATTAAAAATATTGCTTTTTTTATGATGATTTTTTAACAATATTTTGGGATGCCATCATATACACTGGCATATAAAGGGTTAAAAGTTTGAAAATATTACAATACTTGGCATTTATGATAAGGACTAAAGTGAATTATAAGATTTATGCAAAAAAAAGTAGAAAAAAATATTAACATATACTATTTTTATGATGTTTTGGAAGAGGACATTTTTGTCCCCAAATGGTAAGAGTGTAACTTTTTTTTTTAACTTGACATTACAAAAAAAATAAAAATCCATCAAAATCAATGTTATTCCCAATCAATGGCACATCCAAGACTCTAATAATTCCCCCAAGAAAATTTCACTTTGCATTCAGTTTATTAAAAATATTGCTATTTTATGGTGATTTTTTAACAATATTTTGGGATGCCATCATATACACTGGCATATAAAGGGTTAAAATTTTGAAAATATTACAATACTTGACATTTATGATCAGTACTGAAGTGAATTATAAGATTTATGCAAAAAAAAGTAGAAAAAAATATTAACATATACTATTTTTATGATGTTTTGGAAGAGGACATTTTTGTCCCCAAATGGTAAGAGTGTAACTTTTTTATTTCAGGGTACAAGGGTTAACACGCCCATTCCCTTATTTCATGTTTGTGCTTCTTATGAACACTGGTTTAGTCCCACTTCAGGTCCGAGTCAGTATTGTTGTTCTGTATGTGGGATCCCAGGGATGCTTTAAGGAATGTTGACTCCTAAAAGCCTGTAACCCTGGATGGTAGGTGTTGTTTGCAGCTGAGAGAAGATACTTTTCTGCATTTGCCAGCTGCTTTGTTTTTCAAAGGCTTGGTCCCTGAAGTGCAACTGAACACACCCAGAAGGAGATGGCATTGCTCATACATGTGTCAGTTTACCAAGAAACTCCTGAGAGAGCTACATAACATTGCATGTTTTGTATTTCTCAGCAAAGTCCTCTATACTTGATCAGGGGTCCATGAAGTTTCTTCTTAAATATTTATTTTTTCTTAAATGTTTGATCCTTTTGTCCTGGCTTTACGACAGCAACAGAAGGTCACACAGGACATCACCATCATGAACAAAACTAACACTGTAGTAAAGGAAAAGGAAAATCAAACCACATTAACCTTTTTAAAAGACACTATTAATTAAAAATAGTTGAGACTTACACATGAAGGTCAGTATGATTAAGAAACCTGCCAGATCTATGCCATTGGCATTGGGCAGATGCTGTAACTTGAGCCATATCTTGTTGAGGAGGTTAAGCGACTCTTCTCTGGCATCCATCCTGCTCAAACACATTACACATATAAAATTTGTATATGTAACCTTTTAGTCAAGCACTTTCTGACATGCAGTATGCTATCAAAACATGTGGTCAACCCTATTTAGGAAGCAAAGTGGGAGGGGCTCTTGGAGAGTGAAAGACATTTTGAAGTACACTAATTTAAAGCATGTGACTTTTCAAGCTATGTATGTCTGGCAGGGCATGTGATACAAACATAGGGGTTTTGCATTCATGAGCAAACCAAGACTGTTGCATATGATATAATAGTTGTTAGATAACTCACTTTATGAAAACACATTGGCACTGGGTGTGACAGTTAGTAGTGCCTGTAATCCTGCGCACAAAGGTGTGGGTTTAAATAAATGCCACAAGCCAAATAAAAAAAAAAAAAGTTGTTTCTGCACAGTGGTTGTATATGTTATTCCATAAAATTATAATACAGGTTCTCTTATCCATTAAATTTTCTTTTGTTATTTTGCCATTATTGCAAACCTGATTTTGCAATTAGGCTTTTATCGCTGATTAACAAGTGGTATGTTATAAGAGTTTAAAGACCATATAAAGACCATATTTACAACATCTTTGCACTGTCCCATGTATTAGTTGTTTAGACTCGCACACCTTAAATTTCTGAACAACTTTCTCTTAAACCTTCATGTGCTTAAAAGGTGCTTACCTGTCAGAGTCCTTGTTGTTTTCCACTCTCTGAATAGTTTAGGGCAAAAGTAGTAAAGGGAAGCAGAATAGTCTTAGATTCTGACGAGATCAACAGATGTGAAGTCCTTTCTTCACAGAATTTGTTGTTGGCTGTTGATGTACGTCAGGCAGAGGAGGAGTCCCCAGACGCTGCTTGAGATTAGCAGTCGATCTAGATTAGGTCTAGGAGGGATAATTGTCCAAGTACAGATGACAGGCTGCTCATGCACAAGAAAAAAAATCCTTTCTTTAGCATTCTTTCTTTACTGTTTGTTTCTACTGTTGTTTTCCTTTATGTAACACAATCTTGTGTGTTAAGACAATCTTCTATTTTTTTTCTTTCCCTAATTTTTGCAGCCTCCAAAGCTGTTTTAACTCTGCCAGTGCTGTGTGGGAGTGACTTTTCACAGACTCTTTGTGTTACTACACCTCTTTTGCTGTGAACGCTCCCCTCCGGTTTGTGTTTCCATTTGCAGTTAGGTAGTTAGCATGTTGTTGAGGTAGTTTTTTTTCTAGGTTCTTTGTGGGGATGTTTGAATACCGTGTTAATCTCAAAAGTGTGATTTCTAAAAACGGAATGATGTTAGTGTATGAGGTTCATCACCTATAAGCGTCAGTATTATAAGTGTCATGTGAGTCTGACTTTGCAGCAGATAACAGTTTAGCTTTTTTAGTTCCACATGTGTATTGATCATGGTAGCACATCTAAGTATTACGCAATAACCACAGGATCAATAGTGTGCTAGTTTCCAATATGTAAACCAATTCTGTCAATAACCTGTGTGGACTGTGTTATGTAACAATCCCTCTCCTTCTGTTCAACAGCTGTCGTCATGCTACCATCTCAAAATATTTTGGGGACCAAGCGCCAAACTGTGCCGGTGCTTGTGACTTTTGTTCCAACCCAAAAGTCGTACGGGCTCAGCTAGCTCGAGCGGCTGTTCTCAGCACTAAGACTTACGCGCAGAGCAAACAACCCTCTGGACCGTTTGGATTTCTTGCAGGTCAATATGAAGGAGGCAGGAAGGGCTACGGCTTTGAAAGGCAGGAGTTCTATAAAAGGAGTTAATTTGGAGTTTTTATTACAAATGTTGTTCCGGTTGGTTAACACGGTGACGTTACACTTTGTAGGCACGATGATGAAGATGAAAGCGGCAACAGTGGAGAAGACTCTACAAAGAGGAAAAAGGACTTTTCTGACCTCTACAAGAAACAAATGAAACTGCGGAAGGTACAAAGAACATTTTAGGAGGTACATTTACTGTAAGGCAGCTGTGAGCGGAGAGGAGGAGGGGCCCCCATGTATGTGAGGCAAATGGTAAATCACTGCCACATGTTGAACTGAGCTGGCACAGAGCTGAGTAACAAGTTTAACTACTTCTCCTGAGGTTCAAGTAGAGCAAATTGTTCCCAACATGTAATAAATGAAAATGGGAACAAAGTGTTTTTTTTTTTTTTTTCTGAAATTTTTTTGTCACAAAAACAAAGTAAGAACTCATTGAATACAATACTGTTACAATAATTACAGTTTTCTTTTTTGAGTTTGGAGTATGTAAGAATGTCATTTTCTGTGTAAATACAAGCGTACTGTATGTCTGCAACTTGGTGTATTTAGATGTAGATAAAGAAAATCATAACTTAACTGGTCCTATTAGTACATGTGTCTGTGCTCTTGGTTCTAGGCAGGTGTCACTCAGGCTGAGGCTGAGGCTGCTCCACCAGGTAAACTCAATACAAGACCACACAAACAAAATGTTGCCCCTTATGTGTGTGATTGATTTTCCTTTATGGTTTCTCTGTGTAGACAAAAACTGTCCACTGAAAGAGGCGAGCAGTCAGAGGATTCCCAAGCTCAGTGTAAAGGTATACAAACCAACACATTCCTCATACCTGCTCCAGTAATTAACATGTCTTCAGGAGTTCAGTGAGTCATGGCGAGAATATGGCCAGTGGCAGAACCAGTGTGTTTCCACAGTGCAGTCGAGCACTGTTCATGTAAAGGGAACGGTATACTCGCAGCAGAGAAAAATAAAAGCTGACAGCTGGATTGTTTCAGGCTTTCTATAGAAGGAATACTTTTTGTGCTATTTAAATTTTGTGATGGGTTTATCTTGATTTGTCCAAATGTAGAAGTGTTGTTGTGTTATAAAAAATACCTTTTGCTTTTGTTAACATAACGTCTGCTGTTTCAGGCAAGAGAGCACTGTTTGTATCTCCTGCAAGATGCACTGAATGGTCACCAGGGGGCAGACAACAGTTTTTAGTGAGCTTCCTGTCTTTTGATTAGACACAATGCAGAATATATTTTAGTTAATTCTAACAACACATAACTAGCATAATGATTTTTTGTTTAATCTTGCTTAATTAACTTCTCCAACTCTTAGCTGTGATTCGCTGTCCTTAGCTGTGGATTTGGAACACGAGGTCTTCAAGAGCAGCAAGACTTCCAATATTTACAAAGCATCTGTCCTGAAGAAGGTAACAACTGCCTCCTCACCACTGCGCTGTTCATATTTAAAGGTCTGTGAAAACATAGAACTTACTTTTATGTTTTAATATGAAGGTATCTGAGATGAAGAAAACACCCTCGGCTTCAAAAGGAGGAGAAAGTAAAGATGAGAGAATCAGCAACACTGAGACAAAAGAAGACAAATCCAAAGAGGAGACAACCGCCTCTTCTTCATTCTCCTCTTCTGAAGACATACAGGGCTTCACATCTGCAGCTGAGATTTATTCAGTATGATTAACCACAACAATTGACCACATTTGGCTGAAGATTTCTTGCTGCAGAGTTATATTGTATTTGTTTTTCTCTCCAGATGAAGCGCAAGAGAGTAGGTGCTGGTCAGAGGGGCTCTTCCAATCCCTTTCAGACGGCTAAGGAACTGCTAAAGACCTCTGTGGGGCAAACTGAGGATGACACGTGGACAGGCGTCTGTGGCCTTAACAATGACATTTCAGGAAACTCCACAGATTCATTCATGGAGTCAAAGAAAGAAACAAATATGGATCAATCTGTAGCTGCGACTTTATCCATCCAAGCCAGAGCTAACACCACTGCTGCCTTCTTACACAGCCCAACAAAGAAGGGCAAATTGTTAAGCAAGAAGCAGCAGAAGCTAGCAGATGCAGCAAAGAATTCCCGAAGCATTTCTCACTACTTTGCAAAGAAAGAAACAAAAGCACAGAGCCAGATACAGCTACAGAAAGTACTGTATCAAACACTGTTATAGATGACTTAACTCAGCCACACTCACCTGTCCTTGTGGAGGACATGGAATTTGAGATTCATGGAAATGATGATCAAAAATGTATAGTTATACTGGATGAGGAAATGGAGAAAATTTACGAAGAGGAGAGGCTAAACCAAGAATCTGAGCACAATATGATTCCACAGTAAGACAGTTAACAAACGTAAAAAAAGGTGATAAACAAATTTTCCTTAATGTACTTAATTTTTATTTCTGTCTTAGACAAAACATGACAGATGAAGCTGTGAATGCTCTGCAAACATTAGAGGTAAGTACAGTTGTGCATACCCTTTTTTTGACCTAATACCCTCATTTTTCAGAGAATATAAATAACTCAAAGTTAGTGGTTGGGTGAAGCCATTAATTTTCAAACAACTATGTTTACTCTTTTTAAATCATAATGAAAACAGAAACTACCCAAATTAACCTAGTAAAAAGTTTACATACCCCAGTTCTTAATACCATGTATTGCTACCTTTAACATTAATGACAGCTTGAAGTCTTTTGTGGTAGTTGAGGATAAGGCTCTTTATTTTCTCAGATGGTAAAGCTGTCCATTCTTTTTGGCAAAAAGCCTCCAGTTCCTGTAAATTCTTGGGCTTTCTTGCATGAACTGCACATTTTGATCTCCCCAGAGTAGCTCAATGATAATGAGGTCAGGAGACTGAGATGCCAGTCTAGAACCTTCACTTTAAGCTGCTGCAGCCAATGACAGCTTGACTTGGCCTTGTGCTTTGGATCGTTGTCATGTTGTCAACCAGGTGAGGATGGTTACCTTCAAACCAAACAAACCTGTTTGTGTCACTTGTGTGCATGTTATCAGGCCAAAATCAAATGTAAATGTAAACCTTTGATCAGGGTCATTTGAGTAGTTTCTGTTGTCATTATGATTTAAAAAGAGTAAACACAGTTGTTTGACAATAAATGGCTTCACCCAACCACTCAGAGTGGGGAAAAAGGTTTTTGTGTCATCATTCAAATTGTCTGAAAAATGGGCGAAAAAGCACAAATTCTGCCAGGGTATGTAAACTGTTCCCTATACTAACTATATACAGTCAGGTTCATAAATACTGGGACATCGACACAATTCTAATTGTTTTGGCTCTATACACCACCACAATGGATTTGAAAAGAAACAAACAAGATGTGCTTTAACTGCAGACTTTTAGCTTTAATCATGAGCAGTTCCTTTCCTTCTCCAGACTCTTCTCTTCCCATCACACTGGTACAAGTTGATCTTGGTCTCATCGGTCGATATAGATGTTCTTCCAGAACTGTGAAGGCTTTTTTAGATGTTGTTCTAACTCTAATCTGGCCTTCCTGTTTTTGAGGCTCACCAATGGTTTACATCTTGTGGTGAACCCTCTGTATTCACTCTGGTGAAGTCTTCTCTTAATTATTGACTTTGACACACATACACCTACCTCCTGGAGAGTGTTCTTGATCTGTCCAACTGTTGTGAAGGGTGTTTTCTTCACCTGAGAAAGAATTCTTCAGTCATCCACCACAGTTGTTTTCAGTTGTCTTCTGGGTCTTTTGGTGTTGCTGAGCTCACTGATGCGTTCTTTCTTTTTAAGGATGTTCCAAACAGTTAGCACACACCTAAAGTTTTTTCTATCTCTCTGATGGGTTTGTTTAGTTTTTTCAGCCTAAGGATGGCTTGCTTCACTGATAGTGACAGCTCTTTGGATCTCATATTGAGAGTTGACAACAGTTTTCAAATGCAAATAGCACACTTGAAATGAACTCTGAACCTTTTATCTGGTCCTTGTAAACAATATAATGAGGGAATAACACACACCTGGCCACGGAACAGCTGAGCAGCCAATTGTCCCATTACTTTTGGTCCCTTAAAAAGTGGGAGGCTCATATACAAACTGTCCATTGTGGTGGTGTATAGAGCTAAAAAGATTAGAATTGTGTCAATGTCCCAATATTTATGGACCTGACTATAAGTATGCTATTGCTGTAAGCAACGTGATTAGTAACAAATACCATTAATTTTGTCCAGGTAATGAGTGAAATTAAGGCAAAGGGAGAAAGCTCACCTTTGGCAAAATGCAGTCGGCCGGTGGCAGACGGGAACAAAAGAGTAACATTTAACCCAAATGTTGAGAAGAGAGCTGTGCAACCTCTTGGTGAGCCTCCTAAACCGGTGACTCTAAAGGAGGCAGCTGATATTGTGGTCCGCTGTCTGGACCCGTTTTACACTCAAGGAAGGTTTGCTACTAAGGTAATGGAAACAAAACACCAGAGTAATGCATAAGGAAGGTTTGCTACTAAGGTAATGGAAACAAAACACCAGAGTAATGCATTAGAAGTGGTATGTGTTGGTGGCTATATTCTGAGACCTTATGTTGTGTTATTTAGGAGCTGTTTAAGTCCTTTGCCCGCTTTTTATCTCACCTACTCACAGAAGGCATGAGCAAGGGAAGAGGACAAAGTAAGATGAATACAGTCGTGTTTATTCTTTTGGATAGTGAGTATTTTTAATTATTATTATTTATTTTACAGTTAAAGCAGACGCCAAGGCTCTTATTAAGAGGTTCTTCAACAAAGTCAAGCGTTGTGAGAGTGAAGCAGACTGGAAGCATCTTAGAAGACCCCAACACTGTAAAAATGCAGAAAACAAGGAATAACATGAAGAGAAACGTAGCTATGCTCTTCTTTTTTTTTGTCAGTGCGTAAATTCCTATTGTTACAGTGATGGTCAGCTCGCACCACACACTGACCAGCCCCATGGTTGGTTTGCTGCTAGAGTTCTGCTTGTCCCGGGTTTGTTGCTGCAAAATAAGATGTACTGTTGAAAACCTGAAAGAATAAAGAGAACACTGTACACACATTGTACAATTACAGCTCTTACGGACCAAACTATCGGCCATTAATTTATTCAAATGGAAATGGACATACAGGACCTAATTCACCTCACACTGGTTATAGTGTCCAACCTTATGCCTGAATGTTTACAATAAAATCACAGATGTCTGAGAATATGGTGTGGGGGGGTCCTTTTTTATGAATAAAACTGCTAATGTATTTATACATCTTCTCATGTCAATGATTAAGCCTGAATAGTAGTTTCCCTGTTATCTTTGTATCGAACCATATTGAAAAGGCACTCTTTTTCCTCAAATATAAAAATATACAATCTGTAAATTGTATATCATTTTTAAATGCTCAAAAGTTAATAGGAATTTTACATAAATAACTAAGACAGTGTTAAATAATGGCATACTCGTGCATGTTAGCAGTTTAGAGAAGGTGTATCTTACCATTTAAGTGAAATTTATTAATTTACAAACCGGCAATGTCATTTATTTTAAAGGGTAAAAATGCTAATCCAGAGATGTCGCAGACGGGACGCTGCTTTAATAAAGGGTGACGTCATCTCTAATTGTGGTGCGTTCGTCATCTCCTGTAATAAATAAATTCTCAGTTTAACGCTAGCTAGTTTGTTAAAAGGGTCGCTAGACAAATCTATCATAACACAATTAAAAATGGACATACATGACGTAATATTTGCTAGTAAATAAGATGACACACACAACTTAGACTGTATCTTATTGAATGAGCACATATTGTTGTTGTTCCAGTTAAATCTTAGACTACCAAGGGACCAAGCTACAAAATATTGTCGGACTCATATTTACTACGGCACCTGAACGCTACAGCAGCAGCAATAAGGCCAGTGCAGAGGCCGAGCCGCACATCAAAGACACCGGAGGCAAATGCTACAGAGCAGGCTTATTATCATCCTGCGGTTTGTTTATTTTCTTTAAGTTTATTTTTTTAAACTGCTTCACAAAAGAGACAGCTCCTAGCAACAGCAGATGGTTCGCTTAGCAGGTGCAGAGATTTTATCCTGTAAGAAGCCGTTTGTCTCATAAAGGGTTACACGCTCACTTAAGGGAGACAGCGCCGTTGTTGTGTTTTGTCACTTCCGGCCATCAGCCCCCAAAATTAGCAGATCACGTCGCCGGTGAGAAGTTGACCAGCATTGATGCTCCGTGCAGGAAGGATGGAGTTTGAGACGGAGAAAGATGAACCGTGGTACGACCAGCGCGATCTGGAGCAAGGTGAGACTACATTCTCCAAGCTTAGATTGAGTAGCCTACTTGATGTTTTGGACTGGGTGTAACAATGGCCATCCCTTTTATTAGCCTACTTTATCACTAACACTGGCTTGTGAGGCTACAGGAGGGTGCAACTGGATTTCATGTAAATGTCATGCACGAGTACACACAGTGCAAACTGGGAAAGCCCATGTCTCTACCTTTTATCTGCACTCACTAAATCCTGAGTTGTCCTTCATCTCAGCTCTCTTCCTCTGCCAATTATTTTGATCTTGTCAGCAATGTTTCCTGAATAGGCTCTCAGTTTCTGCCTTCCTCTGCCTACATCCCACCAGCACTCCCTGCCCCTCTGGCATCTTTGAAGTAGCTATATTAAGACAGCCCTTTTGATAAGTAGGATGCATTTTTGATTATAATATTTGATATGTGAAATAAAAAATATATTGGTACTCCAACAAGCCTTAATTTGGACACGTCTTTTAAAGCAGTTGTTAACCTTAGTTAATACTTGTGCTTAAACTTTACCGACAGTTGTCCTTTTGTGTGTATGTTACAAATGGTGGAACAACATCTCAAAACAACGCCTCCATCCTTCAAATGTAACAACTGTAGACGCAAAGTGGCCTCCTTCAGTTTGGAGTCTCTTTGAAGACAGACTCACTGTCAAATGTAGCTTAAAGGGATAGAAGGAAGTATGTCTTTTGTTTTTAAAAGGCAAGAGCACTAGTAAATGTAGCCTTGGTATCACCCCACCCTCCCACAACCATCTCCTGATTACCTGCTGACCCAAAGAAGTAAAGCAGCTTTGCGTCTCTTCATCATTGCATTGACATGGCCAGACAGATGAAAGACAGGTGCATTCTGATGTTTTCTGTCTCTTACATCAGCTTTGGTTGAAGTCATTAAGCTCTGGTCTGATCTGATTAGGGGGCCCCGATGAGGCCTCCCTGGTTGGGATCAGAGTATCAAGGCTTTTGGGTCAGAACAGTTACTACTGCGGTCAAACCAACACAGACACATGTGGTCCAAGTCATGCGTGTCCCATAAATGATGCTGTTATGCAACGTCTCTCTTACTGCCCTTTGGTGACTGTGTTCAGTGTGACGAAAGAAGATGTTGTGTTGATGATGTCACGTTTATGAGAGTGAACATGAGGTTACACAAAGCTTCAGAGATCATGCATCATCAGTGTGTAACGTTGCTATCAATGCATTTCCAGCAGATGTAATGGATTTTGGTTCATATCTTTCCACTGCCCCCAAAAAAAACATAAACAGGACTAAATCAATCTCAGATTACATAACTAAGAATGTGCACGTGCCGACTCCCTCAGGAACAAAACAGCGCTATGACTGTGTAGGACCTCGGGTGAACACGCTCACACTTCAGCACATTATCACTCGGCAGTTACAGCCAGTCTTTCAGTGTTATCAGTTCTGCATTGTTGAAACAGGAAATTATAGTCTCACTGGTACAGCACTGGAGGCAAATGGAGCAGCAGAGATGTGCACAGTGTGAGCTAATTAGTGAATATATTAGATTAAACAAAGGATTTCAGGTCTTGGGATTGTGTACAGTAGAAAATACATTAGCACTAAATTATGTCTTTTATATAAGTACAATTATGCTATGTGCAGTCACAGCATACACTCCTGCTTGTCAATGGCTCTGTGTTTGTTTTTTTTTTTCTCCTGTCTTTCCAGTTCTCCAGTGTGCCTTGTTGTTATGGGTGCAAAGCCAGCAGGACTGTCCTCTCCGCTTCTACTTTACAGGGAGATCAGATGAATAATGTATAGCTCAAGCAGCCTCACACTGGTAGCTTCTGTGTGTATGTAGAAAGCCACAAGTTTTCCAGCCATAGCTGATATTGCGCTGTTGACTGCCTAAACTGCTTTCTCAAATCTCTCTGAAAGACAGTATATGGCTCACCCTTTTAACCACTTTTTAAAATCTTTATCCGTCTTTCTTGGCTCACGTCAGACTTGCATTTGGCAGCAGAGCTTGGCAAGACGCTGCTGGAACGCAACAAGGAGCTAGAGGACTCTCTTCAACAGATGTACATCAACAATGAGGAGCAAGTGCAAGAGATAGAGGTACCTAAATACACATCTAAATAAATAATAAATAAAAAATAGCCGTCACACAGATTATCTTGACATAAAAAGGGGGGTAAAATCAACAACCCCTCCTCTTTTGTATATATTAAAGTTTGAATGCCACAGTAATATTTGACAAGAGAAAGATGGGTGTTAATCAAACTTGTCTCTCCTGTAGTATTTGTCCAAACAGCTGGAAATGTTAAGGGAAATGAATGAGCAGCATGCAAAGGTGTATGAACAGCTGGACGTGACGGCGAGAGAATTGGAGATCACAAATGAGAAGCTTGTTCTGGAGAGCAAGGCCTCACAGCAGAAAATAGACAGGTCTGTCAAAGCTGCATAACTTAACAGTATTTTTCACAGCATGCATATGTCGGCAGCCAAACCTTTTTTTAAGCCTAAAACACATTTCTGTTGTTCATAATCAGACTCAAAGGTCATTACAAATCGTATTAGCGTTCTGAAAGCTGTCTTTGTTTTGTCCAAATATTATCCAACTTTATTTTGTAACAGTAACCCGCAGAAGCTTAGGGAAAATGCCATTTCATGCACTGAATGATTATTTGTGTTGACAGGTTGACCGGTAACATGGAGACCTTGCAGGGTCAGGTGGATAGCCTGACGGCTCGAGTGGAGGAGCTACGAACACTGGAGGAGCTCAGGCTACACAGGGAGAAGAAGGAACGACGCAAAACGGTTCATTCCTTCCCCTGCCTCAAGGAGCTCTGCACTGCTCCCCGGTACTGTATTTTTGCTAAATTAATAAAACAAAAGTAAATCAAATTAACCTTGCAGTTTATTAACAAGGTGAATGCATAAAACCCTGGTAGAGTTTAAATAGGATATTTTACATTGTCCACCAGCGCTTATTTTAACTTCCTGAAGTTGAAAAGCACTTAATATAAAATTAATGGCCACAAAACAACATTTTGACAGTATATCTTTTTATATAGCACAAATTATGCCAATAATTACAAGGCAATTTTCTGTTAAACCTTGAAAGTAAGCTTTAGTGGCAAAAGAAAGTGTTTTTAAAAAATAAACCTCATTCTGATGACCGCTTTGCCAATGACTGTGCTTCAGGTATGAGGATGGATTCCTGTTGGCCAACCCAGGCAGTGTGGACTTGGCAGAAGAACGACCTCTGGATGAAGA
This sequence comes from Perccottus glenii, assembly GCA_024416835.2. Lineage (NCBI taxonomy): Eukaryota > Metazoa > Chordata > Actinopteri > Gobiiformes > Odontobutidae > Perccottus > Perccottus glenii. The sequence continues at coordinate 17,669,399 of CM044553.2, forward strand.
GAACGAACGCCTCAAAGACATTGTGGCATCATTGCGCTCAGCTATGGCCACTGAGCGGTCTAAGCGTGAGAGTGCTGAGCGAGAGTTTACCACTGTGCTGAATGAGTTTGAACGCTTAGAGCAACGTCTTTTGGGCGCAGAGGGCTGCCAGCTGCGTGTCCAGGAGCTAGAAGCAGAGTTACAAGAGATGCAAGAGCTCAGAAAGTCCCGCATGTGTCTGATGGGAGGCGTGGAGGATGGACTTGAGACACTGCTTAACAGTGGCCCTGAGACAGACACCCCAGATGAGGGGGCGGGGCATGACGAAGGCGGTGAAGGATCCAATGGAGAGCCAGGTCAACAGGGAGCACCGGTAAGAAAAAGCTGCAGTGACACAGCTTTGAACGCCATCTCAGCACGTGATGCTTCTGGCAGAAGGCAGGGTAGCTACGCCATGCACGCTAACGGTGTGCGCAAACGCGGGATGTCTATTCTGAGGGAAGTGGATGAGCAGTACCACGCCCTGCTGGAGAAGTACGAGGAGCTACTGGGGAAGTGCCGGCGCCATGAGGAAAGCCTGTGCCATGCCGGAGTGCAGACATCCCGGCCTGTGTCCAGAGACCCCTCCATGAAGGAGTACAGCATGGTGGCAGCAGGACCGTCTACATCAGGGGCCACACCACCAACACCTCCCCAAACGCCGTCCACTCCAGAGGCTCTGGAGGGCATCAGCAGACAGGTAGAGCAGGTGGACAAACGCCTCAGTCAAAACACCCCCGAGTACAAGGCCCTCTTTAAAGAGATCTTCTCCAGGCTTCAAAAGACTAAAAGCGACGTGAACTCAGGCAAGAGACGAGAAAAGAGGAAGACTAACAAATAAGCTTCTACTGATTTCCCCAACTGACCTCATCGTTGTCTTATTCAGAAACAGTTATACCGCACACAGGGTGGTCATGCAGTTAGGGGATACAAAGTGCTGACAGATGCCTTGATTTTCCTTTCTAACTTAATTAAATCTGCCAAAATGTTTTCACTCCTTGGCAGTGGCTTAACAGTGTTGGTTATTTACACTAAAGATCTGAAAGGCTTTGTTTCTGTTTAGGGACAATCTAAAATGTGCTATGTTACTCTCAAATGATGCAGAAATTACTAGTATTTACCTAGAACTACTATGAAATTAACTGAAAGACTGGTCAACTGTATAACTGGTCTGGTAAATTAAGAGGCAGGTGTGCAGAGAATAAGATTTCTGTATGTGATGCTTGGATGTTGAGTGACTTTGGACGGGAATTGTCCACCATGCCAAAGTGTTCAGTAGTTTAACTTGGCTGCTTGAGTAAGGTGATTTCAGCGGAGATACCGGCAAAGTCTATTCATAGTCGGCATGATGGTGATTTCACAGGGGTTTTATCTGTTTCATCTGTAACGGAAATGTCATGAATTTCTTAACTGTGCTTCTACAATATTCTTGTACAACTGTAGATTATTAAAATTGTTCCCTATAAATTAAAAAAGACAATCTACATGGCAATGTTTATTTTATTTTATGAATCAAAATGAGTTTGTGCCAAGGGGGAAAAGTAAACATTCAAATGTTTATACACGCAGACCTGGTTTGAACACTTTAATGTGAAAACAGGAAATCAGTAAACTGTAGCACAGAGTCAAACCCAGCCCAAGAGACATCGGCCTGTGACATACAAGTAGTTGTTCACTTATCTTGGAGTGCATAAAATAACACTTGTCTTATCTGGTTGGAAACTGTAGTCTATTTTTATATATATATAAAAAAAAAAAATAAAGACTGATGTCTCTGGTTCACAAAACAGACAGCATTTCTATCGAAGGATGCTGGCACAGTCAGCAGTAGCAGCATGTGGCTGGAGGAGACCAGAGGCACAGTGTCGGTAATCTGGTAGTTAAAAATTAGCAATTAACAGTCAGTCAGATGCGATTCCTGCAAGACCCACATGCCACCGTATCATAGAGTCATTAAAACAATATTTAGTTATGTGTGATTATTTAATTTTGCTAATTGAGCTCACATGATCCTATACAGTACAAGGCTTTTACAAATTTCAGAGTTGGTGTATATAAAAACAGGCTCATGTTAGATAAACAGGCAAATGTGAAGGCAAACGGCTCAGCTATGTATGTTTATTATGTCCTCGAGACAATGGTTCATGTAAAGGCCACATGGTTGCTTTGAAACTGCAAATACCCTGATCAGAAGAGGACAGGCCCGTCTAAAGCAAATGGACAGAGGTAATGTCTTTGCTCAGCAGAATTTGTAAAGGGTGGTAAATTTGTAAAAACTCTGTTTATTCCAAATTATTTACCAAGACCCTGTAACAAATAATCTGGTCTAAACCTTTAGAAGGGCTGTGTCCAGGATTGATTCCCTAATGACTGTACAGTGGCCACACACTCACACACACAGCATTACTGCTTCCTGTACAATACTCTTTAAGGCAGATTACGGTAACCAAAAAAAAATAAAACATGGAAAAATAGAAGCAGCATGGAAAGACTTAAGCGCTATGGGGCAGAAAGAATTGTTCATTAGTAAAGATTTTACTTAAAAAGCATTACAAATTCTGGATTGTGCACACTTGCTTTCTCCAATTTTAACATTCTGAATAGAGGACAGAAATTAAATGAATGGGAGGTAAATACATAGACTTATCCAGTGAATGTATGAAGAGAAAGTAACTGTAGACACAGGCTGATGGACGGAGAGAGCAAAAGTGTAAATTAACTGCACAATCCAGAAATGGCTCTGAACAGGAATGATGGAGTGACAGCAGAAAAGAAAAAAAAAAAAAAAAGGGGAAAGACAATTTGGAATTAAGGAGGTCAATAAGATGGTAAGGGAAATCAATCTTTCCAGTCTTTCTTGATAGCAAGGCTCCAATCCCAGGAGAGATGATCATGCTTGTCATCGTCTGTGAACTTGGACTTGATATTATAGGTGCCACGGGCCAGCATTCCTTTTGGCGCCTCCTCCAGGGGAGTGACAAACTCATATTCCTGGGTTGGCCTGGGCCCATAGCTGCCGACCATGTAATCGGATTTATCAACTACACAACAGAGGGAGAAGACAAAGAAACATTAATGTAGTCACCAACCGATACAATGACTTTAATTTAAAGGAAACAATGTACAATTTTAGAACACAGATGTGCCAATTTCCTCTCAAATAAATTGTGATTAAGGAAGACATAGTGGCTCTTCAAGTGCTAAAAGATTCTAATGGGATCATCTTACCTTTTACTCCTTTTCTGAATGTTTGCTGAGTGTACTTAAGACCCGACACAATTTCTTTGTTCACCTGAAATATAGAGAGTAAAAGGTCAAGCAAAGCTCAAAACGTTTACAACGACAAATGTAAAAGTTTTCAATTTCTGCTGTGATCAGATTTTCTTTACCTTGAAGCTGATCTTTATCTTGTATTCAACTCCCTCCTTCAGGACCATTGGGTTCTTCCTGAAACCATCCAAGTCTCCTAGAACAAGAAAAAAGCCACATACTATAAAGTAGACTTAACATAAGACTATGGGGAATCTAACCAGCATTCTGCCTTTATATGAAATGCAATAAAGATACTGTCCACCAGGTGGCATACTGTCTCAAGTGAGTAGCTGTATGTATCTGCTGCAAAGCTGTCACACCATAGAGGAAAAATCTCACCAGGAAATGGTTCATTAACTGCTTGCAGAGAAATTATGTCAGTATTAAATGGCAGACAGATAATGCTGCTGGTCTTAATACACGTGGATAATTTGAGTTACACTGGGACAGGGAACCCTCAGTGGGTACAACAGTCCAAATGTAGTCTAGAACCAATGTAAACATAAAAATGCAATCAGAAAAAAAATAAAAAAATAAATAAAATTCACAGTTGGATAACATTCTAAACTACAACCCTTTTGTCTCTACTTACCTTGAAGGTCAATAGTCAGAGGGTCTGGTGCAGTCTCACATAACAGAGTCATTCGTGTCACCTGGACATTTGGGACTTTTGGATCTGTAACAAGGAAAAGACAAAGACTCATGCTCATTCCAACACATCAGCCCAACCCTTGACAAAACTCTCTGTCCATCCACACATAATTCATTCAAAAACACTTTCTATTGTTTAATACTATTGACAGCTGCACTACGGTCACCTGCAACAACTTCAGCAGCATTGCCCAGTAGTGCCTCCTTGTACTTGCGCAGGCTTTCATCTTCTGCGTCCAACTCCTGGATCTCCTTTAGACTTTTCTGGGCTGGAGGCTTGTAGTTGACTGAAGTCTCATCCTCATTTTCTGCCGCAATTGCTGCAAGCTGCTCTGGAGTAGGTTCCTGCTCTGCCATGGTGTTCTAATGCTTAAAAAAAAAAAAAAAAAAAAAGACAGATAAGATGAGATAAGAGGCAAGAGATAAAATATGACTTGATAGCAGCTTCCTATTTGGCCTTTGGCTGGCTTTAATGCAATCTGCAGTAGGGCTGTTTCGAATGCCATTTTTTGAGCTTCGAAGCTTAGGTGGCAATCAATATCGAATATTCGAAGCTTCGGTGGGTGGGGCTAAATATATAATAATAGTGTCGGTTTGCATTTGTATCATCTTTCACGACTTCACGTTTCACTCTTCGGCATCGTAAATGTGTTGCGGCAGACCCAGTGTAGTGAAATAAATCACTACGTTTGCCAACGGGCGGTTCAAGCATGAGTGAGAATGAGTCCACGACGGAAGTCACGTGTTGAAAAAAAAAAAAAAAAAAAAGAATATTCGAATCTCAAAACTGAAAATCGAATGCCACCCCACCGAACGAATATTCGATTATTCTAGTACAGCCCTAATCTGCAGTACGATTTTTAGGGAAACTTTGGCTATTTTCGTCTGGACCCTTCGATAGTGTCCTGCTATAAATGCAGGACACCATCGAAAACAACCTAAAGACAAATGCTTTTGTTATGTTGCAAAAAAGTGCAGGGTACCATGCACAGCAAACAACTAATTCCTGTCAAATGTTGCTAATCCAATCTAGCACCAACTATGAGAGTATTATTTCTCTTAAGACACTTATGGCACAGACCCAAACAGGACATGTGGACTGAACTCAAGAGAACACAACACAGTGACAAATTAGTTATGTCAAAACCTATAACCGAATACCATAATGTCTCTGTGTTCGAATCAAAAGTAAAAACAAAAGCCTCTTGCCGTTTGCAGAAGCCTCTGAGACCTAGCTACATGCCTGTTTTATCACAAGCTGCTGTCAGGCGTAAATCGGTGGGACAGGTGAAAAAGACCAGAGCTGCACTGCAACTCGTCTCTTTCACTGCTTTTGACACATCTCAAGTACATATCTATTAGGTCTAGGACTTCTACATAAGCAGCTGTCCTCCCATAACAACTATTCCCCTCTCACAATGCAATCTTCAAATGTGACAACACAAACAGACACAGCACCTGCATTAACACAAATATAATGCAGGTTGTTGCCAGTGTCATTGTGTTTATCAAATAAGCAGTATCAACATGGACATAGCAAAGTGAACAAGACGTATAAACTACAAAACTATTGAAATACATTTGATTTGACCTTAACTTGTGTTGCAAAGCCTCGTGTTAAAGTTATAAAACAACATCTGATTTCCCTAACTCTAAGGAGAAAAGGAAGTATAAGCCAAAAGTCAAAGAGGAAGAAAAATGTAAACCACGTCAGCAGCGCCGGGCTAACATTTTTGTGTTCGACGTCTCACACAGTTCACATATTCAAAGGTCATTTTAAGTGAACACAAATCAGGCCCACGCCAAACACTTTAGGACAGAGTTCGGTGAAAAAAAGAGACAAATAAAAAAATGACTATAATGACATTTCAGAACTACTACACAGTAAAAGTGTGAACCACAAGTGATCAGGCACAATAAATCACACAAGCACAAACTGAACCATCACACTAAACTGGTTTGACTGTGGCATGTCTGTTGCATTGTGTCTACCGTATACAGTTGGGTATTAGCAAAGCAGGAACAGAGAACGCAACAGGGCCCCTATGTTGGCCATAAAAACAGAAATTCTCTCCTGGTAATAGTCCGCTTTGGCTTGTCAACCATACGTGGGTTTTCTGGATCAGTTTTAATGATAACAAATGTGAGTGACGCTCTGTGTTTAAAACAAAAACTTGTACACAGGAATGTCCTAAATCTTTCTTGAAAAGTAACAAACAGAAAAATGTTCTTATGCAACCCAACAGTATGACAGTAAAAGGCTCAAAAGGTGAAAGGTCATTACACCAATTGTCAAATATTAACTGGAAAAAAATTAACACAGGAAGAAACTTGCTTATTAGTGGTATAGATGTTTTACACAAGCTCATTGCAGCAAAACTGCGGTTTATTTAGGATAATTTTGAGCCATCACCTTGGCAAGGCACGGCAATTTTATTTATATAGCACAATTCATACACTGTGTAACTCAAAGTGCTTTACAAGAATAAAAGACAATTTACAAGATTTAGATTAAGAAACATAAGAAAAATTAAAAACATTTTAAACGAAGAGTGCAGATAAAAAAAAAAAAAAAAACACTTTGTTGTAATGTAGGCGGAGCTAAAGAGGAAGGTTTTTAACCTCCCCTTAAACATTGTTAAAGTTGAGGCTGTTCCAGATTTTTGCTGCATGAAACTTAAACGCTGCTTCACCTTGTTTAGTGCTAACTCTGGGCACGAGCAGAAGGCCTGTCCCAGATGTTCTCAGAGTCCGAGGAGGTTCATAAGCAACTAGCATGTCAGAGATATATTCTGGTGCTAAACCATTTAGAGACTTAAAGTCTATTCTCTAAAGCAACAGGAAGCCAGTGCAGAGATTTTAAAACTGGCGCGATGTGGTTGTACTTCCTGGTTTTAGTTAGAACCCGAGCAGCCGCGTTCTGAATAAGCTGCAACTGTCTTAACCCTCGTTAACCCGTCGAGACCAGTGAGCAGGCCGTTAAAGTAATCTAACCTGCTGGAGATAAAAGCATGGACAAGTTTCTCTAAGTCTGGTTGAGACACCATCCCTTTAACTCTGGAAATGTTTTTAAGGTGATAAAATGCAGATGATGTAACTTAATGTGACTGTGGAAATTCAGATCGGAGTCCATGATGACCCCTAGATTTCTAACCTGATTTTTAGATTTTAGAGAAAGAGACACGAGGTGACTGCTGACACTTTCTCTTTGTTTCTGTGGCTCAAAGATGATTAGTTCAGTCTTGTTTCTGTTCAGTTGGAGGACTTGACATCACCTTCCCGACAACACACATTCCTGTTGGGTGATGGCTACAGAAACAAAAAAAGAGCCATCTATTGTTCAGTCCTGGGAGACAACACACAACTCATGAGATGAACAATGAACGTGTCGAATCTCGGCATCCTCAGCATTCACCTGCACATGGCTTTCTCCAATAGGAGGATAATCCCAAAGTTTGACGAGGCTAAGCACAGCGCTTTACAAACACGCCCTGCAATTAGGCCAGTTGCTCAGCAACACTACACCTTGGTAAAATTTCAGAAAGTGAGTTTGGGGGATAACAAGGCTTTCTAGGACAGGAAGGCCGCAGGTGTCGCTGCTACCACCGCTTCAGATCATTCGGGTCATGAAGTTACAAGTGCAGACCGTTCAGCAAGGACCAGGACAAGCTCAAACATGACACTGGATTTTAGAGAGACTGTTATTCCTCTGACAGAACATTTACAGATGTGTACATTTATGTATGTTTATATACACCGCCTGTATATTGCTTGTCAGACTTTTTGAAAACAGCTGTACATTTTTCACTGGTAACATTTTATGGTAATCTAAAAAAAAAAAAAAAAAAAAAGGAAGTACACAGCACATTTAAATCAAAGGCAAATAAACGATGTGTTACCACACGGAAGGTTGGCTTTGTAGTGGGACATTTAGCTTTTGAATGCAAACAGCACTTTAAAACATATGGACCCTTAAATACTGTATGTTTTAGGCTTTTCTACATTGTTTTGTTGAGTAATATTAATGTAGTTATGAGTGAACATTAATTTGGAGTTACTTGCTGTACAAGTTGCACACATCAAAAACCTTTTCTGTCTTCTGCAAACTTCCTTTTTTCAGAGAGCGCTTGAAGATTCACATCCTCTAGCGAGCAGAAACCACACGATACGATGCTCAAGCAAAAACCACAGTTTGTCTTAACATCGTATAGCTATTAAAAAGTTAGTTTAACTTAGTTTTGAGTCTGTAATATGCTGCTGCTCCAAAGAAACGTTTAATAGATGTAATGGTTTCAAGTAAGGCATGACAGGCCCTGTTAAATAAAAGCAAATAGATCAGATGGAGGAAGTGTTGCACTAAACTAAGTAGTCTGATGCAAAGCACAGGAACCCAATTCTTGCAACAGCAAAGAAAGTAAGTAAAAAGAGAACATTTGACAGTAAACATGCATGCATGAAATAGTTTAATCCATTTGTGTACTGATGTAGCTAAAGACCACGGACCTGGGATCTGTCAGGTAATTCCAACAACCAGGGCCTTTTTTTTTTTTTTTTTTTATGTAATACTACAGAGACCGCAATACAAGCAGGAAATGGTCACAGAGGGTTGACCATGATATAATAAGAAAATATGACTCTATCCCAGGAAAGACCAGTGCAAATTGGATGTTTTAAAAATAGCTGGTGAGAAATCTATGCTTGCAGCCACAGGAAGCTGGGAGTGAATGAGATCTTCAAGGTGCCAGCTAAAAAGGGCAGGCCTCATTCTCCTGCTCAGAAGATGCATTAATGAGTCAGTGCCCAGATTCAGTCTGCCTCCCACAGCAACAGGCTGAAATGACTCTACAATGTTGCCTAATACTTTTACAAAAGAGTTCCTCAGGGATACAATAAAAATGAGTTATGTTCACGTGTTGTTTGACTCATACATTGTGATATGCAAGGTCAATGGAGTCACTAAAAATGCTGCTAAATTTCGGCTGTTTCTATGTTGCCTGAACTTATATAAAAAATAAATGATTCTAATCTGAAATTAAGAGCACGATCTTATAAATACGTATAGAACAGCAACCCTAATCGTTAGGTAAAGGCCCATATCAAAATACATAGGCTAGACCACACCGAGAAGAAACTAATGCTACAATATGCGCTGTTCATATAAAAAGGAAACAAGTCAAACTGCCTCATCTAAATGTTCCATTACGTCAAAATCGTCCCAGGGCATCACACACGGAAAAGAAAAGATTTAGGAGAATCTTTTTTTGTAATGAGTTATGAACTTTTAAAATCTGCACACAGCTTTCGTACACTTAACTACACTGTCACTTGGCTTGAGCTCAGTGTGCGGTCTGTGGGCGCTGGGCTTTGAACACCTTCATAAAGCCAAAATGGAGGCAAATTTGAGGTGTGTACCCTGAAGACAACCTCAAACTGAAAAGTTGCCATCCAGGAAGTGACAGATCATATTCTTGCATTGGCATATATGTAATCCTACATAAATATATCAGTTGATAAAAAATGAATTTCTCAATGCATTGAGTAAATCAACAAAAACAATTATAGCGAAACCACTGGATTATTAGCTTTCTCACGGCGGCCACACAAATCATGCTCAACACCCGGAAATGAGTAGGCTGTATGCGCTCTTGCAACGGCTACTTAGTGAAAACTTTTATTTGGCATTAGATCAAACGCATTTTTAAAATATATTTTTATATGGTTTATTTGAAGCTTGATTGTGACAAATAGTGGGAAGTTCCCTTTTGGCATCCAGATATAGCAGTTTTGTTAACAAATGTTCAAGTAAAAAGTTCCTAAATAAAACTTTTAAAACACGTCACACAGATCCGGCATGACCTAAACATAAGCAATTGGATACTTTTTTTTTAAACACAGCAAAGTGTTAACTCTTACCTTAAGGTTGGGAAAGTCTCCTCTGGGCGCGATGTGAAGGCTGCGTGAAGCGGAGGGCAAATTCTGAGGCGAGCTCCGGCCAACAAAGGAAATACGTCTAGTGCTCGCCTTCAAAATAAAGGTTTAACTTGGCTACAGAGAAACCATAGCCTATATAGCACCATTCAATTTGTATAATAAATATCTACTGAAGACTGAGTAGAAGAGCACAAAAACTAGCAGTTGCACAGTTTGAACTCTTCTGTACTGTGAGTGACAGTAAGCTAAGTACAAATATCTGTGAAGGTTTACAAGCTTTTACTTCAAACTTTCTTTCTAATTATACTTACATCGTTCCTGGAAATAAAATAACATATATTCTAGACAGTTTTTTTTTTAAATACAGTGACCAGAAACTGAAATTCCAAGCTTGTTCACAAAACTGAAAGTTTTGCCATCATGCTTCCGGTAAACTGCACTCTCGATAGTAATAGTACACAATCAACTGCACATTACATACCTACATTTAAAAATACAACTTAAAATTGTCTTTGGTGAAAACTATTTCAATGGTTATAATGCACTTTTTAGACTAGTCCTGGTGTGAACATCAGGGCTTACTACAACCTCTAGAGGCGGACATAGTATTTTAGGACAGAATAAATAACAGCACTTTTAAACCTGAACCTTAACCCTGCGTGAAGTTGGCACCCCATCAAAGGCAGATTGACTCCAAAACGAGCTAGATCGTTTTTGCCGTAAAAAGTTTCGTTTGTGCTGTTATAGTTATTAAGATATTGATTATTTTTATAAGCAGGCAGGCCTGGCCTATGTCTGGGTTCATCCGCCCCCTGCTGGTCCTGGGTGGTAATGACGTCAGATGTTTTTTAACCTAATCTTAATGTCTATTAAGGTTCTCAATCATCCAGGTCATCTTAAAAGGTTAAAACAAAAGCATCTGGACTCATGTTTTCAAGGTGGAAGACATTTTGTCTCAAATTTTAAGAGACTATCAATTCTGAGATCAACTGGTAAGAAAGCTGAGCTTATATCTCTTTTTCCCTCAGAGGGCCAAAACAAATGCATTACTGGGCCATGGGCCGAGCACAAAAGTATTTTGCATGTAATTGAGACCTTTCAAAGATAATTGTAAAGATAAGACTTTAAATCTTGGAGTTAATGCGAGCACTACGTAGAGTGAATGCACTAGGCTAATTCTGGGATCTATAAACCCAATTGTTCCTTCTTATAACAATAATGGGTTTGATCTATATTGTGCTTTTCCAGGCTCTCAAAGCGCTTTACAAAGTCTGTTATTCAGTTTAAGCACCCCTGCTCTGGAGGGAGGAGTTTGACCTGAAACGGAACCTGATTAAAACAGGCTGTTCTGGTCTCATAGTTGTTAGCTGTGAAAAGACAGTGTGACTTGTGATGTGGGAGTTGTTTAAGGCTTAGGTGAGCGTCACTGTTGCATTAAGGTATTGTTCTAGAATAAAACCGTTTTGTTATAGCTTTCAAAACATTTTAAGTACTAGGCAACATAAATCTGAGACCACCTTCTCTGTTCATAAGATTTTTTTTATGAACAGGTGTGGGGGGTGCCAACTTCACAGGTGTCTGTGAAGGTGCTGCATGACAATGTATACCCACATCCAATGGAGACAGGCAGCTGCTGAAATTGAGGAGTCAAGGCTGTATAGCAGGCTGCCATATATGGAATTCACTTAACTAGATTTACTTTGAGAAATATAGGATCAATAAGACAGGAAAACCAGCACAGGGTACATTTGAAGTGGCAAACAGGGCTGACGTGAAGGAACAAACTTTGATTTGAACTGTGTACAACTTGGTATAGTTCTTATGTGATGCCTTAGATTGTCCAGCCCTTTATAAGAAGCAAACAATAAAAGCAGAATTTGGCAATTTAGCAGGTTTTTATTACAAGTCTTAGACAAGGTAGAGGATAAACTGGGCATTCCCAGATTGAATTAACCTACTGCCAAAAACAATCAGAAAAAACAAAATCAAAAACATACTGGTAAAAAACACTTTGGAGCATTTAAAAGAAGAGGTTGGAACAATATTTTTTTTCAATCACACCAGAGACAACCATGTGTAAAATATTCTGCACATTTGTAACAACCGCCCTTTCGTGCAGACAGGAAGGGACAACCACCAAGAGGACAAGCTTCATTTAACTAGTGTCCATCTGTGAAGATAAAAATGATATTAGTCTAATGGTAAGTATACAATGTTATGATAGTTTAATAGATTTAAACTTACCCTGGCATTGTAGGCATCTAATTGGGCATCAAGTTCTTCTGCTGACAACTGCTGCTTGCTTCCTCCTCGTCCACCTCGACCCCTCCCTCTGGCACCACCGGCACCTCGTCCTCCTCGCCCCCTCTGCATGCCTCCAAAGCCGCCGCGATTTTTGTTCATGATGCCCCCACCACCACCTCTGTTAACACTAGGAAAAAAATAAAAATAAAACCCATCACTTTAAAGTCCAAGAGTCCAGGTTGAAAGTACACTAGAGACCTCAACTTACCCCTGCATAGGCCGCCTCTGTGTGTCAATCTGTGATGTGACGAGCTGTATGTTCATGGGCCTCCCTAAGAGATAAACGTGCGTTAGTGGACAGGGAGAAAATAAGAATAAAAATACATTGATTTAAACGCAAAAAGCCCAATTTTACCATCAAGGGGGATTCCGTTGTATTGTTTCATTGCCTTCAGAGCATCTGCTCTTCTTTCAAAATGAACATCCGCAGTTCCCAGGCTTCTTCCAGAGCGGTCATAATGGACTGCAGCCTTTTTAAGTGTTCCAAATTCAGCAAAAAGCTCCTTTAATTAATAAAAAAATAAAATAGTTCAAGCACTACCTTTGGGATCAGGACTTCTCACCAAGTTAAGGAAACAGTTGTTTTTAAAAATATAATCAAATATAACACCTGAATGTCTGCATCCGAGACACCAAAGTCGAGATTGGAGACGAGTAGCTTTCCTCCCGTTTCGACACCGGCTCCTCCACCTCCAGCCGATCCATTGAACCCACCAAAGCTGTTGTCAAACATGTCGTGCTGCCACTTATCTGGAAGCTGTTTCGGCTGCAACAGATGAAAGAGAACGCACCTGCTGACTTCAGGATCCCCTTGTTTCTGTCAGTCACAGAGTCCACACGGCTGGGTGTTGGGGCAAGCAGGGGCTCCACATCCAACAGGACCAGGGTGCTCACTCAGATCCCAAAAAGGCTCCCCAATTTTCCCAGCCCACCCCATCACAAGTAAAATTGCAGACAAAGACAACTTAACAAGGGGATGTTTTCTAGATTAACATGACTAGCAGTATAATATATATACTAAAATAACTAATTTTAAAACCTAACGTATTTACCCATGCCCATCACTAAAACTTAAATTTTCCACCCAAGTATCAATATTGCCCACTGTACTCTTGCCATCAGCGCCTCCACCAAATGCCCTCCAGAACTGATCCTCGGTACACGGAGGTTCCATCTGAAGCAGCGTTGCCTCCAGCGTTGCATTTTGCTGCCCCGACCAAGAGTTCCTTATAAAGCCACATAGGGCCACGATGACGGGAAATGTCCACAAAAGGATGGAGATGATTGGGGAAAAAAAACTAGAAATCTGCCAGCTATCATGGGTGCGTAGAATATCTCAGCGTCCATTTTGAGAACACGCCATTTTGACCGGGGCTTTGTTTTCTTTAATAGGAGCGCAACTGAAAATTTAGAAAAAATGTATGACCTTATGTAAAAACTATGAAGGGGTTGAAGTCCACTCATCCATCCTTAAGCAAAATCTTTGTTGAAAAGCCACAGAACAGTGTTGTAAAACACGCCAGCCACTCCCGAACAAAAGGCCGTTTGGTTGATGCAGCGAGACGAGAGCAAAAAAATAAATAAAAAAAACATACTCCCACAGGCGATGCAACAAAAAAAAAAAAAAAACACAAAAAAAAACGTGGTTCTTGTTGACTTGGCCTCTCAATCAAGTAGAGACTTGGGTGTAAAGCACAGCTACTGCTCGTGGAAGACTATCTTTAAATTTAGTGCTGGGTTCAAAATGGCGCTGTGAGGGGCCTTTGCGTTCAACTTTAGCTAACGTAGTTAGCCACATGGCTAGCACATTTGCTCTCTTCAAAAGGCCTCTTCTCGCACGACGTAGGTTAGCTCGTATGGGTTGAGGTAGAGGACAGACTATTGATACAATTTCATTATTGCTTAACCGCAATCTATAGTAGCCCTCCATTGTGGGAATTTGGGCTGTAAGTGACCTTTTTGCTTACAGGGTTAGCTAGCAAGCCTACTGGAGAACAGCAGGATGTCAACCAGGCATTGAGGTTTGCCGATGGGTTTCCATTATCTGCCCATTCCTCTAATTTTCATACCCTGTTGTACGGCGTTGGTCTGCCTCGGGCGCGGCTCAGGTTCTGTCGATTCCTCATAGGGCCGGATCCGCCACCTCGGCCTCCAAATCCTCCGCCACCTCCTCCGAGACGCCCAGCGCCCCGGCCGCCGCCAGAGCCGCCGCGGCCACGGCCTCTTCCACCCCGTCCTCCGCCTCTCTGCTGCCTGTTCTGTTTGATAATGTCGTCTAGAGACATATCCATCTTATCGACCATTATTTCTGCCAAACAATGCTAAACTGCCAACAAATTTTAAAATAAGCCCTAGACTCAATTGGTCCCTAATCCTCTTTCTGGAGCTCGACGTTCTGCAACCCTACGACACAATAACAAGTGAGGCGCAGCAGTATATATAGAAACCAGGTACGTAATACGCACATACACGACGTCATGACGCATCGCAGCTGACGCTCATTTTCATTCTCCACATTTTTATACTCAGTTAAATTAAAGCTTAAAAGTTTTCAGCATTTGCTTTGGCAAAAAAATACTTTTTGAACCTCAACTCAAAATAATGACTGCAAACAGGATTATAGTAAAAGTATTTTATTCAGTTCTTGGGGAAGGGGTTTTTAACCAAGGATGGGATACTCAGTTCTCTAGTAAATAAAAGTCAACTTTGGGTCAAAAATGTATAATAAAAACATTGGCCTTCTACATTGCATTTGGCTTCAGAAACTTGCTGATATCCAATGTGGCCATTTAATTACTTCTACAATTTCTTAAACTACCTTTCAAAAAAAACTAAAAAAGTCAGCCCTTTTGCATTTTTCCGAGGTCATGTAAGTAGCAGGAGTAAAGGAATTTTTTTTTTCAGACTGCAGTCTTTTGTATCCTTTTGAGACGTCAGTTTGCACCTTAGCATCAGATGTCAGTAAATTTTGAGCAAAGTTTAACGTTTTACTGGTCCCTTTGAAAGAAAGATGTACATGTGGGTTCTTGGAAAACAAAATCTAACCGGGGGAGAATTACTACTCCGCTCAATTCCAGTTTTCCTTCTTGATCATGGCGTTAATATAGAGATGGGGACTGATGTGGTCCAGAGTTTTAAAAAACTGGCTTTTTGGTGAGGCCAAGAGGGCTGACTTTCTGGGTGACAAAAGCTGATGAAGTTAAAAGTTCTCAAGGAAAATGGGTGAAAAAAATCTTCTAAAACGTCATGACTAAGACTTCTTGGAGTCTTGTGTGTTGCGTTTCTTGAGATCACTCAGGTCCACTGGTGTAAAAGCTAAAACAGTGAAAAGTAAAGTGTGGTGAGTACTTTCAGTGTTTTAAAAAAAAGAAACTAAACTAAACAGGAAAACATTTACTTACAATGTAAGTTAGGGTTTGGGTTCTTCTCAACATATTCTTGGGGTCCACGGTCATTGCGTTCACTATTTTGCGTTGATCGAATATCTCTGAGCACACATTGCCAAGCTGTTAAGAAGTCAAAAATGGACTTGCCTGAGAATAGTTTGGAGTACAACATAAAGCTCTCCCCACAGGTCATACTGTCGTTGTGTCCTTGGGCAAGACACTTAACCCTCCTTGCCTCCAGTGACACAGCACTGGTGTATGAATGTGTGTGATTGTTGCTCTGGTGAATGGTGTGAGAATGTTGGGACAACGGATGGAAATTAGCCTACGGCTACAATCTGGCATGTTTACATTCATGTGGTTGTGTCTCATATATATGTTCATTAACATGCACTGTCCCAATCAAATAAATAAAAAAATAAATTATCCATTACACAATTACCTTAACTTAAGAAAAAGCTGAATGAGAATAAATGTATAATAAATAATAAAGTAACACTAGAAAGTAGTAGTTTAGTGTCTTATGATTGTATTTAAAATGAGTTTATTCTTAACTAAAAGCATCACATATGTTATCAGTCAATGTGAAAGGCTGTTACTGTGTTTGTTAGCTAAAAAACATTATTTAGAGAGAAAATTCATAAATATTGTCAAATCAAGGTTGGGACAATATGAAATTCGGATGGTAATGATAACCTTCAAGTACAAAGTGAACCGTTCATAAGGAATTTTTAAGCAGTGTTGTTAGTTTAGTAGTTTTCTTTGTTTGATTTACATATGTGATGAGCCTACATCAAACTCCGAAGCTCACTCACTTTCACTACAACATGATGCAGCTGGAAGTGCATAACAGAGAAAATCTTTGTTACTCGTTTCAACATTGATCACTTACTATCATGAATAAAGCGCACATTTTCCTCATGTGCTGGGGTGAAGAGTTCCCCGGTGTTAGTAGGAGATCGGGGGCTTGAGGTCCGCTTGTAACTGTTCACCATTCTGGGAGCAGATGAGCTTCACAAGCAGAAAATATACAAATCAGACAATATTTTCTGTACCATACAACTGAGCAGGTGAAGCACATTGGTAGCAAGAATGTGTTTTTACTCATTTCTAATCTATCAATAAAATTTCAGCAATGATTCACTCTTTATCTTACAACCATTAAAGACAAAATTCTGTATATCAGAAGAATAATGCTCAGACTACTCACCTGGTCATTCTGTTTGCAGTCTGTACTCGCTCTTTGCTCCTTTGTGGTGGGTGGATGACAAGAATTACAAAGTCCTCGGTTGAATTCTGTCAATAGACGAGAAAATTCTAAGCTCTTGAAGTATGGCGATCGTAGCTATTTACTGTGATGAAGGGGTTGAGTTTAAAGGAAAAGATATATCCACATTACATTCATATGTTGAAATTTACCAACAAAATGTAATCATTTCACGAAAAAATACCCGTCTATCCTTTGTTTCACGTTTTAGACTACAGTAATGGCCAGTGTCATTAGTTATTATCGACAAAGGCTAACAAGGTACATTTGTTTACGTTTGGGCTAACTAACACGGCTAACCCACAACAGGCTTAACGGAGCCAAAAAGTACAAATAAGCAATATAAAATATTGTTTTCAAATTGTTATGTAGATTCAAAAATTTGGGTACCATTAAATTCAGTGCCTACTAGCAAACAAAAGATTTGCTGACATAATTCTTTAAGCTAACTCTAGCTCCCAGGCTAGCTGGTGGTTTACATTGTCTAGTTCAGAACGACTAAGGTTTTTCTGCAGCAGCTCATAATAAATATGTATGAAAAGGAAAATGACAGTTTGTTCTATTTCGATTTATCCAATAAAAGACACTGTGCTACAACATTCAACGTACCTTTTATTTAGTGTTATCTTTCGTTATCTTTATTTAGAGGCTAAAGGTGTAAACGCCGATAGACCTGGCTAAAACGTTGCCAATGCCAACCAATCATTTCCGGGAAAATACACGGAAGTAAAAGGGCATGAAACATTTTTTTTTGTTAAAGAGCAACGTTGTCATTGTACTTTGTCAAAATTTCACTCACAAATTCCGTTTTATGAAAACAAAACCAAACTTTCTTACATTCCTTAAAGAACTTTGTCACTTTTCCCTCATCTGTGAATTTTCTGACTCACGCCTCCTGAAGCACATGATAAATTAATTAGGACTATTGAAGGACCCCTAAGTTATTTATTGTATAATATGTTTATTTTTCTTCTATGTACTCTGTCAACTTGTTCTGGCACTATAACAACAACAATGTTAACTGACACTATTTTTATATTGTTTGATTTAGCTAATCTAGAGCGCCATATTGAATATAGACTATCTATGTTATGTGTGTCTTTTTTTTTTTGAGGCATTTGAGATGGTTAATTCCTGTTGCTCCTTGTAATAAGGATATTCAACAGGGAATTTTATGTGTTGCCTACAATACATAATGGTGTTAATTATTGCTTTCCCCAAGATTCCCTTCTCATTTACTTAATATTAGTACATTATTTTTTAAGTCCTGAAGAATTTATATTTATATAATATTTTAATTACTCTTAGAAAATCCAGAGTAGCTTGTCCTACTAATAACATTAACACACCACAAGCACACTTTACCTGTGATACTGATATTTATTTGGCTAATTTTGGCCATATTTCTAAATTAATGAGAAGCTACAAATGCAACAATATTTATGAAATGACTTTATTTATGAAAACGTACAAAAATATTTATTGAACAGGAAATCATAAGACTTTCATAGGACAATATTTTCTTTGCCATTGTGGTATATGTAGCTGGTCAAGTGCAGTGTAGCATTAACTTATTTCTTATTTCTAAAATAGATACAAAGTGTCAGCAATTCACTCTTTCTGCCCAGCAGGAAGAGAAACCAAACTTTTCCTATAAGACACAAACAACTTAGCTTGAATTTTGTGTACATTAAATATTATAAACATGTTGGAAACATGAATGACTTGGTCTGTGAAAGAATTATTACCACTACCTCATTACAACTGACTCAAATTTCAGTTCCCAATTCAGGTTTGACAAAATACACAAACATGAAATAAAATAAAAATAGTTAGCAATACATACTATGCTTTTCAAAATAACAAACCAAAAAAAAAAAAAAAAACATTTTGCTTTACAGTGTTAGTGACCTGGTGACAAATAAATATAATGTATTTCATTGTTGTTGGTTTTCTCAGTCACACACAGCCAGTTTCAAACAGTTGGGCCAGCTCCTGGCAATCTCGATCAATGAGATCTGCAGGTTTCTCTCCACTTTCATTCTCCACCTCTGTACTGGCTCCCATTGCCAGCAGATAACTAAAAGGAACAATAATAAGTGTTCAGACAACAAACATGTAAGATAAAAAAGTGTTGCTTTCAGTTGTGGTTTGTGGAAAGCAGGGCTGTGCAATTAATCAAAATTTCAATTTAAAACAAAATTTCAGCTTCTAACTATCGGAAAACCCACGTAATCAAGAAAAAAACAATTATTTAGTCACATTCTGTTTTGCACATTATTTTATTAAACACATTATGTGCTACACTCGTTCTCCACCAGGCTGTGGGAGTGCACTACATTGTTGATCTTATGCATTTATCTTAATTATTATTTCTGTTTATTTTTTAAGCAATTTATTTTTATGTTTGAATATATTATTTATTTTAAAGAGAATTTACTGTTTTGTTCAATAAACCCAAGATATTTACAAAGTCAATGAGTAATTGATTTTAACAATGACCAAAATAATTGTGATTCTGATTTTTGACATAATCGAGCAGTCCTAGTGGAAAGATTTTGATTACATTGATGACTTCTTTTAGAAGCAAATTACCGAGCAATTTCTGGATAGCCATCACTGCAGGCCATGTGAAGTGGTGTCCAACCATCCTCGTCTCTCTGGTGGACATCAGCTCCATACTTCACCAACAACTTCACCACCTCCAGGTTTCCTGTTAGCACAGCCTCATGCAGTGCTGCCATACCTGCACACAACAGTGAAAATACTCAAGTCCTCACTCATATTGTAAATTTCCGCTTTAGGATTCCTGTATTTCTTACCTGAATGAAAAAGTGTGTCCACACGAACCTTCCTTGCTCTCATGAATCGGCCAATTTGCTCAAGATCTCCACGTCTCACAATATCTTGGAAGACTATGTCATTGGGGAAGTGCACTGTCCTCTTGGCAGGTGCGACAGGTATTACTGGCACGGGATTCTCCTGTTCTTGTGTACGACGTGTTGAAGTGTACCGTGAAGTCTTGCTGTATGAGGGAGGAACATATGCAGATGCAGTCTTGTAGGTGGATGAGTGGAGTGTTGGTGTATAGTGCTTGCTGCTGTACTGTGTTGGCGAGTACTTTGCTACAGAGCTGTAGGTGGATGTAGAGAGTGTTGGTGTGTAGTGTGAAGGGCTGTAGTGACTTGCTGTGTTATATGTTGGTGTATACTGAAAAGTGCGGGAGAATGTTGACGTTGGTACGTGGTAGTTGTACTTCATCCTTGCAGTTATGGAGACCTCCTCCTTTAGCTAAAAGTCCAGGAGGAGGATACAAACAAATCCAAGAGAAAATAAAAATCCAATGAGAGTGGTATCCTTTGTGTCCACTTCCTTATTTGTCCTTTTACTTCCTGTGTCTCTAGAGGGATTACTCACTCTGCAAAGTACATATATCAAACCCACAGTTACTTTTCCAAGCTCAATTCCTTTTCCTTTAGGGTGTTTGACTCTTGAGTAAGTCTCCAATTTGATTTTCAGTGCGTACACTGTTGCACATAACTGATGGCGCAAGCTAGACAGGGTCCCTATATACCCTCTGGAAGGGCTATTTTCAGGCAGAATATCCAGTGACTTCAGCTTAGAAATAAGTGGGCCCTGTCCGGGCCCTCCCACTGAATGATCACATGTTCACTGACATGACACCCATAAAAATGTTGACAACCAAAATGTTCTCTTTGAATGTACTAGACTGTGAGGCTACATAAACATCTAAGGAACTCTGATGACATTAAACACAAGATTACAGTTTACCATAGGAACGTTTTTTTATGTAAAAGGCCTACGTTTTGGAGTAGTAGATCATTTGATTGATGAGATTTGACATGTACAGTAAAAAACAGAGTAAACAGTGGACTATGTATGGTGTAATTGCCCATAATTGGTCATGTTTGTTTTGTTTTGCAGTGTTTATTTATGGTCCTCCTAATGTTTTTCATCGACCCATGATGCGTCTTGTGACTTCTACTTGCTTGACCTTTGCACCAGAACCAGACACACTTGTAAAAGTTACTGCTAGAGATGTGGTCATGAGTTGTAGTGTGAAAGGGCACAACTTGATGACCTCTGTTATCAAAAACAGCCTAGAAAGACTACCAGAAATACAACCATAGTCTTTGACCATTTGCCCAAGACATGCAGAGAAATGCAAACTATTTCTAGTTTTAAAATAATATTTAAAATACAAGGGAAAGCTATATTTAAAGGTCAACATTTCTAGTAGTATGGGTCAATTCTGTGGAGGTGTCAGCTGATGTGTGGAGCATGTTGTGGGCATCTCATCTCATCTCATGCTTTCAGTGTTGCAGCAGAAATAACGTTACCATTCTCAGTTTTATTTTCAGCTATAGATTAAACTACGTAAAAGCAGGCTATTCTTAAGTGGACTTACATTTTGATGGAAATAAAATATTGTACGGTATGTGTGAAAGTAAGCACATGACTTGTGTGAATTAGTGTGTGGCTCAGGAGTCCATGTCTAGACAAATTAGAGTGAGACGGAAAAGACCCTTTAAACAGCTGTGGTCAGATTTCCATCTCTAATATAGGATATAGTGAGGAGCCACTATATCCTATATTTACAGCAACAGTACTTTTATTTGAGTACAAACTCCTCTCTGGTCTCCATGACAACGCCCTCACCAATAAATAAAATAAAACACCACCTTTGGCAAATGTTTGTTTGTGAATGCCTAGCTCCAGGGTCTACTCATGGACACATGCCATAAAGGGCTCTAGCACCTCAGGCATTTGTCTATACATATCCCACTACCTGCCCTTTAGGGTCAATGTTATGATCTGACACATTAGAGAGAAGTCAGGTATGTAGAATATCAACCAAAGCATTAGCTTTGATTAAAGTGGTATTAATGTATTTTGAAGGGCTCTAACAGACAAAAGAAAATGTCAACACATCTTAATATGTGGCACAACAGCATAGCCTATGTTAACTGCATACTTTTGTGGATATTGAATATCCAGTGAGTTCATGTATTTACAACACGAGCTGGTGAAAGACTAATAATATCTGTATAAAGGTCAATTGTTTATCACAGAAAAATAAAAGTAAGAGTAGTCTGTACTCAAATAAAAGTACTGTTGCTGTAAATAACTTTTAAAGAGAATTCTTTTTGAATTATTTTTATAACATTAAAAAGTCAATAGAAAGTAAAAAAGGGTTTTGTTAATTTCACAGACATTAATAAATTTGACAACACTGAAGTCAACACAAAACCCAAGTAGACCTTTTGTTTGAAATTTGCCCGAAGGCATAAATAGATGGGTAAAAAAAATGTTGCCTCTTTATAAATGTATAAATATGTTTTAGGAAATCTTCTCTAAAGTGAGTAACTGTAATTGCTGTAACTAGTTGGTGTGGCAGTGACCTGGTTCACTGGGTTTCTTGTTTTCACTGTCTGTGACAGTAGGATATGGGAACTGAAGCCAAAGCAGCGACCTGCTGCAGGGGCTTATATGGGATAGAAGGTAAACTGGCTGCCCAAATTCCATCCCACTTTGGTGGTTCAAGTGATGCAGGTGGGAGGCAGGTGACTTACTTAATTTACCGTAAATAAACTAGAGAAGCATCCTGCCATTGTGTAAAATGTTATGAATGCAGCCTAGAGGTCCCGATCAGCAATGTCACATAAAATGTCACTGTAACTTAGACACATATAAGGTATATATATATGTTAAAAATAAAAAGACCTTGCATTGTAGTTATTGTATAAGGGTGGTTCTTAATCATGTACAGTATGTTTTAGGAATAAGGGTAAGACAACTGACCCAAAGCCTCCCATTTACACTTTTTAAATAGCTGTCAGCATTATGTTTCTAAGGCCAATTCACTGCATTAAGAGTTATCAGTTCTTGAATGCCATCAGGAGACTTTCTTCATGCCATAAAATATATAAAAATGCTAAAAATCATTGTACTAATGTTTCACATTCACATTTCTTTGTATGCTTTCTGAGTCTTTCTTAGAAAGTGCTGTGTTGTCCTGGCACATGCAGCCCATAGCTGACAGAAACAGAGGTACAGTATGTCTCTGAACTGGCAGTGAACGAACACAGCTGGACGACTGGATGGTAAACTATCCACGTATCGGTGTCCTGAACCCCATAGTGGGGTGAGATGGACTATTCGCCATGCCTGAGTGGTGTCCGGTAACGCGCACCAAGAAAAAAGAGGTAGAGTCTATATCCGGAGCCATACAGTTAAAGAGGCCACCACCACTTCTGCTCCACTGCAGACTGTGTCATCTCAGGAAATCTTGACTCAGATGTTAAATGTTGATACTATAATAATTACTTCAAATGATGTTGTTTATTTTAAAGAGACTGTGTAAAATATTTTTCATTCATTCATTTACTACTGCTTATTCCCGTTAGGGGTCACAGGTGACTGGAGTCTATCCCAGCAGCTTTGGGCCTGAGGCGGGGTACACCCTGGACAGTGGCCAGTTAGGTTAAAATATTTTACTTCATGATATTCAAAAAATACCCATGGAAGATGCACCACTAGAAGCAGTCATGAGTTACTGTAAAACTCATTATGTTACTCCAACCAAACCAAGATTTCAAATGGAGTTGATTTGTGTGTTTACCTGGCCTGGCCAGCCATCCTAAGTTTTTAAGTGGTCTGGTCCCTGTTGGTTTCAGTTGGATTTCTGAGGGGTGGACTAAATTATAGCAAATAAAACATAGCATGAAATACCATTCAGAAATTCGGCGTCAATTTTTGAGACCAATGCAAATTTTTTTTTCCTATTTAATGACCACACAGCCAAGCTGGTGGAATTTGTTTTCAACCGCTTTGTCCCATTAGGGGTCGCGGGTGACTGGAGCCTATCCCAGCAGCTTTGGGCCTGAGGCGGGGTACACCCTGGACAGTGGCCAGTTAGTCGCAGGGCTAACATTTAGAGACAGACAGTGACAGACAACCATTCACTCTCACATTCATTCACTAGGGACACTTTAGAGTTGTCAATTTAACCTATACATACATGTCTTTGGACGGTGGGAGGAAGCCGGAGTACCCGGAGAGAACCCACGGTAACACGTGGAGGACATGCAGACTCCTCACAGAAAGACCGGAGTCGGCCGAGAATGTTTTGGGTTGGCTGGGTTTTGAACTCACGCGCTAACCACTCTGCCACGTGCACCCCATTCTTTTTAAAAAGCTGTTCAAGTGGCTACACAAATTTTGCACTTAACATTTAGGAGAATCCAAGTCACACTTCATGAGAACCAACTCAGAAAACATGTACATGTTACACATGATGATCTTTTTTTTTTTTTTTTTTTTGTTTTAATTTTAATAATATTACATAAAGCCCATTCCATTTTAGATCAACGGTTAGGATTGATCGGTTGTATTTAACTCAATGGAAGTTGTGGTCAATGTTCTACACCCACTTTTCTATTTATTATTATATATTTTCTTAATATCCCTTTTTATCCCTGTGAGGAAATTCCTTGTCAGCAGCTACCACCAGGGGGTGCCCAGCATGTTTTCATGTTGGTGGGGAAAACCAGAGTACCAGGAGAAAACCCACTCAAGAATGGGGAGAACATGCAAACTCCACACAGAAAGGCAGAAGGGAGTTGAACTCTGGACCTTCTTGCTGACGTGCTAACCACTTGGAAACAATGTAAAAAAAACAAAAACAACATACAGATTTAAATTATGTTATGCATTAATTGATGGGGTCTTTTTCTACTGATTCTTTTTTGGAGACTTATGATGCACTCTGCTCTTTTCACCGCCTCTACTGGCAGTATATTCCAAAAATCCAAACCAGTTGTCTTCATGTCAAGCACAAGTTCTGTAAACCCAAAAATACATCCTGCTCTGGGGCAAACATATTGGACAAGCTGAGCAGGAGTAAATTGAGCTATTTGTAGCAGAAACAGGCTTCACAGTGCCATCTGGCTTCACATTTGCAGCATGCCAATTGTGCTCCAAAGTTGCTGCAGTCATGACCACATAGTTTCCATGAGAATTGGTCCATATTCATTACAAGCAGTGAATGATTATTATTTTTATGGCATACCATTTAACTCATATTTGGGAGCCTTAATTGTCCTATTTAATTGCAATTTTAGAAGGTAACTATAATGATATATAAAAGTTAATTATTTTGTTAACTTCCAGGTGTAAAATGCTGAAATGAGAAGAAAACAAAGAAAACAGTTTAGTTTAGTTTAGTTTATTCGGTCAAGCAATAGAAAAAATAAATAAATACTATCCCATTATCATAAATGATCATTATCTGGGTTATTTTCTAATCAAATGATTTAACCAAATTATTTTTAAAGGTGCAGCAAATTGTAGCAATGTTGCTGTACCTTTTATGTTATCGTCTATTTTGTTCCAAAGAGTCACCTGCTCTGGGGCTGTATTTTTCAATCAAATTTCCCCCTTAAATTATACCCTCCTTCACAATTAGCAAACATTTTTTGAATGTTGCTAGGGAGCTGATTGTTTCTAGCGTTATATAATATTAATAATAATAATGTTTCAATTCAATTAAGTCTTCAAGTTTTAGGGTATATGATTTTAAGAACAAAGTGTTGTTAAGATCTCTAAAACCCTCTAAATTTTTGAACAAATATTAGCTACGTATTTGTGTCTCCAACTAACAATGTGACTATGGTGTTTGTGAAGATTGTCAGTCATCCAGGTCATCTTGAAAAAAGGTTAAAGCAAAAGGTGAAGACGTTTTGTCTCTAATTCCAAGAGACTTTTTCAATTCTGAGATCAACTGTAAAAGAGCTGAGCTTATATCTCTAGAGGGAGGAGTTTCCCCTGAAACCAAACCTGATGGACCAGGCTGTTCTGGTCTCATAGTCGTTAGCTCTGAAAGGGAAGTGTGACTCCTGATGTGAGAGTCGAGGATTACTTTGTCAATTTGTAATTTTTTTGTTCATCTTTTCCAGGTTTTCTAAATATCATCATTTTTGTTTTTGTTATATTTAATGACAACTTGTTACTGTTGAACCATTCCTTCCTTTTGTTTAATTCTGCTGTAATCTTATTTAACATTAGTTGTAGGTCATACCTGAATACAATACAGTGGTTTTGTCTGCAAATAGGATACATCTTAATTTAGTTGATAGAAGACATAAATCATTTATATAAATCAAAAACAATTTTGGCCCCAGTACTGATGCCTGGGGACTCCACATGTACTACTCCATCTTGATATGTGTCCACTCACCTGTACATACTGCTGTCTTTCAGTTCAATATAATTTTACCCAGTTATGTTCATTTCTCCTTTTCCAATTTTTTTCTAATTTCTTTAAATTATTTCTGAAGGTCTATGAATATATCTATTGTATCCAGTTTTTTATCAATATTATTTTTTATTTCCTCAGATCAATTAATGCCAGTGCTGTTGATCTATTATTCCTAAATCCATATTGACTGTCATTAAGTAGGTTGTATTTCCATCCGTTGTTGGGACAATGTTTACATTCATGTGGTTGTGTCTCATGTATGTTCATTAACATGCACTGTCCCAATCAAATAAATTAATAATAATAATAATAATAATAATAATAATAATAATAATAATAATAATAATAATAATAATAATAATAATAATAATAATAATAATAATAATTTTACACTATAGCCAATGAAAACAAACATTGAAATGTTTTTCCAGAATTTTGGATAGTTGGGTCAATATGGAGATATGTCTGTAGTTTGTAAACTGGTGGTCTCCACTTTTATGGAGTAAAAGTAAAGTAAAACACTAGCATACATACTCATATACATTTTTACCAGCGACCCTATATATACAGGTTTAATATTACTTCCACTGTAGCTGTGAATAAATAGTCCCATGTGTAAAGTGTTTTAGACTGGTCAGAGAAGTTATCAGTGTATAATCAAGCGTCCTGACGTGAAAGTCTCTGGTCTGCCGTGGGACCCAGTTGCTGACACTGATGAAGTATGAAGAATGAGAACCGCTGCGATGGTAAACAAGGGCAGCAGCTGTCTGTGAGGGGCTCAAACTTAGCACAGAGGCGAAAGAGAGCCGCACCAAGGCTGTTTGCATGAGGGTAGGGTTACCTTAACAGAAGCATGCATCTGTGGAAAAGCAGGACAGAGGTGAAAAGTTGTGCATGCTCGTCTCATGTGTTGAGGTTTGATTGCACAATGCTAAGTTCACATTGAAAATGGTATGCCCTCCTGCCTCCCTTCTACCTCCAGTGATGTATTTTGTCCAGGTTGAGTTCATCTCCTGGATTTGAGATGGATTAAACTGTTAGACATGAATGGAATCGAACAGGTGGAGCAAATAACTGTAACCTTTACTCAGCAAATGAAGGACAATGGTGTATCACATTTTCACACATGCCAGGCCGCGCACCATTCATACAGCACTATGACAGGACTGTGAATGACGAGCATTAAATAAGTGCTCTGTACGCCCTTATTATAAAGTGAGAGTAGAATTAAAGGGGGTCAAAGACAGCTTTAAAGAGTAAAGAGCACTTGATGAGATCAATCCATAGCTATTGACTGAAAACAGGAAACAAATGTACTCAGTTTGATCTGCAATCAATTAATACATGATGTTTTAATGCTTGCCTTTTCTGTCTATTTGTCCCATTTCATCAACAGCCTGATTATGTTACATTTGCTATAACTGTGGATGAGAAAAAACAATATGATTATATCATGTCAATTAGTTAGTTCAGAACTGACAAATAGTGAATATAAAACAAAATCTATAAAAGTTGAATGCTGTATTTAATGGTACCAAATAATCTATATTAATCCCATTCACAAAATGACAGCACTGATGTCTCTAAAACAGAAATATTTCATTTTTTTTATGTCTCACTATAATTAAACAAAAGTATGCAAAGTAACTCATTAAATGATATGAATTATGTTTATGATGCAACAAGACAGAAAGATTACAGCATGCTGTATAGTTTCCTGAGGGAATATGAAGGTTGAGGTCTTCATGATGACTTCACTGGTTTATCTGAAGGCCACAAACAGCACAGACCCCATAAGGCCAAGTGAAAGACATAATATTCCCAGAATGCATTTTACAGGGGTCAATATGCTAATTTTAGCTCAGCAGCCAATGGGAATGAAGAGCAGTGCTCCAGATACAGACAAGGGGCGTTGAGTTACACACTGTCGACACTAGCGCGGTACGTGCAGTGGAGTGTGGGACGGACACAAAAGCAGGACCTTTCCCTGACAGGTCTGCCCCCTCGGTGCATGTCGGCAACCCCAAGTCCTGATCATGTGATAGCCGTACAGACTGGGGGCTGATGGGAAATGTGCTTGTGTCTAGGTCTCCTTGTAACAGGAGTCCCAAAGATTGGTGCAGGCACATGGCTCCAAGCACAGTGGTAAATTCGGAGTGTTCCTTATGCCAGAGCCGAGTTAGTCACAACATGAGGGCAAAACAGCACCATATTGGGCAAAGTGCACAGAGTTGGAAATGAACTCACATTGCAGTTAAAGCACTTGCCAGGCTCTTAATGGCCTTTCATCTCATGACAAGAGCAACCCTCTCTAAATATCTTGTGCAAGTTTTGGTCATTTCTACTTCAGTCTAATTACATCACACCTATTTTTGAGGTGTTATGCAATTTTATAAGTTGAAGTGCAAATGTACATATATAACACATATCAATTCCCGAAAACCGGTGCTCAGAATATGCTGTTCCCTAATACTGTGAACGCCAGCCTCCTGGGTAAGTAATATGATTAATAAACCATGCACAGACTGATCCAAGATTCTATCCCCAGAGTGGAAACGAGCTTTCATTTTGGCACCTTTGAGCTGGAGGCATTTTGGTGAGTGAGCTTGAAGCAGCCAAGATGCTTTTGTATAATTCAGGAGATGTGAGCTTGGGGACCTAAGGGAATGGTGCAAACCCTAGAAATATGCTATAACACGGAAGTGACCCATACATTGAGGAAAGCTTTACACAAATGCTGTGCGATCAAAGCTTATGGATAAGGTGGATGACATATTGAGATGGAGAAAGAAAGGAGGGAGGGATACAGCCATTGGGGATGAGGAAAGAATAACCACATATACATGAGCACAAACACACACGGTCAGAGGACAGGACTGTCTATACCTTATGCTATGCTGTTAAGAATGGAGATAAAAGTGTGGAAGGCTCCTGGCGTTTGCCCCTGTGTCAGGTGTTTCAGATTCCCACATGGATCCTCTGCTCATTCTTCCCAAAAGCATCCGTAAAATCCCGACTGGGAGCAGTACTTATGATAAACTGGGTGACTTTGTAATATAAGGTGCCCTTGCTTTTAGTACAGTAATGTTCTCTGCTGTGCAAGTTTTAAATTGGAAATAAAAATCTAAAAGAGAAAAAGTGAGCACAATAAAAATGATTACTCAGATTGATAACATGTTGACTAGATACAGAAAAATGATGAAATGACTATGTTTTTGATTCATACCTAAACAACAAGATTAAGGAGGGCCTAATTCTATGGTTCGATTAACAGCAATAACATGAATAAACATTTGTCAGTCAAAGTCCCCAAATGTTTAATGTAATTCTCAAAATAACACACACAGATCATTAAATACACACCCTTTGTCCAGCTATCATGAAAGAATGACCACTTCTGCTTTTGTTACCTGCACAATAAACATTTCTGGTGACATTGCCAGCATGTACTATGTGTTAAGTTGATTGTATGAAAGTCCATCATTTGTCTCAAGTTTGTGATTACAGTAGGTATGATATTTTGTATTACCTTAAGCCCAGGTAGTGACTCAGGTAAGTTCTGTGCATGATTTTACATGGATTCACATCTGCATGTTCAGTCTTTTATTTGCTGTTTTAGTTTGCACAGTTATAAAAGGAGTTTGAAACATATATGAAGTCAGGGCGCACTAAAACCTTAGGTAAGTTTTTGTTATGTCATTCATCTGAAGACTAGTGGAAAATGTAACTGATATGTCCTAATGCTGTGTCACCTCAGTAAAATCCCTTTACATGCTTCACATTAGAAGAGCTCACAGCCAGATGGCACTACGTTTCTATGCTGCGCTGCCTTAGGTCTGTCCTCTAGTGGCTCACACAGGAAGCACACAGACTCTCACACTGCACACTGCTTCCTTTCTTTTCAGTGGAAGGATATATAATGCTGCCTTAAACATCCTCTCAATGTAGGAACAAAAAAGCAACCAGCCAGGGAACTTTTTTCAAAACATTTCTATTGACAAAAATGTACAATGTGGATGTGGAAGAGCTGTTTAAAGTACAAATAAAAGAGTTTTCTGTCTTCAGTCGACTGAACACGCAAGGCTCCAGCTTCACGGGATAAATAGGAAATTCTTCTTAGCTGGTTTTTATTCTCCTTGTTCAGCATCGGTGACAACAGCACCGTTCTCAGTCCCATCTTTGTGGTCATCTTGGACAGCGTGGTCGTCATGGTTACTGCTTCCGCTCTGAGGCTGGGTGTCGTGATTCAGCTCGGCGTATTCAACAGAACCCTGCTGAAAGAGTAAACTTATGTAAGAGATTAAATTGAGAATGAATAAAAGAATGGCACTTAAGAATAGGGACAAATTGTACAATGCATGATCAGTTTTAGTTTATAATCACCCAAATAATCATCTATGATTTTATTTGGCAATTCATTTGTATTCAATAGTATTTTGTGTTACCTGTCTACAAATACTAAAAACGGACTCCACTGGGTTTCCGTTTATTGTACTGTCTCTCTCCGTGAGAGGTCTCTCTAAGCAAAGACACAATAGATTCATGAGTGTGTGTGTGTGTGTGTGTGTGTGTGTGTGTGTGTGTGTGTGTGTGTGTGTGTGTGTGTGTGTGTGTGTGTGTGTGTGCTTGTGATGTACGATTGTGTTTCTACTCACGCTGTCAGCTTGCTCTGGAACACCTGCAAAACAAAAGCAGGGGAAAAACAAAAGTCTTCAGAGCATTAAAGCGTGACTTTGGACAGTTATCACATTGAGCCATTTACAGTATACAAGAGATTTGCTTCAGTTAAATCTGCCTTAGTCAAACATAGTGGCTGTTTGTTTACATAGAGTACATTAGAACATGGTATGACTTACTTAGTATAACCATTACTTTACATTTGACCTTAATTGTAATAATGATGTTCACTGAGAACGCTCGGCCTGTAACTACACACAACTATCAAATACTTTTTATATCTTGTCTAAATCTGTGACGACAGTATTTGTTTTGGGCAGGATTATGTGGATTAGATGTTCTAAATAATTCACCCACTGTACAAGGTAATAACATTTATGGTTATAAATGGATCTTAACATCTTAACTGACGCCAACATGGCTGACTTTTCAGCCATCACCAAGGAGGTAATGCCTAAAACGGACGCCTGAGTGCTTCCCCCAGGAGAATCAAACAATGGAGCATGTTGCTGACTTAGCCTTCACGGATGTACATTCTGTTCAGCTCCGATTGTTTGGACAGGAAGTGGGGCTTGACGATAGCACAACGCAGACACCTGGCAATTGAGCATTCTTTTTAAAAAACACATTCTTTTGCAAACAATGATAATGTTTACAACTGGAGCTGAACCTGTTTCCTGGTGTTTATTTTATTTTCCCCCCAAAAAAGTGACCTGATTTGTCTCCAGTGTGTAATTTCAGGGATGTTTGATAGTGAGTGGGACGTACCCTGGCAGGACCTCCGCACTTCACTGTACGTCGTGTCTGTGCCTTTCTTCACTGGAGCTGCGGTGGTCAGACAGATTCAGAGGTCAATTTCTAATGTCAATAAACTCTAGGTGAAAATGCAAAGATCTGAAGGGGTTCGTACCTCTGTTGGGGTCGGCTCGTTGAGTCTGCACTTCTGCGTATTGGAGTTCAGGTGTTTTTGGAGCAGTTACACTATTCTGGTCATCGGATTCTACCGTTTGGGAACAAAGTCATTCATTTGACATTTCTTTACAACACGTAGTGTATTACTTTATTTAACCTAAGAATGACCTGAAAAAATATTAGAAACA
Organism: Perccottus glenii; assembly: GCA_024416835.2. NCBI lineage: Eukaryota > Metazoa > Chordata > Actinopteri > Gobiiformes > Odontobutidae > Perccottus > Perccottus glenii. Next base: position 17,701,325 of record CM044553.2, read on the forward strand.
TGTTTAGACTTTGACTTAATATGCAGCTAAATCAGCTACAACAGGGATTTGCTTTTTTATAACTGGATTTACAAACAAATGTGTGAATAATTTGTCCTCACCAGAGACCGATACATGCTCACTCCACACACTCTTTCCCATTATGGAAGGAGTTGCTGCGCACAGAAAGGTCATAAACAAACAGTCATTCAATGCAGTACAGTCTGTCCTCACGCCAGTTCTGCGAGGTGCTGCTGTGCCTTGGGCTCTTACCGTTGGCGATATTGTTGACCTCAGCCTGGGTGAGGCTCAGACGCTCTATTTTAGTGCTGGCCGGCTTCCTGAGACGAGGTAAATGCAAAACACAAAAAACCTTTTAAAACAGGAAGATCTATGGGTGTGCCAACTTCACTTGGTATTTATTGGTTCAACTTTTAAAGTGCAAAAATGTTTAATAAGAACTTTGACACTGTTACTCACACAGACAGCTTGGGGGTCCCTTTTCTCCTAAATTGAAACAGGCGTTTTTTTAAAACTACAAAAAGGATCACACACAGTAAGAGCAGGATGCAAATGATGGCTATTAAAGCCTTTTTCCATCCAGCCATCTTCACTGAAAAGACACAAAAGTTATAATAAATTAATTGGTTTCATTTTCTGGGTCCAATAAATGGCCTTTTAAGGTTCAGTAGTCGGGGCAGATATGGGTGGGCAGCCAATCAAGCATCATACTAATTGATTGATATATTCATATACAATGGTACTGTTATCAAGAAGCACTTATCTATTTGCTGATTACAGTCAAATCCTGAGCTCTATATTTGTTAAGACAAAAAGAACACACCTCCAATGGTGAGTGTGTCACTGCGTTTTCTTTCCTTGGCCTGGTTGGTGCTGACACAGTAATATCCTCCGATGTGCTCTCTTCCCACGTTGTTGATGACATAGGTTCCACTGTGTTTGGAGGAGATGTGCGAGGCCAGGGCAGACTGTGAATTAATGCTGTACCACGTAAAATTGATGGGAAGTGAGCCTCTCAGGACGGAGCAGTACAGAGTCACGTCCTGCCTCTCGATGATGTTGTCCAGGCTGGGGACGGTGCTCAATATGGGCTTTGACACTGGTTCTACAGAAGATGAGCTGCTGTTAGATTAAAAGTGTTTGATAGGATTTGAAATAAATACGATTCTGGTGACATACTGTACCAATGATGTTTGTTGATTTTAGCAGCTGCTGTCCTGTGACATCTTCAGATGAGTTTTTCTTGTTCCATGCCTGGCACTGGAAGTTGTTTAATTCTGAAATCTTGGTGATGGTGGTGTTAAAGATGGCCTGCTCCCCTGGCTTGGTGACCACCTTAGATTCATGAAGCCTTTTATGATCTTGGAGTTTGTAGGTGATGGGCAGATTGCCTTTTTCACTCTGGCAGAGCAGCTGGAAGGGCTTTCCTAACACCACCGTACCTCCGACTACACTCAGTGTGGGCTTTGACACAGGAACTGAAGCGAGACAAGATTATCCATTTAAGACAAGAACACTAAAATGAACTAAACTAAAAATCCAATCTTACCTTTGGCTTTAATGATTAGAGTTTTGCCCTCTTTGATAAAATTATGCCTAAGAGATGATGCGTGGACTTTGCAGGTATAGTTGCCATTGTTGCTGGGTGTAGCCAAAGTAGTATATGTTTTGCTCTTGCTGACTTCTCTGTTGTCTTTGTAGATAGTAAATTTGATTGTATTATTTTGAATACTTTCAGGAACGTAAACAGAGACAGAGCAGGACAGTTTAATATAGTCTCCTTCGAATAAGTCCAGGGACTCCAGAGTAAGATGCGGCTTTGAAAAGAGTTCTGAAAAGATTGCAAAGTAAAAGTCATGTCATCATTACACAAGACATACTCAGTAAATACTGACAGGGAATAACAATATCCAGTGCTTGCCATTGACTGTGATGCTCTGACGGGTTTCTTTCCCCATGTTGCCCCACCGTGCCTTACAAGCCAGCTCCCCCGAGTCTCCTTCCTGTACTTTCAATCGATGATTTAGGCTGATCAGGGATTGGTTTAGAATCACTTTGTCCTTAACAAGAAAAACTTCCACGTCTTTTGTGCACTCACAACTTTACACACTACTTCAATTATGTCTCCTTCATACACGTTTGAGGAGGGCAGGATATTCATGACAGGGGAAATGAACATTCCTGTAACCATAGATCAATATTAAAACCCTCATAAACATTCTTTTATTAACTTTTGAACTGATTTGTTACCTTTGACAATGACTTGGATCTCATTGCTGTGGTTAGAGCGACCCACCAGTGGGATTATGTAGTCACAGAACAAGAGACTGTCTCCAATGTCCCTTAAAGTCAGCTTTGGTCACTAAAGAGTTCCCACTTGTCATGGAGCTCTTGATCTCCTGAGGCTCACCCGTTCTGAGCTTCTGATAGATGTAGAATTTGAGAGAACCCTTCTCCAACGGAGCACTGCAGCTGGCCTCGACCTCCTCACTTTCAAAAAGAATGGTCTTATTTAGCTGCAACATGGGCCTCTGCAGACCTGGGGAAAAAGAACAAACAACTGGAAGCACACTGTTTGTGTTGTTGTAATTTATACTGACGAATGAAATCTGTGACACACATTTACAGACTGCTTTTAAAATTCTTATTTTAAGAGATCTTTATGGTGTTGTGTCATCTAATCTGTCTGACCTGCACAAGCCATAAGCTCCCTCATGTTCTCGCAGGTGTTGTCAGTCTCTAAGTGTTTTCTTTGTAAAAAGCCCTTGTCTTTATGTGTGCCAGTGCATTCAGTTTTTAGTTTTTACCAAGCTGAACAGGAAACGAGATAATAGTGGCTCAGAGTGGTCTAGATAAAACATACATAATTGGGATGTTACATTAAATGGTCTCTGGTTCAAATTGTATAGAAACATAGTCTATGTATGGCCTATGTTAATGAAAATGTGAAATTTGTTGTTTTTGTTTGTAGCTGTATAAGATTGATTTTGAACACAGACATTTCCTGTTCTAGTCTTATCCTTTTTTTCCATGTCATTACCTATGACTGTGAGTTTTTTCACCAGGCTCGTTCTGCTCCTTTCCTTGACAGTGACGTGACATCCGTAGCTTCCTGAGTCGGCTGCTCTGGCCGGGGTGAGCTCATAAATTACTGTGTCCGTCCTAGTGTTGGTGTAGTTGAAGGGAACGTCGTCTTTCGTGAACTTGAAGTGGTAGGTCGGGTGTAGGGCGGTGTCTTGGCTGATGCTGACCTCACAGCGTAAGGTTATATTTGTCCCGCTCTGGACTGTGCTGCTGGGCAGGATGGTCAGACCCACAGTGTCTATGATGTATGCTTTAAGACACAAAGATGTTTTATGCTCCATAAGATACAACAGCTAATGAAGAATACACTCTTTAGAGTTTACTTCAGGTCAGATCTGAAGAGGGAGCTAACTGCCTGACATGAAGATGCTCTCTGAGGACCACCTAATATTAAAAATAAACATAAGAAGTATAGTAAAATGCCCAACAAAGTCCCTTTAGGCTTTGAAAGGATCAGCTGACCAAACCACAAAAACAGAGAATTCAAAATTTAAATTGTAAGCTTCATTCCTGTTTATCGTGATATTCCAAATTTGCTCACATCTCAAATATCTTCAAGGAACTGAACACTTAAAAATAATATCAATGAGGCCATTAGGGCACAGTGCAATGCTAATAACATGCAAAAATAACTCTTTTGAGGAATAAATAGATCCTTTTTTAAAAAACGGCATTAACTCAAACTCTTCCAAATGCCTTGAAGGAGCTGAAAACCCTGTAGACTAATTATCAAAATGTAAAAAAAGTTACTTACATGACTGTACTCTGGCACATTGCCCTATGAAATAAAAGAAGAGATAAATGAGAAGGTTATGCAGAACTAATTGTGGGTGAAGCGGCACAGCGGTGGGTCCTTACAGAAGTGCAGGAGGCCGGCGAGGAGCAGGAGCAGCCTGTGAGGAAGTCTGGGGTCCATCCCAAGCTAAGGTGACTCTTTGCCGTAAGATTTAGATATAAGAAGAGAATGGATTGGCGATGCAGAGGGCACACGGGCATGTAGACAAGCGAGAGGAGGGCTAGAGGAAGGAAAGGTGGTGTCTAAGAGAGTAGAGGGGGTGTTTCTTATCATTATCATAAACATTACTTGTGCAGCGTGAATGACCAGGAAATGACTTTTACTTCCTCAAGGATCCACTTTGTTTTCATTACCAGGCAGAAAACATGGAGACTTCAACATCAGGGCGAGGAGTCCAAATGAAACTTCCTTTCATCCCTTTGAATTCAAAATGGTTTCATCTTCCAGCATCAGTCCAATTAGGCTTCAGGATCTCTACACAATACTAAGCATTAAAGACACAAAATCTAACAACAAAAGTCACTTGTCCTTTAATGAACAGCAAGGAATGACTTAAAATATTTGTTTAGACTGATTTAAAGAGGCATGCAAAACTTATGGGCATTATAAAACATTATGAAATTAGTCCTGCTATTTGGTTAAAATGGTCCTCCAAAAAAAAAAAAAAAGACTTGGACACACACATAATTGTTTTCTGTTCAATTCTGATATGGACTATATTCAAATATATCATTAGAGTTTGCAGAATACCTTTTTATGAATATGTTAATACTTTATTTTAAATGCCATCTTTGCATATCTGTCACCTGCAATACTACACTGTGGTCACTAGGAGGCGATAAAGATCAACAGAACTGTGCATTAAAAACCACATGTATTTCCTCTGCAGTTGTATCTGCATAATGCTCACCAGCTCCTTTTCATTTGAGCAACACTTTACTGGCAACGGATGTGCTGTAAAGACAGGCAGAGTTCTTTTGTGGAGAGACTAGTGCTGCAGAGGTGACCTTGTAGGAAAAGCGCCGGTATAATCCCCTGCTCAAACTGTCTTATCGGACGAATGTTAGTACTGCAAACGTACTGTCAGTGAAGGTTGTTTCATTCGGCCTCAAGATTTCATTGAATTTACTGTAAAGAAATAAGAAAATAGAGTCACACAGAGTTAACACTTGCTGCAGTGGATGAAACACGGTGAAAGAACATTACTAGACATCCGCAAAAAAGTGTGACTGTGATTGAAATCTGTGACAAACCTTTTTTATTCATTGATTGTGTAGCTCTATTTCGAATACAGTATATAACAATGTCATAGTTAATAAATGTGGCATTTCTGTTTGTTAATAACATGATAATGATGTAGCTACAATGGAGCTTTGTGAGGGCATTTGGCATTTTGTATTGCATCATTTTGTCCACTTGACATTTCAGCTTCTTCCCAAAGGCCTTAAAAAGGGGCTAATGTATTTACAGTGGGTGACTGTCTCGATGGGTTTTACTAAATATTCATGACTGTGAGGCATGTGCCGCAGTGACTGATGGCAGCCGTGTTTGTACAACTGACACCGACTGTTATCACAGGGGTCCAGGGCAGCAGTGTGATGGATGGCTCTGCACTGGGCTTTATGTTCAATGGCACTTCTCCACATCTCAATCCGAACTGGAAAATATGCAGTTTATTGTGTGATTTAAGTGCTAAATAAAAAGAGGAGATTGCAGATATGTTTCTGCTCTGAGGCAAAAGTTTTCAAGGCGTTGCTACAAGCCATTCTTTTTTGCTTTTAAAAACTTGCTTGGGTATATTCATGCATTTAAAACGAGAGTGAAAAGGACAGTGTGTGAAAGGTTTTAAAGATGCCACCCACAGTCAAATGTTGCCTTTCATTGTCATTCTTCTGATGCTGTGTGTTGAGACAGTGAGTGGTCATCTGGGTCCCATGAGGACTTCTTGGGCCTTGGGCTGGAGCAGCTGATTCAGGAAGGGGGTAGTGTATCCGAGATGTTTGTGCCTTTGGCGAATAAGCCATGGGGAAGAAGGAAGCATGTTGCTACAAGGAAAAGCTTTGTGATGAATAAAGTCAAACTCACATTATTTGTATTTGTTGATCCACTCCGCTCTCCAGTTCTTACACCTGCTCCACCCACCTCGTATCAAATCAATAGTAAATGATTGGGAGCAGCTGATAAAATGCGTTATGTCCTGCTAAAGGTGTAGAGTGAGGAAGTGAAGCAGAGAGGACAGAGTAAAGACATGCTCATTGTTCCGTACAGCAGGACATTATGCTATCCACGGATGTGGGCATCAAGGAGCAGCCGTCTTTCCTCCCAACATCCACTTGTGGGACACGTTTCCACAGTGCTCAGTGGGCAGACAGCTCCATCTCCAACTCCACAGGGGTGTATTGCTCCAAGATGCCTGCTGCGCACTCACCCCCAACAAAATCCTAGATCCAAGACCTCCTCGAACGCACGCTGCTTTTAACACGAGTCTAATTTGCCTCTTCTCTGCCTGTTTTTGTTGCCGGATCCACCTCACTGAAGTGTCCTTGAGTATTGCACTCCAGGTGGGCTGTACTGCTGCAGATGCTGGGGGGAACCAGAAAGGATGGTGGAGGGTTATGTGGAGTATGTACAGTGTGAGAGAGAGGATCACATCTGTGCACTTTTCAAAATCTATTAGGCAGGAATAAAAGAGTATTAAAGAAATGACCTAGTAACTCTCTAGTTCCGCTGAACCAGCTCATTTGTGAGACTGATAAAAGACAAGGGTCTCTTTCAGCTAAAATATTATTTAGTGTATGACCTTTAGCATTAGAAGGTCATATAGTTTGTATTAAAATGAACTGTATTGAACAGTCTGTGATTTTAAAGATGGTATAAAGGACATTTTTGCTTGTGTTGACTAGAGGACATGGGCAGTGGGGCGGAGACAGATGACAAGGACACAGACATGTCATGCTCTACAGATCTGTCTAGAGGATCATGAGGCGTGTTATGTAACATCATATACAGTAATCCTGTGCCATGTGTGCTTGCATCTCTTTGATTGACTAATGCTCTGTATTTCCACATGACCTTGCACTACTTTGCCCCAAAACAGATTTTTTTCAGCCCATAATGGTCTGATTGACCACAGTAACCACAGAGTGGTCCATCTACAACAAACACAGACTGAGTTAAAAGGAGCTGGCTCAGACAGTGCCAGTGTGGGTGTATGTGGACTGAGGGAGAATAGTCTCCATAGAAAACAGAGGAACATCTCTGCATTATTATACATCACACATTCCCATACACTGCTGATACATCATGTTCACCTAAAACTGATCGGCCAAAAACATTCTGTGTAAAACTGTGAACAAGCAACAGAACCTCATGATCCAAAATGTGCACCCAAAATATTGAGTTTACAATGCTCTTGTTATTTCCAACACACAGACACACATTTGTCCTGACGGTATTCCCTCTCCCTCTCCTGTCCAAACCGAAAAGTACAGCCCCTCGAGGGCGGCGCTGCTCAGTTAATCATGATGGCTCTGATTAAAGCATGGACTTAACCTGCGAGCTTAGCTCCATTAGAGCCCCTTTCTCATTCTGCAGGGGCTTTTAGGAGAACCCACACACAATCAATATGAGCATTACACTCATTCATGGGATAAAGACAAAAGACCTGCTCCTCAGTGTAATCACAAAGCTCCTCAGGCTCTGCCCAGGACTCTTTTATTGTTATAGAATCTGTAAATGTGCACATGTGAAGGAACGAGCTGCCAGGACCTACCTCACTCACAAATGTTTCCGAGTGACACAGGGTGGTTTCCCAGGAGTTGCTTTGTGCCCGACACTAACAAACAGAAAAATGTACAACCCAGAGCTCACTGCCCTGCTCAAACAAACATGGCTGTGTAAATACAAAAGGAATTTGTCTGGAGGTACAGCACTTGGCATTTTTGCTTATTTTCTCACTAAATGCCATTTAAAAAAAGAAAAAAAAAAGACAAGAGCTAAATACCAGCCCACTGGAGAGAGGTGGCCTAAGAGAGGAGTTAGGAGTAAGTCATTTATAACACTGACCGAGCATTGCATTACAGAACTCTTACTCTGTGGTGGCACTGGCCTTTAGAGGAGAACAATGTCTCATTTGGGAGAGCACTCATTAGCTAGAAAGAAAAAAACTTTGGACAAAATAAAGTTAAAATGTCTGAGAGTAGTTGTGTGCCAACATTTGGCAGCCCCTGTATTTCTTTTTATCAAGCAGAAAATCATGTTTCTAATTTGTGAACAAATCCATCAAACAGACATAATGGTTGCATGGCTCAAGTGAAATCTAAATACATGAAGAAACATAACATGCGGTATAATTACTGCCGATCTTAAGTGGAGGAAATCTTAGCTTTAAATCAAATAATAAAATACCTATGCCAAGACTTTATCTTTTATTACATCATCAAGAGCTTGAGTCAAAAATTCAAACTGGTTGAGATATAACATCTAACTCAAATAATTTCCAACATGTGACACACAAAGCTAGCATCTCCTAATTATAGCATATAAATAAAATCTTTGATGTGCAAAGGGAGAGCTTAGTGAAAGGCTAAAGCAACTGGGGAGAGGGGAATGAATGGGAAGGGCCAGATGAGGGGCAGAGAGACATTACACATGTACTCACTGAGCATGTGCAGACGGATTACAAGACTAAGTGAAGGTGAATGTTTCAACGCTCCGACCTGGAAATGAGACACAACAATGGAGGATTCAGACAGATGAGAAAAATACATCAAAGTACATAAAACAATATTTTGTCTGTGTTCCTCGTGTCTCTCCATGACCTTGACCGAGCTCAACCCAAACCTTGACAGACGCCACTTAGAAATACAAGACCTAAAGCAGCAATTTTCCACACCTTAATAAAGCTAGTATTCACTCATCAAACATTTCCTGTAATGTATTGCTTTTCAGGCTTTAATCCAGCCATTCAAGCGCAACCTCTGTAAGCACCGCATTCCATCTTTTCATGTCCTCTCTATGGCACACATCCACAGTGGGACGCCACAATGAGCCATGAGCTGAGGTGCCCTTAGTGCTGCTCTCAGGCGTTTCCACAAACGCTGAAACTATGCAGTGAATGACAGAGATTTGTTGAGGAATGATTGAACAACATTTTTGACTGGAGTATAATGGAGCTGTAACCATAGCGATGGCTCAGCTTTTAATGAGGAGAAGGTCTTTTCTACTTTTGTGTGAGCAGCAACAGCGGGATGAAAAGGTGGGAATGGATTCCTTTGATTTCAATGACTCCTGAAGAGAGACAAGCCTGTGTTGTGCTGCAGAACCCAAAAAAGAGTGTAAGGAACACCTTGTGCCCACATGTTTTAAGGAGCATCACCTCCACAGAGCTTTCTCTAAAGTTGTAATTCTATTCAACTTCTCTTTTAAGAAACAAGACTAGATTTTCAATGAGAAAGTCTTACTAACCATGTGTCTATTTTACTATGATAATGACAATATGCTGCCTACAATAGCTATTTTGTATTAACATGTCTGTCCCTGAGAGTGCATTACAGACAGTCGTGGGCTTGGTAAGGGATCTCTGCTGTAAGGGGTTGGAATGGACAACAGTAAACACATTAAAAGAAACCTATAAGAACTAATTTATATATATTCCACACCAAAAAGACAAGAATCTATAAACTTTTTCAATAAATTCAGGATGAAGGTTTCACTGTGTTCTTTTTCTAATATAATTAAAGTAATTATTGGAGATGTTCAGTAGAAGAGCCACAACTTGAGTATCATCAATCCATTAGCACTGACAGAAAAACAGTGTGCGAATTTAAGCCTTAAACTACAATATATAACGATTACAGCAAATGCATTTGGTTCAAGCAAAGAATGTAATGTAATGTAATGTTGATAAAGACAAGAAGATACAGTATTGACCTATGAACTCTGTATTATCCATAGATTGTATAAATATGGATGATATCCGCCCATTGGTCCCCTATTCACCAATATTGTCATTACGAATGGGCAATAAAATGGCCGTTACATCCGGGCTTTTTCCATAGTAAAACAATAGTTTTTAGATAGCATAAACAAACATATTAATCAAAAATTCACCCCCCCCCCAGAGTTGTCATGTAGTAAAAACTTAGCTCTAGAGACCGGAGCCATCTTTTGTACCAGGCTGTAAACATGAGTTTTACTCTTGTAAAGTCGCCATTGGGTTTCTCCTTATATTTCCGCTTTTGGAGCCTGCCCTCTGGTGGACGGAGGTATATCGCTGTATTTCGCTGTAAAATCAACGTATGGCGGCGCCCTTACACGAGGACCATTTTAGAGGTACCATGGGAGAGGCTTGGTATTATCTCAAACAGACATCTCTCAAGTCTTGTCTACTCACTTCTATGCAAGCCATGTCTGTTGATTGCACAATGTTACACCAGATACCTCATATCATCAACAATTAGTTCCCAATGTTTAACTTTGACAAGATAATGTGAAATTTTATGCAGATATAAATGAATGCCTCACCATTACTCGTTCATTTCTGCTTCAGCTGCAGACTGCAAATATCCACTCACAATTATTACAGCTTTTTTTAATTAAAGATCCTGTACCTGATATATTATTTTTTTGTGAAAAAAAGAGGCTTTATGATCTACTGTTTATTATCTGCAATGTGACGTTCCAGAAAGTGTAATAGCTGCTGATGAAGTGTATTTTCAGCACTGAAAATGTCTTTTAACACAGAGAAACACATAAAAAATTGAAAATTATCAACAGAGAAAAGAGAGGCAACGTAAAACGCGGATAAATACTGTCAATTCAATCAAATTATGTTTAACGAGGCGGATTATTTTTAACTAAGCTAATGCTAAACGCTAAACGTCTGTCTGGTATACTGTATTAGTATTTTGTGGAGGGAAAATTGGTCAGGATTTTATTTTTTTATAAAATAAAAGCAGGAGAGGTACCTAGGCTGCTTTTGGGGTAAAGTGGAGTCTGAGACAGGGATGACAACAGAAAATCAGGTAGTGCAACTTTAATGTGAACGGGTCATTTGTTTATGCATAACGTAAGTAAGATGCTGCTATTTACCGTGCATCTCTGAATGTTCACTGAAGATAAACAAGAGTGAGTTGTATTTACTTGCCCTCCACTTGGCCTGATGGCAACAATACAACTGCGTGCAGGTGTGAGATTGTGTGTTGGTTCATGTGTTATTGGTAAACTCTACAAAAGCCTTGATGATGTGAGGCTGAAGAAGCCCTTTGGAAGCTGGAGAAAATGTCAATGGACTCCAGACTGATGCATGCACATAATGAAAAACTGCGGTCCACTCATCCAAACACAGTATTTCAATATATTCAATATGGTCTTTCCTGCCAGTGATAAGGCTACAGACTGACAGAAACAACAACGCTTTATGGAGAAAAACTGGGGAAGACAAAATGTGCAGGCAGATCAATCCAGCTGTGAGAAAATGACACAGATATGTGAGATGAAGACGTGGAGAGTAAATGAGGACAAACCTCTGACTGTGTGGCTGGTAATTACTGTAAGAAATATTGCGTCTGTGTGGCACCGAGCCCCACAAGACCACCTCGAAGCCAGGGACAAAGACAGCTGGGGAGCTTAGTCACAGCTCTGTCAGTCTGATGTCAGCGCCCTCTCACGCTCTGCAAAATGAAAAAGATCTCAACAATACTGTTCACATGGGCCATGCATGGCAGCCAAGAGTCGTTCGGGACGGAAACAAAACATAATCCCTCAGGTTTCAATTATGGATTTTAATTATAGCAACCGCAGAAAACACTTTATTCAGGCCTGCCGTGTGCTATCAAACCAAATGCGTGTATATGGAATGACTCAGAGGAAAATATATGCAAAGTAATGCAGAGGTAGGAACAATATAGGCCAGTGTATGTACTTTGCAGTGATTTACAAAAAGAGGTTACACTCTTTTAGGTGACTGTAAACTGCCTGTGTCGATATGTTTATGGTTATGTGATAAGTGCCAAATGCATAATGTGTAGCGTAAATATGGCACAGACAGAATTTTTAGAATAGTCACTAAAACCAACAACGCATCCTGTCAGAGATTAAACCCACTTGGTCACTATTTATACACATTTCTATTTCCATTTTTGCTAAATTAGCAGCACAGATGGAAGATTTTCTGTGATTTTTTGTTTGTCCTAATATGCATAATCTACTGTCTGTGTAGAATTACCCAAAACTCTGAGAAAGTGGAAAAGCCTTAATATATTTTGCATACAGCACAGCAATGTTACATTTTCCACCAAGCTGTTTCAAAACCAGTGTCTAAAGACCAAAAGCATCGGCCCTGCGCCAAAGACTGCAAAATCATAACCCTTGAAATAAAATAAAACAATAGATGATGATGCAAAGGACAAAAGCGAGACATGCGAGCTTCAGTCTTTTCTTCACTTCCTCTCTTCGATTCCCTATTTGACTTACAGAACAAAAATTGTGGGCTTTAAGAATGGGTTCTTTCTCACCGAGAGGTAAAGCATGTCTCCTAATAAAGCGCCTCTCGCTCTGAATTATTAATAATAAGTGCTTTTCTTCTTCTGAACAAGGATCAGCGCCCAACGGGGGCCATTCTCTTTTTCTCAAGACCCAAATACCCAACTGTGCTTGGCTCAGCTGTAACTTGTTAGATCTGGATTTGAAAATCAGTTTTACAGAGACCTGGAAAAGCACTGTCTTTTACTAAACTTGATTCTAGTTAAAGGCATCATTTAAAATCAATAAAGAGCGATACAATGAAGAGTTATACTGCAGATCTTGGATTTGATTTTTCGAATAAAGCATGTCAATCATACAACACCAACTCTACTGTAGCAGAACTTTTACTTGTGTAAGCTCAAAGGCATAAAATCCAATATTGTTTTGTGCTTGCATAGTAGGTGTCTTTTGTGCAGGTATTTATAAAGTCTAAAGAAAATTGAGTTGAGAACAATAGGAATTTTAATTGATGTAGTGGTGTCTGTGTTAGCCCATAGGGAGTTGTGGATGTATTGAAAATATGTTACGCTCCATATTACTGTGGAAGGTTTGACTCCACACTGGCATTAGCTCAGTTTTTCTCGTGTTGCGGGATGTAAGTGCTTTCATGCAGAAGTTAAAATGAGGATTTAATGAGACTGAAAAATAAGGCTAGTGGGCTCTATTATATGTGTCCCGGGGAGTGCCAAAACAGCAGCCAGGACCAGAACTGAGAAGTGTGACAGCAGACAACGCCCCGGGTGGTGTTGGTTGGTTTAAGCAGTGATTCGTCTCCACAACACTCGGGCACGTACGGCAGGCTGCTCTGAGTAAAGCGTCCTCTCTGGGCCGGCCCAGTGCACAGAGGCATGGAGAAATGGCAACAGTCTGCTTCGCACTGACATGCGGCTTCCTGTGGGACGGCCAGACATGTCTCTCATCAAAACAGACGTGCTGACTTTTCTAACTCAAGGCAACTTGGTGTGCTTTTCATGTCTATGTTACCTTTTCAAGCCTTTCGGTATGGGGCAGTCAAAACACTGTTTATGGAAAGTTTACTTTTAAATAAGGTCTAACAGAAAAAAAGAATCTACATCAGTGACTACATTCAAGGTTACTTAATGTTGCTTCAATGATTGGCTTAAATTTCTGTTCAGGCTATGGATTGAAATGATTTTCTGTTTAAAATATTCTGCAGTTGCATTTATGAGCAAACAAAAGTGGGTTCAAGTTATCAGTCAACTACAATACAATTATTGCAGTTCATATCAATTTTTAAGTTATGCTAATGCCCAATTAAAAATATTCATAAAATGAATAAACTTTGTTGTGCCAACGGTTTTTCACTTTGATACATGGGTTACTTTCAAACAAAGCGAGGCTGGTGTTCAGTTTCCTTCCGCTCCCCTGGTTTTTGTTTGCGCAGTGCTCTTTTTAGCTCCGTCAAATGTCAGCTTTATGAATCAATAATGACCACAAAGCAATGATGCGAGGTCAAGTGAGAGGTTGATACACACACATCTCTACGCTGGAGTGTTTTGGTGAGGTGCGTATGGACAAATCATCAGATCAACATGGTTACACTTCCCACAGTCCTTCTTTGAACTCGTCACTAAGCCATGGACGACCGACTACAATGTGAGTGACGGTTTACAGATTGACCTGAGTGAATCCCACCTGTTGCTATACTGTCACATGTATTTGCGCTAACCTCTGGATAGATATTACATTTACCAATGTAGTCTTTAAAAAGATCTTATCTCTATTTTGGTTCCATCTGAACTCGATGTCCCCCATGATGGAATCCATTATGGGATTTTTCAGAAAGTGTCTCTTGAGTGCGAACCCTTGGGAGAGATCAGACCCTCCCTCCCGCTGCTCGTCTCACACTCCTTCAAGCATGGAAGTCATGTGGCAGTGAAGAACCATGCGGAGGATGCTGACAGATGCACTAGAGTCTTTTTAAAAGTAACTGTTAACTCAATATTAGGACATGGGAGGGCTTCGTCTACAGGGAACTGCACAGTACCAGTGCAGAGGAACAACAGATGCACATAGAGACTATAAAAATGCTGCGTCTGAACTGTGCATAGATATACTATATACGTATGTGCACGTATATAGTGGGGCTGACTCAGGATACATCCAAAGTGTGTCAGATGTTGCATAAGGCCTGTAGGGGTTTAGTTAGAAACATCCGACAGGTGCAACCAAGACGAGGCACAAAACAGCATGAGTCAAAACTTTATAATAAAATAAAAATGCCCCCCTGGATATCACTTTTTAATACTGTATTCTATTGTTAGCCATTTTTCTCAATAAGATTAACACCAGAAGCCATCACCTTCTGGCTGCTGACAAGATCATTTTCTTCATTTGTTAGGTTAAAAGCTAAATTTCAATTATTAGGCCTGCCTGACAAAACAATATAATAGACATTCAATATATTATGAAAGCACTCTATAAGTACACACGCATCCACAGCTGGGTTTGAGAATGAAAATGAAATGTGGAATAAATATCTAACTTTAGCCTCTAGTTACAGTCTTGATTGAACAATGTCACTGTACGGCAGACAAAGAGACAGAAAGGCATGTTATATAACTATTTGCCACTAGATGGAGTCATGAGCAACAGCAGCACACAGTTGACTTCAGTCCTGTAAGAATGTGAGGTTTCTTTGCTTATGAGAACTTATTGACATTGTTGTGAAAACTATTCCAGGGAAAATATTGTAAATAAACTGAAAAATAAAGAAATAAGACTTTGGGTTTGATGCTTTGCACAATACAGCCATCTGGTGTTGATAAATGGAATAAGGAAAAAAATTACATGTGTGTTTATAATGAGTAAAAGAAATTAAAAAAAGAGTTCACTTCCCTCTCAAGAGATGTAACTAATAATTAATGTTGAATGAACAAGTGATAATAGTCACGATTACATAACTGTTCCGCCCTGGCTGAAAAGGACAGTGTATGTTTTGCTTGAAGGCGGCCGGTCTTTGTGTTGAAAAGTACAGACAGTCTTCAGGGGAGGGACTCGCTTCACTGCTATGGCTTCATGTCAGCAGCACTGCAGGCATGGCTAGGCTGTTCTCAGCTTTGTTATGAAGGAGATATGAATACAGGAAGCTTTGGGATTCCTCAAGGAAAGTCTCGGTTATATAACAACAAAGGTGGCATGTGCTTCATAAAGAATCGAAAGCCCAGTGCTCTTCCCTGAGGCTGGAGGATGCAAATAAACTGCCTCACTCTGGTTTTTACAGTGGGCACAAAACAATATATCAGAGCCTAAAACTTAACTCTGCAGAAGGCTGTGGAGCACTCTATTTGCTTTTGGGCTGTGAAGTGAAGGTTTTGAACCTGAACGAGTCCTTCATCACAAGTCTCCACATCCAATAATGCTGCGTCGACAGAATACTCTTCCACTCTTCACCACAACAAAATCTAAAGAATATTCAAACTGCTCAATAAGCACTGAGAGGGAAACTCACTTTATGTCTTTGGGGCTGAATCCCATTAAGAGCCAAATAAATGTTGCATACAAGTGCATTTCTCAAACTCTCTCATTCAACATGAATATATTACAAAGCTTGTGTTTAAAATCCAATAATGCATAAAGGTTGGAGGAAGGTCCTATTGACTTTAAAAGGAAAAATCTGATGATACTTACCTTTGTGAAAGAACACATCTTTACGTCTTACGTCTTTACACATGATGTTGCAGTGCACTGGTTGTTTAAGTCCTCAAAGAAAAGTTCTCAAAAATAAGCGCTCATGCAATATGCAAATATCTGCTAGGAGCTGTACAGACCAATGTTTTCTGTGGTATAGGGTCTGGAGGTGCCTCGAGTGTGATCTGGTGAAAAACATGGCTGCCTTCAAAAATAGGGTTGGAAAAGTTGGCCTTATCCCAATCACATGTTGTCACATCTTTGGTTGAACAAATTTAAACTGTTGACTTACTTTATTTTAAGCATTCAGCTCAACAAGTGTATGAAATTATGGCTTTTTTTCCCCAGTTAGAGAATAAAAGACCAAAACTTGCAGCTATCAAATATCTGGACACAGAAATACACCTGATGTGGTGAAAAAAGAGCGCAGCAGCTGTGACAGTTTACATGTTTGTGGTGTCAGGATTTTTATTGGTGGGCAATGTTCTAGTAAGAGTAATAGTTTGTGTGGATATACTTTTTATTAGGCAGATGATAGAAAATGGATCTGTGGTTTCTGTGCATTAAACTGAACAGTGGCACCAAGAGCACCGTGTCTTGCTGCTGAAACATCATGAGACCATACAGCTATGACCTGATAGGTTGAAAGAGTCATTAATGGTAATTGTGAATGGAAGGCTGCAGGAAACAGTAGTGGAAACACATCCTATGATGTTAGGGCCACAGGCTGGAGTTATTGTGCAGCGGCATGGTTCACTGCCTCAGTGACTGAAGGGAAAAGCCCTTAAAGCGATCCCAGCAAAGGCAACCACTTAAGCAATCTGATACAGACTGCAATAATATCCCCCACATGCATAATGCAAGAGCTAAATTTAATAACAAGAAAACGAATGACAAGTACGCAACCAGCTTGGTAATGATAACAGTCCACTACTGTTGACAATAATGGAGAGAGCTGTTAGGAATAATATGGTCTCATCGCTTAGGATGACACTGACCCCACAATCACCCAGCTTTAATCAACAAATGAAACTAGCTTATAAACATCTAAGACCGGCCATTTGGCCCTTCGAGATCATTCACTGTGATAACAGCCCATAATATGGCCTTTGTGCAAATTCTTTGCAGCCCCTTAGTCTCAAACAATGACACTTAACTCATTTGTATATTATTTAATTTTATAATTTTTATTGTTATGTAGGTTTTTTTTATGTGGCATCCACCACCTCAACCTACCCTTTGCCTATAGGAACAAAAAGCTTATGCCACCAGATCGTTGTTAAATGGACCCATTTGGGTTGATTGTCCTATGGCTAAAATTGTCTTTGCACAATACCACAAAAGCACAACTCCTGAGGCAATGCAGTGAGGCTTCTGTGAACAGTAGCATTAGTGAAGTCACAGTTAAGTGGTGTGAAACTGAACAAACTCCCTACAAAATCCTCTAATAGGATGATATTGTAGGTATTCAATTTCAACAGATGGAAGAGAAGTTGGACTTACATAACCGGAAAAAACAGCTCAAAACAAACTGAATGCAAATGAGCGAGTGAACACCATTGACCTCAAAGTTGTCTTCCACAAATTACCGTCTAAATCATCTCATTTGCTGCTTGAGGCGATTACTGAATCTAATTTATATGGTGACAAAAAACAAAACATAAAAAAACACAGGAAAGATGAGACTTTGAGCTGCCAGAAAGCCATTATAGTGAACCCCACTGATGTATTAGGTTTGCATCCAACACAACACTAAGTGTAAGAAACAACTTTGCCGTAAGTGCCATCATATGCTCACATGCAATAGACACAATCTTAACTCATTTAACATTATTGTGTAATACATCCAAACAGTTTTCAGTTTTTGTTAGCATGTAAGATGATGCTTGGTTAGCATTTTATAAGCAATTATATTTATTTTCCATATCCTTGACCAAATTATGATAAAAAATTAAATATACCCGAAGGGAAAATTTCAGGAGAAGTTTGTTTAATAAGTAAAATTCTTGCAAGTCTTATGTTAAATACTTATTAGGATTACAACCTCTCACAGCACTACACATTAATATTCACACTCTCTGATGTAAAATCAATAACACTTTTTCATAGCGTTTTGATGCCTAACGGTGGAAGCTCCTAATCAAACAATATTTCATTTCAGCCTATTTTTAACCTTTACTGAGCGTTTTAATTACCCATTATCATTACAAGCCTTGTAAACATGGCATGGCTCTCTTCTGCATCACAAAAATAAGAAGTCCAAAACCACATCCATCTGGTGCTTGACCCCCGGGGCGCTTAAACAAACATGACCTCAATCTCTTTCCTGCTAGCTCCTTGGCATCTGCTGCTAAGCCACCTGTTTAGCACGCTGCTAATTTGACACTCTCTGGGGAGATGATGGATGTGTGCTTGAAGGCCCGCTGCCAAGGAACTTTCTGGTGTGTGCTGTCATAATGCAAAAGCTCTTATGGCCTCTAGATATATTCAGGAAAAATATTCAGCATGTACCAGCGTTAAAATACAAACCAGGAAGCTTCATCAGTGGGGGTTTAGCCTGGTTTAGGAGTCCACCTGGGAAACATATGATATGCTTGCCGTGGATGCATGAGAGACAACAAGCTGTCATCGAGCTGCAGTCTTTCTGATCACATGGCCACGCTTGCTTTGATCTGAATATCATCCTGGCCCTTCCTCTTCCCCTCTCCTGCTTTTAGCCTGGTCTTCCTCTGCAGCCATAGGGGGTCAGAGCACCGGAGCTTCATATGTCAGAGGAGGCACAAATGAACATTATTTATGAATTCTCTCGGGCTCCACATAGATCTTGAGCAGGACAGGAAAGATCCCCCAAAGAGACAGGTTCAAAGGCGTCTGCTGCATTCACCTGAGACCAACAACGGAACTAGACGAAGAGTGTGTGAGTCATCATGGCGATTTCAATCTCATCTTTAAAATGAGCTGGCAATCTGTAGTAACATTGTTACAAATTCAAATGAGAGATCTTGCAATTATTACATATTTAATGCTTTTTTACCAAGCCAGGTTCAAACATACCCTGAAATTTTAATATTGCAGTGTAAAAGGAAGACTGCAAAAATGATTAATCATTAAGAGTTATATTTCAGTAGTGTATGATTATCAAAACGTACATTCCTTGTTTGGCGGATCAAAAAATGTGATGCATCTCTGATATGTGAGATCCACCATAAGAGTCCATTAAAGAGAAAAAGTCTTTTATTTTTGTATTCGGGGAGTAAATAAGTTCTACTTCTACCCACTCCTGTTTGAGCTAGTAAATAAGTGTGTGTACATTTAATACTATAATAGTTATATATAATAGTATTTAATAGTAATAGTGTAAAATTATAGTAAAATGTGTGAATAGTAAATGAAAATAAAATCTATAAAATCAAAAAATAAAAACGTATTTGAGGAAAAAGAGTTTAATGACCAAAAGCCTACTGTAATAAAAATCATGTGAAAAAACTAGACCTTAATACGTCATCTAGGCTTTATTATCGAGGATCTTATTGTATGTTCAGGTCTTAGGTAGGCTCCCATTAGTCTATGTCGGCTTGAATGGATTTCCTCCAGCTACTCCGGTTTCCCCCACCAACATCAAAAAACCTCAAAATACATGCTGGACACCCCCTGCTGACGGTGGCCAACAACAAATTTCCCCACATGGGATAATATGGGGAAAACAAAAAAAAAAATTACCTGCACTATAATAGTTGCTTAGGAAACCATTTTTTTACTTACCCCCCATTAAAAGTTTTTTAGTGCTGTCAATATTGTTCACAGAACTGTTTGAGGAGAAGACTTCAGGTTCATCCGGACAAATATAAGTAAGATACTATATTAAAGTATTAAATTCTATTCAGATGTGTTGGAGTGTCCCGGCCTTGAAGACTTCTACACTCCTTTAACACTGTTCAGATCAGATACTGGCCCTGTGTTGGCCATCATGTGATATATAAGTCTCTGTTTAATTAGAATCCATGTGGAAAATAATGAGCTACCTGGTTGAGAACCCTATCAACACTTCCCTCTACAGGTTTGACATTTAGTGCACCCCCTCCATGTCAGGCTAAATGTGCACTCTCTGTCTTCCTCTGTAGGCCAAGCTCCCCATCTATGAAGGCACGCAGAGGGCAGAGGCTGCTGAGTCCGAAACACTTTCACTGTCCGATTTTAAATCTGCAACAATATGAAGAGAGAACTATCAAAAAATGTGTGAAGGGCTGGGCAGGAGTGGAGATTACAGGACAGCTGGTGATGAACGGGAGAAGGGATTAAGTCCACTAGACAGGAAGAAAAGAGGAAAAAACAGGTTAATCCAACTCTACCTATAAATACAATCTACAGACCACATTAGAACCACATTTCTGATTTTATTTAACATACCCCATTTCCCTTTGTGCAAAAAGTGTTACTTGATTTTCGAGTGTTCAGATGGAAGCTGATGAAATTCCATGAAATGTTACTGTTCATAAATGAAAGGCTCAAGACAGCTCGGCTTCAATCATA
Organism: Perccottus glenii; assembly: GCA_024416835.2. Classification (NCBI taxonomy): domain Eukaryota; kingdom Metazoa; phylum Chordata; class Actinopteri; order Gobiiformes; family Odontobutidae; genus Perccottus; species Perccottus glenii. Next base: position 17,721,912 of record CM044553.2, read on the forward strand.
TTCCACAGTGAGGCTTGCATTAACGCCAGCAAATGTCAGAATATGTGATTCATGCATCTCATTTTTAAAACGAAAAACTTTTTCCATGTTGCTAACAAGCAGAAAAAAACCCACAGCTTCCGCGTCATGGAGAGGTGATGCAGTTATTCCGGTTTATAAAGATAAAATCATCCCAAAATCTCAACTGAGGTGAACTCTTAAGTAAATAAAGTCTGTATATCATTATTATTCTGTCCTGAGAGTGATAATTTACAATGATTACTGATCCTCTAGGAGTCATTACTAAGTATACAATTACTAATTACTTTTTTGACACTGTAAGTATGCCATCCAGTTACCACAATGTAAAGGTAACTATATTTGGATTACTGGATTATATTTATATTACTTCTGCATAAAGTTACATAAAACTACATTTATTATTGTTTTGGCCCAGATAAAGATAATGTCTAGTTTTTAACATGCAAAAATGCAGAGTAATCCCTTGAATAGAGTTCAGTTACTTATTGATTTGTTTTCTAATCCAGCATTTTCTTCAGTAGTACACCCCAAGACTTTAAATATAGAGCAATGACTGAGATATGTCTTATTTCCAGTCTGGTCATCTTATACTCTAGAAGCCCTCTTTCCTTGTATTGACCTAATATTAACACACATGGACTGTCTGTCACAATGTCATTCCAGCCTTCTGACAATGACTGGAATTGGAAACTCCCACTGAAGAGAACCTTTGATCTATTGCTGCACTGTCTCTGATGTCAGAAAGCCACCTTTAATACGACGAGCAATAGGTAAATGACCTCAAGGATGGCCCTTCCGCATCCTATTCTCCCCATCATTTGTTCTTTTCCAATCTATGTCTCTTTTTCTCTCAATGGATTACAGTTCATGTCTGTCCCACACAGATGTGCCACCTTGACAAGGTTAATCTCCCTGGATATTTATTGCCTCTGTGTTGTACAAGATTTACAGCTTTCAGTAGAATTGCGCTTTAGTTAATGAAAACTAACACTGGCTGAATTCAAATATCTGTGTCCTGGATTTCAAAAGATGTGATAAACTTCTGCCAAAGTTCAGCAAACATAGTATATTGTGATATTTCCCGATGTCCCTGTCCAGTGTTGCTGGGATTATCACATTAAATGATATTTGATGATTGCAGGGGCATGAGGAGCAGAAATGTGTGTGTTTGATATAAACTGACCTCTGCTCTGTGTGACAGGCATCATGTTTGATTTATGGCTTCGTTATGAGGAAACACAGTCACTCCGGTAAAGGTTACAGAACAAAATGAGATGGCTGTGATTTCTATTGACATGGGAAGACATGGCATATGCTAACACTGAGTTGTTCAGGTAGTTCAGGAGTATTATTTTTGTATCTTTTATTTGCAACTTGCAACAAGAAAAATATAGGCGTTCTAATTGAAACCTGATATTTTCTGTTATTTGTGGACAGAAGACTGACAGATGAACTCCCACATACTTTGAGTTTGACTTGTGTGTACAGAAAGAATGATGTGTTGTGACACGGCGCTGAGTCATCTCCATGTGCTGCTGACATCACTGAGACCGAAGCTGTCTGCACGGCGCAGATGAACAACTTATACCGTACGGTTGCATAGTGTTAGATTTGACACATGCATTATTTACATTATAGAATACAGTATGGGCAATATAATGTACCATTCTGCTCATGCCTCTAAGCCCTGAGGTGACTCACTCTCACTGCACTTCCTTTTTTTACACACTCCATGGTACTCTGTTAAACCTGTTGTGCCTTCAAGGCATGTGGACAAGAAGTGGTGTGCAGAAACGTTTAAAATAATAAAAAAGGAGAAAGTTTAAATAATAAAAGAGCGATTGAATCCATCAGTCTCCGGAGACGAAATGTCTTTGTCTCGGCGTTGGGGCCACACTCTGCAGAGGGTGAGATTTGCAGTGTGCACAGCAAAAGCGGGATGGATGGATGGCATTGATGATTAGGTTGAGGACTCAGCATTGTCACAAGGTTTATTTTAGAAAGTCTTTACAAAGCAGTTTGATACTGCAGAGTCGCGAATCAATGTCAGTTTGGTAGACTTTGGGACAAAACAGCATATTTGCCTCTAAAAGATGAAAGTAAAGAAAACAAAACATGTTTTTTTAAGAGATTAAGTTTAAACTTGTCTGTTGCACTTAACCCCATGTTGGGATTGGTTGTTATCCAACATTAGCTAGTTTTGGACACTTAATGTTCTTTGATAAAAACCTACATATTGAAAACTATTTAAAAGTGAGTTTGCAAACATGTTATTAAAAGTGACTAAAAGGTTTGAGGTAAGGTAATAAATAATCAAGTTGTACCATCCATTGCCCAATGTTGAAGATGCCATTTATTGTCAATGGAAAGGTTTCTGCTTTCAATGTGTATTTCCATGTTCTGAAAATTATAATTTTTGGAGAGTATGAATACCTGTTAGAGGTTCAAAAGACTTTATCTAAGCTTATTATTTATTCAATTATTATTATTGAAAAGTTTTTAAAATTATTATTATTATTTACTTTTATCTAAGCAAATTCATTGTGACTAATAATATCGGAGCAAAGCTTTATAAAATGTCGTTAATATAAACTGTTTCCAACATTTCTTTTTTTTTTGTGGTCTATGGACAAAAGTCTTACTAGCAAGTACTAGAAAGGTTGACTTGTCGAGTGAGACCTAATGTTTAAAGCAGGCATTTGTGGAGCATGTGTTAAATGTGAAGTCAGGTCAGCATGTTGTGTGATGTCCGCAGGTGCAGCATCATTTATAGTGAAGTGTGAATCCTTTTACACCGACTACTGCGCAGTCAGCATTGCTACAATTCAACTCTACTAACCCTGGGCGACGCACTTCCCAATAGACTATAAATCTCCCCTTAATGAACCATATCAATTATGTACAAGATTGTAATTCAGACAACAATGCTGCATGTGTGTCCCATGGCTTTCTTACAACCAGAAACAATAAAGTGTTTAGACAACGTGGAGATTATGAAGAATATATTAATGATGATGGTAAGTGTGGGAAAATGGTGAGCGTTAGCACACACTTGTGACTCAAATGGCGTTCAAAAGTCCCAGCAGCTGCAGCGCCCTAATTTTGGCTCATCCCATAATCCAACGAATATTACCACAAAAGTGAAAAGATGAACTTGTAGTCCCACAGAACCAAACAGGCTCATTTCAAAATCTTTATTGTGCCTTATTGGGTCAAACTGGCAGCTTTGGCAGCAGATAAAATGAGCCCAATGTGTTTAATATGTTTAAGATTTGATTATCTCCACATCTTGCTCTTCTGTTCTGTTCATATTTTACAACCGAGAGTTTTGTTATTGTTACAGTGCCTTTACCTCGCGAGGCAGTCCATAATTTAAACTGTAACACTCTCAGATCTAACACCCCTCCCCAATCTTGTAGGAGGCATACTCATAAAACACTAGTCCGCAATGTTAACGCCGAGAGGTGTGGCAGACCATAAAAGTCTAGGGCTAGCTGATGATAATGTGCTCACCAATGGACCAGATTTTTTTGTTTTATGACCTACCCATGAGGATTGCTCAAATGCACCACATACAGATAGTCATATTCTGTATATAGTACATGGCTAAACAAATGCACATCTGGTTGTCGGGAATGAAAAACAGCACAGCATATAGACACAAAACAACTCCTACATGCACTTACATTTGGCCACACTGTTCTTGTGCTAAATGTAAAAGTATCTACTAATTCACTGCAGGTAAACATCCTGTAATGTGTGTGCTCTTATAGAGACAACACCTACGCTAGCTCTATATGAAAGTAAACAAGAAACAATAGAAGAAAGTTTTATCAAGTGGAAGAGGCAGATAGGCACAGTTGATTTATGAGAAGAAGTTACAAATGACTTTAGTACGTCAGATGGTGACAAAGATCAATGAGCAGAAGTCAGTCAGTCAGTCAGTCAGGTGTGAATCAAGCTTTTAACAAGAGGAAGTCATCAACTATAGATTCGTACAGCAAAAAGTGAGCAGAAATAGCCACAAGGTGTTCATTTAAAGGTGCGGTATGTAATTTACTTTTATTCATAATTTAGTCATCTCATCTTTATTAGTTTTAGTCTAGTTTTGGTCTATTAAATATTATAACTTTCTAGTCTTTACTATATCTACACTAGATTTAGTCAACTAAAATATGAAAAAAGAGAATTCATTGTTTTTTTGTTTGTTTAGTTTTTTCTTGGGTAATAATTTCTACCTGAATGGTCGTAACAGGTTTAATTAAACTAACTTTACCGGACAATGTGGTGTCTTAAGTTCATACATGTTCACAAAAACAGCACTAGCACATTACCAAAGTCTTAACACACTTGAGTCTACCTTTGAATGAACGTCGGGATGGCTAGCTGCAAATGTTGCTTCATGTTTGTTGTGTTCGTCCCTGTAATAATAGCTCTGCGGTTGTCTGCCGTAGCATCTAAGTTGAAATGTGTCCATACGTCCTCCCTTCTTTTCCTCCCAAGCCTTAACATTGTTTGATATTTAATTGCTGTTTTGTTTTCATCGCCTGTTGTCTTTCTCACAAATGTTTGCGTCTGACATCACCGTCTGATGTCTGTTTATTTTCATTTTGTTTTTATTTGTTGATGAAAATGTTGATACATTTAGTCAGAGTTTTCATTCTCATTAATTACTTTTTATTTAGTTTACGTTGTGACGGGATTGAACTGGTGCCATATGAGTCACCTTAAAAATAAACACATTTGATACGCACTCCACATTGACTCATTAAGTAAGTAAGTAAGAAGTAAGTAAGTAAGTAAAAGTTTATTTATATAGCACCTTTCACAGCCAATAGTCACAAAGTGTATTACATTACCAAGCCAATGTACAACCATATTACGACGTTGACTAATTTGACCTATGTGGCAGACAATGTATGGATTTACATTGTGCAATATACAGTACATGTGACTATTTGATGGATCACCCCAACGGTAGGCCCCACCCGTAATTAGAACCCAAACAGCTTTACAGTGACTAATTATTGATGTAGCCAGTATGTGACAGCTGCTAATAAATACCCATGCAGCAGCGTTGTACAAACAAGGCTTGCATTAATGATCCACTGGAAGCCGAAGGAGAAATGATAGTTAGAAGCTCAACTGTGCTCGCATACACGGTGACATCTTGGCTTTTCTGTGACAGTGATGAATAGTCTCAATAATGTCTGCCGCTCAGGTGAAAGAGCAGGAAGAAAAAAATGATATAGTCTTTACATATATCCATGTAGCGGGAAAATTATAATTGCTTAAAAAGAAGAAAATGGTGCTTATGACAAACACCATTGTACTATCTTATGCCAACAATGAACACAAAGCAAAATCATTATTTAATGCGCTTCATGGATCAATAATAACATTAAAAGACAGTTATTAGTCTTTGAGAAGGAGACACATCATGTGGCAAATATAATAGACTTTTAAATGACGAAACTGTGTAGTGATGAAGGAATGGAATATTTTTCTTGATCGAGTCACAACTTGAACAGTAATACAAGCCTGAAAAGGAGGCACCTATTTAGGATTGTGTTGCACCAAAAATCAAACCCGGAACTAAGGAAGCTGAATAATTAATAGATAATTTAGAAGGTCTACACAAAACAACAAACGACAAACAAACAAGATAAATAAATATATACAGCAGTGCTCAAGCCTCCTCCAATATCCATCCATACACCAAGCACCAGAGAACATGTTTGCATATTCTATAATAATATACAACAGGATTTTATAAAACTATATAGCTAATGCCGAGCACCTTTGTTATAACCAGTGGTGGGAAGAGTACTGAAAAATCATACTCAAGTAAAAGTACTATTACTTACCAAAAAATGTAATGTGAGTGGAGTAAAAGTACCTGTCCTAAATACCACTCAAAGTACGAGTAAAAAGTAGCCCCTTCAAAAGTACTCAAGAGTAGGGAGTAGTGAGTATTATGCTGTGACTTATTCCACCTTATACCTTGTGAAATAAATATGTAGCTTTATAACAGTGTCGTTCTCTTTTACATTCAAATTGCGCATTGTATTCTGCAGTGTATTTAGTAGCGGTTTAAAGCCATTTTGCGATTTAAGTCATTATACATAGGCCTACAGTATAACCAGCAACAACCCCGATCCCTCTTCTCATCAATGACGACGACTGACGAGATAGTCTTATTAAGCAGTCGTGCTTTGTGATGATTTTTGCGTCTTCTCGAACACGTCCCATACTGCTGCATTAATAAAATGACCGTGCCTTCACTCCAAGCTGGTTGCTAATCGCTAACGCAATTGTTTTTGGCCGAATAATGGTTGCCTGAAACATTCGGTGCACCTAATTCACATTGGCTCATAAAACCTAACACAGTTTTATTTATGCCCCCCACACTATATTTGTGACGTTTATTATACCATTTAACATAAATATTTAAGATATGATACTTAGCAAATATGAAATCTTACCTCGATGTGCTTTTTTAAATTAGAGGAAGAACTCTTGAATGCTGATATTTCAACCGGTCTGGGCAAGCAAAGTAGGCATGACATAACGACACAATTGCCCTTCTTTGCCTTCATTGTAAAAAGCTCCTTCAGGTACGGCCAAGGATGCTGAAGTGCTGTATTTGAGTTACTGCATGTTGAAGCATCCACCACACTTCCTTCCTCCTCCATGATTAAACTAAATTGGCGTCCAGGTGTTTTGAAGTCTGTCTGATGCAAGTTTTCTATGCGCGATTTGATTGGACGGGAATCACTGGACTGATTATTCTCCTTAGCCAATCATCATTGGCAGGAAAAAAAAATGAACAATGTAGTGACTGCAGGTTGAGGGAAAATAGTGCAGTAAAAGTACCGATACAGCACTAAAAATGTACTCAAGTACAAGTAAAAGTACACTGTTTTTAAACTACTTAATAAAGTACAATTCCTGAGAAAAAATACTCAATTACAGTAATGAGAGTATTTGTAATTCGTTACTTTACACCACTGGTTATAACAGATAATTATAGAAATGTAAATACATGAGAGTTTCAAATTGACGTTTTGTTAATGGTGACAGTGGGTTTGGATTTTGGATTTTTGAAAGTGTTTGGGTGAAAATGTGATTAGGACACTGAAAGTAAAGTTATTTAAAGCAGGTGGGTGGCTGTATATAATGCTACATATAAATGCTACTTTTATATATTTATACAAGTAATTGTTAGTAATAACACTGTATCACAAAGTAAGAAATATCCAGTGTTGTAGCCAGAGGTGGGTAGAGTAGCCTAAAATTGGACTCAAGTAAGAGTAGCGTTACTTCAAAATAATTTGTGTGGTCATTTGACTGCATGGCTACGTCTGATTGGTGAAACACAGTCATGTGGTAGATTTACTGGTGGCAAAAATAAAGCATAGAATGTGTGTAAAAGATAAAAAGTAACAGGTTGAGTGTACTAACTGTGTAGCTCAATGTAACCGAGTAAGAGTAACATTACTTCAACACAAATCTACTCAAGTAAAAGTAAAAAGTATGGTATAGTAAAAAAGAAAAAATCGAAACGTTACTCAAGTAAATGTAACTTGTTACTACCCACCTCTGGTGCAGCTGATGTGTGCAGTGTAAATGACATCACAAGCTGACAGTGAACAGTCAACACAAGATGTACGTATATGACACAAGTCTTTTGAAAACTTCTTCTCTGGCCACAGTATTCATTCAAGAATAGCTGTACATACCACATAAACACATCGTCTTCTGAGCACGTGTTGCTGCAGTCGCTGGTCTTGAGGGATAAGAAGTTGTGAAACCACAGTGCAAACTCAGTCTAGTCAAATCTCTGGATCATGCCCAGCTCACCACACCTCAGTGAACAGAAAGCCCTGGCACTGCGTCACCTGCAGACATTGGGTGTTAGATATCTTTTTTCAGAACAGTCTCCCATCTGGCAAGGCTTAGTGATCACAGGGCAAGACTGTAAGGCTGGAAAACTCACAGAAACAAACTTGGTCTGAGGTTCACCATACTCTCAGACTTTGTACACGATCAAAAACAGTTTTTTTTTTTGGAACTTGTTTTTTTGGTCTGCCAGAAGTCTGCTTAATCTCAGGATCTAGCTAACAGAAAGGTCATCAGACAATTTAATAAAGTTACACTATTATCATTAATAAGATGGTTTTTCTTTTAAACTTGGACATAGACTGCTGGTGTCATGTGATTAGTGTCTCTGTTACTTCCAAATGATAAGCTCCAAAAGCAGTGGCTTGAGGAGCTCATGAAATCTTTAGCAGCAGTTCTAAAGGACGGACTGGGAGTGAGTAAAAGACTACAGAAGAAAGACTACAAGTGTCAAATTAACACCCAACATTAAACATTGGTACATTAAAGTACCAAAAAGATCAAGCTGTGTTTATCAAAAGCGAGATGAATGAGCACCTTATTTGTCATGTCCTCACTCTGCCTCTGGCCATAAAAGTCACATTAAACCTAATGTCAGATAACAGTCTGAGACAGATACAAGTTTCTTCAAAACAGCAGCACAAGAAGAGGCTTTTACAAATCTAAATGTTGTGTTGCTGACATCACAGGTTATTGGATGCAGTAAATAGTCGGTGAATTTACACAAACACCACTGAATGTCCTATATTTCATCACAGCCATACGGAGAGCATAAGGACTTCAGGGAAAAGGGTGATGAGAGGATATCCAGACCTGTTTGATGTTATTGTGTCAACACTGTTTGTGCCAGATGCATATGTGAACATGCATCATCAAAGAGACATGGCATAGTAGAAATACACAAGACAACTTATACATCAGAGTTTTGTTCAATTCCTACAGCAAACACAATTTGATTTTAAAGTCAAATGTTTCACTCTGACTTCTTATTCTCCAAATAACCTGAGAGACAAAAGGTTAGAGATGGTTAAATATTTTATTCTTGCAGATGTTGAATATTTCATGTGACGAGAGAAATAACAAAACATATTTGATCATCATCTTTACATCTGTGAAAGCTCCTGAGCTCTTAAAGAATGAGGTTTTACTTGAGACCACACTTTGGGGACCAGACTTTGAAAGACTTTTCTGAGCCTTGTTTCAACTGGAGCAGTACAGTACATTTTGGGTCAGTACTGGATAATTTCCATTGCCAAAAAAATCTTGTACCATATCATTCAGTGGAAATGTGCTTTTGGTCTTAACTGGTTCTCATATAGGAGTTTATTGTTCTCTATAATGTATCATACATTGGCCTTGGCAACCACTGTCTCAGTCCCTTAAAGTCTGGTTCTTGGTCTTTAGTGGTCTTGCGCTGCAGAAAAGTATATCATATCTTTTCGAACTGACAGATTTCTCAGGGCTAGCTTTCTTTTAATAGTCCCCTCAATGTCGCTCAGCTCAATACATCCTTCAATAACGCTGTCAAGACTTATTCATCACAGCAAAACCTGCTAGACTCCAATCTTTACTTATAGATTTCTTTTGTTATTAAAAACACAAGCTGCATCAAAGGGGCCACTGCTAAAGTGAGAGAAAAAGCCAATTAGCTGGCCTGAATTAGTTTCCGACAGAAAAAAAAGAACTATAATCTTGATAACTGCATGACTCAAGCATTAAATATTTATTCAGTATTAATTGGAATGGGCTTTGAAAGTTGCTGATTCTTTTATTTGGCTTTTTCTTTTCAAAATGATCTGAAATGTATTTTCGAGTGATGCTCCAAGACAGTGTGTATTCCCTGATGATAGTGTTTGACAATAAACAGTCACTGGTGGAAAAAGGATTGTAATTTTGAATGATTTTAGCTCATGTGTGCCGCAGAGTGAGTATGTCCTCTCTCACTCTATCGGATTAGGGAATTAGATTTTTAAGAGCCTATTTGCGGCTGTCATAAGTTATGTGTGTGCATGAGTGACATTAATGGATTGAGCTGCTTTATTTAGGAGGTCAAGCAAGGAGAGGAGATGGGCCGTGGTGAAACGTAATCACATGGAGTAAATCAGGCGCGAGGGGGGCTGGTAGCGTGTCACTGCGGGAACAAAACCGTGTTAAGTGCAGCCTCATCTCTCAACTGTGAATGCGCCAGGCAGACTGGGCAGGCGTCCCAAAGGTTTTAGACGATGGGTGACACATAATGTGTTTTATGAGAGTGGGGATTAATATCTAAATAGGTTAGGGCGGCTGCTGTTTACGGAAATTCAGTCTGACAAAAGAGTGTCGCAGATTTGAGAGCCATCAAACTCAACATGTTTCTGATCTGGAGCACAACTGGATTAGCTTTAAGTCAGGTGACAAATGAAACAGTGGGATAAAACTGCAACTACTGTATGGAGATTGGCTGATCGATACTCCAGCCCACAGCCTGTCACTAGCATCAAAATGCACTTAAGACATAATTATATGGCTGATGACTACTTTTCATGTGGTTACGATCTGACCTGATTTACCTGTGTGTTGTTCTAATGCTTTATGACTATTAGCCTCACTAGCTACAAAAGCTGTGGAAAAAGCTAATTAATAGTCAGCTGATTGCCCATAAAACATGTGTGAGATAATCTCCCCACTGTTTTGTTTCCCAGGTTAGGTTGTGTTTGCTGACCCCTAGAGATGTAATGAAGGGACTGAGTCAGGAGAAAGTCCAGAGGATAGTGCATAAAAGTGGCTTAAGAATTCAAGCATCTTCAGTTTGTAAAGTGCTGAGGTCCCAGGACATCTCTTCACTGCTTGTGCTTCTGATGTGTCATTTAGCAAGACATTAAGTGTCTGCCGACTGCAGCTGCACTTGTGCTGACCCTCCACTCTGGGCACCATCAGTGAGGCATCACATTCTGCAGAAAAGGTTTTCATAAATTATTGTTGCCCCTTTAAGAGGATAATGTTTTTTTAGTGCACTGAAGTCAAAGTGGGCGTTTGTCGTTTGCTTTAACCCAATTTACCCAGGGACGCTGCAGTGAAGCACAGCAGCACAGATACCCTGAAGATCAGGGGTTTAAAAGCCTTATAACTGAAGAGCATATACAGCAGTTTCCCAGGTAAAAACATTATTTGTTGATTGTTTTGAACATTTTCTCTACCTTCTTTTACAACAAAAGCTGCAAGACCTGATGGGATCCTGGGTAGAGTCCTCTGGGACCGTCCAAGGCAACTGTTCCACAATGCCTTAAAACATCTACAATCATTCCAGTACCAGAAATATCAACAGAGTCCCGTCTCAAGAGCTCTTTCGTTAGACTTCTATTCTTGGATTTTAGCTCAGCCTTCAACACCATTATTCCACAGACTCTAGTAACAAAACTGTCTCCATCTCTTTGTAATCGTATTTTGGATTTCTTAACAACGGGCCACAGACTGTGAAGGGTACCTCACTTGTGTCCGCAGTCTACTTCTATACACCCTGACACGCTGACATGACAGCAACCTCATAGAAAGACTTGCGGACTCATTACTAAGATGGCCTACAGGCATGAGCTGGTAGGAGTGGACATGAACTGTTTGTCCCACTCTCCTCATGTATAAGTCTGCGCAGCATCCGGGTCAGGACAAAGAGACTTAAGGACAGTTTCTACCCGGATCCTATTCATATCATGAAGACTATGCCAGATGAGCTGCTATCTGTGAATGTTGATTGCACCACTTCTTTTTAATCCTACTAATTTATCATTGCAGCTGTTGTTTTTATGTGTTTTACTAAGACCTAAGTAGATAAATAATCCTTATGCTTAAAAATGTCTATACAAAATAAATCAGATGATGTTGCATGACATTCTTTTTTATTTTTTTAATGGAGATTTAAATTTGTATAATAGTAAAATAGTTCCAATTTCTTTTTGAGCTTCCACACATAGCTTTAGTCAACTACAGTATATACGCATAAAGTTTCTTCTTTTAACGCATACTGAAGTCTACCCTTAGAACCGATGTAAAGATTATAGTCTTAGGCAGCGCCTTTATGGCCCAGAGAACCAGGAATCAAATGATAATTAAACCACTGCTGTTTCAACTTTCTTTCATTACAACTGCAACAGAGCTGACTCCCCCTTTTACTGTTCTGGTGAACAGGAAACCTTGTTGAAGGGAAACTAATTATGCTTTAATGAAGAGTGTTTTCATGATTGATACTGGAGGTGCTTTCCAGCATTACAGTCATTTTTCATGTTTGATTTAAATAAGTTGGTGGCAGAGATAAAACAAAATGTGAAAAGAGGAAAGGTGATGGAAGTCCATAAAACACTGGCTTTTCCCACTGACCCCTGCTGCCCTCCTCTGTTGATTGAGGTTAGTGTAAAAAGATAGTATATCTGTTTCTGGAAAAGCTGCAAAGCTGTGAGCCTAGAGTAAACAACCCCCAGTGCACCGGAGATTAAACACACCATAGACACATCCTGACTTCCACATGCATGCAGGAAAGAGTTACAGATAAGTGAAGATGTTATTACAACTTTGTTATGGGTAACTATTATACTGTGGTAAGAAATAAAATAAGGAAAAGACAAATGGGTCCAGGTTAGAGCTGTTGAATTCAGAATCAACAAAATGGTTCAGGGTCTGCTGGTTGGCTGGTTGGTTCTGGGAGACAGTGACTGCTCAAACCTACAACAAAGTCAAAGAACAGATGAAATGTAAAGAATGAAAAAATTGTAAAGAATAAAAAAAAATCCCTTAGGTTTTCAAATGGGCAGAAAAAAAATAGATTACAGAAATAAGCAATATACTTGGGCCCAATCCCAATTCTACTGACTTGGTAGTGGAGCCACACATGATGCAGAGCTCTGTCAGGCAGCAGCATGCATTACAGCTGCTAATAAAAGGAGTGCATTGTAGCAGCATTCATTCTGTTGCAATTGCAGATGGATCCTTTAACAGACAGTCCAGCCTTATACTGTAGGTATGTGGGCACCATGGGTAATGGGCCTCTTCTGATTGGCTACAGAAGTACATGCAAATTTAATTGTGCAGCTCTGCAGTGGGGAAAGCCTTTAGGAGGAAAGGCAGCGTGAGATAGAACAGGTGCTACATGCTGGCATCACAGACCGCAGACAACACTGTGGTATGAGCCATAAAACAGTGTATGTGTGAGCTGAGGACAAAACCACAAAGTGCAGAATCAACCCTCTTTATAGTTTTAAAAGTATTGACTCACTGCTCTGTGTTTGAAGCAATCTTTCCTGCTGTATATCTGATGCAGAGAAACATCCAGGTGATTTTTTTGGGCTTTCTATTTTTCTGGCAGGGAGAATGAGAAAGCAGAGATAAAAGCAAAAAGGAAAGTGCAGTTGTAACAGTGTCTGTGTTCACTAAAGAACTAAGATCTATGACCTTAAGCCAAACCTAGTGCTTTTACAGAGACTAGTAGGACAGCAGCAGAGAAGAGGTGGGGCGATAAAACACTCCAACAATGCTATGAAATGGGATAAATGACAAAGTTCACTGGGGGTTAAAGCAGATGCACAGCAGAGGGGATAGTAGGTGGTAAAAACCCCAGAGATTTTAGTCTATTTATATGTTCATGTTTATGCCTATTTTATTTTTTTCCCATCCTTCTTCCTTCTTCTAGGAAATAAAAAACAGAGGCTCTCATCTGCAACATCAGCAGCAGTGTGAACAGAGGTGCTTTCCGTCACTTTGACAGGAGCCGGAGTTACTATAGCTGGGATATAGGGTGGCCATTATTCTGACATACGAGCCTACCGCGGAAACAATTTCCATACATGAAGATATACTGTAACCAGAGTCCATTAATATCCACAAATGATGGAAGATATCACTCACATTCATCTGGAATAATAACAGCCTAACCCTTTTGACAAAACGAGACGAGGAACACATCCTTTCTTCATTTTACAGCTCTGAGTGGTAAGACAAGGCTATTTAAACCTTATAGACACGACTTGTCCAATATAGTAAAATGCATCAATGGTGTACCAGATGAAGAGATTTTAGCCTGGAGCCTGAACACACTCTTGGGAGTATTTTAAATTAGCACTTTTTACTGTGTTTCCTTCCGATTCTTATAATGAGGCACTTCAATAAAACCACCACCAACAACAATAACAGCAAGTTAATTGTAATTCGAGCCATTCTCTGTCGACTTGACATGCATAATAACGTTAGGGAGTGATTACCGTACCGCAATAAAACTTTCCATATCAATGCACACTCACATTAGTTTGGATTCTGTGGCAGAAATAAAGACAGTTATAGATGTATAATATGCACTAAACATTTTCAAATTAATGTGTGGTTGTGTGGAATGAAAAGTTGTACAGTGTAGTAGTGATAATATTCTGATATTTTCCTTAGTGCTTTTCCAACGTGTTTCTTAATAAAGCCGCAGCCTTGTCCACGCTGATGTGCCAAGCTTTGACGCAGGCAGCTCTCTGCAGGAGAATAAAGCCTGTCTTTTGAACTGTGTTCAGTGGGGGACCATGAATCATCACTGCAGAGACATAAAGCATATTTTAATATTATAGGCCTGCAACAGTGTTTATACAATAATGTGTGCAACTGGGAGGTATGCCTGGGTTGGATAATCTATTTTCTAATGTTTTGTAGAGAATACTCTCTTAGTAAATGTGCATGCTGTAACAAAGAAAACAGCAAACATTTCTTTGGATGAGTTCAAGTGCACAAGCAAGGTTTGCACAATATTCTAAACATTTCATTTAACAACATTAGTATGCATTCAGAAAATTTAAGATGTACAGTGGTTGCCAATCATAGATATATAATGAGATCTGTAATGGAAATGCAGTATTGAATGGGAGTTGAGGAGTTTCCCCATAGAACACAATCTACCTACAACTTTTAAAGGAGTTAGAATTTGTCCCTAGCACAGTTGGTAGAGCAGTCACAAATATGCAAGAACACAGTAGACCCGGTTTGAATTTCGGACGGGTCATTTGCCCAATGTCATCCCCCTTTGTCTTGCCCTGTTCCCTGTCAACCTACTGTCTACTCAATAAAGACAAAAAGGCCAAAAATAAAATCTTAAAAAAATAAATACATTATAGATTTTTATGTCTACTATCACATCATAACTTTTACATTTTATGACATCACTTTGCCCTCATTGATTCAAACTGATCACATGGATGTGATGGAGGGTTAAACACAAGACCATATGTGCAAGGCCCATAGTACACTGTGCTATAGGCCACATAACACACAAATAAATGCAAAAGCAAAAAGGTATTTTGCGATTGCGCTAATTAGAAACTTCTATTAGAAATCAAGAAGTGAGAGTAAATCCTGGTGTGTAGCTTGTGCATCGATTTCCTAGTGCCACCTTTTTCAAAAGCAGACCACGCACTTGGGACCAGAGGTCAAGCGTCCTAAAGTAGAACAAAATGTTACACTTTGGGTGGAACCACTTGTGCTCTTTTTGTCAATGGAAACCTGAACCAACTTGTAGTGAAAACAAGGATTAAAACATTTACGTTGCCAAAACACAACATTCTAGTCCACTTTAAAACAGGGAACACTCAGACTAGTCCATCCTAAAGAAAAGATTCTCTCGCACAAACAGAGTAATCTAGTTTAAGCAGTTCAGTGAGTTATGTTGGAGAAATAATGCTTCAAAGAGGTTGTATCAGCACAGAAGAGCCAGTCCTGCACCTCAAAGAGAAAGGGCATTCCTTTGAGGACTGCAAGGTCCAGATTTTGGCCAGAGAGGCCAGATGGTTTGAGAGGTGTGAAGGAAGCCATTTTTGTTATAATGGAAAGCCCTCTCTGATCAGAGAAAGTGGCCTCAGATTCATGTTGCCTAGTGTTTATAACAATATTTTAAAACCTAAATCAAAACAGTTTCACTCTAGAACAACACCTGAATGGAACAGTGACACTAACGACTCTCCTGAGCCTTTAACGACTCTCACATCAGGATTAACACTGTCTTTCAGAGCTAACGACTATGAGACCAGAACAGCCTGGTCCAATCAGGTTTAGTTTCAGGTTAAACCCCTCCCTCTAGAGATAAAATAGTAAGATGGTTTTATTCTGTCTCTAAATTAACACAAATGTTTTAGTGAAGTAAAGTACAGTATACTGACCCACTTCTTCGAGGCTTGGTGTTTTTTTTTTAGCCTGTACAGTGGAAATATGACGATGATGATTCTGAAGATGCTGACAAGGGGAATTGTAAATCTTTCCAAGCAATACTTTCTCAGGATCATCAATGCCTACAGTGTATTAAAGCTTTCATGTGAATTTATAACCTAGTCTGTAGTCTTATAGGAGATTTTCTAAAATAAATACAAAACACACAAGAGAGAGAAGCATCCAGAGAAGAGCTGGACGAGAGGGAGGAGAGGGCAAACCAAACCAAATTATTAATTCATCTGATACTTACTGCCCAAAGATTTAAAAGTAACACGGTATAAAAACCACTCTGGCCCGGTTCACTTATTTATTCATCCTCCTCTTCTGCCCTCTCTCCCACTTATACATTCAAGGCACATATCGACAGCAAGAAATACAGCATCTCATGGATCTGTGCTTGGTTCAACGCAGCACCAGGCAGACTTTGATGTTTTAATACGAGTGGGTTTTCTATTTGTGAAAAGACGGGCAGCCTTGCAAGATCTGTACAGAATGGGAGAAAGAACCTGAGAAGACCACTTAGCTTAAACCCTGTCTTCAAGGTCAGAAAACATGAGCGTATACGGCTCTCACGCCTGCCCACACACGGTCACGACTTTTCACTATCATCTGACTTTTAGAGAAGGTCAGATAAATACAGAAGGAGGAAGAAGAGCAATTTATATCCATTTATATATTTTGATCAAATATGTTTATATGTTTAGCGGAGTTAGAACTTGAGATATAGATGCAAACTAATGTAGATTCATGGTAGGTCATTCAACATCAGACATTCTCAATTCCTACCCAGAGGCATCAAGTCCTGTGAATGTGCCATTGGATGTGGAACCAACTGATCCTTTGGTGTTGGGTTAGTGTCATCTTCTTAAATTGAAATGTGTCTCTACCATTCAGAATCAGAAATTGTTTATTGCCATTGTCAGTGAACAAGATTCACAAACTGGGAACTTGCTTCGGCGATAAGGTGCAACATGAAGGGCATTCACAACCATTTCAATCTGTGAATATCCTGTTTTGGTCTAATGGTTGGCACTGCCCACTCTTATCTAATTGATATCATGTCGAGTCACAATTGGGCTTAGGAGAAGATTAAACTGCATTTGTATGTTGAACCCTTCTGTTCTTCAAAGCCAACCCAGTGGCAGCTGTCCCTAATAAGAACAAATACAATCATGCTCATTCACAAAGTTTTCACCTTTTCTTATTCTAAACATAGCAGCATCTGAGTGGTTCTAAATTTGCTGAAGAGGAAAAACTTTATCTTTATGGACAAGAGCATATTTCTGCCTCAATCAGATGTCAATATAGAGATACATTTCTGTAAAAAGCACACCTCAAAGCTCAGTGCCAATGATAAAATGAATAAATTTAACATTTATTTACTTTATTTGGATGCTTGGAGGATGCAAAACCACTTCTTGACACATGTGTGTTTGTCGACATAGTCTGTGGATTAAATATCTACTCAAGTAGGCTATGTTAGCTGCGGTGGTGTTTGTCATTAGCAAATTGAGCAAAACTGTACAAAACAAAGCTACAGCCTTTGCTAATTCTTGCATAGCTTTACATGTGATCCTTTCTCTAATTTGTATCTGTGCAATGTCTATGTCGATAATGGTGACGTGCTTCTCATCTTGAAGTAGGTTTTGCTAATCTTCACAGACAGAACATAACAGGTTTAACAATCGTTAAAGAGGAAACACACGGGAGTTAAACCCTGGAACCTCTGGACTTGCTGCGAGGCGAGCGTACTGACCACTGCGCCTGGTAGTCCACATATACTCCCTATTATTTTCTACCCACTCACTGACAGCACACACATAACCAGTGGGTTGCCACTTGCAGTCGGCTTAACTTTCATTGCCAAGTCATTTCATTGTCACAAGAGACAACATACTGATAATGATAAATAACTTTATTTTATAATTTTGCCTTTTATATTGTCGTTATCTAAACGAGCAACATAAAGTACAGCACATGAAACTGCAACATATCTGATTCTTTTTTTTAATTTTAGTTGGAGAAAATACTAGCAATCACATTTTAGGAGCTCAGCCAGAGTAATGAGCAGATTAACAGCACTGGCCTATATCCACTTGGACGAGACAGTGGAGCAGACAGATAGATGTTGGGTCAGTCTCCGTCTGCCATGTAACCCTGGCTTCTGAAGACGTGTTATTAAACCAAATTTAATGTGTGAGCTTACTTGAAACACAAGCAGGTGTCTCTAAATGTTGTCTAAAAACACACACAAGATTGTGAGATTGGTCTGATGAGGCATCTCAAACTTGAACCTGCTTCATTATTCTACAATAAAACCTAGACTGGATGAAAATGTTTACTCTGTTGAATGGCATCGAGTGAACGGCTGGTGGATCAATACAGTCTCAGTGGAGTGCACACTCTGTCAGGGTTTTATGAGTGTCATCACTTGACTGATAATTTGCCTGAGCTGAAGGAATCCCCAGGGACAAGAAGAAGAATAGGAAAGCGCCAAGAAAAATATGATGACGATGAATCCAAACATTAGTCTCCCATTTGCATCGAGGCAATAAAACAATGCTTACATAATTTCAGAAGCGTGAGGGCTGATGGAAGATGTTGATATACTTTTAAACAGTAAGAGTATTAGAATATGATGAATAGTCAACATTTACAATTTGCAGAGTAGCCAATAGTAGCTGGAAATAGAAAATGTGTCAGGTGGCTGAGAAAGTTGGTCATAATGGATGATTAGAACTCCACTTGTTAGTTGAGCCCATGAGGGGATTGTGCAGAATTAGGACAGGAGTCATTATTATTATGGGCGCAGGTAGAAACGTGCACAGCAGGCACATGTGGGATATGACAGAAGTGGTGTGCTCTATGAGGAGGTTGTTTTGTAAAGACTTACAAAAAAAAAAAAATTGATATAGATTTTGTGGTTGATAAAGCCTGGCCACTAAGCTTTGGCATCTCAAGAGTGGCTTGTCCAGCAGATGCTACGAGCGTTCAGCGGAGCCAGGGTTTTGCAGTTGGTCTGGGATCTCCATATGGTATAGACTAATCACTAGCATTGGTGTGCTTTGGTCCATGTCGAGTCCAGGCCCGAATTTGCTTTCCTGATGGACAGAAGTCCGAAGCTTATCTATTACGCTATGTACTTTCAACTCTAAGGAGACACAGGTTGATTATTCCAAGTGGCTAACAAACTGTTTACACATTCAACCAGCCAAGATCCCTCAGTAAATGAGTCTGTGTTTGTGTCTGTCTATACACATGGCAACCATCACAGTGTTTCTATCCAGGAATTATTTACTAGGAAAATCTAAACAGTTTATTATTACAATTAAAACTCTTAAGCTGCACTACCTAATTTTATGTTGCCATTTTGGTATGGTATTAGTCAAAGCGCCAATTCAGGAGGTCGCTATGTGTATATTGAATTATTGAAAAGCAATTTGTCACTCCCGAGACTTGCGTTGGGTCGGCGGCAACTCAAACTTGCAAGTGCTGTTTTTGGCTCAGATGCATCAGAGAGGGATAGTGTGCACTTCAAACACACCGCTAGAACTCAATTAACTATCATAAAGACTTAGAAAACTATTTATAAAGGTTAAATTGTTACTTAGTTCTGCTTTAATATACATTTTTAGAGCTAAAAATACACTTTATTGGCAGCTATTACACTTCCTGGAACGTCAACTCACAAGCCGGTGTAGACCATAGATTGTAAATAAAATGGATGTTATCCGCTCATGGGTCCCCAATTCACCGATATTGACGTTATGAAAGGGCAATAAAATGGCAGTTACATCCGGGCTTTTCAGCTTTTACTCCATACAGTTGTCATATAGTAAAAACGTAGCTCTAGCGATGGGAGCCATCTTTTGTACCAGGCTGTAAACATGATTTTTACACTTGTAAAGTCGCTATTGGGTGTCTCCTTATATTTTGGAGCCTGCCCTCTGGTGGACGGAGGTATATCGCTGTATTTCGCTGTAAATCTCGAGGCCCTTACTCGAGGACCGTTTAAGAGGTTCCATGAGAGAGGCTTGGTGTAGACTAATAGGACCGCTCTTTTCTTGATCATGTGGTGGGTTTTTTCAGTTCCTGAGTAACTTATTCAATCCCCTATAATAAATAGTAGATGGCATCATAAAGTCTGTTTTTGTTTCACTAATTATTGCTTTTACAATATACTTTTTGGGATTTAAACCATTTTTCCCAACTAGACCAAAAAAATCAGGTACAAAATGTTTAAGCAGAAGACCAGTTCTTCTATTGTTCAACACAATTTGAACCAAACAATAGAATCTGTGTGAACGGTGTCAAACAGCTGGGAGGCTGCAGGCTGCGAGCGTGGGCTGCGATGAGATGGCAGAGCTGAACTTCAGCACCACTCAGGAATTCCCTTTGACTCCTCGGTGCAACGCTCGGAAAGAAGACAGCTGCTCATGTAGCACTGTGACAGCTACTAACAAAGAGTCCAGCAGAAAGGAACTGATGAAAAGAAACATGGCAGAAAACACGCAGCAGTCTGTCTGTACAGCAACTAAATGAAATATTTACATTTACACTGCAGTTTTTACCTTGGAACTATTTTAGGTTAAGTCCAAAAGGACTCCAGAAGGAGGATATTAAGTCTCCATTATTCTATTACAGAAAGATCTAATGCTAAAATACCTGATCACAAACTTTACATAAATGTTCAACAAACGTCATGGTTCATAGTATGCTTCAGCTCTGTTGTTGTATCATGACAAAGATGAAACAGACAAATCACATTGTAAGAAAAAAACCTTTTTAGTGCTATTCTTGAAACTGCAGATACATTTAATCTTAGGACGGAGCTGCAAATCCAAAGGCAGCAACTACTGGAGATGGCACTGCTGTCGGGAATAAGAGCATTCAGGCAGCACAGACTGAGCAGAGTTAGCTGATTAAATTTGTATGGGCACTGCTGTACATTGAAGTGAAGGTACATCCAAATATAACCTCAAATTTCTACTTGGGATCTCTCAAGGGACCTTCACATAATATTCATCTCGAGGACATTTCCCTACATGGATTTTTGTTTTCCTTTTTTATTAGTCAAGTGAAATCTCTAATGGCAAACATATTAAACAGTGAGTATGCAGAGCGAGGAACACTAAAAACACTGTGTGTGACTCTACTTGGTCAGCGTTTCTCTGTTACATAAGTGTCTGTCCCTTACCCCAGAGACACTGGCGCTGTTTAAATCCAGTGGCTTATCTTTTACTCCCGCAATGTGTGTGTGCATGTGTGTCACCTTCATTATGTGAACATTTGTAGACCCCCTGCTGACAGAATCTGTATTTTTAAAGAGCTTAGTGAAGTAAACATGCAAACAAAGACTGAATAGAAAACCTTTGCACTTTGTCCTTATGCTGCAAACGCATTGGTAAATAATTAAAAAACTACAGCCAACAACAATGGGTTTAATTAAAGAGCTGGTTGTCTCCTCAGTTGGCACTGTTTTTATTAGATATATATTTCTTTTTTCAGTTGATGACATGTTAAGTCCAGGATTTGATGTTCCATCTTTGCCTCAGTGGACCTCCAGATACAGTGACAAGTATAAATGATTAGATCTGGTCCAACCAATCCAATGCCAGCCAGGATGGTTAAATCTTTGGTCTTTAGTGATGCTATGGGCTTCATTAGTTTCAGGATCAGTGACTAAACATTAGTACATTGCAGCTAATGAGAATAGCTCTGGCCATCTTTAAGCAGGAAATTAACCTCAGATTAATGGAGATTGCCAATAGTGGACAGAATAACAATACCCTCGCATTGAGATAAAAACTTGGGGAGGTACTTCATTAAACTCAAACAAACTCAGTTGAAATGAGCCATAACTTTCTGCAAACACGTCTCACTTCATGAGTCATGCTAAATTTCACCTTCTACTGAACTTCAAAGTGAGTAAACAGTAAGTGTTCATGAGTAATGTCGGCTCTTACAGCAAATTAGCTTTTCAACTCATACTCGTGATGACCTTCAAGTCCAATCTAACACAAACCGTGTCTTCCTCTGTGTCTCGAGCTGTGGTCCTCTTATCCCGCAGAGAGGGCCTAAGCTGCACAATCCCCTCATCTCTCTCTCCTGATGACAGGCCCCTCAGAGACTAACAGCGTCAATAGCTCAGAGAGGAAATAAGGAGAGGAGCGCCAATTGGCCCCCTAATTTGGTTTTCTGAGGTTCCTCTAAAATATGTGTGTGTCTTTGTGTATAGGGCAAATGTTGAGAGCTCATCATAATCCCTTCATTTCCATTCAAAGTCATGTCTGACTGCACCAGCCTCCAAACAATCCCCAAGCCCAAAAACCCTGCACCCAGTGTGGAGAGAAGTGAGAGGCTGGAGAGGTCCACAGTGCAGGTAAAGAGGAACACTTAACATCTTTTCAAGTGGATTATTTGTTTTTTTTGTTAGTGTCTGTGATTAAGTGGATTGTTTGATGTCAACTCTTCCACAGTGGGACACTGGATTACTGAAGGGAATGACAATCTGGTGATGCATGTCGCCTCGTGTGACCTGTGACCATTCAAATATGAAATTATTAGAGAGGGTAAGGGACATACCAGTGCAGCTCAATCCTGGAGATAAATACAATTATCAATTTAACAGAGCAATAGTATTATGCTGACCACAGCTTAATGTGGTTGAATATTCATGTGGGTGTCTTGATGCAGTTGTAACATTCGGGAAATACCTCATTTTTCCAGACAACCAGTTTGTTTGAAAACAGTCTTTGGGGAATGTCTTTTCTATGGCTATCTTTTCTGTTTTTGTGGCTCATGAGGCCAAATATAAATATATAAAAGTTGCTAAATTATTGATTTCACTTGAGAGAAGGGAGTTACAGATGTCGCGACAAACAGAAAATAACCAAATACCCTAAAAAGTATCTGCTGTAAATCTGCGAGGGTAACATTTAGCCCCGTAGACGTCGCAAATGTCAAGACAAAGGTAAGAAATGAAAGAGCAGGCTCACTATGGGGGAAGTGGGCTAGCCGAAAAACCTGCCAATGTCTTTTGAGATGTCAGCGAAAGGGGAAGTGAGATCATGTGCCGAAGAAGAAGCAGGTGCAGGATGGGATAATAACTTTAAACTCTGAGAGGGACACAGGTCCAAATGGATCCCAATAACCTAAAGAGCATGTTCAAGGGCTAGACGGACTCTTGATTCAACACGAGGACTAATTGTGCATAAGTGATCTACTGGAACCAGGATGTCTTTATTTACCACTTTACCAGATGGAACCATTGTAAAGATGGGAAATTCTTATAATATTGTTTTCTTCATACCCTCATTTATTTGTTTATTCATTTAAATTAACCTAATGTTGAGACAGCCATTTACATTGCACGCACATGTTTAAAAAAATCTATGCTTTCTACCAAAGGTGCAAAATGATTAATCTTAAGTGATTTGAAGAGGTTAGCATGCACACCGTTAAATTAATCAGACGAACAGAGAGCAAATAAAGGTAAGAGAGCGGGATGGAGCAGCTGTCTCCATGACAGCGCAGGTTTTAATAATCGTGCAGCTTTCTGTTCTGTGATGTTTTCTTTTGATTGCTGTCAGGAGCTTATCCAAAGGCATTGTTTTTTCGCAAAAGCTGATAAAAGGTATGACAAATGTGATGGGCTACATACTGGCTTTGTTTATGACAAAAAGCTGTCTTGGTTTTGACAGCAGTCTGTAGGGGTTCAGTACCATGGGAACATATCACTGTGGGATAATCTTCAACCCTTCAGTGACCCACGAGCACCAAACAAGAGTCCACGTGCGTTTGATCTTTTCTTTACATTCATTCTCCCAGGTGTTAGTGCTCCTACCTTATTTGTATCTCTTTGGTTTTGCTTTTTGTTCACATTTGACAGCATTCCCCTTGAAGCCCATGCCCTTTTTATCCACGATCGTCATCGCTTTATGTTCTTTCTGCTTTGATTATTGTCCACAGTCCAGTGCTGGCCCAGTATGAGGCGGTCAGGTTGCTGAGGCAGGTGTCCAAACAAACCAGACATTATGTAAAACTCAAGCTGACTCAAACAATGGTGACACTTGCTTCTTCATCGACAGATTACACTTATATAATGAAAATATCATAACAAACTGCTTTGGTTTAGAGAATCAATTCACAAAATTAGTTGACTACGCTCCGAGAGAAAACAGATGGAAACAATGTGGCTAATGATTGTGTCTTTGTTGACTACAGAATGGTATAAAAGTCTGTGTTTTTATTCACATTACCACTTGTCTGTTAAGTAAGTGACAAACTCTAACCTAACTTGACCAGGTATGCAATGAGATTCTTCTGTTTGAGATGTAGAGGGCCTTATGTTTCAAAATGAAATGTCAAAAGTGCCAGCAGATGATTGGTCTCAGATACAGGGAGGATATTGTGTGCACACATCGGTGAATGCACCCAGACCTTCTTATGACCCTTGTGACAACCACTGGCTCAAAGGGAAACCTGATTAAAACCTCTTCCCTGTTCTGTCTAACTCTGTCTGTTTTTCCAAATTGTGTTTGCATAATAAGAAGGGTAAGTCACTGTCAGGGCTATAGCCATGTCTTCTTTTCTCATGCATGTGGTAATTTACTTCATGGAGAAAAAGCTCCTCTTTCAACATGGAGTCAAGGGATTGTGTTGTGAATGGCCTGTCCCTGGATATAGATAGAAGGCCAATGTGTAAGGTTAAGTAAAGGACAGCTGTCTGATAAGAGGCTAAGGGTCTCGGCACTCAAGAATCCAACCAAAGAGGATCTCTAGAGAACAGCGCAGAGGGCAAATACAGGGACGCTATAAGGAGACAACTTATGCGGGAGTCAAAAGCAAGGTGTATGAAGTTTTACAAACAATTTGATTCCCAAACACATTTACACCATTACTGCTGTTTTTGGGATGTTCTAGGGGAAAAATTATTTATGAAATGCTCCAAAAGAATTAAAGGCAGCATCCCTCCGAGACACCCGCAAGGTTCTCTCGAGGGGTGGGCTGTCGTCTTTCATTATTCTCCCGCCGCTGATCGCCTCATTTCCTCTGTCCCGCTGTCATATTCTGGACAGACTTCAGCCACAATCAGACTGCTTATCCCAGCTGGAAACAGACTGAGACACATGCATGTACAGGTCAGGAGAGCAAAGAGTCAAGAAAAAGGCCTATTAAACGATAAATCAGGCTTGAACTTATGGAAGCAATAAATTGTCATGTTTGTATCATACAAAAGAAAGTGTGCTTTTCTAATAATTGACGAGAGACACTTAATAGAAAGGTTTGTGCAGTAGCCTATATAAAAAAAAAGTTTGTGGTTTGTGTCTGGTTTTTTTTAGTGCCACCTGAGCATAGACAAATATATGCACTAAATCAGAGTCATACCACAGCAACAAGACCATTTCTGTGTGATGTAGAGGAACGAAACAGATTTTTAAATCTATATTGTTAGCTCTGTCTCATATTCTTTTCGTGTTTCCGCAATTATGGGCCTCATTCACAAAGCTTCTTACACAGAAACGCAGGGGCAGTGGGCAGACTCCTGCTCATTTCCTGGTTTGGTAAACTGATGTTGCCTTCACACACCTTCAGTAAGCTCAGGTTTTATGTCTATAAATGGGAATTAGCAGGGCGTTTTTTATGTTAATGCAATGTTAAATCTTTGTTAATGCTTTGCTAATGAGGCGCGAGTGGCATCAGCTTACCCACACATCAAGGATCTAGGAAGAACATTTAAGAAGCTTTGAACAAAAACATTGAACATGGCTGCCTATGCATTTAACTTTGTTACTATTATTTTATTTAGATTTTCATTCATATTCAATAGTGTAGCAGTGACAACTCAACATGCAGAAAACCTGGACACTAGCTTTTAAAAATCAGGCTTAACATTATGTATAGTAGATCTGCCACGTTCCATTTGAACTATGTGACGCTATTTCCATCTACTCATGTGGTGAACAGATCCTTTCTATACCGCTAACCTTTAATAGAAAAGTGAATCAGAAATTTATCTGTGCAATTAGACCTTCTCAACCAGCCTGACTCGACTCTTCCACCGCCATATAGCCTCTGTCTTCCTATCGAGGATAATCCACTCACTCACCCTCCATCAAACATTCATTATAGCAGCGTTGTCTCCAGGAGAAAGTACATCATTAGAGGAATTGAGCGTGCTCTCTGAGGAGCCATCCCCAGCACTTTTAGCATTGAACCCGGGACCATGGCGTCAACATTCTGCGTTAGCATGCACAAACAAACCTTAGAATTATTCAAATATATCATTTACAAGTATTTCTTACTTCAGGAACTCCCCATGTAACTCTGAGTGATGGAGCACATGAAGATAGCAACAAGGGTCAGGGTCCAGCATCTTATTTATAACAAATTACACAAGCAAACACAAGAAGTCTAAGAATTGAATCTTCAAAACATTACTCTCTACCATGGGATATTCAAAGTGTTTTGTCAAAGGGAGGACAGTTACACAACATAAGTGACTCCACAATTAGGCCCGGCCTGTTAAACACCCATTGGCTTTCATCCAGTATTGGCTAATAAACTAACAAAACATAGCTGAGGGACTGAACGGAATGAACTAAAAGAATATGCAGCAGAAGAACTACACAGACATCAATACCGAAGCAAGTGACGACGCTTCCCACAAGGCACGCAACGTTATAAAATTAGAGATAAAAGCAATTGCCGCGCTATCGACTCGTGGTCCCGCTCCCTTTTGATCACTCTCCAAAGAGCAGCAGCTCCAAACACAAAAACCGTTGTTAAGTACAACACATAAGGCGTAAATGAAATGTATTTTGCCAAACAAAACTGTATTTTAACGAGGCATATTGGCTCACTTTCCTCTTTAAGTCTGCCTCATGTGTCATGTCATATGTACAGTAACCCCCAACTACTGAACACGAAGATGCTGCGAGGTTGTTCCTGTTTCTTGTCCATTAGTGTACCGTATGGGTGGGGAAGGGAAGGTTTTCAGAGAGCAGACTGGGTGGGCTCCACAGACTCCACAGTACATGTATGAAAGCACCATATTAATGTAAAGGCTTCAGAGAGGCAGCTACACCATACAGTCGGATGAAAGATGCAGCTGCCAGGATTAAAACTGTCTGCATTCAAGCAACGGCAGTTAATCTGGCTGCGAGCGTGATAAGTGTCAGTGACAGCAAACACATGTTTACTATATGCGTCTGCTTCGGCAAGATGAACACGTTTTTCTCCTGCCACTCATTTACGAGATTGTCTTTCATTAACAGCTGGGATCTAATCTTTTTAACAAGCTGCAAAAAACAGTTCCTGACAGACGTGACAGGCTACAGGCAGAGGGCTTCAACAAGTCGTTTAGATTTCCAACTGAAGTGAAGGAACATGAAACACACTTTTTAAACAGTTTGGCTGAATTGAGACAACCTGCCACGGCTGTCTTCTAATAAAATCCAGTGAAGGGAATCCAGATAAATGATGCATGTAAAGGGTGATTCCATTACATGTTATGCACATCACTCATTTTTAATCAGGACATCACCACATGCCACTGAAATCTGTTTTTGTTCATGATTAATGTCATTGTATCTATTGATGATTTGTTGGAGAACCACATGGATGGACCTCACCGAGTTGTTAAGTTAATTGCTTAACACTGGCAAGCAATTAATGCATGGTAAAATGATGCTTATGTATTTTATCTTGTTTCCTGTGTCTTAAGTGTCTAATTCTGTCTGTGTTTCGGATTGACTTCCTGTCCTTGTGTCTTTCCATCCACTGTGATTACCTGTGCCCCTAATGTGGTCCACATGTGTCTCGTTGTGTGCCCTTTATAGCCCTCTGGTCATTTTTCTCGTGTTTATTGTATTCCTCGTGTTTATTGTGTTGGACTTATAGTGTGTTCTGACCCCAGCTTTGTTTCGACCTTGTGTCTTTGGACCATTTCATCTGCCTATTGTGGGGTCTGCAGTGCGAGTCCTTTTGCCTGTTCCTGACAAATAACAACATGCATACCACTTTGACGTGTTGCATGTCATTCTGTTTTATCATCTTGGTTTAAAATGACAATTGAATTTGAAGTGATTTTGATGATTGTGACATGATTTGGATTCATTTCAATCATTGTCATCTGTAAAGAAGTTTGTAAACGTTTATAGCTAGCACCAGCTGAGCTACCTAAATTACAGCAATAATTTGTCCAACATGACAAGGCCTATTAATTATATGCAGAATAACAAAAAAATAACCTGCAAACAGACTTCTGTAAAAATAATAATACAGTGGCAGCAGCTCTTATCTCTACATGAGATTCAGCCACTGTTCCTTCCTCTATTTTACAGTTCTGGGGACCTCACTTAGCACTAGATGGTAACAAAAAGTCAGTGGTTACTTGTGAGTGATGGCCCCAACCACCTCGACACAATTAAAAAATATGAATCATCCTCTGAATCAGAGCAGTGTGATGAAAATATCACACTGTGAAACGGGCACAAATGTGTCACATTGTCATCCAAAAGTGGCACATAGAAACCGTTCCTGCGGAGAGCCGATTCGACCGTCTCGTGTTTAAGAATGACAGTCAGGGAGGCAAAACAAATGATGTGGATGGACACATGTAAAGACACGATGGAGGAGCAGCAGACTGATGGATACATTGGGAAAAAAAGTCACGTTGGCAGTTTGGTAAAAAGTTTGGGTTGATGGACAGCTGAAACACTGACTCACAGGTTAATGGGTGGATAGTGGAGAAGCAGACAGGTGAGTGGGCGAGGACAAGACCAAAGCAGGCCTGGTGCAAAGCCAACACAATGAGGCAGCTGACAGACAGTCATTCAAATGCAACAACTGCATCTGAATTGCATCAGAAGAAGAGGCTGTGACATCTGGCAAAAGTTGGCTAGTGGTTGGGTCACATGACCAGCGCTGGGTTAACTAGTCGCAGTAATAATCAGCTTGGAGAGGGAAGACATATTTAATGAAGGCTAAGCCGCACGTACAGCTTCTCTCAGTGTTCACTGGTCAGAGGTTATCAGCTCAGCAGTGGGAGACTGAAACAAATAAACTGCAAACAAAAACACACAATTACATACTGTATATCTTAAATCTTGCACTGAAGAAGATTTGTCTATATGAATTAAAAAGTCATGCAAATACTTAGAGATGGTGCAGCAGACGGAAATGGGGAGACAAAGATACGTCAAGGAAAAAAAAGGAATGAAAGAAAATTATTCCGTCCAAGGGCATGGCAGCGTTCGTGTTCTCAGTCGGCACCATCTGTTTCAGGAGCACGTCAGTCTGCCAGTGAAGAGAACGGTACAAGCCGACGCCAAAACACGGCATAACACCAACCGCCACCATAACAACAAACACACACACACACACACACACACACACACACACACACACACACACACACACACACACACACACACACACACACACACACACACACACACACACACACACACACATTCTCACACACACCGCAGAGCAGCGCATTAATTGTGCTCCAGCAAGTGTCCACAGCACAGTTCCAGCTATCAAAAAGCTGCAGTCTCGCCGGCTTGGCACATATTTGTGAGACTGCAAAACGAATTTTCCAGGAAAGAGTAACGCGATGATCCGATATGATTACATTTCTTCTGGTGAAATAAATTACGGTGATATGGGTTGATATGGGAGTCATACTGGGGAGCATTGAAAAGAGCCAGGTCCGGGATAAGAAAGCACCGAGCACCCAGGAGGAACTATGACAATCTGCTGCAGTCAGCTTTGAGGCTGCTGACTTTCAGGGCATATTTTTCCTCAAAGTGTGTATAGCTGCAGTATGTGACAGCTTAATGAGTGTGGGACCTATAGGGTCTTTGAGGTTTCATGCTGCTTAAAGAAAAAAACAGAACAATTCCTAGGTCTCCTAACACCACGTGATGCATTAGCTGTAAATGTGACAAAAATACATCATTAAAAAAGATCTTCACAAAGACATTATGTTGACCCACTTTAGCATGACCTACAATACTGCTGACCCAGATATGAAGAGGCATTTGTCTCTTCGTAGAAAACTGCAGGCATCTGTCTGTAAAAATGTGTACAATGGAAAACAATGGATTGCTTGTCAACAGGTTCAATAGATACAAACAGATGGACACTCCATCACTTTATGATCCTTGTCAAATGAGAAACCTGATCTTCACCTCTGAGCAAACAAAGACCACAGATATGGATGTATAGTACGACTGCCAACCAGAACCACACAAACCAAATAAAAAGAAGGTGACAGATTAGTTTTAGACTTTTCCCCTCAAGTCTCAATCATCGAGAAGAGATCGCTAAAGTCTCTATTAGACAAGCAGCGGAGCGCCACAATTTGTCTGCAAAGACTTATTACAGAGGAAAGAGCAATGCTCACAAGTGGCCGAAACACACATGATTTATAGCACGCGACACGCAGCTGCTGGTCTTGTTGAAGGAGGTTAAAATGTGGCTCTCTTGTGCCTCTGTACGGCATTTTCATTTACCTGGATGCTCAGAGTTGCAGCAAAATATTGAGCGTCAGGGGATCCTGGCACTGTCAAGGTATCATTGGGTTTATTAGTGGTTTGAAGTAGTTTTACTCATTTTATTTATTCAGCATCATTAACCCTTGATTGTCCCTTCAAAACATTTTGGACAAAAATGCTCTTTAAACATTGCCAATCTTCAAACAATCTTCACCATACATAAGAAATATTTAGGAATTTTATGAATTTTTAACCACTTAAATGCCAAGTCAAAAAACATTGATTCTGATCCTTTTTTATGTTTTTTGTGCAAAGTGCAAGTGTAAATAAATTGCTCCACCTGGGTCAGTAGTTGG